>JAFEMH010000464.1:0-600000 GCA_022495995.1 Adenophora triphylla var. japonica | reverse complement strand
CAACAAACCATCCGGACACCTTTTCCACAAATAAAGATCATCCCAAACAGAGTGGTTCACATCAGATTTAAACTTACGTCTTTGATCGTATGTGAGATCTGGCGGAAACATACTAGACACCAAATAATTAACAAAATCGGCATACCAAGGCTCTTGGACATGTAAAGCAAGAAGTTGTTCATCCGGAAAATTTTCATTAACCGGAATCACACTCTCTTCAACATTAAGGTACGAGTAGTCCTCAAGCCTCGATAAGTGATCCGCTACCACATTCTCAGTCCCCTTTTTATCCCGAATTTCTACATCAAATTCTTGTAGCAATAACATCCACCTCAACAAACGAGGCTTAGCATCTTTCTTATTCAACAAATGTTTCAATGCAGCATGGTCAGAATAAATTATCACCTTCGACCCAAGCAAGTAAGAACGGAACTTTTCCAAAGCAAACACAACAGCTAAAAATTCTTTTTCAGTAGTAGTGTAATTTAGTTGCGCAACATTAAGTGTTCTACTTGCATAATGGATGACGGAAGGTAATTTATCTACCCTTTGTCCCAAAATAGCCCCAATAGCAAAATCTGAGGCATCACACATGATCTCAAAAGGGTGAGACCAATTGGGACTAGAAAGAATGGGGGCACACGTCAACTTTTCCTTAAGCAAATTGAAAGCATTAACACACTCTTGGTCAAAGATGAACTCCGTATCCTTGGCAAGCAGATTACATAAAGGCTTACAGATTTTTGAAAAGTCTTTTATAAATCGCCTATAGAAACCCGCATGTGTGAATGTGTGCCCAAATTTTTGTGTTTGTTGGATTCACGCGAGTTTGAAGACATCCGGTTTAATTTGAAAAACGGAGTCGCCACGCCATTTTGATTACCTCAAAACTTTGAAAAAAAGGTTTTATGGGTTCGGAGGTTAAGTTACCCCTTGGGAAGAACGGATCGTCGTTCACCCAAGGTGCCTTGCCGGAGCAAGTCTCCCATGATTTCATTAATCGTGCTTGCTTGCGTGCTTTCTTGTGTGCATGTGTTTAAAAATAAGGAGGGAATGTCCCAAGTCGTCTTCCGGATGTACAAACCATTTGTTGGTTGTCGCTCGGGATTTCTTGGATTTTATGTATTCGGGATTATGATCCCGCCCTCATCTGGGACTTGTGATCATCGCATTTTTTAGACCTTGGGACTTGCGTGATCGAGAGAATGACTCTCTTTGTAGTCAAAGATGAGGTTCTTTAGAAAAGGAGGGTCCTTAGCCCATCAATCCTACACTTTAAGATGGTCGAGCTTGTATAGATGCTTCATACTCATCTTAAGTGATAATCGGAGATATAGGGTTCGAAGGTGTCCCTTTCTAAAGAGATTATGAAACCTTTATGGAAGAAATGATGTAAAGATATGATCTTTTACACCGGTCCGTTCCTAGGTTGCTAATGGGGGCATGGGGGAATGTATGTAAAAATGACACTTTAATGAAAAGATGACATTTTTGGGTTGCAAATGATGCACTTGATTCAAAGAAATGATCTTTATTGCAAATGATGCATAAAGATATGATTTTTATGCAAATGATGCATTTTTATGAAGAACTTGGCATTCATTATGCAAATGATGCATAAAGATTGCATTTTGGAAAAGCATATGATGCTAATTTATGGTAAAGACATGGTCTTTAAAGCAAATGATGCTTGGAAAAGGGATTTTAAATGCAAATGATGCATTTTGATTGAAAAGATTTGATTTTTATATGCAAAGGATGTATAAAGATGACATTTTTATTGGAAAATGGGGGTTTTAGGTGCAAAGGATATACCTTTATGGAGAAAGACTACATTTTTATGACAAATGATGTCTAATGCATGCAAAAGGGGAAGGGGGAATATAAAGATGTAATCTTTAATCTACCAAGTCCCAAGCAATATAAAGACAATGCAATGAGCAATTTATAAAGCAATTAGGATGCGAGGTTAGGGCGTGCGAGGTTACCAATGGCTTCCTTCTTCTTTGGATGGAGCTAGGAGGAGAGGTTGATCTTGGATCTTCAAGGAGGAGGGAGGGAGCTTCTTGGCCTTCTTCTTCACCTTCTTGGATCTTCAACAGCCTTTTGGGAGTATTATGATTTTGTGGGTTGATTTTGTTGTGTCAATTGTGTGTGTTGAAATGGGTAGAGGAGGGCTCTATTTATAGGCAGTCTGGAAATCGCCAATGAGGCCGTGCGGCTAGGGACCTCCAGCTAATGCAGCCGTGCGGCATTATCCATTGTGACTCAGCATTTCTAGAACCATGCAAGGTGGCAAATTCTAGAAGGTTCTTCCTAATTAAGAAAAACGTGTTTCTTAATTAGGAAGGCTCCTCTTCAGCCTTTAATTAATTTGGGACTGTTCCGGAATATTTCCGGAACACTAGGAAGGTCCGGGGAATTATCGGAAAACTTACCGAAATTGCCGGGAAATTTAACCGGAAGGCATGAGCCAGATTTGGGTACTTACAGAAGCCCCTCGGCAACGTCACTTGCAAGGCGAGTGGGGTTGTCGATAGAAAAGGATCCGATCTGCGAATGCCGAGATGGATTGGGAGACCGAGGTGGTCGAGTGGCTGAACCTCTTATGAAAGGCTACCTACGTATCCCGGAGGAATCAAGCCAGGCCGTAGTTCGGAATAGATCCGCTGGGGAATGGAGAAGAGAAACTGGTCTCTTGCTGGGGAAATAGAAGAGAAAATGACCTAGGAGGTCAAGCAATTGATCCTACTGGGGATATGCTAGAAGTGACCGAGGTGGTCGGATAACAAAGTCTCTTATGAGAGACTACTTCATCACTGAGGAGTGACGGAGGAAAAGGGTGACCAAAGTGGTCGGATGGCTTGACCTTTTACAAAAGGCTACCTACGTATCCCGGAGGAATCAAGCCTTGATCGTAGTTCGAGCATCACTAGATAGTTAGGAACGATGTCTAGGATCCTTGAGGGTTTTGACAATTAATGGAGGTTGTCACCTGAGAAAACTAGAGCTTACGTCACTATCGAGAAGATAGAGGTAACTAAAGCTGGATGACGTTATTTCTTTATGATGGAAATAACGAAGACTAGAGCTTACGACGCTATCTCTTTTTGACAGAGATAGAGGTAGCTAAAGCTGGATGACGTTATTTCTTTATGACGGAAATAACGAAGACTAAAGCTTACGGCGCTATCTCCTTTTGACAGAGATAGAGGTAGCTAAAGCTAGATGGCGTTATTTCTTTATGACGGAAATAACGAAGACTAGAGCTTACGGCGCTATCTCTTTTTGACAGAGATGGAGGTAGCTAAAGCTATAAGAACTTAAGTATACTTCGCTATTCGTGATAGAGGTATCTTATGTTAAGAAGAACTCGAGCATACATCACTATCCGGGATAGAGGTAGCTTAAGTTGAGAGGAACTTGAGCATACGTCACTATTCGGGATAGAGGTAGCTTTAGTTAAGAGAACTTAGCATACGTCGCTATCCGGGATAGAGGTAAGCTCAGTTTAGAGTTTTGACAATTCGGAGGTTGTCACCTAGCATTATCCCGTTATAACGGAATTAACGGAGGCGACTAGGAAGAAAGCTTAATTGCTTAAGAGATAAGGGATATCTTCTGAAAAAGATGTTATCTTGGTTAAAAGATAACGGAAATTGCATGCCCAAGTGGAAGGTCCAGGGGCAGGATTGTAATTTTCTGCTCAGAGCGAATGAGGCCGCCCGACATGAGATGGAGAAAAAGGAGCCGTATGGCTAGAAGCCTGTTTTTTCCAGATTATTTAAAATCAGATTTGAACGGGCCATTGGCATTGTGTTGCCGCCCAAGAACGCAGAGAGAGAGAAGAGAGGAAGAGAATTTCGAAATTCTTTCAATCCCCTTGCTTCCCTTTGATTTGAGATGGATCCGGAGGGCAATCCTATACCGAGGCAAGCAAGAAGAAACATCTCGACGGCCGCTCGGAGGAGGAGAAAGGAGCTCGTGCGAACGGAAAGAAAGTATGACTTTCTTACGCCTCCGTCGGAGCTTTACCCGGGGAGAAGAGAGCACAAATCGACGAACTCGCGTCCGGTTGGGGTAAGCATTCTTATTTGGCTCAATTCCGTCAATTTTGATTGAATTTTCATTGATTTAGGGCTTGACCCAAATTTTAGGAATTTTCTAGGATTTTCCTAGGATTTTTGAATGATTTTGAGACATTGACGATGAACCTATGAGGCTAAGAATATGCAATGTGCAATTTATTTGACAAAAATAGCAGTGTTTTAAAAGACCCCGCCTAAGGGCGCCTAGGCCCCGCCTAGGCGCTAGGCCCCTCTCCAACGCCTAGTTCTAAGCCCCGCCTAGGTCTTGACAAATCCCGACTAATCCCGAATAGTCCCCGACTAGTCCCCGCCTAGGCGCTAGGCTCGGCTCCGCCGCCTAGCATCCGCCTAGCGCTTTTTAGAACCTTGAAAAATAGTGAGAATGACCCACTTTTTCTCGCAAATAAAGTAAGAATGATAATTGTCTAAAGTGAGACGGAGTTCTTGCATGTGCTAGAACTAGGTCAAAATTTTGAGAAAACATGATTTTGGAAGATGAAAAGGATTCATCCATGCCATTTTTGAAAGAATAATGCTTATGTGCAAAGAATTGTGAAAATTGTGATTTTGTGCTTTAGGAAAGCAATGGGACTTGACATGACGCGTTTCAAGTGATGAAAGACGCTTTTTTGATGCAAATGATGCTAGAAAAACTTTTTTTTTTTTTTGAATGCTTTTCTTTTGGAAATATGTGCACTTTTGTGAATATATGCATGCCTTTGAAAATGATGAAGGACTGACACACTTCTTTTTGTTGTGCTTGTCTACAGGAGAACAAGTCTAGAGGACCATCAGAGATTGCAGTCAAGCTTTGGCAGAGGATGCCGGATTTCGAGAAGAATGGGGTGAATCCCAAGCAGCTGGTGCGGGCTACCGACCTAGATCTATTCATCGAGGCTATCGGCAGGGGGATCCACATCACCTCGAAGAGCAAGGGCTTGGTCCAGGCCCTATCTGAGTTTTGGTGGGATAGCACACATAGCTTCCATCTGAGCTGGGGAGAGCTGACAGTGACTCCTGCTGATTTCACGGCTATTACTGGCCTACAGTTCACCGGGAGGCCCGTGACTTGGAGAGATCACATTACAGCTGAGGAATTTCAGAATTTGGTTGGGTTTGAGTTGATTCCCAAGGGGCTGGGTATGGAGACGAGGAATGTCGAGGTGGCAGTCAAGAACTGCATACGGGACTTTGCCGTTAGCGATGTGACTGCCCAGCAGCTGGCTAGAGCATTCGTATGGTTGATGCTATCAGTCACCATTTTTGCTAGTGCAGGACACGCCATGACTTGCCTCCTCGACTCTGGAGGATGTGGATGGGATAGGGACGGTCTCTTGGGGAGAGGCCGGATTGGCGGAGTTGTATTTCTCCTTGGACATGTACAGTAGTAACAAGGCCTTCGATGGGCGCTTCTCATTTGCCCTTGAGGTAGTCTCTCTTTCTTTTCTCTTTTCTCTTTTCTGTCTTAAGACTTTTATGAGAGAAAAAAATGACCTTTTTGATGTTTTGAACATGCATGCCTGGTTTTGTGAGGTGATCGGGTTCTTCCCTTGGAACCAGCAGAGTGATATCACCATCTTCCCTGCTATGGTTATTTGGAGGAGATGCGAGGGATAAATTCACGGGGAAGACCCGGATCACTTTCGACTACAAAATGGTGAGGCCGGTCATCAACGGGGATGGGCATGACGGAGTGGACTTCTACCCTTGGGGCGGGTATCAGGAGATCTTCTTTGGGAGATGCCATTGAGGCGACTAGGCGAGAGGAGATGGCTTACTGGGCTGACATGTGATGTCATTTACTTGGGGGATCGTTTCTCGAGGCGGCATGGCCATGTCCCTCCAGCTGGACGCCATTACTCCCCACGATCCTCCCGGCACGGATGCTGGCCCGAGGGATTGGCCGAGAGGACGAGATTGCTAGGTACCGGGCGAGGCGTGGCTGCAGAGGAGTATTTCGACATGGACACCCCTACTGTGTTTGTGGAGCGGCGGCGAGGACACCACGAAGCTAGTGAAGGCGGTGGTCACTCGAGGGGTATGGGGAGGATGAGCCTGCGACCCGCCGATCCCTCCTGCGCATCTGTCCTACGTGGTCCATGGAGTACCGAGGAGGATGAGGATACTGTCCCCGACGCTAGGGAGCCCCAGTACACCTTGCCGCTGACAAACCTTGTAAGTATACTTTTAGGGTCTTTCCCTTTTCGGCTTTCTTTGCTTTTTTTTTTTGCAAATTTGAGATTTTACGAGATTTTTCGAGATTTTTCTCTTCTTTTCTCGGGTTCCGGCTCGCACCTATGACAGATTGGTCGGGCGAGAATAGGGGCTGGAAGGACATGTGTCGGTCCCTTCGAGGAAGGCGGCATGCGCTTCAAAGCGGCGGCGGATGCACGGGAGCCGGGCGCAAGAGACGGCATGTCGGGGGCACGGCGTCTACCTCATCGGCCTCGGAGTACTCTTCCGGTGCCATGCCTCGGGGCGGGGACCCAACGCCGACATTACGGAGCGATTAGTTGAGTACGGGCACGATAATGTCCATTTGTCTGACGTGAGCGACCAGGAGGACTTGATGAGGGAGGCTAGCATTTACGAGCTGAGCAGTGATGAGGAGGAGGAAGAAATCAGAGGCCTAGGAGGTCTCTAGAGTAGATTTGGAACAAAAACAAACAATGAACAATTTTTATGCACACTTTGTTTATTTTTTGCTTTATTCTGGCGCCGATGGGGCGAAGACATTGTACTTATGTTTTATTTGCTTTTCTAATTCATGCTTTTTTAATTTGCATATTATCTGAGCCTTGGGGCGATTTTTTGCTTGGAATCGGGGCTGAAACTGGTTCAAATGATTTATAATGGTGTATAAATGCTTGAATGGCTTTTGGACATGTTTTTGTACAGGTTTTGGTTGAAAAAGTGGGGTGAAAACTCCCTTGGGCAGCAACTTGGTTGCTGCAGAATTTTTTCTGCAGATGGCTAATGTAGCCGTGCGGTTTTGTCTCTGGGGCAAATAAAGCCGTGCGGCTCACAGTTCTGTCTGAACTGGTTATTTTCTGAATAAAAGCAAGGCTTGGCCATTTCATTTCATTTTCAACTTAGACTTGTCCCAATTGTTCCCAGAGCACATTTTGGACCTAAAAGCACCACCTTTGATCATTTTGCGATGGAGAAGCCCGTCTGATTGCAAAGGGGGAAGCGAGACCGTTTTCTGTCCGATCTTCAATCTTGGGTGAGACACAACTTCCAATCTCATAGGGGGCTGCTTGATTCTTCCTTCAAGATCAAGTCTTTATGGCATTTGAGGGATCTCCCGCCCGATTGGGACCTTTTGAGAGCCGCAGCAAAGTTCTGGGACGTCCGGAGATATGTTTACTGCTTTTCTTATAACGAGATTGTCCCGACGCATGAAGACTTCCGAGCCTTGATTGGGGGTCCCGAGATTGAGGCTATATCTATTCCGCTGATCGGAGACGTGCCGGTGGCGGTAAAGCTTGCATCTTTTCTGCAGATTCCTTTAGGGGAGGCTGAGAGGATGATGGTAGCCCGGACGGGATTGACCTTTACGATATCTCGGGCAGGTTTGGGTCTCCGAGATATGGCTGCGACCACGGTGGCTATGGACGCATTTATCCTTTGCGTATTCTCGCTTTGTTCACTGCCGAGTCCGTGGGGATCTGTCATAGTGGTCTCTTGGACATGGTTAGAGGCGCAAGGGTGGGAAGGATATTGTCCCGTTGGTTTTGGGAGAGACACTTCATGGGATTGACGGGATGGCTCGGGAGACCACTTCATGAGATCCGGGAGTCATTTGTCTTGACCTTATGGCTACGGGAGAGGCTCGGGGCTTTGCCGGAGGCTTTGCCGACTCGGTGCCCTTGGGTGATTTCTCGGAGGGGTGCACCGAGGCAACAGGACCCGAGTAGCTGGGAGGCGACGATGGCTAGGCTATCCACTTCGGACATCCGTTGGTGGATACCTCATTGGAGGTTGCGGAACCCGGGAGGATATTTCAGGAGTCCTATCTTTGTGAGGGTTCGAGTTCTGCTGGTCATCCTTCTACATACCTGCTTAGTATCCGGGCGGTTTGGGGCTTTACGGGAGCCATTGAGTGATTGGGAGGACATCCGGACCATGGAGGTGGTGTCATTGGATATGAGGGATCCGGCCGGCTTCTCTTTCTTTTCGAGGGCTTGGACATATCTTTGCTTTCCCACTCGGGGCTATCTTCGGGAGCGGGAAGAGCACCATCTTGACCCTGTCTACTTGGGTAGTACGAGAGGGAGATGGGAGCGACTCGGGTCATCTTGCAGGAGAGACGTCGGGCTTTATTGGGAGGCGGCTGTGACTCGAGTAGGACTACGAGGAGGCGAGGCTAAGGCGAGTCGCCATAACCCGGTCAGTGACTTGGTCAGAGACATGGAGGCTCGGTACAAGAGGTTGTCCAAGGTCGCTCCTTTGACTGAGGCTCAGAGGGAGGAGGTGCGGACTCGTGCTCGGGTAGAGAGAGTACTTATTGACACATGTTTGGTAGAGGCTCCAGTGAGGATACCGGAGGTAGGGATGAGGGATACCGACATCATAGATAAAAAGAGGAAGAAGACTCGACGAGGCCGAGGAAAAGGGAAAAAGACTAAAGAAGACTCAGCGAATGACGACTGACAGATCTTTTCTTAGGATTCCCTTATTGCCATTTTGCAAACACATTAGCTTATTTAGGCATTTTATTGTATTTTAGATCTTTGTAGCAGGTTAGCAGAGTCAAGAGGTAGACCGTGCTTGAACTCATCAAGAAGTTTTTAACTTGTAATGAACAAGAAATATTATCTTAAAAATTAATTGAGACACATTTCATGGAAATTCAAATGTCTTATTTATTGGGACCCGTTTTATGAAAACTGAAATATCCTTTATTATTTAGGACGCACTTCATGGAAGCTTGATTGTCCTTTTTATTGTTTAGGACGCATTTCATGGAAACTTAATCGTCCTTTTTATTGTTTAGACCGAACCATATATGGCTGCCTACGTTCCCCTTTTACAAGAAAGACTAAGGGGCTCAGGTCTTCGTAGTTCATTACGGTGAACTAATTTTTTTATGTGCGGCCATTTGTTTTTGCCTAGACCGCCCTTTTTAGGGTTTTCGGCCTAGTGGGCATTACTCTTTTTTTTTTTTGCACTAAGATTTTTATGTGCAACCTGTCTTTGCCTAGACCGCCCTTTTTGGGGTTTCGGTCTAGTTTGGGTATTACTCTTTTTGCACTTTTTTTTATTTATTTATTTTTCTTTTTTTCTTTTTCTTTTAGACGTAGTTTCTTTTGAGCTTATCACCGTTATTTGGGTGGACAAAGGGATTGCCGTCAGTCTGCAAGCTTTATGGCTCTTCCCGATAGTATCTTACGCACCACATAAGGGCCGATCCAAACGGGTTCCCATTTTCCCGGGGGTTGTCTCGGTAGGGGCTTCACTTTCAACACTAAGTCACCCTCTTTGATGTCTACGGCCTTGACCTTTTTATCAAACGCTGCGGCCATCCGCCTCTGGTAGGCTCGGGTGTGTTCCATGGCTTTTAGCCTTCTCTCGTCAAGCAGGGCTAACTCATCATGCCGGCTGCGCAACCATTCTACTTCATTGACACTGTTTTCCAGGAGGACCCTTAATGACGGGATTTCCAACTCCACTGGTAGCACTGCTTCCATCCCGTAGGTTAAGGCAAAAGGAGTTTCTCCTGTAGGCATTCGACAGATGTTTTGTAGCCCCGAGTGCCAAGTGCGGCTTTTCGAGCCAATCACGACCACGGGTGGCCATCTTCGGATGATCCGTTCGAGCGTCTTATTAGCGGCTTCCACGGCTCCATTAGTCCGAGGTGCTGTACGGAGATGACTTGTGGCGAGTGATTACGAATTACGACGGCGACCTATCGCGGTCCCCTTCAAAGTGCGACCCATTATCGGAAATGATCTCGTTGGGCACCCCATATCGCACATTATGTTTTCTTTGATGAATTGGGCCACTTTTACGGAAGTGAGGACCTTGTAAGACTTGGCCTCTACCCACTTGGTGAAGCAGTCGATGGCTACTAGCACAAATTCATGTCCATTGCTTCCTACCGGGGCTATTTTCCCTATCACGTCAATACCCCAAGTTGCAAACGGCCAAGGAGTCATCATGCAGTACAGGTCATGAGGCGGGAGATGGTTGAGGTTGGCAAACCGCTGGCACTTGTCGCATGCTTGGACGTGCTGGACACGATCTGTTTCCATGGAAATCCGGTAGTAACCCATTCGAGGATCACTTGCATCGGGGCTCACGGCATTCATACGAGGACCGCAGGGACCATTGTGGACTTCGGTCATCAACTCTTTGGCCTTTTCTTGAGTGACGCACAAGAGGAGTGGTCCTTGGTATCGCTTCTTGTATAGGTTGCCTCCTAGAATGACATAATGGGAGGCCAACCTTTTCAGGGCTTGTAAGCTCTTGGCTCGACACCTTCTTTTGGTCTACCTTCTTTGTCTACGAAAGTGACTCTCCATATTTGAGGAGCTGGTAAATTTGATTGTACCGGGGTTCCTTTATAGGCTCGGGTCAGGTCTACTTCACAACGAAGGTGGGGCTTCTCTTCTACCTACTCGGAAGGGTTTTATGGCTTTTCCCTCGGGGGTCTCTACCAATGAGGCTAGAGTAGCTAGGGCATCTGCGAATCTGTTCTTTTCCCTTGGCAAGTAGTGGAAGGTCACTTCTACGGCTGTCCGATCAACTCCTCCATATGGGCATGATACCGGCTGCAAGTTAGGGTCCAGTCTTCCACTTGTTGGAAACCTGGTTGATGATCGTGCGAGTCTCAGTAAACTTCTAGCTCCTTGACATTCCTTTCTAAGGCGGCTTCCAAACCGGCAATGCAAGCTTCATACTCGGCAACATTGTTCGTGGCGGGGAAGTTCAACTTGAGGGCTATGGGTGTATGCTCATCTTTCGGATCGACCGGTAGCATCCCGATACCGTTTCCTCTTTTGTTAGCGGCTCGTCAAAGAACAAGCGCCATCGGTTTCGGGTTCGGCTGCAAAGATCCCTTCATCGGGAATTGGGGTTCGGGCCCTCTGTCTTCATTCGGGAAAGTTTGCCGGGTGGTCGACAACGCTTGACCCTTGATAGCCTTTACGGTCACATAGTTGATGTCGTACTCTGCTAAGAAGAAGGACCACTTTGCTAGACGCATCGAGAGGGAAGGCTTATCAAAGATGTATTTGATGGGGTCCATTTTTGAGACCAAATTCACGGGGTGGGCTTGCATATAATGCTTCAACTTTCCGACTACCCCGGACTAGTCTGCACGAGTCTTTTCACATCTTTGAGTAATTGAGCTCACTTCCTGCGGCTTAGAGTGACAAAGTAAATGGCGTTCTCTACCCGAGAGTCTTTCTTTTCTGAGCAAGCATAGCCCCATTGCCGTATCGGTGACGGTGAGATAGAGCGAGAAGAGGTTTCTGTCTATGTGGGGGCATAGCAGGAGGGTGTACCAAGTATGCCTTGATGCGGTCAAAAGCATCCTGGCATTCTTCGGTCCATTACGTGTCTACGTTCTTCTTCATGAGCTTGAAGATGGGCTCGCACATAGTGGTCAGCGATTGTGAAACGGCTAATGTCTTTGCGGTTTTCCCATAAAGCTCTTGACTTAATGCGGGTCCGAGGTGGCCTCATATCCATAATGGCTTTGATCTTTTGGGGGTCAACTTCGATACCTCGCTCCGTGACCATATACCCAAGCACTTTTCCCCTTGTCACTCCGAAGGTGCATTTAGCGGGGTTTAGTCTCATGGAATGTTGTCTCGGCCTCTCAAAGAACCTGCGAGGTCAACAAAGTGCTGCCCGTCCTCGCCTTTGGAGTGGATTATCATGTCGTCTACGTAGACCTCAATCTCCTTGTGGATCATGTCATGAAAAAGCGCGGTCGCTGCCCTTTGGTAAGTAGCCGGCGTTCTTAAGCCCAAATGGCATCCTTTGTATAACTTGATAAGTTCCCCACGGCGTGGTGAAGGCGTGTCTTTTCTTGGTCTTCCTCGGCCATCTTGATCTGGTTGTATCTGTGAAAGCCATCAACGAAGGATTTGACTTCGTAGTTAGCGGTGGAGTCCACCGGGATGTCTATGTTTGGCAAAGGGTAATCGTCCTTGGGGCTGGCCTTGTTCGGATCTCGGGAAATCCACACGGCGGCGCACCTTCCCATTGGCCTTGGTGACCGTCACAATATTGGACAACCATGTCGGATATTCGATGACTACGATGAATCCTACCCGCGGTAGCTTCTCAATTTCTTCTTTGACTGTAGAGACCATTACGGCTTGATCTTCCTCGGTTTACGCTGCGGCTTAGCATACGGTGCTAGAGGGATTACGTGCTCTACTATCGAGCTGTCTAGCCCAGGCATATCCTGTATGACCATGCAAACACGTCGACGTATTCCACTGAGCGGATCGATCGGTCTGTCCCGTTGACCCCCTGGAAGAAGTTTCCGATCTGTGTCTCTTTAGGTTCCTCGACGGTACCCAAGTTCACACTTGTCAAAACCTCCTCGGCGGCTTGGGCCCGGTTTTCCTCTTTTTCGAAACACGCTTAAAGATTTCTTTAATGTATTGTTCATTTAGTGTGTTTGCATCTTGTTCAAATGATTCATTATTAGCTGTTGTTGAGTTTTGAGTTAATTTATCATTTGTTAAGTTGGCAATATGAGGATACTCGAAAGATCTGTCATTTCATTCAAAATAAGGGGAAAGATGACATCGATTACATTTTGATAGTCCTCGGGCGTGAGGCCTTCGGATGGCGGAATTCAAAGATTCTGACTCAACCGAAGGACAACGGGGTGTTTGACACAACCGGGTTGAGAAGGACGAGTACCAATCCAAGCTCCGCTATCATTTCTTTGTCATTGGCTATCGGCCACGAGAACGTCTCCCAATTCTTGAATGGCATTTCGTCTTAGTTACCAAAGTGCGGGGATCAAAAGGATTTTCACCACCGTCTCCAATTACGGCAACTATCTCATCATCGAGTGAAGTCGATCAAATGCAGGATACGTGCTTCTTCATCAAACAAGCTGTAGCAAGCCCCACTCATTGTCTTCACTGCGCGGCGGCTTCTATCTGGCTGATCTTCGGAAGAGCTAACTCGAAGGCGGAGAAATCCATTACCACTGGATGCCGACTCTTTGACGCTGTCTGCGAGTTCCCTTTGAAGACATACTCGTTACGAACGGTAGTGGTAGCCCCGGGGAATGTACGGCGAGTCAAGGAACATTCTTCGAATAGGATTGGGCGGCTTTCCCCTCATTTTCTCAAGATTCTTGAGGAAGGGTTTTACGCAAGGAGATGCGGTGATCACTTTTATCGTATTGTGTCTCGCCTTTTGTAAAATAATGGGTCGGGGATAAGCCGTAGGGATGAAGTGGACCCCTTTATCTTTCTCGCCATTCGGTTTGTACCCCAAGCCGTATACGGTGATTCTGTTCCTTTACATCAATGATGGTATTGCGAACTGAAGTCTTCTACCCAATCCAAGTCCGGGAAGATAACCCATTTTTCTCATCATTCTCATGGCGGGAGGGATTTTATCGGAAAGTAGTAGTGAGGTCGGTGCAACACACTTGTGCATTGGAAGAAGCTACAGAGAATCTGTCAATGCCAACCCTTCGTCATCATGTTTGATTTCCAATATCGGGATGTCTCTAGGTCTTTGGTTCCTTCTACCGTGACACTTGTCTCCATAAATGGTGGTGATAGTACCATTATTTGAGAAATTTGACGTATTGGTGCAAAGTAGAGGCTACCCCATTTATCGATGGATCGAGGGTCGTCCCAGGAGAGCGATAAAGGAAATCGGAATATCAATCACTTGAAAATCAACGTCCATGACCTTTTTCAAAAACCATAGCTTGAGAGTAGCAATCCCCAAAAGCGATCGTGCCGTGGAGTCATAAGCCTTAATAGTCGACTAGAAGGCTTCAACTCTGTCGGTTTCGAGTCCAATAAGTCCATCATCTTGGGCGGCAAGACATTCATTGCCGACCCTCCATCGACTAATACCCGTGGCAATCGACGCTCTTCTAAGCTGGTTTGTGATGTAAAGAGGTTCGTTATGACTAGCCCCATACTTTGGCGAGGTCCAAGTCGGTGAAGGTAATGATGTTTCTATAGTGGATACTTCCAATCATTTGGACGACCTCATACGGGGTGACATCTATGGGTACCATGGTCTTGGCCAAACTTTCTTCCGGCTTCGGCTTATGAGGGTATGAAGAGGTTAACTTGAGGGACCACAAGGAGATATTGGCTTGGGTACACTTCAGGCGAGTCAACACTTTGGATCCTCTTTGTCGAGTACGGCTTTTCTACTTCCGACTTATAAGGCCTCTTATCTGTCTTTGGCTCAGAGACGGCATTCTTTTTGTCACCCTTAGGCCGCTCAATACTCATCTGTCCGGACCGAGTCATCACATAAACATTAGATTTTCCCGAGTCATTATTTCTCTTTTGGAGGATTTTGTTAGCTCTTTCAAAGTCGAGGCGGGCTCTTCTTTGGCGTATGGCCAATCTGGCGATTAATCGATTAATGGCACTCTCTGGAGGCGTAGGTCGCTTCTCGAATCGATCCCAAGTTAACGGCTTTCGACCTTCTCGGGGTTCGACTCTCGATTGGCTTAGCGGTGGGCGGTTTCGGCTTTACCTTCTCCGTTTAGAGCCTTCACGAGTCTCATTCAAACTTTTCAAAGTCAACATGCAACAGGGGTTATCACTTTCGGGGTTTGGAGCACGGCAGCTGGCTTTCTCATCCAGGGTCCAACAATTTTTTCAACGAGTGGGATCACATTCCTCATCATTTGTCAAGCATGTCCCTTCTTTCTCTAGGGGTCAGCCTTCTGACGGCATCTTTGACATTGGCTAAACATTTTCTGAAGTGAGAAATTCCATCATCAATAAGGATTTCTGCGGGGTCAAACCTCATGGCGGGTTTCTGCTCTTCACTGTCGGGAAGGTTTTCTGGGCTTTTTGGCTTCTGGGCTAACCACTCTTCTACTATTCCTTTCGGCACTTCGACCGTGTCTTCGTCAGTATCATTGAAGTAACTCTCGCGGGAACTTTCGTCTTGACTCTGATGACCAATGAGGGCAAAAGCAGGTCGGGATACTTGACGCCATATAAGAGGTATCTTGGACTCCTCCTTTGACTTGGGAATTACCAAGAAAACATCGTTGTCGTCACAGGACATAAAGGGGACTGGGGTCGCCTCGAGACTTAAGACTCTTTCCAGGGCATCCATACACTCTTCTTCGGACAAGGTCTCAGGAGTGACTACTAACACCGTAACAGAGTCTACTCTCCACGATGAGAGTTTGGCTTTCGCGATGCTTACGTTTTCCAGATCGGTGGGTGGAGCCCATTTTCCTCTTTCAGCTAGGGCTTCAATTAAATCCCTCCATTCACCGACCAAGTCTTTGTAAGGAGTATTGAACTCTAGGATGTAGGACTCATATACTGCCTCATCTAAGCTAGCATCTTTTTCCTTTTTCGAGCCTTCACACAGGCTGCAAATACACTTTGAAGTGATTTCATCTCCTATTCCGGGTCGGTGGTTTTCTACCTCATCTTGCCCTTTGGGTTTCACTTCTGCTGACTCCAAGTCCATTCCTTCTACGGAACTGTCATCATCACTGTAAATCCATCCATTCCTATTCTCGTTCCAGTGATTCTTCACTACCAGCTGCGAGAGATAGGCAAATTCACAGGCGTTGACGAAATTAGAGAGGTCGAGGTTGGTGCTGGGATTCCAAAGTAAAGGGATTTGGATTAGGTGAAAGGAGGGAAAGAGTCCCACGGGGATGCAAAGGCTGTGAGGGTGTCGGGACCACTGACGGCTCGGGATGTTGGGGAAGACTAAAAGGGACAGTCTTTGGCAAAGGATTAGGAGGGGATGGGCTATAGGCTAGCTCTGCTTCCCTAGTCATCTGGTTACCCAAACCAGTCTTTGTTCTCTGTCGAATCGGACATTCGACTCTGGGTGACCAAGCGAGGATTACGGTGAGCTGTCTGAGAATTCTGCGCTAACAAGTCGCTGACCCGATGTTCTCACCCACTTCTTTCTCGCTGCGGGAAAGGGATAGGAAAGGTTTAGACTCGGGGTAGGTGTTTAGGCTGAAGGCTCAGGCAATATGCAAATTAGAATCTTCCAGTTTACTTAAAACAGTGTCTTTTATTAATATCTATTTGGTTGGAAAAGGGGGGGTTGCCCTTCTTTTTCGTAACTACTCTAGATCCTGGATCAGTGGGTTCCGTCACTACGTCTATAAGCCCCTCGTATTCCACTGTATTTCGACCTCCCGGGGTGGACGGCCCGGGCGAGGGTCCTATAGGGCACGCGGATCCCACCGATCGAGAGTAAAGAACGCTCCTAACGGGTCTAGCGGGTCATAGGAACTTTCAACGCACGAGCGATGCGGATTATAGTCAAGGCAATACCGGGAAAGTCTCGTCTTTCTGCCTTGATAGAATTTTGGCAGAATTTCGCTTGAGCGAATGACGTTTTGACTTTCGGTAATGTCCGAGAATATAATAGGCATGGGTCGGGCGGCAAAAGCCGGATGACACAGTGTCACATTGAACTTCGTTGCATACGCCGGGCGTGAGTTAGAATCGAAGTCAATGCCGGGTCAAGATCTTGCCAATTTTTCCTTGTCGGAATTTTAGCAGAGCTTCGCTTGAGCGAAAGATCTTTTGATTTGTTGGCAAAGACTCGGTCTTGACTCTTACGCATTCCGTGCAGGTCAAGGTCAATAGTCAATGTCGGAGTTGAGATCTCGTCAATTTTTCCTTATCGGAATTTTGGCAGAGTTCTTCTTCCGTTATGAACTAAGGCTTGACCTTTACGAGGGTATGCAACTGGGCTATATGATACGGACTAGACCAAAAACCAACCAAAAAGTCACGGTTTTTTGAAATGTGTGACACGGACTGTGCATTGGTCGACGCTGGCTGCCATGGGGAGGTTGGGATGATTCCGTGCGCGCCGGGAGCATCGTAAGGCTGTCCGTGGCTGCAGTGGAACCACCCTCGGGTTTGAAGGACGTGCGTGCAAAAGTGTACAGGATATATCAGGTGCGCGTAGTGTGCGGTCTCCTAAAAATGTTCCTTTTTGAGTTAAAACAGAGATTTTCAGAAATGTGTTTTAAAGGAATGATTTTCGGGACGGGGAGAATGCAACACATAAGCACGTAAATTTTCTGGGAGCCCCAGTCAGTCATGGAGCTGAGTAGCCCCAAGCTGCTAGGACTGCCAGATTAACCATGATTTTTCCTGGTGGAATTGCCACTGAGGTCGCCCGGTCAAAATCTAATGAGGATTGAGCCGTACGACTGCATGGATCAATTTTCCAGGTTCCACTCCTTTTGCTATTTTCGGGTTGTTTCCCGTTCAAAGTATGCACAGATTCCAAGATGCAAATGATGCAATGCATGGTAAAGAAAGCAAGCATGATTAATGAAATCGGCGACGGGAGTCTAACCCGCTCAAAGGGAAAAGCTTTCTTTCTATTTTTTTTCGAAAAAGTGATACCGGTACGTGGGATTGTTAAACCACCGGTTATCCCAACTCCCACGTCAGAGAGTGTACAGGAAAGGCAAGTGGTTTCCACCTATATACCGAGTATCGATTTTTTTGTTTTGAAAATAAAAGCTTTTCTCCTTTGGGATGTCCCCAGCGGAGTCGCCAAACTGTGAATGTGTGCCCAAATTTTTGTGTTTGTTGGATTCACGCGAGTTTGAAGACATCCGGTTTAATTTGAAAAACGGAGTCGCCACGCCATTTTGATTACCTCAAAACTTTGAAAAAAGGTTTTATGGGTTCGGAGGTTAAGTTACCCCTTGGGAAGAACGGATCGTCGTTCACCCAAGGTGCCTTGCCGGAGCAAGTCTCCCATGATTTCATTAATCGTGCTTGCTTGCGTGCTTTCTTGTGTGCATGTGTTTGAAAATAAGGAGGGAATGTCCCAAGTCGTCTTCCGGACGTACAAACCATTTGTTGGTTGTCGCTCGGGATTTCTTGGATTTTATGTATTCGGGATTATGATCCCGCCCTCATCTGGGACTTGTGATCATCGCATTTTTTTAGACCTTGGGACTTGCGTGATCGAGAGAATGACTCTCTTTGTAGTCAAAGATGAGGTTCTTTAGAAAAGGAGGGTCCTTAGCCCATCAATCCTACACTTTAAGATGGTCGAGCTTGTATAGATGCTTCATACTCATCTTAAGTGATAATCGGAGATATAGGGTTCGAAGGTGTCCCTTTCTAAAGAGATTATGAAACCTTTATGGAAGGAACGATGTAAAGATAGGATCTTTTACACTGGTCCGTTCCTAGGTTGCTAATGGGGGCATGGGGGAATGTATGTAAAAATGACACTTTAATGAAAAGATGACATTTTTGGGTTGCAAATGATGCACTTGATTCAAAGAAATGATCTTTATTGCAAATGATGCATAAAGATATGATTTTTATGCAAATGATGCATTTTTATGAAGAACTTGGCATTCATTATGCAAATGATGCATAAAGATTGCATTTTGAAAAAGCATATGATGCTAATTTATGGTAAAGACATGGTCTTTAAAGCAAATGATGCTTGGAAAAGGGATTTTAAATGCAAATGATGCATTTTGATTGAAAAGATTTGATTTTTATATGCAAAGGATGCATAAAGATGACATTTTTATTGGAAAATGGGGGTTTTAGGTGCAAAGGATGCACCTTTATGGAGAAAGACTACATTTTTATGACAAATGATGTCTAATGCATGCAAAAGGGGAAGGGGGAATATAAAGATGTGATCTTTAATCTACCAAGTCCCAAGCAATATAAAGACAATGCAATGAGCAATTTATAAAGCAATTAGGATGCGAGGTTAGGGCGTGCGAGGTTACCAATGGCTTCCTTCTTCTTTGGATGGAGCTAGGAGGAGAGGTTGATCTTGGATCTTCAAGGAGGAGGGAGGGAGCTTCTTGGCCTTCTTCTTCACCTTCTTGGATCTTCAACAGCCTTTTGGGAGTATTATGATTTTGTGGGTTGATTTTGTTGTGTCAATTGTGTGTGTTGAAATGGGTAGAGGAGGGCTCTATTTATAGGCAGTCTGGAAATCTCCAATGAGGCCGTGCGGCTAGGGACCTCCAGCTAATGCATCCGTGCGGCATTATCCATTGTGACTCAGCATTTCTAGAACCATGCAAGGTGACAAATTCTAGAAGGTTCTTCCTAATTAAGAAAAACGTGTTTCTTAATTAGGAAGGCTCCTCTTCAGCCTTTAATTAATTTGGGACTGTTCCGGAATATTTCCGGAACACTAGGAAGGTCCGGGGAATTACCGGAAAACTTACCGAAATTGCCGGGAAATTTAACCGGAAGGCATGAGCCAGATTTGGGTACTTACAGCATGCCCTAGGAAACTTCGCACACCCTTGACCGAATTCGGGGGAGGTAATTTAGCAATCACATCAATTTTAGCTCTATCGACCTCAATCCCCTTACTTGACACAATGTGACACAAAACAATACCATGTTTGACCAGAAAATGACACTTTTCCCAACTCAAAGTCAAGTTGGTTTCGCAACACCTTTTCAAAACAGATGCCAAATTCTTTAAACAATCATCAAAACTATCCCCAATCACCAAAAAATCATCCATGAAAACCTCAACACACCTCTCAATCATATCAGAAAAAATGGAGGTCATACACCTTTGAAATGTCGCAGGTGCATTACAGAGCCCAAAAGGCATCCTCCTAAATGCATATGTGCCAAAAGGACATGTGAAGGTGGTTTTGGATTGGTCTTCAGGGGCTATGGCAATCTGATTGTACCCCGAAAAACCATCAAGAAAGCAGTAGTAAGAATGACCAGCCAACCTCTCTAACATCTGATCAATAAAAGGCAAGGGGAAGTGATCTTTCTTGGTTGCAGCATTTAATTTTCACAAGTCAATACACATCCTAAGACCGGTCACCTCCCTCATTGGCACATCCTCACCTTTCTCATTTTGAACAAAAGTAATGCCCGATCTTTTTGGCACAACTTGTACCGGGCTTACCCATTCACTCTCAGTCACCGGGTAAATAATACCCGCATCTAACAACTTAAGAACCTCTTTTCTCACAGCTTCCTCCATGTGAGGATTCAATCTTCTCTGTCTCTCTCTAGACGGCTTAGCACCATCCAAGAGATGAATTTTGTGCATGCACATCGAGGGACTAATTCCCTTAATTTCCTTTAATGTCCACCCAATGGCCTCTTTATACTCACACAAAACAGAAATCAATTGGGCCTCTTGTTCCTTGGACAAATCAGATGCAATTATAACAGGCAAAGTTTCTCCCTTTTCCAAAAATGCATATTTCAAATTTGAAGGAAGAGTTTTCAACTCAAGGACTGGGGGAATCACAATAGAGGGCGCCAACTTCTCATTGAAGTGGCCTAGGGGGTGAAACGGGCCATCATTATGATGGTGCTCGTCGGCCTTATCCACAGCCATCAGTTGAGCATCCGCATTATCCCTAAGTTTCTCACCGCCCATTGACATCAACGACTCTAACTCCTCACAATCTTTCTCATGCCATGACATCTCATTCACACAATCATCAATCTCATCAAGTTCATCCACAAGCATGCAAGACTCATCATGACCCACAGAATTTTTCATTACATCAAAAACATTTATTTCAATTTTTCATTTGCCACAGTCATGGAAAGAGTTCCATTGCCAACATTTATCACGGTGTTGGTCATTGCCATGAACGGTCGCCCAAGCAATATGGGTGAATCACGGTGACTACCCTCACCGCGAGTCATCTCTAGAACCACAAAGTCTACCGGGATGATCAATGACCCAACCTGAACTAAAACATCCTCTACGATGCCCAATGGTCTTTTAATGGACCGTTCGGCGAGTTGTAGGGCCATCATAGTGGGTTTTAGCTCCAGTAAACCCAACTCAAGGTACATGTAATAGGGTAACAAATTAATGCTAGCCCCGAGGTCAAGCATAGCTTTCACCGTGTTAGAATCCCCCAAAGTAATGGAAATTAGAAAACTCCCGGGGTCTTTCATTTTCGGTGGAAGACTATGTTTAACTACAGCGCTCGCACTCTCACCCAACACCAATTTCTTATCTTTCCCGTACTGAATTTTCTTGGAATTAATTTCTTTAAATAATTTTGCATATGCAGGAACATTCTTGATCACATTCAACAGAGGCAAATTTATATTAACTTTTTGAAAACATGTCAATCAGCTCTTTCATTTGGTGATCAAGTTTGTTCCTCAAAAATCTTCCAGGAAAAGGCACGGGAGGTACATATGGCTTGGGGTTCGGGGTCTCAAAATTCACATTTTTCCCCAATCCATTGGTACCCTCATCCTCAGACACAACATCCTCAACAACAACGTTTTCCACAATCGGGGGTTCCACAACAGGGGGATCAATGACAGGGGGTTTAGGGAGAGAAGAAGGAGAAGCTACCTGATTGTCTACCTGTTTGCCACCACGTAGGGTGATGATGGCCTTGGCTTGCTCCCCTTGGCTAGGGAATGTACCCGGCTGTCGTCCCTGTAACGCCTCCGCCAATTGACCCATTTGGGTCTCCAACTTTTTCATTGCAGGAGCTTGATTGTTGTTTGCTTGCTGCTGTTCTGCCCTTGCTTGGAGTTTCTCTGCTCTCATCCGATCCATCGCCTCTTCCCAATGCTCTTTCTTCCTTTCATAGGGCCTCTGAGGTGGTTGGGGATGGAGCGTCTTATGCTGTTGATTTCCACCCCATGACAGATTGGGATGTCTCGGCCCTGCTTGCCATCCTGGATTGAAAGTGTTCCCAAACTGATTGTTGTTTGGTGGGAACCGTTGACCAAATCCTTGCATCGCCTTTACCTGCTCAATTTCATAGCTAAAGGGACTAGTAGAGGGACATGAGTTATAGTCATGAGATTTAGATCCACATGTAACACAGCTATCATACACAAGATGAGCAGTAGAAGGCATAGAAGAAGAAGAAGAAGCATTTTGCAAAGCTAGTTTATAAAATCTTTGGTTTAACAATGCAATTTTCTTAGCAAGCTCGTTGCTAGCCCTACCTCATTCACTCCCCTTGTTGCCCCTCTAGAACCCTTTTGTTGAGAATTAGCACTCAACATCTCAAACCGTTCCTGGCATTGTTGTACAGTCTTGGTACCCAAACTACCTCCTGCTGCATTATCAACCATGGATTGGTATTCAGGGGATAAAGCCCCATAAAATGTTTGATGCAGCATAGAAGCAGGAAAATTATGATGAGGACATTGAATTTGTAGCATCCTAAATCTATCCCATGCCTCGTGGAAGGCTTCCCCCGGTTCCTGTGCAAATCCCATAATTTTCACCCTAAAATTTGTCAATGCATCATAAGGGTAAAACTTAGTAAGAAAAGCATCATGTAAAGCATCCCAAGTGGTGATGCTACTGGAAGGAAGTAACAATAGCCAAGTTTTGGCTTTATCTTTCAATGCATATGGGAAACACTTCAGTCTCAAGTGCTCCGAGGTAACACCCTCCTTTATAGGGAACCCACTTACGGTAGACATGAATTCTCTCAAAAATGCTAATGCATCCTCACCAGCTAGGCCATAGAAATTAGGAATCATGTTAAAATATTGGCCTTTTATTTCATAAGCTAGTGCTGCATCGGGCAACACTATGCACGACACCGATGTGTCGACTCTTGGCCTAGAAAAAGCATTCATGACTTGGTCCGCCATCACAAAATTAAATTCTTCTTCTTCCTCGGTGGAAGAAGTTTCCAACTCACTTAATTCTTCCTCTGTCCCGGTGACAGAAGTTTCAGAATCAGTTGACTCTTGAATAGAGGGAATGCCCCTAGTGAGTATGTCAATATTATCATTCACAGGAACCAACGTGGGATTCAAGGAACGTCTACCAAACATGCACCGATTAAATAAACTTGTTAAAAATCACAACAAGTCCCCGGCAACGGCGCCAAAAACTTGATGGATGAAAAATCCTCTTGTAATAAAACCTAGCAAGTGTACTAGCTACCGTTGTAGTAGTATGCACAAGCAAGGGTCGAACCATAGAGACTTGAGTGTTTCAACAAGTAGATTTAATTAATGCTAAAAGTAACACAAAGGGGGGTTTTTGATGTTTTGATTAATTAAAAACTAAAACAAGAAACTAAAACAATGAATTGACGGAAGCAAGTAAACAAGAAATAATGACTTAACCAGATTAAAGAAATTCACGGATTGGGATTTCACAGTGTCGCAGTAATATGCTATTCATAAAATAGTATTTAATCAATTTCAATGGTTCATTCACTGATTCAAGAATTGGGACGGTTTGGTGTGCGATTTGCAATTCTTCTAATCTCAATCACTAGGGTTTCAATTACGTCACCCAGTACTTCAAGATTGTATTAAAAATCGAAGGAATATAAGAACCTAAATCTTCTTGATACAGTTACGTAACCGATTGGATTTTAATCCACAAAGTTTAATCCGGTAATTATTAGTCACGTTAATGAACCAATAAAAACCCTAAATAAAATGAAGAACAACTTTGCGGAACAAGAAATTAATTAAAATTGAAATCAAGTTTTTAGCATAAAACTTTGACACCGTTTATACCCAATCCATGAAATAGAAAATTAGCTACTCATTTTCAAACTAAAAATTACAATAATTGGAAGAAGAAACATAAACCTGGACCCAATGATTAAAGCTAAGAAATTCTTCAAATCTCTCTAACCTTGAATTCCAAAAGCAAAATAAAGCATAAAATCAATTGTTTCCTGCAGTACTCTATTTAAACTGGGAAAAGAGGGTGGAATTTTTGGTAAAAAGCATAAAATCCTCCTTAAAAAAGGAAAATAGAAATTCTGGCAACGGGACATGGGCGGTCGCCCACATGGCCATGGGCGGTCGCCCATGTATACAGCGGTTTAGCCTTCAATCTTCATTCAACCTGGGCGGTCGCCCTCCTGACCCTTGGGCGGTCGCCCACCTAAACAGAGCCTTCAACGCTTTGGAGCTTCAATCCTGGGCGGTCGCCCACATAGACCTGGGCGGTTGCCCATCACAACAGAGGTTCCTCCAGCATTCTCCTTGCGTCTGACTTTTACCAAAATTGCTCACAGGTCCCTGTGATCCCAAATTTCGCCCTAATTGGTTTGTATTTCACGCTTTTCGCTGTTTAACCCTGTAATAACAAAACTCCCAAAACATCTATTAAAACACGACAAAACCCGGGAAATCAAACTCAAAGTAAGTAAGAAAGTATATAAAATGGGTGTGTAAAAACACATCCATCAGTATGCATTGTCATTTTATACTTACATGTACTGGCACTTATTAATCAATACACTGGTATAAAAGATCACTTGCACTGGCAGTAGGAAACAATTGATGATGGCACTGTGAAAATATAATACTGACACTTTCAAACAATTGATGCTGGTACTTTCAAACTCTGATGCTGGCACTTATTTTCTTGCAGTTCTTCTTTTCCTGCCATAGAGGTGACAACAATAGTGGCCATTACACACTTTTTGTTGTCAATACTGAGAGTAAATCAATTCAGTATCTTGACAACTTGGCAATGAATGATTGGAAGAGACAGAACGTGCCAAAACTTGCTCATAGCATGGTAATATTATTTATTGAATTTTTTTTTTTTGTTATTTTCTTTACCAAAACTTCCATATTAATTTTGCTTTTTTTTTTGTTGCAGCAATCACCCTTCAAACACTTATTAAATCACATAAATCATCCAAGTGCTACAAATATATCAGAGTTTCAGTTTGAGCATATGCAAGTTGAATGGATTTTGAAAGAAAATTCTGATAATAATGGCTGTGGAGTATACATAATGGCTGAAATGAGACAATTTAATGGCGCAATTTACTCATGCCCTGAGTTGTGTGATCATTCATCAAGAGTGCGTATGAGGGCCGAGATTCTAGCAAGCTTACTTCTCTGTGATATTAATACTGAACGGCATCATTTACTGAAGCAGTTAGGGGTTGTTTACAAGCGATAAAAGAGAAGCCTTGAAGAAGAATGAAGAAGAAGAAGAAAAGAAAAGGAAAGGAAAGAAGAAGAAAATAAAAGGCAAGAAGAAGAAAAAAAAGAAAGAGGTAGAAAAGAAGAAAAAATCAGATGATGATAAGAGGGCTAGGAGGAAGTATGTAACTAGGAAAGCAACAACAAGACAATGAATTAGTTTCTTCAATTAGAATTGTTTGTATTTGAATTATTGTTTTTTTATAAGTGAATTAGTGTTATTTTTAACATTTTTATTGATGCAATGTTGGTACTATTGAAAAACAACAATGACACTTTTAAAACACTAATGCTGGCACTTTTATAAACTGATGATGGCACATTTAAACAATTATGCTGGCACTTTGTTACATTGATACTGGCATTTATATAAACTGATGCTGGCACTTTCAAATAATGTATTACAAAACCAGTGTACACAACCAGGCCTGGCACATTCAATAAAAAACACTGGCACTTCAAAACCTGTGTACTGGCAATATATTTAATTAACAGAACCATGCCTTCACTGGTTCATCAAATAATAAACACTGACACATTTAAACAATGATACTGGCTTTTTGTTACATTGATGCTGGTATTTTTATATACTGAAGCTGGCAATGTTAATATTAAACTACAAAACCAGTGTACACAACCAGGCCTGGGACATTCTATAACAAAAACTGGCAATACAAAACCTGTGTAATGGCAATATATTTAATAAACAGAAACGGGCATCACTGGTACTTCAAATATCATACACTGGCACATTTAATAACAAACACTGGCATATTTAATATTAAAAACTGGCACTACTTAAAAAATTATAATACAATCAGTTGTAACAGTGTGAAAACAATAAAGTTTGGTTACAAAAATATCAAATCAAGTGTTCATTCGGGGTCTTCGAACCATACTCATTAGTAATTGGTTTTCTCCGTTCAAACTTTGTTTTAGGTTTTCTTTTTCTACCCTTTGTATCTGCACGTACAGGATCCGTCACTGTAGGTGCACTGAATGTTGTGCTTGTTGAAGCACTATTATTTTCACTTGTTGTTGGTCCAACACCTTGTACATTTCGGGAGAGTATTTCTTGTACTAGCAATGTATCTCTATTAAACCCATCTTCTAGAATTCTTCTTGCATCACTGTTTTCATGGCATGTCATCATTAAATCGTAGTACTTTCTCGTCATTTGTTGTTTCCAAGGGATTGAATTGTGTTGCTCAGTTGGAGTAGTAGATATACCTTGGTACGTTTTATTCCATACATTTTATTTGGCTGTCTTTGTCCACCTTTTTTGAATGTACTATTCCGGTATCCGATCGATATTTGTCAAGTTGAGAACCTTAATGCAATGAAAGCACAACCAACCGACTTCACTAAAATGATTGCATGTACAGTTGACAGTTATCTTTTCATTATTTCGCGAGAAAAGTACCCTTTCAAACTTGTCTGGATGGTTCTCATGAGCAACATCAAACAACTTGTTGTTTTCATCTAAGCAAAAGCCAATATTAAACTTTGCAGCAAAAGCTGCCTTGACCTCATTCTCAAAAAATCTGAATATTTCCCCCGTGTAAACCTCCCTTGCATGTCTTATTAAAGCTCCATGTATTTCTGTGCGAGGCTTTGAGTTTATTGAATCAAATTCCTTTCGTTGCTCCATACTTCTCCAACGTTTTACCGTCTCATTGAATATATCAAAGAATTGTATTAGGGACGTGCTTCTATTTTCTTTGAAACATATGGCATGATTTATGCTCTCACTTCTCTGTGAAGATAATATGCCAGCTGAGAAGAAATCTTGACTCAATGCTGTACACCATTTCTCTCTTAAGCTATATAAACGATTGAACCATCTGTTCTCAAGAAGGTTATATTTTTCTAGCATTGAATGCCAACAATTTTCAAACTCAGATTCATCACTACATCCTCTCAAGCAATTGTTGAATTCCTTTTTAAATTCTTCATCTGTCTTTAGTTGTCCAAAGTGAGATATAGCATTTTGTTGAATGTGCCACAAGCATAATCTATGTCTTGTTCTTCCCTCAAAAACCTGTCAATAATTTATAATATAGTCAAACACTATAAAATCTAACACTGGTACATTATAACACATGAACTGGTACTTACTAACACAAGTACTGGCACTGTGTAAAACATGAACTGGCACTTAATTAGACAAGTAGTGGCACTGTCTAAAACATGTACTGGCACTTACTAACACAAGTACTGGCACTGTCTAAAACATGTACTGGCAGATACTAACACATGCAATGGAACATATAAAAAGTTGTTACAAATCACCTACTATTAAATTAACAGTAACATAGTAAAATAACAATAAATGAAATATTGGAAATAAAATAAAAGTTACCTCTTCAATCGCTTTCGACATTGCAAAGTCTTGATCGGTGAAAATTGTTTTTGGTTCTTTTCCACCCATTGATTTTACAAATTCTTTAAGAAGCCAAGCAAATGTTTCTGTCTTTTCACTTGTTAAGAAAGCACAACAAAATATCACAGTGTTCCAATGGTTGGTCACCCCAACTATTGGTGCACAAATCAAATTGTATTTATTTGTGTTATAAGTTGTATCAAACACAACAACATCCCCATACAATTCATAATCCTCCCTCATCATACCATCTCTCCAAAACAAAGTACTGAGTCTACTTTCTTCCCCAAACTGCATTTTGAAGTAGAATCCTTCATCCTGAATTTGGCTCAGTCTATCAACTACAGTTTGTGCATCGCCCATTTCTATTTTTTCCATTCTCAATCTCTGTACAAAGTTCAGATGATCTCTTCTTGTATGCCCAACATATTCTCCCCCACGAGCTGTTTTTGCCAAAACATTAAATCCATCAGTTGGCTTGATGCCAGCTTCTTCAAATTGCTCTATTATTTTTCCTGTAGCTTCTGATATCAACCTCTCGCTACGCTTGAAGTGGTTCCATTCTGGCCTTGTCATCTCATGGTTGTGTTCAGTTTTGTGCCGTGCAACCACATACAAGTCTTCCTTAATTAAAAATTTTACTCTCATAAGAGCCTGACAACCTGTCCTTTTAGAAGGGGCTTTCTTTTTTCCTCAATTTCCTCTTTGGGTTTTCAATTCTTTCCAATGGAGATGGAATCTCTACTTCACCGACTTCTATTGGAGCTAGAACATCAATTTCATTTCCTCTTTGTGTGTATCCTTGGCATGAACACATAAAATATTTATCTATTAGCCTTGATGTTTTTTTAGAGAAACGCGAGGTTGTCATTTTAACACTAAATCCCAATGCATTGGAATGATCCTTGTACAATTAATACAGTTCTTCCCATTTTTATACCCAGCAGTGATGAAATAATATCAATATGGCTTGCTGCAAATAAAAATAAAAAATTAGATTGGCAATAACATTGAAAAAACAGATGCTGGCATATTACATTGGAAATACTGGTACTTCAAATAAGTAATACTGGCATTCCAAATAACACTCACTGGGACTTCAAATAACACTCACAGGACAATATTATAAAAAACACTGGCACATTCAAAAATTAAAACTAGCACTTCAAACCACACTAACTAGCACTTCAATAACAACAAAGTGGATGAAGCTACAAATAAGTAACACTGGCACTCCAAATAACACAAAGTAGTACTTAAAATAAGTAATACTGGCACTCCTAAAAACTCAAACTGGCACTTCAAGCAACATTCACTGGATATTATATTTATTGAGGAAGTATATTCCATGAAATATACCTCCTTCAACAGTAATAAATAATGATAAGTTTGCTTGTTTTTAATGGTCAAAAAAGCATTCAAACTTACCATTGAATTCAAAGAGTAATAAATGTGTACAGTTGGTAAGTGCATTAAATTCATTGACCAACTTTTTTGACTGGTTTCAAGTACTCAACCTATATAAATCTGTCCAATTTTGTTAGTTTATATATATCAAGTTCAAGAAAAATTCTACCTTTAATAATTTATATTGTGTTTTTATTATTATTATTATTTACATGATGAACAAAGGCAAGGGAAATTCTAGTGAGCCAACTTTGGATGAATCAAATGATGACAAAAGTTGGAAAATATACATGGTGTGCTACCAAAAATTCATCTATGGTCATCTTGTTGTTTTGCTGCCTTCTTCTGGAAATGGAACTCCCTCATTTCGTTGTCCATTGGAGCCATGTAAGGGACTCAATTGTAGGGATAAGGATTACGTGGGGATAGTCAATCATGCTCATGAGTTTGGCAATGCTCACAATATTGATGAAGCTGCTAGGATTCACCACAAAGCATTGGAAATGTATTTGGAATGTATTCTGAATGAATATGATCCAAAAAACAAATTGAATGACAACGTTGGCGATGATGGTGCAAGTGGTAGTGGTAGTGTTTAATGGTAGTAAATTCTGTTTTTAATATTGTTGTCTTTGATGTATTGTAATATAGTTAATGTATTGTTATCTGAATGTGCTTCAAATAAGTAATACTGGCACTCCAAATAACACTCACTGGCACTTTAAACAACAAAGTAAAACTGACAATCCAAACAACACTCACTGGACAACAATATAAAAAACACTGGCATATTCAATAACAAACACTGACATATTTAATATCAAAAACTGGCACTACATAGAAAATATTAAACACTGGTACATTCAAATAACAAGTACTGGAAAGATACACACAAATAGGAAATGAAATTGATACACACAA
Organism: Adenophora triphylla var. japonica; assembly: GCA_022495995.1. NCBI lineage: Eukaryota > Viridiplantae > Streptophyta > Magnoliopsida > Asterales > Campanulaceae > Adenophora > Adenophora triphylla. The sequence goes on along the minus strand of JAFEMH010000464.1, from coordinate 570,067 downwards.
AGAGGAGATTGATACAAAATGGTACATTCAAACAACATTCAAACAACATTCACTGGTCTGTCATATATTTCTGCAGAGCAAGGTGGGAAAACATATCTCTCTCTCCATAAGCTTTAGATGCCCCACGATCCTTGGCATGCAACATAATAGAATCCCAAGTCCATGATGACTTCCTGCTGTTCTTGAGGTAGCAGAATGGGCAGTGGAGTTCACCTGACTTGTTCCTCAAACTATAAGATCCCTCCTTAATATCTTCTAAGATATCTAAATTTTTTTTAACAGCTCTTTATTCTTCATAATCTACATCCTTTTATTCAGACTTGACTGACCTACTCGTACTCATACCGAGAAATTGATTGCTTTTTAGATGAAATTTAGAAATAAAAAAGAAGTGAAGATCTAACTTATTTATATAGATAAAATGGAGTTAACTATTGAATCCGTGAGGTATCAGTTGAAATTTGGCACTATTGCTTATGGACAAAATGGAGCAGTACTAGTTGGGATAACTATTGAATCCGTGTCTGTGTTTGTTTTTTTATTACTCAACTTGGAACACCTAACTTGGAACACCTGTCCTAGTGCATGCATTTGAATTTGGCACCACTGCTTATGGACATGTGTCCATGGAACAGCTTATGGTCAATGAATTCAATGCACTTACCATTACAGACAAACTTATCACTATTTCCCCATTAAAGACATACTGGCACTCCAAATAACACAAACTGGCACTTCAATGAATAAAGTATCACTGACACTCTAAACAACACTCACTGGACAATATTTAAAAAACACTGGCACATTAAAACTGGCACTTCAAACCACACTAACTAGCACTTCAATTACAAGACAGTGACTGATGCTACAAATAAGTAAGACTGGCACTCGAAATAACATAAACTGGCACTCCAAATAAGTGATATTGGCACTCCTAACAACACAAAGTGGCACTTCAATGAACAAAGTATCACTGACACTCTAAACAACACTTACTGGCACTTCAAACCACACTAACTGGCACTTCAATAACAAGACAGTGGCTGAAGGTACAAATAAGTAAGACTGACACTCCAAATAACACAAACTGGCACTCCAAATAAGTGATGTTGGCACTCCTAACAACACAAACTGGCACTTCAATGAACAAAGTATCACTGACACTCTAAACAACACTCACTGGACAATATTAAAAAAACACTGGCACATTAAAACATTAAAACTGGCACTTCAAACCACACTAAATGGCACTTCAATAACAAGACAGTGGCTGAAGATACAAATAAGTAAGACTGGCACTCGAAATAACACAAACTGGCACTCCAAATAAGTGATACTGGCACTCCTAACAACACAAACTGGCACTTCAATGAACAAAGTATCATTGACACTCTAAAAAACACTCACTGGACAATATTAAAAAAAATTGGCACATTTAAACATTAAAACTGGCACTTTAAACCACACTAACTGGCACTTCAATTACAAGACAGTGGCTGAAGCTACAAATAAGTAAGACTGGCACTCCAAATAATACAAACTGGCACTCCAAATAAGTGATACTGGCACTCCTAACAACACAAACTGGCACTTCAATGAACAAAGTATCACTGTCACTCTAAACAATACTTACTGGACAATATTAAAAAAACACTAGTACATTAAAAAATTAAAACTGGCACTTCAAACCACACTAAATGGCACTTCAATAACAAGACAGTGGCTGAAGCTACATATAGGTAAGACTGGCACTCAAAATAACACAAACTGGCACTCTAAATAACACAAACTGGCAAATTAAATAAATTAAAACTTGCACTTCAAACTACTAGCATTATATATAAAAAAATGGCATTATGAAAATGGCTTACCTGTATCGTGATTATCATCAACTTCGTGCAGAATTCGATCAATTACAGTAGCATTATCTCCAGTTTCATCTTCGTGCTGAATTCGATCAATTACAGTAGCATTATCTCCAATTTCATCTTTGTGCTGAATTCGATCAATTACATTAGCATTATCTCCAGTTTCATCTTCAAAATCACGTAAGCCCATCTTAACCTAATCAAAAATCGCCAGTATTGAATAAAACAATTAGGAACAATTGTAAATACTACTCCGTCCCAATAAGAGTTGCCCATTTTTTGGGCAGCACGCAAATTAAGGAATTGGGGGGGGGGGAAGTAAAAATGATGTGAGTGTAATTTGAAAATAGGAGAGAGAATGAGTGGACAGAATAGTAAATTATAATGGTATTGTGAGTATTAAAATAATGGAGAAGAGAGAATGAGTGGAGGGAATAGTGAAGATTCCTTTGCCAAAAAAGGAAAGTGGAAGCTATTAACGGGACACCCAAAATGGCAAAATGGGAAGCTACTATTGGGACGGAGGGAGTATATGAATTCATAGTCTATAATTGACAGTGAATCATATATTACCTAAATTGTCTGAAACGGAATGATTTTTGATTGAATTTTGATTTAGCTTGTTGAATTTCTCTGTTGCGGCGTCGTAACTCTGTGTTTTACTGTGTGTGACTGTGTGTTCGTTTGGATTTGAGTTGACAAAAGACGGTTCAATTTTGTTACTGAACCGGTCTCCGGTTCAATATGTGTATCACAAGTTTAAACCGGGTCCAAAACACGTTTTTTCATAATGTTATGAAAAAACTAGTTTTTCTTAAGAGCAACTCTTATACTATTGGTTTGAACACTTACGAAAAAAAGTAAAAATATTGAGTTTTATGTGTTTTTTAAGTAGCAACATTTCTCCTAACATGATAAAAACCTATTTAAAAATTATTGATAAAAACCTAATGAAAAGTGTTGAAATTTTAGATTTTGTATATGTTTATATTTGCATTAGAGAATAAAACGCCATGTAATTAAGTTGAATTTTTACTTCTAATTCTAATGATGAATTTTTTACTTTCAATCGAGGATATGGAGAAATTGATTCCAGCAATGGCTTTTGAAAAAGAAATGGTAAGCTTTGCTTTTTCACTTTTCCTTTATGAATTTGTAATTATTTTTTATATGTTAATCAATTATAATTCTTTGAAAGGATTTTATTTGAATATATCAAGGTTAATACAAATATTTTTCTTTCATTTTCTTTAGATAGAGTGTAGTATATTAGTTTTTTATTTATTTTTTATTTTTTTGGCATGTAATGTTGATTGAAAGATTTGAAAAAAATATGGAGTATTACTTGATGGATAAAGTAATTGTAATTCATATGATAGCACGTACTACCATGCCATTAGTCATTGTATTTTTATAATTTTATTCATCAAATAACAAAAATTGCAATTATTACTCCACTATCCATTCCTAAATTAAAGTATTTTTTTTTCAACTATTTGTTCAAATCAATGTATATATATGAATGGTTTAACCCGAGTAAGACCATGGATAATAACCGACCATGACCGAATGGATTGGGACCAAAGTAAAATTTATACAAGTCTCAAATACGACATAGGGAATGGTCTTTCCTATCTATGCTCGTCATGCCTTCTCTTCATTTCTCATTATATCAACCTAGACATAATATGGTGATTTTATTACTAAGGCAACAATGTTGAAATATGCCGACCAAGGCGTACATGGATGTCGACCAAGGCGTCCTCAAATGACGATCAGGGCCTACTCGGCCACTATCAATAAAAAGGGAATGGGCTTCCCTACCCTTAGTCATCTTCTTACCTGGCATAAACACATGTCGACCAACACTATATATCGAGTAGCAAGCGTATTAGGCATACTTATAAAATGCTCTTCTAATCCTACTACAATAAGGATTGTGGGGAATTAGAATTCGAGTACTAGTACTTGACTCATTATCTCACCTAAGTCTCTATCCAAGGTAGGACTCTATATCCTACACCTATAAATACATGCAATAATTCACACAATTCGGGTACATGCATTCTCTTGACCATAAACAATTGTCAATTAATTTGCTTTCAAATACACAAATAATTACTCTCACGCCGTAGGGCCTTCACCAGTGACGCCCCGACTTAGTTTATGTGTTTGTTCATCTTTTTCAGGCTATTCAAACATCCAGGATATAACCTATCGATGTATTTGGGCTAATCCGACGTTTTTGGCATCATCAATTTGGTTCCATTGTACGGAAACAATCAAATTATCCTTTGAATAGCCGAAAAAAATCTGCTCCGTTTTCCTAATCCTAATGGAAGAAGAACAAACTGCTAGCATCACACCTGATCAGGATAACCCTCTTGTGGAGGAGACTTATGGCAACGCTAGGACTACTATTCCCCTTTCCAATGGAGGAATGCCACCTTCTCCACCCTTGAACGATAGGCTGCCACTACTAGGGATGAACCTGCGTTCTAGTGGACAGCCAGTAAACTGAGGTCCTGCTGAACCCTCCCCGTCATCGACGACGAGGACGACCAGCTGGTAGTCATACGGGGAGGAATGCCGCCTAGGGAGGCACAGGAACATCTCCCCCACAAATTGATCGCATAAATCTTTTGCACCGCCAGATGGAAACTCTGCAACACATTTACCAAACACAAAATGCCTTTCTGCAGTTGACCTAGACAATTCTCTGGCTGAATTCATTAGACCTACCAGGACTGGAAATTCCCTTGGGGGGTAAGTCGTTTTGATAGGAGTGATAGTCGGGGGAATAGAGAAAATCTTCCCCCTGACCAAAATCCCCCCATCACGACGTCGCTGGTAGATCCAAGCAGATCCCCTCTCAGGATGTATATCCTCATCATAAAAATCTTGGATGTGGAAATACGCAAAACGAGGGAGATTTGAGAAATCAACTGAACAATCAAAGGGACCAGGAGGTTAACTCAGCTGATTTAAGAGAAAGGCTTAGTCAAGCTAGACAAAAGACCCCTCCTCGTCGTAATCCCTCTCCTCGGCATAGGAGGCCTGCTTGACCTAAGTGTCCTCCTCGGCATAGGAGCCGTCTCATCACAGGACTCCTCCCCGCCTAGAAATAGCTCTTAGGAGGGACAGAATCCCTCCTCGTCGTTTCAGGCCATTGAATGGCAGAGCACCCTCTGGACATGGGGATAATCACCAGCAACATGAGGAACAAAGCCGAGTGAATGGATGTAAAGAGAAAGAAAGGACCCATTGCAGTTCCCACTTTAGCTCAGGGATTAATGTAAGGGATATTCTTCTATTGAAAAAGGGAATTGATGAAATGGAAATGGGGAGGAAGGAAGTGGACGATGATGATACAGTACCACTCGGCCTTTCTCACTGCGAATTAATGATCTACCTCCAAATTCAGCTCTAAAGATCCCATGTTTTGAAAAATATGCGGGGACTAAAGACGCCTGGGACCATGTGCAAAGTTTTGAATCAACCATAGTCCTCCACACAAAGGCAGATGATATCCTCAAAAAGGCTTTTGTGAGTACATTCTCCGGAATAGCCTTGTCCTGGTTTCGTGAGCAAAAGAAGGGAAGCATTGACAGTTGGAAAATTATGAGGAGGAGGTTCCTGGACTACTTCGCAACAGATGTGAAGAGAAAGAAAAGACTAGCATACCTTGCAAAAATTGATAAAGGGAAAAATGAAACCACTATAAGTTACTACAATCGGTTAAGAGCCATGGCTGACTAGGTAGAGGAAAGCCTAACTGACCGGGAGGTGATTGTCTACTTCAACTCCGGACTGAGATTCGGACAATTGATATATGAGCTCTCTGCCAGGGAACCTAAGTCAAAAACTGATCTATATAATGTGGCTTACGCCATAGCCATGGCCGAAGAGAAGAGTAAGAAGAGATCTGAAAAACCGAAAACAGATGCAACAGACACCAACCACGCTTCCAATGGAAGTAATTATAAGGGAAAGAACAGGACTCAGGCTAAAGAAAAAGCCGAGGTCTTCACCCCACTTACTAAACCTGTCACGTAGATCATGTAATGGGTAAAGCTACCGGATCCCCAACACTTAATTAAGTGATAGGACAAAGCATGTCTGGGACAATTCCAAATATTGCACTTTCCACAAAGACCACGGACATGACACGGATAATTGCATCTCGCTTTAAAGAATGATCCAAAGGTGGGTTGATGAAGGTAAACTTTACTGCTTTTTTATGCGAAAATATTACAACTAAGAGTAAGAGATGATGATGATGATAGAGAGGAAAGGGAGGACAAACCTCCTAGAGGAAAGCTCCACGTTATAAGGGAGGAGACAATCTCCAACAAGAAACTAAAAGATCAGATACATGAGCTAAATAAGGTCTACCACATCTCCGTCTAGATTCATAAAGAAGAGGAAGTCATCAGCTTCTCCCCAAATAAGCTAGCAGGAAGTCGTGCAGCCCGCGAACAACCTTTGGTAATTAAGGGGATAATTGACAATTGTGAATCGAAGAGAGTCCTCATAGACTTGGGGGCCTCCCGAGACATTCTGTACTACTCAACCTTCCAGAAGATGAATCTGAAGGATAGCATGCTGGAGCCATACTCTGGAAGACTAAAAGGCTTCACCAAATATAAAGTCAATGCTATAGGGATGATCGACTTACTATTGGAAGTTGGAGAGCATCCCTTACGAGCTGAGGCCACAATATCATTCGTGGTCATGGACCTGGCAAGTGACTACCATGATATCCTTGGTATTTCAAGTCAATGCAAACTTGGGATGGTCGCCTCCCTCCCCACTCGCGCGGGAATCATTTGTGTGAGGGTAACCCCCAGAGACTTCTTGGAACATGTGATAAAAACCAGAAAAACTTCCAAAAAGGTGGAGGTAGACACGCCAGAGGAAAACCTGAAAATCTATAAGTCTATAAAGACTACCAGATATAGCTCCTCATCTTGTCAATGGCCAGAACTAGGGGGCCAACCTTGACTTGAGACAAGGAGAGCTGCAGGATGTAGACGAACTGGTTGAAATGGAGGACCTAGACATAAATGGTGATGAGGATAGAAGACTTAGAGAAATAATCATTGAGACTTTGAAGTTCGGAGACGGTCCAGAAATGGAGCTCGTGGATAAATTGAAAGAAATTATACTCAATCTCGACTACCCTGAGCAAAGAATAAAAATCGGGGGGCAACTCTCCCTAAAAGAAAGGGAGGAGATCATCACCTTACTAAAAAACAATCTAGATGTCTTTGCCTGGAAGGTTGAGGATATGAGAGGAATAAAAAAACACTCCAAGAAAATAGAACAACTGAAACGGAATTTTGTAACCGTATTGAAATCAGTTTCAGAGTAAAAAGTGCTCATTGAAAATTGACGTTGTAGCGATGGTGAATTTTTTAACATCTTGGAGTTGCCACCTATATTATTTACTTGGAAATATAGAAAAAACCATTTGAAAAGAGATTTTGGGTTCGGGGCTTAGATTATGGAATGGGAAGGTCAAGGAGCACCCATTCCACCCAATCCGGAGATCGGTCTTGCAAAAAAAAAAAGAGGTTTTCAAAGAAAAGACGTTTTTTTAAAGAAACAGGTAAAAGAATCCATTTAACTAGGTTAAACGGAATATATGATCGATTGCTTCGAGACCGTCCCCATGATTTGGGGAGGCTCTAGGTCGATCCTAGGTTTGATGTATTATACCACTCTAACAATCAATTAGAGAAAGGGGAGGAAGATTACCTTGTGTGAAGAGACTCGGACAGAGTTTCGACTCAAGTTTAGAGTCAAATCTTGATGCGGACAGAGCTTCGTCTCGGTCCTTGATTCTTTCTTCGATGTTTGTTGATCAACAAGGTTGATAAATAAACTTTAGGTTATTTTAGGGGTGATTTACAGGAATCTTTCAGGGAGAGAAACCAGTAAAATGCCGAAGGTTGAAAGGAGTGTCAGGGATCTGAAATGCTGAAAGTCTTCAAGTATTTATAGGGTGTTGGAGGTGAAGGTGGAGAGGTAAACCACCCTGGGAAGGTTCCAGAACCTAAATTCTATTGGATGACCGGATTGATAAGATTTTATCAAGAAAGAGGTTGAAATTGACGAGGAAACTGGCTTCTGCATGTCTGCAGGGGCTTAGTATCGCGCGGGACATGACTGTTCCATGTGGGACAAGCCTGTCAGTGGACAATTATGTCTTTCCCTCGTTATCCCGTATGAAGTTTAGTCCAAACTAACGGTCGTTAGTCAAAACATAACGAAACTTGACGAAATTGTGGATTTCTACTCTTGACTCAAGGCGAGACTTAGAGCGGTATTAATCTGCTCCGATGGGTTTAGAATGGGGTGTCTACAGAGCCCTTCATCGACCAGTCTTATGGAAGAAGTCATGTCGACGATAGAAAAGACATCATTCTGGACATCGGGATGGTCGAGCCGCACGGCTTTCTACGTATCTCTATCGGAGAATTAGACCATAACGTAGTTCGACTCCAAAACACGAAAAGGCTGCTTTAGGTATTTTGAAAATTATTTTGAAAATCGAGGAGATTTTATTTTTGAAAAGGCAAATTCATACTGAGGAATCAAATCAAGACCCAATTCTGAATATACCTGTCTGTTTGAAGATTCACCTGTCTGGGCTCTGAACCTGCGGGAAAGGACGTTAGAAAACAAAGGCTTACCTGTTCGGTCCTTTGGGTCCTGTTGGTTTTGTGACGATTCGCCTGTCTGGGCTCCGAATCGGGCTTTTTCTGGGGATAAAGATTCACCTGTCTGGGCTCTAAATCGGGCCTTTTTTATTTGACGATTCACCTGTCTGGGCTCTTAATAGGGCTTTTGATTTTGACGATTCACCTGTCTGGGCATTGAATCGGGCTTTTGTTTGACGATTCACCTATCTTGGCTCTGAATCGGGCTTTTAATTTTGATGATTCACCTGTCTGGGCGTTGAATCGGGCTTTTTATTTTGACGATTCACTTGTCTGGGCGTTGAATCAGGCTTTTGATTTTGACGATTCATCTATCTGGGCGTTGAATCAGCCTTTTGTGATGATGATTCACCTGTCTGGGCTCTGAATCCTGCTTTTGATTTTGACGATTCACCTGCCTGGGCGTTGAATCGGGTTTTTTGATGGAGTGGTTTACTGTCTTCGACCATCCAAAGGATAATTCGTCTATATGGGTTCCGAATTATGTGGGATAAGTTGATCTCTTGATCAATCATTTCGGGTGATTGGACGCCGTGTCGGGCGATTATGCGGATGCCACATTTGGTTCGTTTAGTGACTTGCGGTACCGATTTTTCCATGTTTCCTTGCTAGGGTATCACTTTCAAGGGTAAATGTGTCAAAATTTTGAATTTTGACGTTGCGTAGACGCTTATTGTCGAGGACAATTTCGTACATTTCCAGGGGATTTGTCTCGCGCGGGACAGCCTATATCGCGCGGGACAAGGTCTATCGAGGCAATATAACGGCAGCTGTTGTTTGTTTTTAAAAACCCATTTTCAAATTCTCTCTTCAAGTTCGAGCCGAGGCATTTTTCTCTGAGATTTTTTGTGTGTTGTTTGTTGATTTCTCCTCTCAATCAACATTTCAATCCTTTCCTCTTCCATCATCCATGGCTCAAGAGAAGAATCCAACTTTTGGTAGCTACTTGCTCGAAAAGGATTATCCGAGGGACGACCTCACATTCGATCGGCCTATGCACATTTCCCATGCCATCCGCGTGGGTTTGGTAAAAATGCTTTTCTTCATCTCGTTTCGATACTTTGCATTGAATTGAATCCATGTTTTTGAATTCCTCCCAATTTCATCAAAATTGGCTATGTTCTTTTTTTGTCTTAGAACTAGGTTCTATCATTGCATGCTCGTTTTTGTTGATGTTGTTGGATGTTGTTGTTGCATTGGCGTGCATGTGAGTTCCCTATACATCATGGATTGTAGGAGGGGTTGATTCGGGTAGCCAAATGCTTCCTTGAATATGGTTTTCTAATGTGCACACCAAGTGTTTGATGAAATGCCTCAATGAAAATTTTCTCTTATTTCTTTAAAGTTTTTCCAGGGAATGATTTCTGACGTTTCTCCCTTGTCTTTTCTCTGTTTTGCAGTCATATAAGGCGACCAAGAACTGTAGGGGGAGTGCTAAATTCGCCAAGGCTTTGTGGGACAAAGTCAAGGGTTTGAACAGAGTTTGGGCTAGGATAGCTCAGACGAGGCTCCTTACTTTTGTGGATAACATCCGGGGGATGAGGCGGACTCCTCAGGTCCTTCAGGCGATTAGGAAGAGGTGGTGGGACACTACCCACACAGTCCATCTTCGCTTCGGGGAAGCTACGATGACCCCGACTGATTTTCTTGCTATTTCCGAGTTGGAGTTCACCGGCGTTGCCCTCCCGAAGACTGCGGGATACAAGCCTGCAAATCCAGCTGAATGGAGGCGGTTGATTGGTTTTGCCCCACGAAGGTTAAGGGGTTTGCTACTGAGTTGTCACCTCATCGCGTTAAGCTCTTGGCTTATACTGAAAAGCCTAATGCGGATACGGATCGGTTGGTAAGGGGTGCTCTTTATCAGAGACCATCTTTAGTAACCATTCTTCCACGGCTCGCCTTGCTCTTTTGGGGTTGCTGGCTGATTTGGATTTGGTGAGGACCATATGATTGGGGCTCAGCCGGACTGGCCTTCTGTTATCATGCCATGGATGAGGCATGTAGGCACACCAAGGATACCCTGTCAGGGTATTCTTATGCTTGGGACGTATTTTTTCTGATTCTGTCTTTGTCATTTATCTGCACTTTTTGCCTGCGCTTTGTACTGAATCTGTTCTGCTTTCTTGTACAGATATGGGGCTATGCTGTCTTTCAATTGCATAAGTTTGAGCTAGATAATCCAAATCCCAAGTTTTCGGATATCAGGAGGTGGAGCCACTCCAACCGTACAGTGGATGAGGAGGAGGGGGATCAGGACTGGACCTTGACCGTTGAAGAGGCGCGAGCCATGCTGGATAGTTTTGAGTTTGAGTGGCTGGGCCTATATCCGTGGGCCTTATTGGAGCGAGAGGTTCATCATTCCTGGGATGTCACCGAGATGTAGAGGATCTTGGTATCGCTGGAGGGGGATACCATGTATCTGGGTGAGAGAGTCTTCCCTCAGCATGGCAGGGGTTCACTTCCCTATAGGGTGCCTGAGGATCCGCCTAGGTGTGAATGTGTGCCCAAAACTTTGTGTTTGTTGGATTCACGCTAGTTTGAAGACATCCGGTTTAATTTGAAAAACGGAGTCGCCACGCCATTTTGATTACCTCAAAACTTTGAAAAAAAGGTTTTATGGGTTCGGAGGTTAAGTTACCCCTTGGGAAGAACGGATCGTCGTTCACCCAAGGTGCCTTGCCGGAGCAAGTCTCCCAAGATCCCATTAATCGTGCTTGCTTGTGTGCTTTCTTGTGTGCATGTGTTTGAAAATAAGGAGGGAATGTCCCAAGTCATCTTCCGGACGTACAAACCATTTATTGGTTGTCGCTCGGGATTTCTTGGATTTTATGTATTCGGGATTATGATCCCGCCCTCATCTTGGACTTGTGATCATCGCATTTTTTGGACCTTGGGACTTGCGTGATCGAGAGAATGACTCTCTTTGTAGTCAAAGATGAGGTTCTTTAGAAAAGGAGGGTCCTTAGCCCATCAATCCTACACTTTAAGATGGTCGAGCTCGTATAGATGCTTCATACTCATCTTAAGTGATAATCGGAGATATAGGGTTCAAAGGTGTCCCTTTTCTAAAGAGATTATGAAACCTTTATGGAAGGTACGATGTAAAGATAGGATCTTTTACATCGGTCCGTTCCGAGGTTACTAATGGGGAATGGGGGAATGTGTGTAAAAATGTCATTTTTAATGAAAAGATGACATTTTTGGGTTGCAAATGATGCATTTGATTCAAAGAAATGATCTTTATTGCAAATGATGCATAAAGATATGATTTTATGCAAATGATGCATTTGATTCAAAGAAATGATCTTTATTGCAAATGATGCATAAAGATATGATTTTTATGCAAATGATGCATTTGATTCAAAGAAATGATCTTTATTGCAAATGATGCATAAAGATATGATTTTTATGCAAATGATGCATTTTTATGAAGAAATTGGCATTCATTATGCAAATGATGCATAAAGATTGCATTTTGAAAAGCATATGATGCTAGTTTATGGTAAAGACATGATCTTTAAAGCAAATGATGCTTGGAAAAGGGATTTTGAATGCAAAGGATGCATTTTGATTGAAAAGATTTGATTTTTATATGCAAAGGATGCATAAAAATGACATTTTTATTGGAAAATGGGGGTTTTAGGTGCAAAGGATGCACCTTTATAGGGAAAGACTACATTTTTATGACAAATGATGTCTAATGCATGCAAAAGGGGAAGGGGGAATATAAAGATGTGATCTTTAATCTACCAAGTCCCAAGTAATATAAAGGCAATGCAATGGGCAATTTATAAAGCAATTAGGATGCGAGGTTAGGGCGTGCGAGGTTACCAATGGCTTCCTTCTTCTTTGGATGGAGCTAGGAGGAGAGGTTGATCTTGGATCTTCAAGGAGGAGGGAGGTAGCTTCTTGGCCTTCTTCTTCACCTTCTTGGACTTCCAGCAGCTTCTTGGGAGTATTTCTTCGTAATATGAGTAATTGATGCCTCTTGTGGATGATTAAAATGGGTAGAGGAGGGCTCTATTTATAAGCAGTCTGGAAATCGCCAATGAGGCCGTGCGGCTAGGGACCTCAAGCTAATGCAGCCGTGCGGCATTATCCATTGTGACTCAGCATTTCTAGAACCATGCAAGGTGGCAAATTCTAGAAAATCCTTCCTAATTAAGAAAAACGTGTTTCTTAATTAGGAAGGCTCCCTTTCAGTCCTTAATTAATTTGGAACAGTTCCGGAATGTTTCCGGAACACTAGGAAGGTCCGGGGAATTACTGGAAAACTTACGGAAATTGCCGGGAAATTTAACCGGAAGGCATGAGCCAGATTTGGGTACTTACAGAAGCCCCTCGACAACGTCACTTGCAAGGCGAGTGGGGTTGTCGATAGAAAAGGATCCGATCTGGCGAATGCCGAGACGGATTGGGAGACCGAGGTGGTCGAGTGGCTGAACCTCTTATGAAAGGCTACCTACGTATCCCGGAGGAATCAAGCCAGGCCGTAGTTCGGAGTAGGATCCGCTGAGGAATGAAGAAGAGAAAACTGGTCTCTTGCTGGGGAAATAGAAGAGAAAATGACCTAGGAGGTCAAGCAATTGATCCTACTAGGGATATGCTAGAAGTGACCGAGGTGGTCGGATAACAAAGTCTCTTATGAGGGACTACTTCATCACTGAAGAGTGACGGAGGAACAGGGTGACCAAAGTGGTTGGGTGGCTGGGCCTTTTATGAAAGGCTACCTACGTATCCCGGAGGAATCAAGCCTTGATCGTAGTTCAAGCACCACTAGATAGTTAGGAACGATGTCTAGGATCCTTGAGGGTTTTGACAATTAATGGAGGCTGTCACCTGAGGAAACTAGAGCTTACGTCACTATCGGGAAGATAGAGGTAGCTAAAGCTGGAGAAACTTGAGCGTACGTCACTATCTGGGATAGAGGTAGCTTAAGCTGGATGACGTTATTTCTTTATGACGGAAATAACGAAGACTAAAGCTTACGGCACTATTTCTTTTTGACAGAGATAGAGGTAGCTAAAGCTAGAAGAACTTAAGTATACTTCACTATTCGTGATAGAGGTATCTTAAGTTAAGAAGAACTCGAGCATACGTCACTATCCGGGATAGAGGTAGCTTAAGTTTAGAGGAACTTGAGCATACGTCACTATTCGGGATAGAGGTAGCTTAAGTTTAGAGGAACTTGAGTACGTCGCTATTCGGGATAGAGGTAGCTTAAGTTAGGATAACTTAGCATACGTCGCTATTCGGGATAGAGGTAGCTTAAGTTAAGAGGACTTAGCATACGTCGCTATTCGGGATAGAGGTAAGCTCAGTTTAGAGTTTTGACAATTCGGAGGTTGTCACCTAGCATTATCCCGTTATAACGGAATTAACGGAGGCGACTGGGAAGAAAGCTCAATTGCTTAAGAGATAAGGGATATCTTCTGAAAAAGAGGTTATCTTAGTTAAAAGATAACGAGAATTGCATGCCCAAGTGGAAGGTCCAGGGGCAGGATTGTAATTTTCTGCTCAGAGCGAATGAGGCCGCCCGGCATGAGATGGAGAAAAAGAAGCCGTACGGCTAGAAACCTGTTTTTTCCAGATTATTTAAAATCAGATTTGAACGGGCCATTGGCATTGTGTTGCCGCCCAAGAACGCAGAGAGAGAGAGAGGAGGAAGAGAAATTTCGAATTCCTTCAATTTCCTTTGCTTCCTTTGATTTGAGATGGATCCGGAGGGCAATCCTATACCGAGGCAAGCAAGAAGAAATATCTCCGCGGCCGCTCGGAGGAGAAGAAAGGAGCTCGTGCGAACGGAAAGAAAGTATGACTTTCTTACGCCTCCGTCGGAGCTTTACCCGGGGAGAAGAGAGCACAAATCGACGAACCTGCGTCCGGTTGGGTTAAGCATTCTTATTTGGCTCAATTCCTTCGATTTTGATTGAATTTTGATTGATTTAGGGCTTGACCCGAACTTAGGAATTTTCTAGGATTTTCCTAGGATTTTTGAATGATTTTGAGATATTGATGATGAATAACCTATGAGGCTAAGAACATGCATGCGCAATTTATTTGACAAAAATAATGAGAATGACCCACTTTTTTCTCGAAAATAAAGTAAGAATGATAATTGTCTAAAGTGAGACGGAGTTCTTGCATGTGCTAGAACTAAGTCAAAATTTTGAGAAAACATGATTTTGGAAGATGAAAAGGATTCATGCATGCCATTTTTTGAAAGAATAATGCTTATGTGCAAAGAATTGTGAAAATTGTGATTTTGTGCTTTTAGGAAAGCAATGGGACTTGACATGACGTGTTTCAAGTGATGAAAGACGTGTTTTTTTTTATGCAAATGATGCTAGAAAAACTTTTGTGAATGCTTTTCTTTTGAAAAATATGTGCACTTTTGTGAATATATGCATGCTTTTGAAAATGATGAATGATTGACACACTTCTTTGTTGTGCTTGTCTACAGGAGAACAAGTCTAGAGGACCATCAGAGATTGCAGTCAAGCTTTGGCAGAGGATGCCGGATTTCGAGAAGAATGGGGTGAACCCCAAGGATTTGGTGAGGGCTACCGGCCTGGATTCATTCGTCGAGGCTATCGGCAGGGGTGTTCATATCACCTCTAAGAGCAAGGGCTTGATCCAGGCCCTTTCTGAGTTCTGGTGGGATAGCACCCATAGCTTCCATCTGAGCTGGGGAGAGCTGACAGTGACTCCTGCCGATTTCACAGCTATTACTGGCCTACAGTTCACCGGGAGGCCCGTGACTTGGAGAGACCACATTACTGCCGAGGAGTTCCAAGCTTTAGTTGGATTTGAGCTGATTCCCAAGGGGCTGGGGATGGAGACACGGAATGTCGAGGTGGCAGTCCAGAACTGCATGCAGAACTTTGCTGCTAATGATGTGACCGCCCACCAGCTTGCTAGAGCATTTGTGTGGTTGATGTTGTCAGTCACTATTTTTGCTAATTCTGGGACACTGGCCATGACTTGCCTTCTCGACTCTCTGGAGGATGTGAATGGGATAGGGACAGTCTCTTGGGGGGAGGCCGGATTGGCGGAGCTCTACTTCTCCTTGGACATGTACAGCCGGAACAAGGCTGCTTCTATGGACTGTTTCTCCTTTGCCCTCGAGGTAGTCTCTCTTTCTTTTCTCTTTTCTCTTTTCTGTCTTGAGACTTTTATGAGAGAGAGAGAATGACCTTTTTGATGTTTTGAACATGCAGGCCTGGTTTTGTGAGGTGATCGGGTTCTTTCCTTGGAACCAACAGAGTGATATCACCATCTTCCCTGCTATGGTCCGCTGGAGGGGAGATGCGAGAGATAAGTTCACGGGGAAGACCCGAATCACTTTTGATTATAAGATGGTGAGGCCGGTCATCAACAGGGATGGGCACGACGGAGTGGACTTCTACCCTTGGGGCAGGTATCCGGAGATTTTGCTGGGAGAGGCCATTGAGGCGACTAGGCAAAGGAGATGGCTCACTGGGCTGACATGTGATGTCATTTACTTGGGGGACCGTTTCTCGAGGCAGCATGGCCATGTCCCTCCATTGGACGCCATTACTCCTCAGGATCCTCCAGTACGGATGCTGCAGCCCAGGGATTGGCCAGAGGACGAGATTGCTAAGTACCAGGCAGGCGTGGCCACTGAGGAGTACTTTGACATGGATACCCCCTACGTTGTGTTTGTGGAGCAGCGACTGAGGACGCCACAGAAGCTAGTGAAGCTGGCGGTCACTCAGGGATATGGGGAGGATGAGCCTACTGACCCGCCGATCCCTCCTGCGCATCTGTCCTATGTGGTCCATGGAGTACCGAGGAGATTGAGGATACCTGTCCCCGACGCTAGGGAGCCCCAGTACACCTTGCCGCCTGACAGCACTGTAAGTATACTTTTAGGGTCTTTCCCTTTTCAGCTTTCTTTGCTTTTTTGCAAATTTGAGATTTTCTGAGATTTTTCTCTTCTTTTCTCAGGTTCCAGCTCGCACTTATGATAGGCTGATCAGGCAGAATAGGGGCTGGAAGGACATGTGCCGGTCCCTTCTGAGGAAGCTGGCCTGCGCTTCAAAGGCAGCAGCGGATGCACAGGAGCCCGGGCGCAAGAGACGGCATGTCGGGGGCACAGCGTCTACCTCATCGGCCTCGGAGTACTCTTCCAGTGCCATGCCTCGGGGGCGGGGACCCAACGCTGACATTCTGGAGCAGCTGGCTGAGTACGGGCACGATAATGTCCATTTGTCTGACGTGAGCGACCAGGAGGACTTGATGAGGGAGGCTAGCATTTATGAGCTGAGCAGTGATGAGGAGGAGGAAGAATCGGAGGCCTAGGAGGTCTCTAGAATAGATTTGGAACAAAAACAAACAATGGACAAGATTTATGCACACTTTGTTTATTTTTTGCTTTATTCTGGCGCTGATGGGGCGAAGACATTGTATTTATGCTTTATTTACTTTTCTAATTCATGCTTTTTTAATTTGCATATTATCTGAGCCTTGGGGCGATTTTTTGCTTGGAATCGGGGCTGAAACTGGGCCAAAATGATTTATAATGGTGTATAAATGCTTGAATGGCTTCTGGATATGTTTTTGTACAGGTTTTGGTTGAAAAAGTGGGGTGAAAACTCCCTTGGGCAGTAACTTGGTTGCTGCAAATTTTTTTCTGCAGATGGCTAATGTAGCCGTGCGGTTTGGTCCTGAGGGCAAATGAAGTCGTGCGGCTCACAGTTCTGTCTGAACTGGTTATTTTCTGAATAAAAGCAAGGCTTGGCCATTTCATTTCATTTTCAACTTAGACTTGTCCCAATTGTTCCCAGAGCACATTTTGGACCTAAAAGCACCATCTTTGGTCATTTTGCAATAGAGAAGCCCGTTAGATTGCAAAGGGGGAATCGAGACCGTTTTCTGTCCGATCTTCAATCTTGGGTGAGACACAACTTCCAATCTCATAGGGGGCTGCTTGATTCTTCCTTCAAGATCAAGTCTTTATGGCATTTGAGGGATCTCCCGCCCGATTGGGACCTTTTGAGAGCCGCAGCAAAGTTCTGGGACGTCCGGAGACATGTTTACTGCTTTTCTTATAACGAGATTGAGGCTATATCTATTCCGCTGGTCGGAGACGTGCCGGTGGCGGTAAAGCTTGCATCTTTTCTGCAGATTCCTTTGGGGGAAGCTGAGAGGATGATGGTAGCCCCGGACAGGATTGACCTTTCTGATATCCCGGGCAGGTTTGGGTCTCCAGATATGGCTGCGACCATGGTGGCTATGGACGCATTTATCCTTTGCGTATTCTCTGCTCTGTTCACCGCTGAGTCCGTGGGGATCTGTCATAGTGGTCTCTTGGACATGGTTAGAGACTGCAAGGCTGGGAAGGATATTGTCCCGCTGGTTTTGGGAGAGACACTTCATGGGATTGACAGGATGGCTCGGGGGGACCATTTCATGAGATCCGGGAGTCCTATCCGTGTTGACCTTATGGCCGCAGGAGAGGCTCGGGGCTTTGCCGGGGGCTTTGCCGACTCAGGTGCCCTTGGGTGATTTCTCGGAGAGGTGCACCGAGGCAACAGACCGCAGTAGCTGGGAGCTTACGATGGCTAGGCTATCCACTTCGGACATCCGTTGGTGGATACCTCATTGGAGGTTGCAGACCAGGAGGATATTTCAGGAGTCCTATGCTGTGAGGGTTCCAGGATTCTGCTGGTCATCCTTCTACATACCCTGCTTAGTATCCAGGCAGTTTGGGGCTTTACAGGAGCCATTGAGTGATTGGGAGGACATCCGGACCATGGAGGTGGTGTCATTGGATATGAGGGATCCAGCCAGCTTCTCTTTCTTCTCGAGGGCTTGGACATACACTGCTTTCCCACCCAGGGCTATCTTCAGGAGCAGGAAGAGTACCATCTTGACCACTGTCTACTTGGACTGGTACGAGAGGGAGATGGGAGCGAATCAGGTCATCTTGGAGGAGAGACGTCAGGCTTTATTGGGGGCCGACTGTGACTCGAGTAGGACTCTGAGGGAGACTGAGGCTAAGGCGAGTCGCCATAACCAGTCAGGTGACTTGGTCAGAGACATGGAGGCTCGGTACAAGAGGTTGTCCGAGGTCGCTCCTTTGACTGAGGCTCAGAGGGAGGAAGTGCGAACTCGTGCTCGGGTAGAGAGAGCACTTATTGACACGGGTTTGGTAGAGGCTCCAGTGAGGATACCGGAGGTCGGGATGAGGGATACCGACATCATAGATAAAAAGAGGAAGAAGACTCGACGGGGCCGAGGAAAAGGGAAAAAGACCAAAGAAGACTCAGCGAATGACGACTGACAGATCTTTTCTTAGGATTCCCTTATTGCCATTTTGCAAACACATTAGTTTATTTAGGCATTTTATTGTATTTTAGATCTTTGTAGCAGGTTAGCAGAGTCAAGAGGTAGACCGTGCTTGAACTCATCAAGAAGTTTTTAACTTGTAATGAACTAGAAATATTATCTTAAAAATTAATCGAGACACATTTCATGGAAATTCAAATGTCTTATTTATTGGAACCCGTTTTATGAAAACTGAAATACCCTTTATTATTTAGGACGCACTTCATGGAAGCTTGATTGTCCTTTTTATAGTTTAGACTGAACCATATATGGCTGCCTACGTTCCCCTTTTACAAGAAAGACTAAGGGGCTCAGGTCTTCGTAGTTCATTCTGGTGAACTATATATATTTTTTTTATGTGCAGCCCTGTTTTTTGCCTAGACCGCCCTTTTTGGGTTTTCACCTACTGGGCATTACTCTTTTTGCACTAAGATTTTTTTATGTGCAACCCCGTCTTTTGCCTAGACCGCCCTTTTTGGGGTTTTCAAATTTAGCCGGGTATTACTCTTTTTGCACTTTTTATTTATTTTTTTCTTTTAGACATAGTATCTTTTGAGCTTATCACCGCTGACCGGGTGGACAAAGGGATTGCCGTCTGTGTCCGCAAGCTTCATGGCTCCTCCCGATAGTATCTTCGCACCACATAAGGGCCGATCCAAACGGGTTCCCATTTTCCCAAGGGGGTTGTCTCTAGTAGGGGGCTTCACTTTCAAAACTAAATCACCCTCTTTGATGTCTCCGGCCTTGACCTTTTATCAAACGCCCGCCATCCGCCTCCGGTAGGCTCGGGTGTGTTCCATGGCTTTTAGCCTTCTCTCGTCAAGGTGGCTAACTCATCATGCCGGCCGCGCAACCATTCTACTTCATTGACACTGCTTTTCCAGGAGGACCCTTAATGACGGGATTTCCA
The DNA here is from genome assembly GCA_022495995.1 of Adenophora triphylla var. japonica. Classification (NCBI taxonomy): domain Eukaryota; kingdom Viridiplantae; phylum Streptophyta; class Magnoliopsida; order Asterales; family Campanulaceae; genus Adenophora; species Adenophora triphylla. The sequence continues at coordinate 550,211 of JAFEMH010000464.1, read as the reverse complement.
ACTCCACCGGTAACACCGCTTCCATCCCGTAGGTTAAGGCAAAAGGAGTTTCTCCCGTAGCCGTTCGACAGACGTTCTCAGTAGCCCCAGAGTGCCAGTGCAGCTTTTCGGGCCAATCACGACCACGGGTGGCCATCTTTCTGATGATCCGTTCGAGCGTATTATTAGCAGCTTCCACGGCTCCATTAGTCTCGAGGTCTCGTACGGAGACGACTTGTGGCGAGTGATTCTGAATTCGACAAAGAACCTATCGCAGCCCCTTCAAAGTGAGACCCATTATCGGAAATGATCTCGTTGGGCACTCCATATCTCGCACATTATGTTTTCTTTAATGAATTGGGCCACTTTTCTCGGAAGTGAGGACCTTGTAAGACTTGGCCTCTACCCACTTGGTGAAGTAGTCGATGGCTACTAGCACAAATTCATGTCCATTGCCCGGGCTATTTTCCCTATCACATCAATACCCCAAGTTGCAAACGGCCAAGGAGTCGTCATGCAAAGAGAGGTCATGAGGTGGGAGATGGTTGAGGTTGGCAAACCGCCGGCACTTGTCGCATGCTCTGACGCTGGGTTTGGACACTCTGTTTCCATGGAAATCCAAGAGTAACCCATTCTCGAGGATCACTTGCATCGTGGCTCGGCATTCATATGAGGACCGCAGTGGACCATTGTGGACTTCACCATCAATTCTTTGGCCTTTTCTTGAGTGACGCACAAGAGGAGTGGTCCTTGGTATCGCTTCTTATATAGGTTGCCTCCTAGAATGACATAATGGGAGGCCAACCTTCTCAGGCTTGCAAGCTCTTAGCTCGACACCTTCTTTTGGTCTACCTTCTTTGTCTCTGAAAGCCGACTCTCCATCTTTGAGGAACCGGTAAATTTGATTGTACCAGTGGTTCCTTTATAGGCTCGGGTCCTGTGTCTACTTCACAAATGTAAGGTCAGGGGCTTCTTTTCTACCCACTGAAGGGTTTTATGGCTTTTCCCTCGGGGATCTCTACCAATGAGGCTAGAGTAGCTAGGGCATCTCGCGAATCTGTTTCTTTTCCCTTGGCAAGTAGTGGAAGGTCACTTCTCCGAACCGTCCAAATAACTCCTCTATACGGGCATGATACCGTTGCAGTGTTAGTGGTCCACGCCTTCCACTTGTTGGAAACCCGGTTGATGATCGTGGCCGAGTCTCCGTAAACTTCTAGCTCCTTGACATTCCTTTCTAAGGCAGCTTCCAAACCAAAGAATGCAAAGCTTCATACTCGGCAACATTGTTCGTGGCGTGGAAGTTCAACTTGAGGGCTATGGGTGTATGCTCATCTTTTGGATCGACCAAGAGCATCCCGATACCATTTCCTCTTTTGTTAGCGGCTCCGTCAAAGAACAATTGCCATCGGTTTTCGTGCTCGACCGCAAAGATCCCTTCATCTCGGGAATTGGGGTTCGTGCCCTCTCGTCTTCCTTATCGGGAAAGTTTGTCGTGGTCTCGACAATGCTTGACCCTTGATGGCCTTTCCGGTCACATAGTTGATGTCGTACTCGCTAAGAAGAAGGACCACTTTGCTAGACGCATTGAGAGGGAAGGATTATCAAAGATGTATTTGATAGGGTCCATTCTTGAGACCAAATTCACAGGCGGGCTTGCATATAATGCTTCAACTTGCCGACTACCTGCACTCACCCCCCGCATGTGTCTTTTCACATGCCGAGTAATTGAGCTCACTTCCCCGCAGCCTTTGGGCCGACAAAGTAAATGGCGTTTTCTATCCGAGAGTCTTTCTTCTCCCGGGCAAGCATAGCCCCAACCGCCGTATCGTTGACAGTGAGATAGAGCGTAAGAGGTTTCGTCTATGTGGGGGCATAGTACGGAGGATGTACCAAGTATGCCTTGATCCGGTCAAAAGCATCCTGGCATTCTTCGGTCCATTCTGTGTCTACGTTCTTCTTCATGAGCTTGAAGATGGGCTCGCACATAGTCGTCAACCGATTGACGAAACGGCTAATGTATCTGCTTTTCCCATAAAGCTCTTGACTTCGTCTTGGTCCGAGGTGGCCTCATATCCATAATGGCTTTGATCTTTTGGGGGTCAACTTCGATACCTCGCTCCGTGACCATATACCCAAGCACTTTTCCCCTTGTCACTCCGAAGGTGCATTTAGCAGGGTTTAGTCTCATGGAATGTTGTCTCAGCCTCTCAAAGAACTTCCGCAGGTCAACAAAGTGCTGCCCGTCCTCGCCTTTGGAGTGGATTATCATGTCGTCTACGTAGACCTCAATCTCCTTGTGGATCATGTCGTCTTAAGCCCAAATGGCAACACTGTATAACAGTAAGTTCCCCACGGTGTGGTGAAGGCTGTCTTTTCTTGGACTTCCTCGGCCATCTTGATCTGGTTGTATCCTGCAAAGCCATCAACGAAGGATTTGACTTCTTAGTTGGCAGTGGAGTCCACCAAGATGTCTATGTTTGGCAAAGGGTAATCGTCCTTGGGGCTGGCCTTGTTCAGATCTCGGAAATCCACACAGCAGCGCACCTTCCCATTGGCCTTGGTGACGGTCACAATATTGGATAACCATGTCGGATATTCGATGACTCTAATGAATCCTACCCGCAGTAGCTTCTCAATTTCTTCTTTGACCTGTAGAGACCATTCTGGCTTGATCTTCCTCGCTCGTTTACCGGCTTAGCATCTCGGTGCTAGGGGGATTCTGTGCTCTACTATCGAACTGTCTAGCCCCAAAGCATATCCCCGTATGACCATGCAAACACGTCGACGTATTCCCCGAGCGCATCGATCAGCCCGTCCCGTTCAACCCCCGGAAGAAGTTTCCGATCCGTGTCTCTTTAGGTTCCTCGACAAGCACCCAAGTTCACACTTGTCAAAACCTCCTCGGCAGCTTGGGCCCGATTTTCCTCTTTTTCCGAAACCCGCTTAAAGATTTCTTTAATGTATTGTTCATTTAGTGTGTTTGCATCTTGTTCAAATGATTCATTATTAATCGTTGTTGAGTTTTGAGTTAATTTATCATTTGTTAAGTTGGCAATAAGAGGATACTCGTAAAGATCCGTCATTTCATTCAAAATAAGGGGAAAGATGACATCGATTACATTTTGATAGTCCTTAGGCGTGAGGCCTTCGGATGACTCGTAGGACTCGGAATTCAAAGATTCCCGACTCGACCGAACGCACGCTACCGACTCGGGACCCTACACTACTTATTGACTCGAGGGTGGCTTGACAAGGGTTGGACCGGGATCTCACTCCTTCTTGCCGTTGCCCTAGGGAGTAGCGCCTTGTCGCCGTTCTCATCCCGTGGATCATAATTGCCTTTGTTGACACCATTTCCATGGGAATACCCGATCGCTTCCGCGGAATCTCCTTTTGAACTTAACTTTATCTCGTTAGTACCTGGGGCAAGAGGACCAGTTGTGCTTTCGGCATCTCGAGATACAGCCTTTCTTCATCCCAAAAGTCTTTTGGTCGGTTCACTCTTCTTTCCACCTTTTCCCAAACAGGGGACCGATCCTCGGGAGTGGTAAGAGTCATTACAAATACATTATGCTCATCATGGGTAATGAAGGGTTCTCAAGAAACTTTCATTAACATGGCTTCGTTTCACTTCAAACTCGCAGTCTTCATAAGTGAGCCTTTCTTCTGTAATCTTGACTATGGTTACTGGTTCGATATCATAGAAAAGAGGCCGAGCTCTAACAACATTAACAAAATCAGTTCCGAATATGGGCCCAAACTGTCCTTCCATGGCGGCGGCGTTGATCAAATCTTTCCATTTTCCTTGCAACTCAAAGATAAGGAACATTGAATTTCGTAATGTCCATGATCTGGATTTCCAAAGTTGACTGCATTTGTCTCCCCGAACTCGATCATGTTGACCTGATTGTTAGCTGGAAGAGGATTCTTGACCACATTAGGACCCCGAGGTGGTTCCAGCTTGCCTTCTTCAATTAGGCGAGAGATCAGGAGTTTCAGGTAGGTGCAATCATTGGTGTTATGCCCATGATATTTGTGGAAGCGACAATGTTTGGCTTCGTCCATTCTGATACTAGGGTTTTTGGGTTTCCAGTTTTCCAGAGGTCTGATGAGTCCTTCGGCTACCAAACCGTCAAAGACCTTTTCTAGTGGCATTCCGAAATCTTCTGCGGTATAGAAATGAGGTCTCGGCTTCACAACTACTTGGCTTGAATTCTGTCCCAATTTCTCATTCTGGATTTAATTGACAGCGCCGACCGTTTCTTTTCCTTTTATAGTGACAGCCGGGGTGTTTGACACTGGTGCTTTGTAGCGATAAGAGCTGGCTGATCCTGTGGCCGGGGCCATGTCAAGGCATTTTCAAACTTGGTACCAAAGATTTACCATCGCTCGAAGGTCGGGATAATAGTAATTGCCAATTTGGACCCTTAGTTGAGGCTTTAAGCAGGATTGGAAGATCTCCATCTCGCTCCTCTTCATTCGGCGGGGTCATCATTTCACCGAGCTTGGGCCCATCTCCCGTAAAATTCACTCACCGGCTCATCTCGGGCGCCGTAGAGTGCCTTGTAGGTCATTCCCGCTGGTTTCCCAATTCAAATTGGCTTTATACTTCTCCGTAAAGGCTTCCTTAATTTGGTCCCGTGTGGCTCGGGCTTCGGTTTTACGTGTGAACCATCTAAGAGCCGAACCCTTTAATGACAACCGAAAATGGTCGGCCATTTGCCGATGTGTACATCCTTGGCTCTCATGGCAAGAAGGTAGCTTTCAATATGAGTTCGGGGACAATCGGTGTCGTTGAATTTTTCAATCTCCGCATCCGGAATTTTGGAGGAAGAGGGACAATCTTGCTAGGATCGCAATCCGATATGCCGCCTTTTTGGTGTTCAGCCCTCCGAACTTCTCTTGCATGGACTTAACTTGTTCCATCAACCAAGTCATGTTGGGGTCGGGGACGGTTTCGACTCTGAAGTGTGCTTGTCAGATTTGAGTGGCAGGATCGTGGGTGGCACAAAGTGGTAGCCGGTACCATGGCTTGGGAGTCTTTAGAAGGGAAATAGGTGTAAACTTGGCCTGGTTCGGTGTTTCCGAGGCCGACCGCAGGCATAGGAATTAGGCTCATAGTTGCGAAGTAGGAAAAAGGAGCCTCGTGGGATCCTATTGGCAAGGTTGGGGTGGAAGATCTGCCGTGGCGGTGGCAGAGTTGAAAAGGTCGCTTGATTGATTCTCGAGGCCCGGAAGTTGTCTCGGGACGGCCCATACCGGGGAGAGGGAGTGAATCCCATAGGGTAATGCAGAGGCCGCGTTACAGGAATAGCCGTGGCGTTTGTTCTCTCGTTGGTAGGGAACAAAGCCGGGTCTTATCTCGAGGAGGAGAGGGTGTCGGGACCCTAATGGCTTGGGATACCGGAAAAGGCCGAAAAGGGACAGCTTTTGGCAAAAGCTCATATGTGGATGGAGGAGGGCACCGGTTATAGGCTAGAGGGGCCGAGATGGTTACTTCGGAGTTTCATCTTCTACCATAACCAAGGAACCATTGGGCTCTACCACTATCTCGGACCCCATGACGGCGTAGCGCATCAATGAGCATGGCCTCGTTCCTCATGGGCCTTACGACTATTTTCCAAGGCTAAGGCTAGCTCTTCTTCCCTAGTCATCTCGGTTACCCAAACCGGCCGTTCTCTCGTCGAATCGGACATTCGACTCTCCGGATCGACCAAACCGAGGATTCTCGCGAACCGTTCCGAGAATTATGCGCTAACAAGTCGCCGACCCGGTGTTCTCACCCACTTCTTTCTCGCCGCGGGAAAGGGATAGGAAAGGTTTAGACTCGGGGTAGGTGTTTAGGTCAAGGCTCGTGCAATATGCAAATTAGAATCTTCCAGCTTTACTTAAAACAGTTGTCTTTTATTAATATCTATTTGGTTGGAAAAGGGGTTTGCCCTTCTTTTCGTAACTACTCTAGATCCTGGATCAGTGGGTTCCGTCACTACGTCTATAAGCCCCTCGTATTCCACCTGTATTTCGACCTCCCAGGGTGGACAGCCCCGGGCGAGGGTCCTATAGGGCACGCGGATCCCACCGACCGAGAGTAAAGAACGCTCCTAACGGGTCTAGCGGGTCATAGGAACTTTCAACGCACGAGCGATGCGGATTATAGTCAAGGCAATACCGGGAAAGTCTCGTCTTTCTGCCTTGATAGGATTTTGGCAGATTTTCGCTTTGAGCGAATGACGTTTTGACTTTTGGTAATGTCCGAGAAGATAATAGGCATGGGTCGGGCGGCAAAAGCCGGATGACACAGTGTCACATTGAACTTCGTTGCATACGCCGGGCGTGAGTTAGAATCGAAGTCAATGCCGGGTCAAGATCTTGCCAATTTTTCCTTGTCGGAATTTTAGCAGAGCTTCGCTTGAGCGAAAGATCTTTTGATTTGTTGGCAAAGACTCGGTCTTGACTCTTGCGCATTCCGTGCAGGTCAAGGTCAATAGTCAATGTCGGAGTCGAGATCTCGCCAATTTTTCCTTGTCGGAATTTTGGCAGAGTTCTTCTTCCGTTATGAACTAAGGCTTGACCCTTACGAGGGTATGCAACTGGGCTATATGACACGGACTAGACCAAAAACCAACCAAAAGTCACGGTTTTTTGAAACGTGTGACACAGACTGTGCATTGGTCGACACTGGCTGCCATGGGGAGGTTGGGATGATTTCGTGCGCGCCCGGGAGCATCGTAAGGCTGTCCGTGACTGCAGCTGGAACCACCCTCGGGTTTGAAGGACGTGCGTGCAAAAGTGTACAGGATATATCAGGTGCGCGTAGTGTGCGGTCTCCTAAAAATGTTCCTTTTTGAGTTAAAACAGAGATTTTCAGAAATGTGTTTTAAAGGAATGATTTTCGGGACGGGGAAAATGCAACACATAAGCACGTAAATTTTCTGGGAGCCCTGGCCACCATGGAGCTGAGTAGCCCCAAGCTGCTAGGACTGCCAGATTAACCATGATTTTTCCTGGTGGAATTGCCACTGAGGTCGCCCGGTCAGAATCCAGGGAGGATTGAGCCGTACGACTGCATGGATCAATTTTCCAGGTTCCACTCCTTTTGCTATTTTTCGGGTTGTTTCCCGTTCAAAGTATGCACAGATTCCAAGATGCAAATGATGCAATGCATGGTAAAGAAAGCAAGCATGATTAATGAAATCGGCGACGGGAGTCTAACCCGCTCAAAGGGAAAAGCTTTCTTTCATTTTTTCAAAAAATTTTTTTTTTCGAAAAGGGATACTGGTACGTGGGATTGTTAAACCACCGGTTATCCCAACTCCCACGTCAGGGAGTGTACAAGAAGGGTAAGTGGTTTCCACCTATATACTGAGTATCGATTTTTTTGTTTTGAAAATAAAGCTTTTCTCCTTTGGGATGTCCCCAGCGGAGTCGCCAAACTGTGAATGTGTGCCCAAAATTTTGTGTTTGTTGGATTCACGCTAGTTTGAAGACATCCGGTTTAATTTGAAAAACGGAGTCGCCACGCCATTTTGATTACCTCAAAACTTTGAAAAAAAGGTTTTATGGGTTCGGAGGTTAAGTTACCCCTTGGGAAGAACGGATCGTCGTTCACCCAAGGTGCCTTGCCGGAGCAAGTCTCCCAAGATCCCATTAATCGTGCTTGCTTGCGTGCTTTCTTGTGTGCATGTGTTTGAAAATAAGGAGGGAATGTCCCAAGTCATCTTCCGGACGTACAAACCATTTATTGGTTGTCGCTTGGGATTTCTTGGATTTTATGTATTCGGGATTATGATCCCGCCTTCATCTTGGACTTGTGATCATCGCATTTTTTGGACCTTGGGACTTGCGTGATCGAGAGAATGACTCTCTTTGTAGTCAAAGATGAGGTTCTTTAGAAAAGGAGGGTCCTTAGCCCATCAATCCTACACTTTAAGATGGTCGAGCTCGTATAGATACTTCATACTATTCTTAAGTGATAATCGGAGATATAGGATTCAAAGGTGTCCCTTTTCTAAAGAGATTATGAAACCTTTATGGAAGGAACGATGTAAAGATAGGATCTTTTACATCGGTCCGTTCCGAGGTTACTAATGGGGAATGGGGGAATGTGTGTAAAAATGACATTTTTAATGAAAAGATGACATTTTTGGGTTGCAAATGATGCATTTGATTCAAAGAAATGATCTTTATTGCAAATGATGCATAAAGATATGATTTTATGCAAATGATGCATTTGATTCAAAGAAATGATCTTTATTGCAAATGATGCATAAAGATATGATTTTTATGCAAATGATGCATTTGATTCAAAGAAATGATCTTTATTGCAAATGATGCATAAAGATATGATTTTTATGCAAATGATGCATTTTTATGAAGAAATTGGCATTCATTATGCAAATGATGCATAAAGATTGCATTTTGAAAAGCATATGATGCTAGTTTATGGTAAAGACATGATCTTTAAAGCAAATGATGCTTGGAAAAGGGATTTTGAATGCAAAGGATGCATTTTGATTGAAAAGATTTGATTTTTATATGCAAAGGATGCATAAAAATGACATTTTTATTGGAAAATGGGGGTTTTAGGTGCAAAGGATGCACCTTTATAGGGAAAGACTACATTTTTATGACAAATGATGTCTAATGCATGCAAAAGGGGAAGGGGGAATATAAAGATGTGATCTTTAATCTACCAAGTCCCAAGTAATATAAAGGCAATGCAATGAGCAATTTATAAAGCAATTAGGATGCGAGGTTACCAATGGCTTCCTTCTTCTTTGGATGGAGCTAGGAGGAGATGTTGATCTTGGATCTTCAAGGAGGAGGGAGGTAGCTTCTTGGCCTTCTTCTTCACCTTCTTGGACTTCCAGCAGCTTCTTGGGAGTATTTCTTCGTAATATGAGTAATTGATGCCTCTTGTGGATGATTAAAATGGGTAGAGGAGGGCTCTATTTATAAGCAGTCTGGAAATCGCCAATGAGGTCGTGCGGCTAGGGACCTCAAGCTAATGCAGCCGTGCGGACCATTGTGACTCAGCATTTCTAGAACCATGCAAGGTGGCAAATTCTAGAAACTCCTTCCTAATTAAGAAAAAACGTGTTTCTTAATTAGGAAGGCTCCCTTTCAGTCCTTAATTAATTTGGAACAGTTTCGGAATGTTTTCGGAACACTAGGAAGGTCCGGGGAATTACCGGAAAACTTACCGAAATTGCCGGGAAATTTAACCGGAAGGCATGAGCCAGATTTGGGTACTTACACTAGGGCGATGCACCCTACCCACTTCATTCCTGACGGGGATTATGCCCATCTTGTGAATGGCTATGCAGCGGCGGATTGCATTATTCGAGGGGCTTCATATGAGGAGTTCCTGCCTCGCTTGATGGGCCCTCTTGTCGTAGGAGGTAGGCGGTCACGTGCTTGAGTTTCTGCTTCCGCCTCTGCGTCCGATTCGTCAGCCCGCAACTCTTCGTCACAGTATGCGCATCCAGTGACTTTTGTACCGGATCTTGGCCCTCCGAGCTTCACATACATGATGGGCGACATGCATATGGTGGGTCATATTGCGACCCCAGATCAGATTCCGGAGGGTTATCGTCGCCCTCCCCATGCATCTTCGGTACACTTCTGTTTATACTGTTTCCCGTATTCGTCCATATATGTGTATATGTCCGACTTCATCTAAGCATCCTTTCTTTGTTTAATAGGTCATCATGTCCGCAGAGGACTATGACCGCAGCGCGAGCAGAATGTCCGACCTGATGTCCATGGTGTCGGATCTGTCAGAGCGGCTGTTTCAAAAGGCGGCTTCGGCGGCGTCGACGATAGCTTCTGCAGTGACCCCATCTTGTGGAGCCAAAGGTCAAGGTGGGACGGTAGCCCCAGCGGCGGTGAAGATGATGGAGGTGTCGGTAGCTCGAGCAACTTGATGGCATGATCCCCCCTTTCTCCCCATTTATCTCTTGAAACTTGTAAATATTGGCTTGGTGGGCCCAGACAATTTTATTTTCTGGTACCTGTTAGCACGTAGGTAGCACAACAACAAGATTTTCTTAATTCCTAATCCTAGGTCTAGTTAATTTTTTTAACTTTCTCGACTTCCGTGTTGGAATGAAATGACCGTTTAGGTTAAAGTTTTGAGCCTGGTTTTGATGCATACATTGCATATTAGGAACTGCATTTGTAGGATTTGAGACTTGCTTCGGCAAGTCGGGGCTAGATCTCTTATTTGTGCAGGAGTGCTGCTAGAATTGCCGAAGGGTTGTATCGCACGGGACAAGGTATCTCGCGCGAGACACGCTACTCAGGAAGAGTTCTTTTCTTCTCCGAACAGGATTCTGTCAGTTTTCCCCTATATAATCGCCCTGTAGTCCGGTCAGATAACCCATTCAGGCCTCTCAAATCATAGAGATATTTTGTTAGGGTCGAATTCTTGCCTTCTTTTCCAACCCTGTGATCCATGGCTTCCAAGGAGATCGCCCCAACGTCCATGATTGTTGATGATTTTTCTCTGCCTTTCGATGTAGTCGAAGCGTTTAAGCAAGCATCGAGGAGTTTTGTGAGGTCATTTCATAATCGATCTCGCAATAAGTTTATTGCAGAATTCAGATTTATAATCCTTTTCACTTTGAAGAACCTACAATCGGATTGGAATCTTCTGCAGGGCGCTGCCCGATTTTTGGATCCTTCTGCTCATCTCTTTAATCTTTCTCTTAATGAGATGGTTCCTACCGTTGAGGAGTTTGCTATTATCTTGGATATGCCTTTGACTGGTGAAATTGATGTTCCTAAATTTAATAGGAACTATTCAGAAGCTTTGAACGAATTGTTGGGGATTCCCCTTGACACTTGCTATGAGTTGGTTCGACGCAGATGGGTGGATTGCTCTTCTTTTCCTGAATGCTTTAGCGGAGATTCAGATGACAAGGCCTTCCATGTTTACAAACGGAACTTTCTGGCCCTTTCTCTTTTCGGAGATGTTTTGTTCACATGCAGGGATGGCTTGGTTGACTCCCAATTGGTGGAAAATGTTCTGCAGGCTAGGAAACGTTCTAGGAACATTATTCTGCTAATCTTGGGTGAGACCCTGCATGGTCTTGATGAGTTGCATAGGACCGGTGCCATGACTCAAGGGAGTCCTCTTTTGTTGACTATTTGGCTTAAGGAACATCTCAAGTTGGTAGCTCCTCCATTGGATTATTCTCCCTTTACGTACCATATGAGGATGTTTCTAATCAAGGATCTTTCGGTGGATGAGTGGGCTAAGTTGCTTGCAAAAACCGCCACTGCAGATATTATTTGGTGCCCACCTTATTGGAGACTGAACAAGTATGTTGCCAATACCAAGGGTTTTGACAGGGTTGTTCGTCCGGGTTTGCGAGATTATTCTTTTTACTTTCCCAAGCGGGTGCTTCGTCAGTTTGGACAACAGCAGGATACTTATCATTTCGAAGGAACCTCTCGCGAAGTGTCCTATATTGGTGTGGAGTTTGCGAAGGTGTTAGCGCAAGCATGGGGTGAAGGAACTAATCGAGATCGTTGGTCAAACCTTTGGACTTTTGATGCAAGTGTCTTCTTATCTGACAAGTATTTGGATTGGTTTCTGCATACCGGTCACCCAAGTGTTGAGAAGATTAATGAACTGCGGCTTTCACTGCTAGGAGATTCCTTCGTGGCGAGCAGTATTTTAAGAAGTAGCGAGGCCCAGTCTGATCTTGCTAATGTACGGACTGATCCAACCAAAGATTTTCTTGATGGGGATTGGTACGAGAGAAGAGGTAAGGGTCTTCCCGGAAAGATGCAAGCTTTGGATAGGCCCCATATTTTCCAAAGGCTTTCGGAATCCGTTTTCACTCGCCTCGAGGGATGTTCTGCTTCGAAGGGTCCAAAGCGCAAGAGTGATCGAGATGACGGGGGTGATCATGTCTGCCGGCCTACCAAGTCAATGAAAGGCTAGATTTTAGGGAGTACCAAGAGATTGCTTTTGATAGACCGCTAGTTTTATTTATTAGTATTTTTTTTCAAGATCGTTAGCTTAGCAAATTAGTCGTTCTCGTTAGGATTTTCCATTTATTATTAATAAAAATGTATTCGATTAATAAAAGGACAAAATTTGATTTATTTATTTGATTAGACCGAACCCGAAGGCTGCCTACGTTCCTCTTTTACAGAAACTAAATAAGAGGCTCAGGTCTAACGTAGTTCATTTTTTAGAGAAAAAGACAAAGTTGATTTCAGACCGTAGGGGAGTCTCGCGCGGGACATGGCCTCCCTTTTTTTTCAATTTTTTCAATGCACACCCTTGCTTTCGCCTAGACCGCTCTTTCAGGTTTTCAATATAGCGAGCTTTTTTTCTTGTGCAAGCTCTAATTTTTGCCTAGGCCGCCCCTTTCGGGATTTTCAGCCTAGCGAGCGATTTTTTTCATTTTTGAGAGGCCAAGTCACGCGAAGTACTTCTTGAGCTTGTCCATGTTGACCGGCTTTGGTAGTTGATCTCCGTCTAAGTCCACCAACTGAAGGGCTCCCCCAGAGAATATCTTCTTCACGATGTAGGGTCCTATCCATCTTGGTCCCCACTTGCCTAGAGGGTTGAAAGGTCCAGGGCGGTGCTCGCGGAGAACCAGGTCGCCCACTCTGATGTTTCTTATCTTGACCTTTTTGTTGAAAGCTCTTGCCATTCTTCTTTGGTAAGCTTGAGTGTGCTCGGCTGCTTTCAGCCTTCTTTCGTCTAGCAGGGCTAGCTCTTCATATCTGCTTTCTAACCAGTCAACTTCATTCACTTGGTTTTCTAGGAGAACCCTTAGTGACGTATTTCCAATTCTATTGGTAGAACAACTTCCATTCTGTATGCGAGGGCGTATGGAGTCCTTCCTGTAGCTGTTCGGACTGAAGTGCGGTATCCCCAAAGTGCGAAGGGTAGCTTGTCAGGCCAATCATTTCCAGTGACTGCCATTTTTCTGATGATGGTTTCGATCGTTTTGTTTGCGGCTTCAACTGCTCCATTCATTTGAGGCCTATAAGGAGATGACTTATGCCTTACGATTTTTTATTCTGTTAAGAGGCAATCAGTTTCTTTTTCGTAATGGGAGCCATTATCAGATATCATCTCTTGTGGAACCCCGTATCGGCAGATGATGTTGTGCTAGATGAATTCTGCTACCTTTCTGGCATTCAAAACTTTGTAGGAAGCGGCCTTGATCCATTTAGTGAAATAGTCGATGGCTACTAAGACAAAACAGTGCCCATTGGTTCCTCCGGGTGTGACCTTTCCAATCACATCTATGCCCCACGTTGAGAACGGCCAAGGGGATGTCATAGGGTACAGCAAGGAAGGCGGTGCATGCTGAAGGTTGGCGTGTATCTGGCACTTATGGCATTTCTTGACCATGCTGGTACAGTCGGCTTCCATGGTTAACCAAAAGTACCCTTGTCTGATGATCTTTTTAGCGAGCATGTTTCTGCTCATGTGGGTTCCGCACACCCCTTGATGAACATGGTCCCTTATTTCTTGAGCCTCTTCTTCGGTGGCACAAAGGAGGTTCCCCTGCAAGTATTTTTTGAATAGACGGCTAGCAATGATGACGTAATTAGCTGCCAGACTCATAAGGGCAATTTGAGTTTTCTTGTCGACCTCAGGCGGAATGGTTCCATCTAGGATGAAATGCCAAATGTCATAGTACCATGGTTTCTTTTCGGAGTCTTCGATGGTGGCGCATTCGGATAACTACTTGTCTTTGCAGTCATGGAGGTCTATGACAGCGCAGTAGGCAGGAGTCGCTCGCCGAGTTATTTTGAAGGGTTTTACGGCCTTTCCTGCAGGGATTTCGACCAAGGAAGCAATTGTAGCCAATGCGTCAGCAAACCGATTTTTGTCTCTAGGGAGGTAGTGGAATGAGATATCTTGGAATTGTTGCACCAACTCTTGGAGGTGGGCATTGTATCTTTGAAGGGTCGGATCTTCGATCCTCCACTTTCTCAGTGTCTGATTGATGATCAACTGGGAGTCCCCGAATACCTCGAGTTCAGTCACGTTACGTTCTAGGGCTGCTTCGAGTCCTTCTATGCAAGCTTCATATTCGGCAGTGTTATTAGTGGTGTTAAAGTCAAGACGTATTGCTAGTGGAGTATAGATGTCTTCAGGATCCACTAACAACATTCCGATGCCGAAACCTTTCTTATTGGCTGCGCCATCGAAAAATAATTGCCACTTATTTTCGTCTTCTATACTCATGATGTCCTCATCAGGGAATCGTGGGTCTTCCCCCTTCACTTTGTCGCAAGGAAATTCGGCCAACTGATCTGCGAATACACTGCCCCTGACGGATTTCTGAGTGACGTAAGTGATATCATATCCCGCGAGCATGAAATACCACTTAGCTAGTCGTGAAGACAAATTTGATTTGTCTAGGATGTACTTCAAAGGATCCATTCGTGCTATAAGACGAACCGGGAAGGCTTCCATGTAGTGCTTTAGTCTCTGTGCTACCCAGACAAGAGCAGCGCAAGACTTGTCGAGTGGAGAGTAGTTGACTTCACTGCCTTGGAATCTTCGGCTGACAAAGTACATCGCATTCTCTGTGTGTGAAGCTGGCTGTTCTTGAGCAAGCATAGCCCCTAGTGCACTGTCAGTAACCATGAGGTATAGCTTTAAGGGTTTCTCCTTGTGTGGTGGAACCAGGATAGGTGGGGAAGTCAAGTAGTGCTTGACTTTCTCGAATGCCTCTTGACATTCCTCGATCCATTCTCGAGGTGCGTTTTACTTGAGTAGCTTGAAGATAGGATCGCACATTATAGTTAGTTGATTGATGAATCGACTGATGTATTGGAGTCTGCCCATGAATCCCTTTACTTCTTTCTGTGTTCTGGGTGGAGGCATGTCTATAATGGCCTTTATCTTGGCGGGATCTGCTTCTAAGCCACGTTCGGTGACCATGTATCATAAGACCTTCCCTTTGACCACTCCGAATGACCATTTTGTGGGGTTAAGCCTCATCTTGTGTTGTCTCAGTCGATTGAAGAATTTTTTGATATCTCTGAAGTGCTGACCATCTGTTCCCTTTGAGTGGATAATCATGTCGTCCACGTATACCTCTATTTCCTTGTGGATCATGTCATGAAATAGCTTCGTGACTGCCCTTTGATAAGTAGCCCCGGCATTTTTCAGACCAAATGGTATGACCGTATAACAGAACGCCCCCTAAGGTGTGGTGAACGCTGTTTTGTGTTGATCTTCTTCTGCCATGAGAATATGGTTATACCCTGCGAAACCATCTACGAATGAGCTGACTTCGTATGCTGCGTTGGCGTCGACCAACATGTCTTTGTTTAGTAGCGGGAAGTCATCTTTAGGGGACGCCTTGTTCAAGTCTCTAAAGTCGACACAGACTCGTATTTTCCCATTCGATTTGGCCACTTGTACTGTGTTGGCTAGCCATTCCGGATACTCAATCACCTTGATAAACCCTACGTTCAAAAGTTTCGTGATCTCTTCTTTCACTTGCATTGACCATTCGGGCTTAATTCTGCGTAGTTTCTGTTTGACTGGTTTGGCGTTGGGTAGCAGCGGTATCTTGTGCTCTACGATCGACTGATTTAACCCCGGCATATCTTTGTAGGACCAAGCGAAGATGTCGACATATTCTCTGAGGAGCTGCGTTAAGGTTTCTCTGTCTTCCCCCTTGAAGAAGCTGCCGATCTTTATTTCTCTGGGGTCTTCTGTTGTCCCAAGATTAACCGTTTGCATTTCTTCATTGTCAACGGGGCCATTCTTTCCACAACGACCTACTTGCTTTGCTAATTCTTTTAAAATTTGTTCGTTTTCGTGATCTATCTCATCGTATGATTCATTATTAACTTTTTCGTTATATTGATTATTATTAGTTAATTCATCATTCACGATGTTAGAAATCTCAGGGTACTCGGAAAGATCAAAGTTTTCATTAAGGAAGTAAGGGAATACATGCTCGGCCACCGCCTCAATTTCCTCTTGAGTGAGTTCATCAGAGGTGGAGCCTGACTCTAAAGTGAAAGCTATAGGGCCTATCTTCCTGTGGGGATGGGGAGTACAACCAAGCTCTTTGATCATGAAGTTTTCATCAACAACTAGTCCCTCGGTGACGTGCCAGTTTAGAATTGGCCCATCACATTTCTGGATTAGCTTCGTGTAATCAGTAGTTGGAGCGTCCCCCTTGGATATTGCATGAATCTGGTTGTCTTCTAGCCGACACAGGTTCTCGAACTGTCACAGCATGTCTTCTCCCAACACAAAGTCTCATTCGCTGGTCATTTCTGCCTTTGTGCCCCACAAATCTTTAAGGATTAGTGGGACGGGTTCTGTTTCCTTTGAAGAAGCGTCGCAGTCGCTGAAAATTTCAATGCCCGATTGGCGCTTTCCTTTATCGTCAGTCCACGGTTCTGAAAAGATAAAGTATGGGATGCTTTCCCCTTCTCGAACGAAGTATCCGTTGAGCTTATTTAAGTATGGTTCGAGGTTGTAGTCTTTGGTCTTTAGGTCATTGTAACTTATGTACTCGGTTCCTTTCCACTTAATCTGAGTGAAGTCGCACTCTTCTTCATCACTTTCATCGTGGACGGAAATGATGTAACCAAGGCCATGTTTTGTGTGTGGTGGGGGAACCGGTGGTGGTTCCGTTATTCCTTGTAAGAGTTTGCCAAGTCCCAAGCCAGGAAAGTACCCTTTCGCTTGCATCATTCTCCAAACAGGAAGGTTTCCGGAAAACCAAAGTGCTTTAGAGTAGTTGTTTTCATTGCAAGTTTCACTGATATTCATGGTGCTATCTTTCTCAATCTCAAAGCCATGGAAATAATCAGAAAGGAAAGATACTGACTAAACTATTATTGAAAAGCAAACTTGATACTCTTGCCCACAAATGAGGATTTTAGGCAAGTAGTATCCAAACTAAACTAAACTACTAATCGTTTTTTTTTTTTTTTTGCAAATAAAAGTAAATGACTAAAAAAAGAAAGAACCTCTCATTTATTCGTCCGACCAAGGGCACCTCCGCTAGGAGCAAGTCTGAAGGTACCGTTGTCAATTAAGTCTTGGACTGCATTCTTCAGGTTTGAGCAATCGTCGGTGTGATGGCCATGTCATTGATGGTAGTAGCAGTAGAGGTGTGGAGCTCGTCCTTCTCTCTTGGGTATGTAACCTTCCTTTGGGCTCATCTTCCCATCCTTGTGAATACTTCTGAAGAGATGACCGAGAGAGATCCTTCCAATGTCGGTGAAAGCCCTCCCTTTCCTTCATTTAGCCATTTGATTATGGAGGTCTCGGATACGGTTCTCATAGTGCTGCACAAAGGTGTTGTGGCGAGACTGGTATTCTACCTCCATTTGCTCCTTGAGGTCATGGTAAAGAGTATTGAGGCAATACTTGACCCTCTCGTCAATGTCGTCTTCAATATGGGCTTCGAGGGCACTACACTTTTGAGTCATAGTCTCGAGTTCGCCTTTGACCTCTTCAAGCTCGTCAATCAGCATGCTTGTCTTGTTAGCTTGGATGGACTCTTCTAGGTTATGTCATGCATCATTGTCCTCTATCTGTCGCAGGGCCTTGGCAAGTTGAGCTTTGATGTCGCTTAGCTCCTCTTGCACGGATGATCGCCCACTGTCGGAGTCACTTTCCATTCTCCGAAAATCCCTAGCAATACGGGTGGGAGGCATATCAAAAGCTTCCTTCCAACCTTCCACATGCTCCATTTCAGCGACAAGAGACTTGGTTAAGTCTTGCAGGGTTTGTTGTTCCAGGACCTTCTTGGTGACGAAGTACTTTTCCGTAGACATTGTGTTGGGAGTCTTGAGGTTGAGTAGCTTCGGAAAACTGACAGAAGAGATGTAGAGATGGTATTAGGATCAAATCTAGCCCCAACGAGTCGGAAGAAGGCTTAAACGGTTCAGGCTCAGTCACAGCAAACAGAGACATTGTCCCGCGCGGGACAGGTAGTCTCGCACGAGACAATCACATGAAAAGTCGATTTTTATTAAACCTAATTTTTGGTCGAAACGGAGAATCCATTTTGAGGGGTTTCTAAGGTCTTTATCCAAACCTAACGAATAAGTAATCAGTCCGATTTTTGTAAAACAAAGTCATGTAAGATTGTTTGAAGGATTTTTTTTTCTTTTGTCGGGACTATATATATATATATATTTTTTTTTGAAGGGACAAATCCGAAAGGGTCATTCCGAAGGGACTTTTTCGAACGGACTATTCCGAGAGGACTATTCCGAGTCCTTCTTTATGGTCAAGTTTACATGGCTTTATTTTGATCAAAATAAGAAAGATCATTGAGTCAAAACCGACCAGTCACGGAGTGATCCTAAGAAGACAATCTACATGATATGTGGCGATGCATGGATGGAAGGCTAGGCTCCCCACGATATGACAATCTAGATGGATTGAATACGCGAAGTGGGATGATCCAACTTCGGAGAGACCAGCGACTAGGTGGTTACCGTCATCCGTCCTTAGTGTGGGTTCCAGGTTAATCGGGGTATGTAGTGCAATGACAGATATAGCATGAGTGCGCATGTGTGAGAGTCAATCTAGGTGATAGATAAAAGAGAGATTTTTTTTGAAAATTAAAAAGAAAACAAATAATGGCCGCACCAAGTGGTTGCCTACGTTTCTCCCAAATTCGGAAGACTCAGGCCGTCGTAGTTCCACTTAATGAGAGAGAGAGAGAAATAAATGATTTAATTACAACTCCCGAATCCCCAATGAACAGGAATTTAATTAAAAAACCCAATCACACGCAGTTATAAATAATAATCAATTATTTAAACTAAATACGAATTCGAGTCCTACAACTTAAGGGAGGCCTTAAGATGAAAGAACTCTGCAGATAATGTAATCTGGAATCCCATTTACGTGTTCGACTCTTATCTCGGATCTCGAGGCGAACGGGAAAACCAGAAAACAAACAGGATGCCGAAGCATTGTCTCGCGCGAGACAGAGGGTTGTCTCGTGCGAGACTAGCCAGAGCTGAGTAAAAAAATGATTTTTATTTGAAAACCTCTTTTTATTAACGCATGTTTTAGCCACTTTAAATTTATTGGTCCCCAGCGGAGTCGCCAGACTGTAGCGATGGTAAATTTTTTAACATCTTGGAGTCGCCACCTATATTATTTTCTTGGAAATATAGAAAAAAACATTTGAAAAGAGATTTTGGGTTCTGGGCTTAGGTTATGGAATGGGAAGGTCAAGGAGCACCCATTCCACCCAATCCGGAGATCGGTCTTGCTAAAAAAAAGAGATTTTCAAAGAAAAGACGTTCTTTTAAAGAAACAGGTAAAAGAATCAATTTAACTAAGTTAAACGGAATATAGGATCAATTGCTTCGAGATCGTCCCCATGATTTGGGGAGGCTCTAGGCCGATCCTATGTTTGATGTATTATATCACTCTAACAATGAATTAGAGAAAGGGGAGGAAGATTACCTTGTGTCAAGAGACTCGGACAGAGTTTCGACTCAAATTTAGAGTTGAATCTTGATGCGGACAGAGTTTCGCCTCGGTCCTTGATTCTTTCTTCGATGATTGTTGATCAACAAGGTTGATAAACAAACTTTAGGTGATTTTAGGGTTGATTTTACAGGAATCTTTCAGGGAAAGAAACCAGTAAAATGTCGAAGGTTGACAGGAGTGCCAGGGATCTGAAATGCTGAAAGTTTTCAAGTATTTATAGGGTGTTGGAGAGGTGAATGTGGAGAGGTAAACCACCCTGGGAAGGTTCCAGAACCCAAATTCTATTGGATGACCGGATTGATAAGATTTTATCAAGAAAGAGGTTGAAATCGACGAGGAAACTGGCTTCTGCACATCTGCAGGGGCTAAGTATCGCGCGGGACACGACTGTTCCGAGCGGGACAAGGCTGTCAGTGGACAATTATGTCCTTCCCTCGTTATCCCGTATGCAGTTTAGTCCAAACTAACGGTCGTTAGTCAAAACTTAACAAAACATGACGAAATTGTGGATTTCTACTCTTGACTCAAAGCGAGACTTAGAGCGGTATTAATCTGCTCCGATGGGTTCAGAATGGGGTGTCTACAGACGTGCACAATTAATTTTGCAACTCATATTGCAATGGAAAACCATTTTGTCGCTTCATGTTCGGGGGAAAAGTTGGAGGGAAGAATGTCACTTAGTTTTGCAATGGTTTTTGAAACAGATGAACTTCTGTTTCAATTTTCTGTTTCAATTTCAGTTGCATTTTGCAACTTAATTGAAATCAGTTTCAGAGTAAAAAGTGTTCATTGAAAATTGACGTGCACAATTAATTTTGCAACTCATTTTGCAATGGAAAACTGTTTTGTCGCTTCATGTTTTCGGGGAAAAGATGGAGGAAAGAATGGCGCTTAGTTTTGTAATGGTTTTTCAAACAGATGAACTTTGTTTCAATTTTTTGTTTCATTTTCAGTTGCATTTTGCAACCGAATTGAAATCAGTTTCAGAGTTAAAAGTGCTCATTGAAAATTGATGTGCACAATTAATTTTGCAACTCATATTGCAATGGAAACCATTTTGTCGCTTCATGTTTCGGGGAAAAAGTTGGAGGGAAGAATGCCGCTTAGTTTTGGATAAATAAAACTATTTGAGATGTTAGTTAGTAGTAAAAAAATTTACAAAAAGTTATATAAAAAAAGTTAAGAATTTTTAAAGAAATGAATGTATATAATAGAAAAAGGAGGGACGAAAAATAGCATTTACTATTTTAATTTTTAAATTTTTTTTTGGATAAATAAAACTATTTGAGATATTAGTTAGTAGTGAATTTTTTTACAAAATGTTATATAAAAAACGTTAAGAATTTTTAAAGAAAAGAATGTATATAAAAGAAAAAATAGGGACGGAAAATAGCATTTACTTTTTTATTATTATTTTTTTTGGATAAATAAAACTATTTGAGATGTTAGTTAGTAGTGAAATTTTTTACAAAAAGTTATATAAAAAAAATTAAGAATTTTTAAAGAAATGAATGTATATAATAAAAAAAAGAGGGACAGACAATAGCATTTACTTTATTTATTTATTTATTTTTGGATAAATAAAACTATTTGAAATGTTAGTTAGTAGTGAAATTTTTTACAAAAATTTATAGAAAAAAAGTTATGAATTTTTAAAGAAATGAATGTATATAATAGAAAAAGAGGGACGGACAATAGCATTTACTTTTTTAATTCTTTTTTTTTTTTTGATAAATAAAACTATTTGAGATGTTAATAAATAGTGAAATTTTTTACAAACAGCTATATAAATAAAGTTAAGAATTTTTAAAGAAATGAATTTATATAATAGAAAAAAAGAGGGACAGATAATAGAATTTACTTTTAAAATTTTTTTTTTCATTAAATAAAATTATTTGAGATGTTAGTTAGTAGTGAATTTTTTTACAAAAAGTTATATAAAAAAATTAACAATTTTTAAAGAAATGAATATATATAATAGAAAAAAGAGGGACGGACAATAACAATAACATTTACTTTATTTTATTTTTTTGGATAAATAAAACTATTTGAGATGTTAGTTAGTAGTGAAATTTTTTACAAAAAGTTATATAAAAAAAGTTAATAATTTTTTTAAAAAAAGAAAGTATATAATAGAAAAAAGAGGGACGGACAATAGCATTTACTTTTTAAATTTTTTTTTTTGATAAATAAAACTATTTGAGATGTTAGTTAGAAGTGATTTTTTTTACAAAAAGTTATATAAAAGAAGTTAAGAATTTTTAAAGAAATGAATGTATATAATAGAAAAAAGAGGGACGGACAATAGTATTTACTTTTTTAATTTTTTTATTTTATTGTTTGATAAATAAAACTATTGAGATGTTAGTTAGTAGTGAAATTTTTAACAAAAAATTATATAAAAAAAACTTAAATTTTTTTAAAGAAATGAATGTATATAATAGAAAAAAGAGGGACGGACTATAGCATTTACTTTTTTAATTTTTTATTTGAATAAATAAAATTAATTGAGATGTTACTTAGTAGTGAAATATTTTACATAAAAGTTATTTAAAAAAAAGTTAAGAATTTTTAAAGAAATAAAAGTATATAATAGAAAATAGAGGACAATAGGGTGTGGGTTATATTATAGGGTATATGTTAAGGTTTAGGATATATGTATATGGGTTATGATTTAGAGTATATGGTATGTGTATATGATACGGAGTATATGATTTAGGGTATAAAGTAATTGTGTCTGGTGTATAGGGTATATGGTATAGGATATGAGTTATGGCTTAGGGTATAGGGTATGGGTGTCTGGTCTATGAGTATAAGATATACTCCCTCCGTCCCAGGATTTTCGTCACTTTTTACTCAAAATGGCGTCCCGTTTGAAGCGTCACCTTTCCTAAAAAGGAAATATTTTATTAATATTCTATTATCCCACTAACTATTCCCTCCACTAATTCTCTCTCCTCTTTTCAAATTACACTCACAATACTTTTTAAATTCACTATTTCCTCCACTAATTCTCTCTCCTATTTTCAAATTACACTCACAACATTTTTTCTTTCCACTTTTTTCATAAAATTCGCGTGCCACCCCTAAAAGGGTGACACTTTTCCTGAGACGGAGGGATTATGTTTAAGAGATTTGGTATATTAAAAATTGTTTTATTTAAAAAATTTTAATTTTTTTATGTGTATGAGTTATAAGGTGTTTAGTAGGGATGACCAAATCCGGTCCGGTTCCGGTTTCGGGCCTTGAACCGCCGGTTCCGGTTCGGCGAGGAGGTGAACCTTAACCGGCCCGCTTTTCTCACGGTTCCGGTTATCCGGTTCCGGTTTTCTCACGGTTTTGGTCCGGTTCCGGGCTTTTCCGGTCCGGTTCCGGGGCGGTTCTATTGAAAAACAACAAATTTTCGTCCGATTCCGGGCTTTTTCCGGTCCGGTTCACCATTTTGGTGAACCTTAACCGGCCCGCCTCCAAACCGGTTCCGGTTACCCCGGTTCCGGTTTTCTCCCCGGTTCATGGCGGTTTCGGACTTTTCCGGGCCGGTTCCGGTCCGGTTTTTCGGTTCCGATCCGGTTTTTCGGTTCCGGTCCGGTTCCGGTCCGGTTTGGCCATCCCTAGTGTTTAGGCATATAATTTATGGTTTAGGGTATGGGGTATGATTTAGGGTTTAGGGTTTAGGGATTAGTTATATGATTTTTTTTAATTTTTTTTTAATAAATGAAACTATTTGAGATGTTAGTTAGTAGTGAATTGTTTTTACAAAAAATTATATAAAAAAAACTTAAGAATTTTTAAAGAAATGAATGTATATAATAGAAAAAAGAGGGAGGACTATAGCATTTACTTTTTTAATTTTTTATTTGGATAAATAAAACTATTTCAGATGTTACTTAGTAGTGAAATATTTTACAAAAAAAGTTATATAAAAAAGTTAAGAATTTTTAAAGAAATAAAAGTATATAATAGAAAATAGAGGACAATAGGGTGTGAGTTATATTTTAGGGTATATGTTAAGGTTTAGGATATATGTATATGGGTTATGATTTAGAGTATATGGTATGTGTATATGATATGGATTATATGATTTAGGGTATAAAGTAATTGTGTCTGGTGTATAGAGTATATGGTATAGGATATGAGTTATGGTTTGGGGTATAGGGTATGGGTGTCTGGTGTATGGGTATATGATATATGTTTAAGAGATTTGGTATATTAAAAATTATTTTATTTAAAAAAAATTATTTTTTTTATGTGTATGAGTTATAAGGCGTTTAGACATATAATTTATGGTTTAGGGTATGGGGTATGATTTAGGGTTTAGGGTTTAGGGATTAGGTATATGATTTTATTTTTTTTTAATAAATGAAACTATTTGAGATGTTAGTTAGTAGTGAATTTTTTTACAAAAATTTATATAAAAAACCTTAAGAATTTTTAAAGAAATGAATGTATATAATAGAAAAAAGAGGGACGGACTATAGCATTTACTTTTTTAATTTTTTATTTGAATAAATAAAACTATTTGAGATGTTACTTAGTAGTGAAATATTTTACAAAAAATTTATATAAAAAAAGTTAAGAATTTTTAAAGAAATAAAAGTATATAATAGAAAATAGAGGACAATAGGGTGTGGGTTATATTTTAGGGTATATGTTAAGGTTTAGGATATATGTATATGGGTTATGATTTAGAGTATATGGTATGTGTATATGATACGGAGTATATGATTTAGGGTGTAAAGTAATTGTGTCTGGTGTATAGGGTATATGGTATATGATATGAGTTATGATTTAGGGTATAGGGTATGGGTGTCTGGTGTATGGGTATATGATATATGTTTAAGAGATTTGGTATATTAAAAATTATTTTATTTAAAAAATTTTAATTTTTTTATGTGTATGAGTTATAAGGTGTTTAGGCATATAATTTATGGTTTAGGGTATGGGGTATGATTTAGGTTTTAGGGTTTGGGATTATGTATATGATTTAATTTTTTTTTTTAATAAATGAAACTATTTGAGACGTTAGTTAGTAGTGAATTTTTTTACAAAAAGTTATATAAAAAAAGTTAAGAATTTTTAAAGAAATGAAAGTATATAATAGAAAAAAGAGAGACGGACAATAGCATTTACTTATTAATTTTTTTTAATATTTTTTTTTGATAAATAAAACTATTTGAGATGTTAGTTAGTAGTGAAATTTTTAACAAAAAGTTATATAAAAAAAGTTAAGAATTTTTAAAGAAATGAAAGTATATGAAAGAAGTTATGGTTTAGAATATAGGGTATGTGTTATGTTTTAGGGTATATGTTAAGGTTTAGGGTATATGTATATGTGTTAAAATTTAGAGTATATGATTATATAATATATGTTTAAGGGATTGGGTATATTAAAGATTCTTTTATTTAAATTATTTTTTTTATAATTTATTTTTACTAATTATTATAATATATATAGAAATTAATGAGGTGGCAATAAATCATTAGAACACATATATTCACATGGATCACTAACCAAGCAAGATCTTAGCCATTAAATACATCAAAAACAATAGAATCCAATGGTCCAAATCCATTTAGCAAAAACATGACACCCTTTCATTTAATTGGCTTACAAATGCTCGCATGGATTGATCCCTTAATCAATCAGGACCATTAATCATAAACATCCAATGGTCCAAATTCATCAAAACAAAACCATTTCACATTCTTTTCTCTTTATCATCCACTCTCCTCACTAATGCAGCACACACACACACACTCTTTCTCTCTCTCTCTCTCTCTCTCTCTCTCTCTCTCTCTCTCTCTCTCTACTATCCACCTCCGGCCACCCCTACCAGTGGCGCCCTACTCCCGCTCCGGCAAAACCTTTTCTGGCGCTACCAATTCCTTTGCACTACTAAGCATCAGTCATCTGTGTCGCCTCCCGCCACACTGACACCTCCGCCCACCACTACAACCTCTCTACCTTCGGTTAGCATCTACTATACTATCGATTCTTAAATTGAAAAACAAATTTCGGCACTCCTTAACCGGATTCCGAGTATTGCGGCTTCAAAGCTTGCCTTCTGGGTTCTGTTCAAATTCACCCATAAACCCATCTCAAAACCCTAAAAATGTGTTCTTTACAACATTGTCCTTTTTTCTTTCTGCATCTCCAAAAAGGGTCTCTTTAA
The DNA here is from genome assembly GCA_022495995.1 of Adenophora triphylla var. japonica. Lineage (NCBI taxonomy): Eukaryota > Viridiplantae > Streptophyta > Magnoliopsida > Asterales > Campanulaceae > Adenophora > Adenophora triphylla. The sequence goes on along the minus strand of JAFEMH010000464.1, from coordinate 524,579 downwards.
AAACCCGTTGTTCTTTAGTTTCACAAATTGTAATATCAAATTAAAGAGAAAATTCAAGTGCAGAATTAGCATTGAGGGAGTAGAGATTAGCGGTAGTGATGATAATGGGGGTTTGGAGAAAGGGATTAGAAGGAAGAATTTGGCTGTTTTTGATCTTCAAATTTATTCACCATTGAAGTTGGCGGTGGCTGGTGGTGGCATTTGGTGGTGGTGTTTGGTGATGGCCTTTGGCGTCAAGGAAATAGGAAATTGTACATGTATTTTGACATTTTTGATTTGAGAAATTGATGTAAATTGATTATTATTCCTAATTTGGGAAATTTGACTTTGAATGAAATTTTAGTTGTATTTAGATATTGTTAATTGATGTATTTTGATATTTTTGAGTATAGATTATTCATGTTTTATAAATGTATTATGTTCATTAAATTAATTAGTAGTTTTTTAGTAATATTTTAAATAAATATATATATATATATATATATATATATATATATATATATATATATATATATATATATATATATATATATATATATATATTTAAAATATATTTTAAAAAATATATATAATTTTTTTAATATAAAATGCAAATTTAGCGACGGAAATATTCGTAGAGAAAGCCCTCAATAATTTGGCATATTAAAAAACAAATAAATATTGAATTTTTTTAATAAATATAGCGACGTACTTGGAACAGAATAATCAGTTGCAAATTAGGTTGCCTATACTTGAAACTAAAAATTTCATTTGCTATTTTAGTTCTATGTGTAACATACTTGAAACAGAACAATCAGTTCAAGTTAGAAACAGAAATAAATCAGTTGTTGTTTGCAACGGACGTAAAAAATGTCCTAGAAAACACATCGAATTTATTATTGGAAGGAAGGTTTTTGACTAATATTCCAATCAAGTTCGAGCTTCGGGCTTACGCGAAATTGTATTTCATCCATTTGAAAGCCTTGTAATAGTGTGTTAATAAAGGATTTCGACGATGGTCGATATCTTTTCTGGTTTATCTATAACTTGGTGGATGTTTTCTTTAGGGTAGCTTTTGATAATGCACTTCACTGTTTGGGTCAAGCTTCCATCGATTGTGGATACCCGGCTTCTAAACATTTGCTCTTATTATTAATAAAATTTACATATTTGCATAAAAAAACAATCATTTCTCACTTAACTTGAATCAAATATTCATTTCTTGTTTTGAATTCAAATGCTTGTTGGATAATTTTTAGTTTTAAACTGTTATCAAATGCTTTCTAAATTTACATGTTTGATAAAACTTCTAAGTAGGACAAACAAAGAGACATCTTTTCCTTTCGTTCCTGCAAAAAGGACTGGAATTAATGGCCGAATTTGAATTTTTAAGTTACTTTATCGCATTTTTTTTAAGTTTTAAAAGAAGTATTATGTTTGAGTTATCAACTTTTAAAGGATGATGTAGTATTTATTTATAACAATTATCCACTAATTATTCCATATCTCACTTTCTCTTTTCCATTCACTTTCTATATTCACAACAACCTACCTTACTTATAATACTTTTATATAAAAAATACACTTTCTTAATTGTTTAACCCACTATACTATATTTGGATTTTAAGATGGGACGGATGGAATATGAATATATGATCAAGTTTATGTCGCCTCAATATTTAAATTCTTAAGTTGTTAATTGTTAGCTCTTCTATCTAAAATCAAACAGGTGTTCAACTCACTATAAAAAGGTAAAAGTACGGTATAAAACATTACCTAGAAAAAGCTACAATGAGCTAGTACTGTATGATGGATTGATGGCCGAAGGGTTGAATTACTACTTTCTTTTGTATTCTATAGGAATTAAAAGGTCGAATTTTTGAAAGTTCAACTGTATAATGGAACAAAGTAATAATAGAAATTATCTCATGGAAGAGGGTAGTAATGAAAATAAACTCGGTTGCTACTCTAGTTTGGGTCATCAAGGTTCCCATTGTTCATATTAAGTAATCATGATCAATATTTAAATTCTTAAGTTGTTAATTGTTAGCTCTTCTGTCTAAAATCAAACAAATAGGTGTTCAACTCACTATAAAAAGGTAAAAGTACGGTATAAAACATTACCTAGAAAAAAGCTACAATGAGCTAGTACTGCATGATGGATTGACGGTCAAAGGGTTGAATTACTGCTTTCTTTTGTATTCTATAGGAATTAAAAGGTCAAATTCTTGAAAGTTCAACTGTATAATGGAACAAAGTAAGTAATAATAGAAATTATCTCATGGAAGAGGATAGTAATGAAAATAAACTCGGTTGCTACTCTAGTTTGGGTCATCAAGGTTCCCATTGTTCATATTAAGTAATCATGATCAATATTTAAATTCTTAAGTTGTTAATTGTTAGCTCTTCTATCTAAAATCAAACAAATAGGTGTTCAACTCACTATAAAAAGGTAAAAGTACGGTATAAAACATTACCTAGAAAAAAGCTACAATGAGCTAGTACTGTATGATGGATTGACGGCCGAAGGGTTGAATTACTGCTTTCTTTTGTATTCTATAGGAATTAAAAGGTCGATTTTTTGAAAGTTCAACTGTATAATGGAACAAAGTAAGTAATAATAGAAATTATCTCACGGAAGAGGGTAGTAATGAAAATAAACTCGGTTGCTACTCTAGTTTGGGTCATCAAGGTTCCAATTGTTCATATTAAGTAATCATGATCAAGTTATTATTTCCCGTAACCACCTGCATAAATTAATATAATGTGTGTTAAATTTAAAAATAAAAAACTGATTTATTAGTGTATCTTGATATTGCAATCAACTATTAGTTTATATAGTGGGATTGGAATAGATTCGGATAAATGAAAGCTACTTGATTAAGTTTTTGATTAATCCATATCTTTAATGATTTGAACAATGTAATTTTGATAAGGCTAAGATTATCTAAATTTTGAAATCGAAAGAATTCCTAAATTTTAATCAAAGTTTTTTCATTATCCTTTTTTTTTAAAAAAGATATTTCATTATCCTAGGTAACTCTTTTGATAATTCAGCGTGAAAATTCCTATTAATCTATTTTCAGTGTGAAAATTCCTATTAATCTATTTTCAGCGTGAAAATTCCTATTAATCTATTTTGCAAATATCCAAAATTTTAAGAAATATTAAGAAACCCTTTTGCATTCATCATTTTTGCTAATTCCTATTCCTTTATTAATTCTGAAACAAATATAATTATTTTATTTACTCTCAAATATCTTTTCTTTCAATTTGATGCCAAATTGTTTATGTAAATTTAGTTACCCTCTGAGGCTTTTAATTTAATAAATGATTTTAATAAATCATTGTTTTCAATTGGATGTTGATTATATTTATGTAAATTTGGTTACCCGGAAGCATTTACCACGATTCTCGATTTTGTTCCTAGATATACGATAATTTGTGTTTGGATTTGTTTGATAATATACCATATGAGTTTTATTTTTCTGTTAGTCATCAGCCAAAAACTTATAAAAAACGCGTTTTTTGTTAACTTAACAAAAAACGCGTTTTTTGTTAACTTAACAAAAAACGTGTTTTACCGTATTCATCTACACACACACAGCTCTCTCTCTTTCTCTCTCTATCCGGAATACGCAAAGGAGCCCTGCGTCTTCTTCTTCTCCAAGCCCATCCTCCATGGCCGGACCAAATCCCTCAACCAAGCCTCTTCCTCACCGGCGACCTCAACCAAACCTAATTCTCCCTCAATCCAAGACCAACGCCAATTCCCTTCACCCAAATCAATCGGCGACAACCACATTCTTCTTCAATCAATCCCTCTCCGATCTCTAATCCAACCGGCGACCTAATCTCTCCCAATTTCTCTCTAGACCAACACCGGCGACCTCTCCCCTGCGCCAAACACGTTCACCCGTTACCGAAGTTCCAGTTCCTTTGCGTTGCCCTGTCCAACGGTTGATTTGGGTGGAATTGGTGACTGATTGGATCGGGGAGAAGGCAATTGGGATAGAGGGAGGTAAGGCGATGGTGAAGGTTGAGATTGGGTAAGGTTTTCGGTGAAGAAGAGGGTAGGTTGAGGTTGAAGGATACGGCAATGGTGAGGATTTGCTTCCTGCGTATAGAGAGAGAGACGAGAGAGAGAGTGCCAGTTCCAGTTCAAACTAATGCCCGTGTTTGTTTTTTTGAGTGCCAGTTCATGTATTTTGGAGTGCCAGTATTTGTATTTTTGAGAGTATTGCTGGGGGATTTTGATGTGCCAGTTCCAGTGTAAACTAATGCCAGTGTTTGTTTTTTTGAGTGCCAGTTCATGTATTTTGGAGTGCCAGTGTTTGTATTTTTGAGAGTCAGTAAAAATGATTACCAGCGTTTTTTGGTGCCAGTGTATGTGTTTTTGAATGCCAGTTCTTGTAATTTTGAATGCCAGTCCATGTGTTTTTGAATGCCAGTTCATGTTTTTTTTAGAGCCAGCAAAAATAATTATCAGTGATTTTGAGTGCCAGTATATGCATTTTTGAGTGCCAGTAAATGTGTTTTCAAATGCCAGTCCATGAATTTTTGAATGCCAGTGCTTGTATTTTTGAGAGCCAGCAAAAATATTAGTGTAACAAAGTGCCAGTGTTAGTGTAACAGAGTGCCAGTGTGAAGAGTGCCAGTTCATGTATTTAAAAGTGCTCGTGTAAAAAGTGCCAGTTTCATGTTTATAAAATGCCAGTATGAAATCACTGGTCATTTGTAATATTAACACTGGCATTTATCATGGTTGCCAGTAATTACAAAAATGCCACCGTTTATTTTGAACATGGTTGCCAGTAATTACAAAATTGTCACCGTTTATTTTGACAACACGTTTTTCCTTATCTTAAGAAAAAACTAGTTTTTTATAAGACCAACTCTAGTCATCATCATCTAAATTTTAAATATGATATTTAAAGTATAATTTGAGATAATTGAAATAACTCATGTATCTGCTATGTTATTACATAGTTAAATCACTCTTTTCATTTTGGTTGATAGGCATAATTTTTATACAATCCTAATGTTCAGTGCTCTATTTCAAAAGCCTTGTCTCTCTAATCTATTTTATTTTATGTTAATATTGTCTACATGAGAGCAAAAATATGTATAATATTTTCTTTTATATCAATTTTATAATTTCTTTCGTATAATATACAATTTGTTTTTATAAACATGATGAAAAATAATTATTTTAGGAGACTAAGAAAATAAAATGAGGAAAACTTAAGAAAAGAAAAAGCACAATAAGAAAGTAAAAAAAATAGTTTAAAATAGATTAAAGGCACGTATGTCAATTGATTAATTTCAAAAGACATTAAAGAGTGTAGTGGATAGGCAAATTTAATGCATTTATATACGTAAAAAAATGTAAAGTGATATATAAAATAGAATTTGTATTTAGCTTTTTGAGAAACAAAATCATATTTATCGTCTCTCACAAACTCAATCACATATTTTACAACTCAATCAATATATTAATCAACTCATCATTAGTATGACTTTCAAATATGTCTAACTCTGAGATACCTTACCTAAATCATACTTCTCCTTCTCAAAATGAATATCTAATTTTCATTGAATATTTAGATTGTATTTTTCGATAAATGAATGTCCAACTTTCATTTCAAGAGATTTTACGAAAGTTTAAATTTAAGAAATTTAGATTGTATTTTTCGATAAATGAATGTCCAACTTTCATTTCAAGAGATTTTACGAAAGTTTAAATTTAAGAAATTTAGGAACACAAGTGCATAAAACACTTTCAAAAATAGAAATGTCCAACTTTCATAGTTGTGGTACTTTATCCGTCCCGCTATAAATTATACATTTGTCATTTATGATGTCTCACTATAAACACTTTCAAAAATATAAATGTTATAATATTTTTATTCATTGGAACTCACTTATTATATTTACAAAAACTATCTAATTAATATTTTATATCCAGTGACGAATTCAGGAATTATTATCGGTGGAGGCAAAAAAAAAACCTTCTTAAAAATCTTAATTAAATCAATCACCTTTAATTTTTGTTTTGTAATATTTAATGAATATAGGAAAAATAATATTAATCTAATACCTACTTAAACTCTTGCAACCCTTTTGTTGTCATTAAATCTTTCAATCACTTAGTTAAAATAAATGTAAAATTTCCAAGTATTTAATGAATGGTGAAATTGTTTTGATAAAAAATACATTTATAGATAAAATTATTATGCAAAAATATCATTTATTTTGGGAAACAAATTCCTAAAAATGGTTATTCATTACGAGACACAAATAAAACTCTCTTATTTTTAGATTTACTGTTAAAATAAAGATGAAAAAAAATTAACTTTCTTCCATTTTGGTTTAAAAAAATACATTTTACTGCATAATTTACCTTATGAACTCACAATATTGAATTATGATTATATATATATATATATATATATATATATATATATATATATATATATATATATATATATATATATATATATATATATATATATATATATATATATATTGATGATGCCAAAAAAGTCAGATCAGACCAAATTTTTCGACAGGTTGTATCTAGGATGTTTGAATATCCTGAAAAACATAAACAAACATGTAAACTAATCCGGGGCTTCACCGGCGATGGACATCCGGCGTGATAGTAATTATTTATGTATTTGAGATCAAATCAATTGATAGGAGTTTAAGGTCAAGAGAATGTGTGTACCCGTATTGTGTGAATTATGGCATGTATTTATATGTGTAGAATATAGAGTCCTGCCTTGGATAGAAAATTAGGTGAGATAAGGAGTCAAGTCCTACTCGGATCCTAATTCCCCACATTCCTTATTGTAGAAGGATTAGAATAGCATTCTATACGTATGCCTAGGAGGCTTGCTCCTCGACATAGAGTGTTGGTTGACATGTATGTATGCTGGGTAAGGAGGTGACCAAGGGTAGGGAAGTCTATTCCCCTTGTCTTGATGGTGGCCGAGTAGGCCCTGATCGTCATTTGGGGACGCCTTTTTCGGCATATGAGGTTGCCTTGGTCGTCATCAATGTACGCCTTGGTCGGCATATTTCAACATTGCTGCCTTAGTCATAAAATTGCCCTATTAAGTATAGGTCGACATAATGGGAAATGACGAGTAGGCATGACGAGTATAGGTAGGAAAGCCCATTCTCTATATCTTATTTGGGACTTGTATAAATTTTATTTGGGCCCAATCCATTGGCCATGGTCGGTTTAAGATATATGGTCATACTCGATTTATACCGTTCAGTGACCCCCCGACATCCTAACTCGGCTTTGCCGAGGAAGAAGTGGTAAACTACGTCTTTTATCACTTAGGTAAAAGACGTAAAATCCACAAGTAAGTTCTTGATTTTTGGAGTTTGTGTTCGAAATCTCTGGTATTTCTCTTCAACATCCTTCAAATCAGGTATAATTTCCCTCCCTTCTCGCATTTCCTTTGCCTTTTCTCGCATTTTTTGGGTTTTGCCATTGGTGGTTCTTGAAACCGCCATTGTTGAAGGTTTTGAAGCTTTTCTTGAGTTTTATCATTTCTCATTTCCTCATATAAAAGTCATGGTTAGAACGTGGAGGAGTAACCCCAATGCCTTATACTTCTACCACACCCAAAACCTTAGGATTTACCAAAGAATTGATGGGTCGTGGATGATGTTCAGTTTGAATGAGATTGGGGAAATCTTGACAAGGTATCAAAATCCTAAAACTGACGTCGGTTATCCTTTTCGGTTTAGGATTGACCGACTTAGTGTAGATTCCCCAAATATCGTGGTGTTCCAAGGTTGGACTAAAATCCCTCAACCACATCAATTTGTACTGCTTGAAGTCTAACCACATAGAGCGTCCTTTGTTGGGTAAGAATCCTTCTCGACATTTACAAAATAAGATGGGGAGGGATACTTCGTCGTCCTCGTCTTTCCTAATGCCTTGACTAAAATCTGATCTTCTTTGTTTGTTGTGTAGATATGTATGGGAGAGGAAGTGGTGTTGCTTGTCCCTAATCAGGCCCCTCCTCGTCTACGAGGATAGTTGATACTTTTACCGAGGGAGCTCGTGCTGGTGGCCATTCAAGAGGCCGTGGTAGGTCCTAATGCGGTAGATCTAACACCCCTAGGCCTAGGTCAGCAAGAGCCGGGGAACCTATGATTGAGGGAAATTATGTAAAGTCTGAACCACGCTAATTTCTTCTATAAGCAATTCCAGCTGGGCCTTTGTCTCCCCCTCGATCCATTTATTTGTGAGTTTTTGGAGGATATGCAGGCCGTCCCTGCCATGATTGTGGCTAATTCCATGAGATTTTTAATCGGCTTCATTGTGTTGTGTCGTAGCCTAGGTTTTGAGCCCTTCTAAACGGCTTTTCATAGATATTTCACCGTGAGCTACAAAGAAGAAACTCGCGTCATAGTGGTAAGGAGTGACCCCAACCACACTAAGCTTATTTACCCTATGTCGAGCATGGTCTCAGGCTAGAACAATCATGTCATAAGGGTGGAAAGCCGACATGGCTGAGAGTTTGCTGCTCCTTCTAAGTTCCCTAGAGTACCCGAGGAGGTGTGGAGGCCTGAATGGAGTGACCGTCTTATAGAGAGGTTGGAGCAATTTGCCTAGGTGGGGACTATATGTTGGTCAAGTCTGGAGACCAACCAGAGGTACTTTGTACAGGCCAGCATTATGCCTGGGCCTTTGGACGGTTTGATGTCCCTCATCCCCGTCCTGAGAGGAAATAGATATCTGAATGAACGCTAGCCGAAAAAATAAAGGATTTTAGGAGTCGCCATGCCGTTTTTAAGGAAACATTGAAAACCTTTGAAAGAGAAAATGGGTTCGAGGGTCAGGTTACGTGTTGGGAAGAACCGAGAGTTCACCCAACACGCCTCATCCATAGACGAGTCTTTCTATGTTCAACATTCAAAACATCCAAATGTGTGTGCGAAATGTGTATGACAAGATATGTAATAAAATGCATAATAATGCATTGTTTTATTGATCAACAAGGGGGATTACAACTTGTGAACCATTTACTGTGGGAGGCCACATCCCACTTACAATGCTACAAACAACTTACAACTGAAAGGATGACCTCTGCAGAGCGACTAGTCATGTCGCGCTACACAGGACTTGGATAGCCCGTTGTGTCGCGTGACACGACATGTCTATCTGCAGACATCTTACAACTTGCAATCAGATCCAACAGAGGCCAAACAGATCCAAATATTACACCAAAACAAATCAGAATAAAACGAATCAACAATAGATTGACCAAGGGAGTGTGGATATGGAAGGATCCACCCTCCCTTGACAATCACACAATGAATAGAATTCAAATCACATCATGAATACGAATTATACCAAACCAAGCAAATTAAACAGAGAGATGACAATTGGGACTTGATAATTGAAGGCGGATGGAGCCTAATTATCAAGTCCAAGGAATAGATTGTAATGAAACAAACACAATGGCAAATATGAGAGAGATATAGAGGGAAGAGATTCATTGTAGTCCACACTCTCTATCCCACATCGGTATAGAGAGCCTCCAAATCAGCTTTGGAACAGGCTCAGATCTCAGATTGAAATGGCTCTCTACTTCGGTGTCAATTGGACAGGGAGACGCAAAGAACTGGAACAGGGCCGGACAGAAATTGGTGGTGCAGCTCAGAGTCTGTAACGGGAAAGCAATTGAGGATTGGATTAGTTTTTGGGTGTATATTGGAAACAACGGTGACTGTGATTGGCATTGTTGGGGATGGTGGTGGTTAACGGCTTAGGGGATGGAACAGGGGAAGGAATTGTCGTCGGACTTGGGGACAATTGAGAGGAACAGTGGAAGCGGTTGTGGTTGTGTTCGGCATTGTTGGGGAGAGGCACCGGTGAATGGTTTTAGAGAGAGAGGACGGGCGTTGGCTTGGTTGAGGAGCGATTGAGAGAAGTTGGATCGGTGAAGGTTGAGAGGAATTAGGTTGCCGCCGTGGCTGGGAGAGAAGAGAGGATTTAAATCGATTGAGAGAGAATTGGGTGAGGTTTTGGTAAGGAAGGTCGATGGTTTTGGTTTGGAGAGAGAGAGCTCCGGCGATGGGCTTGATTGGCGTTGGTGAAGAATTTGATTAGGGAGAGCAATGGTGAGGGAGCAGTTTGCGTATAGAGAGAGAGAGAGAGAGTTTTTTTTGCATTTAGTGAGAGAAAGAGAGAGAGTAGTGAGAGAGAGCGTCTTGAGAGAGAATCCCCTTTGCAAATGAGAGATAATTCTCTATTTAACGCAGCTTTGGGAATAAGGCTTTAATATGTTGTACGACCTCCTATGTCCGTTTTCCAAGCTTCGAGATGTTGCACGACTGGTTACGCCTATAACTGTTTCTGGCCCCAAAACCTGCTTCTGGAACATTCCGAGTTAATTCTTTAAAAGCCCAAAGCAGTTAATTCCCTGTAGGTCCTTTTGTTCGGGAAAAATATTAAAAAATACTTCCTTCGCGAGAAACTTAAGGAATGTTTCCGAAAGTCTCGAAACGGACCGGGAATTTACCAAAACGCCCCTTAGTACAATTTTATCACATTAAAATGCACCTAAAAGGGTCGCGAATTGGATTGGCGTACTCACAGAGTCCCTCGGCAACGTCACTTATGGAAGAAGTGAGGTTGTCGATAAAAAGGACCCAATCCCAATGAGCGGCCGGGGGATATGGCGGATGGTGAAAAATGACTGGTGGAGTCGGATGGCTGGACCTTTGGAGAAAGGATTCCTATGTATCCCTAGGAGGGAATCAAGCCAAATCGTAGTTCGGAAGCGAAACTGACAAGAAGCAAGAAATGGTAGAGATATGCTTTCATACCTTTGCTGTGCTTACCTGTAGCTGCCGGAGGGTCTTAGACTACAATTGATGTTGGTGATGGAGAGTTGTAGCTGCCGGAGGGTCTCATGCTACTGCTGGTGGTGGCGAGTAGCTGTCGAAGGGTCTCATGCTACCGCTGTCGATGTTCGTGGCTGCCGGAGGGTCTTAGGCCACTGCTTGATGGAAGGTTGTAGCTGCCGGAGGGTCTCATGCTACTGCCGTCGATGGTCGTGGCTGCCGGAGGGTCTTAGGCCACAGCTTGATGGAAGGTTGTAGCTGTCGGCGGGTCTTATGCTACTACTGTCGATGGTCGTGGATGCCGGAGGGACTCATACCACTGCTGATGAAAGGTTGTAGCTGCCGAAGGGACTCATGCTACTGTTGCTGATGGTCGTGGATGCCAGAGGGACTCATACCACTGGGTGATGGTGAAGGGTAGCTCCCAGGGGACTTACGCTACTGTTGATGGCGGTTATGGATGCCGGAGGGACTCATACCACTGGGTGTTGGTGAAGAATAGCTTCCAGGGGACTCACGCTACTGTTGATGGCGGTCGTGGATGCCGGAGGGACTCATACCACTGGATATTGGTGAGTAGCTGGCAGGGGACTGACGCTACCACTGCTGATGGTCGTGGCTGCCGGGGGGACTCATGCCATTGCTGATGGTGGCGAGTAGCTGCCGGAGGGACTCATGCTACTGCTTGATGGTCTTCGTGGATGTCAGAGGGACTCATACCACTAGGTGTTGGTGAAGGGTAGCTGCCATGGGGACTCACGCTACCGTTGATTCTGCTGGGGATAAATGTAGCTGCCGGAGGGTCTCATGCTACTATTCCTGCTGGCGGTGGCGGCTGCCGGAGGGACTTAGACCACTATCGTTGATGCATTTCCGCTTTGATGTGCGAGGGACGGTCTTTGTTGACGGTTGGTTGACTTTGGAGTCATGGGCTTTGCTTGGTAGGACGGGAGTTTTGCTTGCTAGGGAGTGGATTTTTGCTGATGCTTAGCAGGGTCGATGATACTGATGAGCGTTGCTTGGAGAGACTGACAGATTCGGAATCTTTGTCTCGGCTTTTGCTTCGAGGGGCAGTCCTTAAGATTCGATGGTGCTCAGTTGGTTATTGTATCTGGGGGTTGGATGTAGCTGTCGGAGGGTCTTAGGCTGCAACTGCTTGTTGGAGAGTTACTGGATGGTCGTTCACGGGATGGTCTTTGCTGAAGAGTTGTTGAAGTGTCAGTGCATACAGGCCTTGATGAAGGTGTGCTCATGGGAACGGGCCTTGGATGATAACTCGCTGTGCGGAACATGCCTTAATGTCACTGAGGCTGGTGAGCATCATTGCTTGGATACTGGGGCAGCTGGAGCTCCTTTTTTGACAAGCATTGCTTGGGGGCTGAGGTAGCTGGGGCTCTTTCAGATGATGCTGATAAGTCCGAAGGTGACGGGCCTGATGAAGGTGGGGTTTGCCACCTGCAGGATTTGGAATCCTTGTCCAAGATTATCATTCGAGGGGCAGTCCTCACGATCAAATTATGATCACTTGATTATTGTACCCTGCGGGGGGAAAAACACAACACTAAACGCACCTTGTACTTTATTTTATTATGCGTTATTGATCTTTTGTTGCACAAGTCCATCTCAGTTGGGAATGGAAATGGAGGGAGGATTTTGCACGGCTTGGTGAGCAGATGTGTATGTATTAGTTGTGCTATGATGGATTGTGTATGGAACGAAAGTGTTTATAATGGTGTGGACCCTCTCCCATGAGGTGGGAAAATGTATGAGTGATGGTGTATGGATGGTGCAGCCTAGGCAAGTCGGGGATGCTCCCGGGAGTACTGGTTGCAGCAGATTGGTTCGTTGCTGGTGAGAACAAAGTGTGTCGCGTTCCTGAGACAGCAAGCAGCAGAGAACGTGCAGAGAATGATCCCGGCTAGGCAAAGCCCCAGTTGATAGTGCAAAGCAAACCTAGAGGGAAGTCTGGTAAGGAGAGCCTGAGGGATATCTTAACCAAAGCCCCAGCTCGAGGAAATTCCATGCAGCTTTATCGCAGACAGAGTCATCTTGTGGCCAAAGGGGCAACTCATCATTTCAGACATTAGTCAATCAGTCGCTGGACAAGACTCGGAAATATTTACGTGCAGGGGCACATCTTTTGAAGGTGGGGATAGATCCCGAATTTGAGTATGATACTCTCGCTTTTGGGTTTAACTCTTTTGGGAGAGTATAAGCATCACAAGGTGTGGAAAAGTGTATGGAAGCCCCTGCTGACTGAAAACAGTGTTTGGCTCTATCTTCCTATGATGTAGAAAGAGAAGACTTGTCGAGACACTTGAAAACTTGTCTTATTCATGATGATCACAAAGCTGCTTAAAACCCTTTATTGATGTTCGGGTTAGTCAACCGCTAAAGCTGATATAAACAAATATTTCAATTAATCATGAGGAGAAAGCTCACTGATATCGAGAATCAAACTCCGAAGGATGGAAAGTGTATGGGAATGGTCCTTGAGGAGATCGGATTTTCTGAGATCTGTTTGTGATTTCAACCGGACCAGTTATGGTTGCCTACGTTCCCCTCCTTGGGAGGAGCTCAGGTCGCCGTAGTGCGGGCTTATCCCAAATGAAGAGAATGAACGTTGAAATTCAAGGATATGAGGACCTTTGAGGATTTTGAGGATTTAGATAACTGAAAAACATGTCCTCTTAGAGTGTCGATGGGAGACACGGATGTGAAGCCCCAGTGGGACGTCCACGGAAAGTGTTTGTGGAGGAGAAACGAAATATGCTCACATGAAACGTCGAATGAACTGATGGAATTTGCACAATCTTCAATTGATGGTCTGAAACTGTTATCCGGTAGGAACTGCGACTGGGTTTCAGGGTTTCGATCGGCTATCGGGTGATTTGGAATATTATGACCTCTTAAGATGAGAGGTCGGCTGGGTCTTTTGCTGACTAGACCTCTAAAAAAGAGAGGTTGGCTTGTAGGGATGTGTTTGGGATTTCTAAGGTGAGGGAATTGATTTGCCTCTAAGAATGAGAGGTCAATCTTGGCTTTGGCCAAAGGCAAGGGTAACGGTAATGGGAATGTCCTCTAAAATAGAGAGGACGGCTTGGGATCGGTTAGAGGTAATGGTGAGGGGACATCCGTGCTGTCTCTTTATTCACTATGAGACTTCTCTTGAGTAACGACCGGATCCTTTAACTTTTGCTTTAGAGAGGATCGCTAGGGACTAGGCTCTCTTTCTTTTCTTCTTTTTTTTATCTCTTTCTTTTTTTTATTCTTTTCTCTTTTTTTTTTTTCAAATTTTCTTTTGAGAGAAAACTTCAGCTAGTCCCCAGGATAGATCACTGCATTCTGCCGTTCTTGAGTTTGGAGACAGTCAATCTTCTTTTGAATCATGAGAGTCTCAAGGATAGTCCCTCTTCTTTTGGAGTTGGCTAAACGGGTTTCAAAGCGTGCCGATCTTGAAATGAAAGGATATCGTTTGGTGAGGGTGAGGTAATGGTTTTCCTAAGGGTGAAAGGTAACCGCAGTCCCTACCGGATGATCCGAACGAGATTAAGTCTTCATTGCTTGCTTAAGCTTACTTTGAGGAAGATTCATGCAAATTCATCGAACAACGAGATGGTGAGGACGAAGGAAGATATGTGAGCAAAGGAGACGCGAGATGGGGAGTTGGCCAGCCCCAATATGGGAAGGATATCAGTCGATTTTCTCGCTCCGATTAATTTAAACATTAGTCATTTCAAAGCATTAGTCAGTGAGCAGCACAAGTGATCATTTGGAATAAGACCATTTCAATTAAATGTAACGTGGGTGTGCAAGTAATGTCTCGAGTCTAGCAAGAATAGAAACAAATATTTTCATTACTGCAAAGCAAAAACTGGTCCAACTTAGACTTTAACAGGCTCGTGTCCAACAGCGTACATTCTAGATCCTACGAAGACTAATTGACTTCTTCAACATTGGATGGGAGGAGGAGCATTGTTGACATTGGTGAGGTGAGGACCCTTCTCAATCTTTCTGTCCTTCACAAGTCGTCTCTCCTTAGCTTTAGTAATCTGAGCAAGCAACCGGGCCTCCCGCTCACGAGGAAAAACGGATTCAAGGGTAGCCCGCAACTTTCCAATGGACACACCATTTACACTCTGCTGACCCGTGGGATATGAACTTCCAGACTGGTGGGCCATAATCTTCTCTGCACCGAGCATTTTGGATTCCGAATCAGATGGACAACCGCTCGGACACTTGAACTGCTTTCGCCTCGGGAATATGGACCAATGAGCGCCGGGAACGAGAGCACACACCCAACTTGCCGTAGCCTTGCGGAGGTGAAGAGGTGAGGGCGAGTATAAGGCGGAGGATATAGAACTTTGAGATGGTATGGGAGAGGGAGGAGTACGGAAGGAGATGGACTCGCGCAACATCTTATTAGTATTCAAGTAAAAATCGGTGTCTTTTAAGTCCTATGAACGGTTGGAAAAGGCTAATCCTTTATTTCACGCAATCTAGATCTCGGGGGAACCTAGGGACACACCATCCACAAATACACCAAATGTATTGATTAAAAATTAATAATAGGCAATGGTATCTAAATAAAACCAAAGCATTTATGGGATGAACGAGCAGCCCCAATTTCTGGAGAAATTTGGGCAGCATAACGGGTATTCCTAAAGAAATTTAAGGAAAAAATTCGGCATGACCTCTCGTCGGTGCACGTTGACAAAGCGACATGATCTCTCATTAGAACATGTCGTGGGAACGACATGTCCTTTCGTGAAACCATGTTGCGTTGGCAACATGCCCACACGTGCTAGGTTTTGGGGTTGGTACGAAGGCCTATTAAAATTTTTGAAACAATTCATTTTAGTGTATTTGAAAATGTCGTGTCAGAAAAAAAACCAACCGTTGGGTAGGCTTAAAAGTGTGGCGCCACCTATAACGTGCTAGGGGGTGGGTTTGACATTAGGCGCTCAAGCGTAGGCGAATATTATCACCGTCCGCGATGCCGTCAATCGCACCCGAGGGTTCTAGATCTACGTGAAGTAATGTGCGGCTGATTATGTTCCTTTATTAGCAAAAAATGATTTTCTTATTTTATTTTTTTTATTTTATAAAAGGTGTGATAAAGGAAAAACAACACACACTCACACAACCCCACAGAGTACAATAATCAAGGATCAATAATATGGATCATGGGGATTGCCCACAACCACAACCTGTATCAAGGAAATCAAATCCTGCAGAGTGACCACCTTCTGTCGCGTGACACAGGATAACCAAGGCACTCTCTGTAGCGTGACAGAAGGAGTCACATTTCCAGGCTCTGAACAAGAGGAACACAAACAGCCCCAGCCTCCAAGCACAATGCAGTAGCTCAGCCCCAGCACCAACACAATCTCAACAAGAAGCAAGGAAGGGGGGGGAATAAAGCAAAGCACTAACATATATTTATGCACATATAAAGTCACCAACAATGCACACATATATGAATGAAGTGAATGTTGAACAAGCACGAAAGTTTGACCCACTTTTGAAAACCATGTTTCAAGTCCCCAGCAGAGTCGCCACTGAATGAACGCTCGCCGAAAAAAATAAAGGATTTTAGGAGTCGCCACGCCGTTTTTAAGGAAACATTGAAAACCTTTGAAAGAGAAAATGGGTTCGGGGGTCAGGTTACGTGTTGGGAAGAGCCGAGGGTTTACCCAACATGCCTCATCCGTAGACGAGTCCTTCTATGTTCAACATTCAAAACATCCAAATGTGTGTGCGAAATGTGTATGACAAGATATGTAATAAAATGCATAAGAATGCTTTGTTTTATTGATCAACAAGGGGGATTACAACTTGTGAACCATTTACTGTGGGAGGCCACATCCCACTTACAATGCTACGAACAACTTACAACTGAAAGGATGACCTCTGCAGAGCGACTAGTCATATCGAGCTACACAGGACTTGGATAGCCCGTTGTGTCGCGTGACACGACATGTCTATCTGCAGACATCTTACAACTTGCCATCAGATCCAACAGAGGCCAAACAGATCCAAATATTACACCAAAACAAATCAGAATAAAACGAATCAACAATAGATTGACTAAGGGAGTGTGGATATGGAAGGATCCACCCTCCCTTGACAATCACACAATGAATAGAATTCAAATCACATCATGAATACGAATTATACCAAACCAAGCAAATTAAACAGAGAGATGGCAGTTGGGACTTGATAATTGAAGGCAGATGGAGCCTAATTATCAAGTCCAAGGAACAAATTGTAATGAAACAAACACAATGGCAAATATGAGAGAGATATAGAGGGAAGAGATTCGTTACCCTTGTAGTCCACACTCTCTATACCACGTCGGTATAGAGAGCCTTCAAATCAGCTTCGGGACAGGCTCAGATCTCATATTGAAATGGCTCTCTACTTCGGTGTCAATTGGACAGGGAGACGCAAAGAACTGAAACAGGGCCGGACAAAAATTGGTGGTGCAGCTCAGAGTCTGTAACGGGAAAGCAATTGAGGATTGGATTAGGTTTTTGGTGTATATAGGAAACAACGGTGACTATGATTGGCGTTGTTGGGGACGGTGGTGGTTAACGGCTTAGGGGCTGGAACAGGGGAAGGAATTGTCGTCGGACTTGGGGAGAATTGAGAGGAACAGTGGAAGCGGTTGTGGTTGTGTTCGGCGTTGTTGGGGAGAGGCACCGGTGAATGGTTTTAGAGAGAGAGGACGGGCGTTGGCTTGGTTGAGGAGCGATTGAGAGAAGTTGGATCGGTGAAGGTTGAGAGGAATTAGGTTGCCGCCGTGGCTGGGAGAGAAGAGAGGATTGGAACCGATTGAGAGGGAATTGGGTGAGGTTTTGGTAGGGAAGGTCGATGGTTTTGGTTTGGAGAGAGCGAGCTCCGGCGATGGGCTTGATTGGCGTTGGTGAAGAACTTGATTAGGGAGAGCAATGGTGAGGGAGTAGTTTGCGTATAGAGAGAGAGAGAGGTTTTTTTACGTTTAGTGAGAGAAAGAGAGAGAGAGTAGCGAGAGAGAGCGTCTTAAGAGAGAATCCCCTTTGCAATTGAGAGATAATTCTCTATTTAACGCAGCTTTGGGAATAAGGCTTTAATATGTCGTACGACCTCCTGTGTCCGTTTTCCAAGCTTCGAGATGTCGCACGATTGGTTACGCCCATAACTGTTTCTGGCACCAAAACCTGCTTCTGGAACATTCCGAGTTAATTCTTTTAAAGCCCAAACCAGTTAATTCCCTGTAGGTCCTTTTGTCCGGGAAAAATACTAAAAAATACTTTCTTCGCGAGAAACTTATGGAATATTTCCGAAAGTCTCGGAACGG
Source organism: Adenophora triphylla var. japonica (assembly GCA_022495995.1). Lineage (NCBI taxonomy): Eukaryota > Viridiplantae > Streptophyta > Magnoliopsida > Asterales > Campanulaceae > Adenophora > Adenophora triphylla. The sequence goes on along the minus strand of JAFEMH010000464.1, from coordinate 506,380 downwards.
ACCGGAAATTTACCAAAATGCCCCTTAGTGCAATTTTATCACATTAAAATGCACCTAAAAGGGTCGCAAATTTGATTGGCGTACTCACAATATCCGGACTGGAGGGTGCATCCCGATTTTGTTTTTCATGATGAATGTGACATCTGTAAATTGTATGACGACATGTGTTTAGCCGAGGACGATGTAGTCTGCTGTAATTTTTCTTCCCTTTCGGATTTTATACTTGTTTTTGTAATGTTGGTATCTCGTATCTCATTATGTTTATTAACTATACGTTGCTCATCTTTGCAGATTTAACGAAGGAACAGACCAGACAAATGGAGGAGGAAATCTTGGATCCCCAGGCCTTGATGAAGCTGAAGAGGAGGACGTCAAGGTCCTCAGATAAAAACAAAAGACGGGAGGATTCCACTGCCGTCAAGCCGTCCTCTCTACAAAGGAGGCTGGGGCCTTTCCTTTAAAGTCGGTAGGAGGTACTGGAGCCTCTGTCGAGGAAGAGAATGATAAGCAAGAGGCCCAAACCAAGGAAGGGCAGGGGTCCCAAGGGCTGACCCCTAAAGCCGAGGAGGCACTAAGACTTGCCGGTCTAACTGAGGTTGAAGAGACTAGTGTCGGCTGATGGATGTGGTTTTACCCATCCAAAAGATATGTTCCTTGCTTATTTTCTGTTCGAAACCTTTGAAATTTAATGTGTTTTGTTAGTATTTTTAAAGTACAGGGGTTGAACTGCAAATAATCAGAAAATGGAGGATTCAAGCTTATTTTGGAAGTTTAGGGACCAAATTGCAATTATGGAAAATATGGGAGTAAACTGATTTCATAAAGTTCAGGGACCAAACTGCAAATCTGAAAAGTATAATGGCTAAAGTGTAAATGCGAATCGAATCCAAGGCACGAGTAGTAACTAGGAGCAAGAGTCGTGCTTCTATTCAACACGAGTGAAAAAAAATCACGACTCTTGACCACGAATCGAATTCAAGGTTTTTGACGTTGACCGCATGTGCAAGTTATGTTTGCAAACCTTTTTTAATTTATTTTTCTTTTCTTTTCCTTTTGGAATTAGGTATTATTGGGTGGAGTCTCTGTTCTAAAAGACCCCGCCTAAGGGCGCCTAGGCCCCGCCTAGGCGCTAGGCCCCTCTCCAACGCCTAGTTCTAAGCCCCGCCTAGGTCCTGACTAATCCCGACTAATCCCGATTAGTCCACGACTAGTCCCCGCCTAGGCGCTAGGCCCGGCTCCGCCGCCTAGCATCCGCCTAGCGCTTTTTAGAACCTTGGGTGGAGTATAAATACTTTTTAAAATATTATTAGGGTTTCAACTTTACTTTTCTTTTGGAGGTGTTAAGACCTAGCAAGAATTGAAGCTTTTTATCAAGATTCCAGGTTTTATTATTTTAGTTTATTATTTGTGATTGCTATCATGAATATGTGTGGCTAATTTCTTTGTTCATGGATTGGGTATAAACGGTGTCAAAGTTTTATGCTAAAAATCTAATTTCAATTTTAATTAATTTCTTGTTCCTCAAAGTTGTTCTTCATTATATTTATGGTTTTTATTAGATCATTAACGTGAGCAATAATTACCGGATCAAACTTTGTGGAATAGATTTAATCAATTACGTAACTGTATCAAGAAGATCTAGGTTCGTGTATTCCTTGAATTTTAATGCAATCTTTAATTATTGAGTGACGTAACTAAAAACTTAGTAATTGAGATTAGAAAAGTTGCAAATCGCACACCAAACCGTCCCAACTCTTGAGTAAGTGAATGAACCCTTGAAATTGATTAAATACTATCTTTTATTAATAGCATATTACTGCGACACTATGAAATCTCAATCCGTGAATCATTTTTAATCTGGTAAATCCCTTCGATTCTTGTTTCCTTTTTTTACTTGCTCTTATTTAATTATTGTCCTTAGTCGTTAAGCAAATTCAAATCATAACCTAAGCATTGGCTAAATAAGCTCGTTCTCACTCAGTCTATGTCGATTCGACCCTTGCTTGTGCATACTACTACAACGGTAGCTTGTACGCTTGCGAGAACTTTTAACTGAGAAAAATATTTATCATGAGTATAACTTATGCAAACGAGTCTGTGTGGTAGTGAAATCATATATTCATCATATATCATATATTCATCGTATATCATATATTCATTGTATGAGTTTAACATACCAACTTGAAGACTCCCATGTTCCGTTGTAAAGTTTTTTACTTTTTTTTTTTTGAGTTTGTCTAATTTTAATGTTTTTAGTTTGCTTTATTTCTAAAATAGATAATGAAACTCACTTACTACACTTACAATAATAACCCACTTATTCTCTCATACCAATTTTCCCTCTCCTATTTTACTTTTCATATTCACAATATTTTTTTATTTAATTTTAATGTAAATTCAAAATAAGAAAATTAAATTGGGATGGCGGAGTACCATTTAGAATAGATGTCGAAACCAACAAACTAATTACTCCATGGTCTCAAAATAAAAGTTTTCATTAAAAAAAAAATCATACAGAGAACTTATGTTTTTTTTCCAGACTAAAGTAATAAAATATTATATAACACAACTTTCAATGAAATAAAATTATGTAATTAATTAAAGAATGAAAATATTTATTTCGATATTGTAAATATAAAAATCCAAAACTTATTTTTGGTATGCACATCGTACACTTATTTTTTGTTTAACAATGAATTGAAAATGCAATAATGGAAGGTAAATGACTTCTACCACATAAGCTTGGGTTTTATAAGAGGGATATTAAAGCAATTATGGTTTGACCATTCTGCCATCTTTTGGTATATATGCTCAGCTAACTATCAAAGAAATTTCTCAGTTTGATCTCTTAAATTTTAATGCTCAGAATGTCTCTTTTTTTTACTTTGATACTCCAAGTGTCTCATAATAATGTTCAATTTACCTTTTTGTTTTTTAAAAAATAGTCTCATTTCCAAAATTATTATGTTAATATCTTTAAACTTCCAAAATTGTAAAATAAGTAAAAATAGAAAGAAAGAAAGAAAGGAGATGGTGAGTTACTCTAAGGAGAAGAGGTAAATATCATTAAAGTTAATAATAGAAATGAAAATAAGTTGTTAAAATGCTTGAATAGTCAAATATATAACTATTATTATGAACATAGAGAGTAATAAATTAATGTTATATATGAGAACTCTGGTCAAGTGAGATTGTGAATGATTCGAGATTTTTGAAATTAGTGAATATCTATTAGACTACCAAAAAATGTGATGAGTACCCAAATATGTTTAGAAACCCACTTTATCAAGTTACAAATTACATGTGTCTTCGATTAAAACTTTTGGTGAGAATTTGAGAAAGATGAGCCTTGGAGGACTTTTCTCTCGACATACAGGGGAAGGACTTTCAGGTCTTTGAGATTCTAAGAAGAAGTTTCGTAGTCTAAAAATGCTTGATAATCAAGTTAAATGATTTTCTCGCGTCAATAACATATTTTAAAAATGTTTTGGCATTTAAATGAGTATATTTAATTTTTATACATACGTGTTACCCTAAAATCTTGACAATCATACAAATTTGAGAAGAAATCCAAACAACCATGTAAGGGATAAATTTACATTTTGTTAGACACATTATCTAATATCGAAAATTGACGAACCTTACCAATTACATATAAAGATCTTCAGCCACTCCCCATTAAAATCAATTGATTTTAAGGTTAAAGAACCCATTCTGCCCAATCAAATTACGAAATGAGAAGTGTTAAAGAACCCATTCCGCCCAATCAAATGGTTAGTCTAGCTTTAGGTCTTTTCATTAGGGAAAACAAATAGTTTTAGTTTTAAGGATGAAATATCAAATTATGTATTAGAAATCTTATCTAATCGTTTTTATGATGATCGCGTCTTCAAAAGCATATACATAGATGATGAATTGTTAAACATTTAGCACATTTTCGGGTTTGCGGATTACCTCTTGATGAATATTCGAATTGATCTTGAACCAACTTGTTGCTAAGGCCTCTACAAGCTTCGATCCGATTTGCTTCCTTGTACAACCTTGATTCTTCGCGAATATGAAATGCCCGGCTACTAGAGTCGTGCACAGAGTTTCATGATCCAAGTCCAAGAACCTTGGTGATTGTTCTAGAGTATGAGAAAATATAGAGAGAGATAGGAAAAAGAAAAGCTGGGTTCATTTCTTTTTGGTGTGTTTAATGAGTATAACACGTGAATGTTATATAGGAATAAAGGGATGAGTTGCTTTGGTCAGATAAGTATTTCTAATTCAAGTACAGTAACCAACTCATAAGATCTTATCCTAGATAAGACTCTTTTAAACTAGGTTGACCAAATAACCAACCCAATCCAATTGGGTTATCCACAGTGGGCGGATATTTCTAACATTAAACAGTTAATACGTATTCGGGTTTGCGGATTACCTCTTGATGAATACCCGAATTGATCTTGAACCAACTTGTTGCTACGGCCTCTACAAGCTTCGATCTGATTTGCTTCCTCGTACAACCATGATTCTTCGCGGTTATGAAATGCCCGGCTATTAGAGTCGTGCATAGATTAGTCACGATCCAAATCCAAGAACCCGGTGATTGTTCTTGAGAGAGAGGGTGAGAATAAAAAGAAGTTAATTAGGAAATTTTTGTACCTAGGTCTAGACTTCTTGGGAGCAATTGCAGAAATTAGGTGTGAGAGTATCTAGAAAGCGTATCTGAAATTAGGGGAGGAGACGAGACGTTGTATTTACTTGGATGATGACTTTCCTTGCAAGAACATGATTAGTAATAATGTAAGTAATAAAAGTGTTTATTTTGGAAGAGGTTGAATCGGATAGAAATTTCGTAAAAGAGTTCAAGAACAACTTTAATGCATGAAATACAATTAAAAAAAATAAAAAAAAATTATACTCAAATGTTTCTCTATGTTGTGTCCTATATTTTGTTGCCGGAATGCAGGTTGGTTCGTAGGGGATGCTAAAGTAACGGCTTTCCTTTTTTTCTGTTCATCTATTTACCTCATGCTTAACAACTCGAGCAACCGTTTCATGTGTGAGAATGGTGGAAAATATCCCATTTTTACTAACCTATCTTTTTTTTTTATTTCGAAAAATCACTTTTTAATTTATAAAATATATCACGTGTGCCCTCTTTGGAAGTCCAAATAACTTCCTTTTTATTACTTATTATCGGAACAAATTTGGAAATGTTTTGAATATTGAGAATTTTACGGCAAAAACCATATTTAGTCATTGAACTATAGTTTTTTTACAAAATGTTGTCTTTTAATTATTATTTTTCAAAATATTTCCACTAAACTTACACATTTTTCAAAATGTGCTTACTCTGTTACAAGTTCGCTAAAAAATCTAACGAAATTGAACCACATGGCCGAACATGACTAATTTTGTTAAATACAAATAGGGTAAATGGTTTTTTATTGAAATTAATTTGTAATATTTCCTATAAACTATGTGCTTATGACATTTTACATTAATTAATTTGTATTATTTATCATATATGTTAACAATATTAACATATTTGTTGAAAAAAAAATTAGACATGTGGCTAAATTTCTCTAGGTTATTAGCAAATTTGTTAAGAGAGTGAGCACAATTTGAAAATTCTGAAAGTTTAGTGAGAACATTTAAAAAAAATATTAATTTGATGAGAACATTTTGAAAATAGCTAAAGTTTAGTGACTAAAATATAGTTTTTGCCGGAATTTTACTAAAAAGATCATTTTGGGACAAATCATTTCCCCCAAGTTACTAATTAATTTAAATGCCCCATAAGTTATATGCATTATTATATTATACTGCATTTTATATGCATTATTTAAAAATTACGATACATCATCATCAATACTGAATCCTGCCGCCATCACCACCGCCCATCACCGCCACTGGTCGCCGTCGCCTGCCGAAATTCGATCACTGGTCGCTGTGCCACCTGTTATCATCAATGATTTATTATATAAGTATGCAGTATTATGCATTATCTTCTATACATTATTATTAAAAAATAATATAACATGATAATACAATATGAAAATAAACTTATAGGGTACGTATTATGAAACTTTTTTATAACACCACCACCACTATCACCACTACAATCACTACTACCACCACTACCACCACCACCACTCCACCACTACTTGAATGTGCGCTCGCCCGAAAATTTGTTTTTCGTGAAAATGAAGGAGTCGCCACGCCGTTTTAAGAGGAAACATTGAAAATCTTTTTTTTAGAGAGAAAACATGAGTTCGGGGGTCAGGTTACGTGTTGGGAAGAACCGAGAGTTCACCCAACACGCCTCGCCCATAGACGAGTCTTTCAATCAAACATCCAAATAAATCCAAAGTGTGTGCAAATATTGATAATAAACAAGGTGTGGTAAAATGCATCTTATTAATTATGAAACGAGAATTACAGATTGTGAGCCCATTATTTAGGGAGGCCACATCCCTGATACAAATGATCTAAAACAGATTACAAAGGAAAGAGGTCTCTGCAGATAGGTCATGTATGTCGCATGACACATCGCACCAGTGACCATATATGTCGTGTGACACAGGATCACTTGGAGACGAAGGTGTCGCGTGACATACATAAGCCATCTGCAGAAACTTAACAGGATGAACACAGAATCAACAGAAAGCTATACAGATCTAATCGATTAACTAAATTATGAACGAAATACAGAAAACAACACCAAATCGACCCCGGGAGTGTGGATATGGGTAGATTCACACCCCCTTGGGGTTCAAACACCAAATTAAATCAGATATTCAACAATAGAAGCTCAATTGCACGAATTATTCAAATTAAACAAAGAGATTGCAATTGGGATTCAGTAATCCAGATAGTTAGGATCTGATTACTGAATCCAAACAGAAGTAATTGCTAGAATTATGAGAAATTAAGCAAGAGAGAGAGAGAGAGAGAGAAGAGGGAGGTTGGAGAATCATTACCCTTGATGCTTCCACGAATCCTGTATCTAGTCAGATACAGAACCCTTCAATTCGTCACTTCGGATATGGAAGGATTGATGCAAGGGGTCCAAGTGCTATGGCTTGAGAAAGGGGTTTGGATGGGAAGGAATTGGGTAGGTTGAAGGTAGGAGAGAGAGAGGGTTGTGTTTGGGAGTTTTGTTACGGTGCAAATTTGGCAGAGTGACAATAGGCTCAAGTTGGGATCCCTTTTCTGAGAGGGGGAGGGTCTTATTTATAGGCCTCAGTTGGTGACCTCAGTGTGTCGCACGACCTTACGCGTCCACTTTCCATGCCTCAAGCTGTCGCGTGACACAAGGTGGTCCAACCGCTTTTGGCGCCAAAACCAGTTTCTAGAACATTTCGGGAAAATACCCAAAAGGTCCAACAGGTTTTATTCCCAAGAGGTCCTTTGGCATGAATAATGTACCAAAAGGTACTTCCTTCGCGGGAAACTCATAAAACATTTCCGGAAGTCTCGGGATAGGTTGGGAATTTACCAAAACTCCCCTTAATGCAATTTTATCATTTAAAATGCACCTAAAAAGGTTGCGAATTGGATTGGCATACTTACAGAGCCTCTCGGCAATGTCACTTTTGGAAAAAGTGGGGTTGTCGATAAAATAAGACCCAATCCCAATGAGCATAGAGGGATAAGGTAACGGGCTAGAAGAGTGAATCGGGGAATCTAATGGCTGGACCTCTCTGAGAAAGGATTCCTACGTATCCCTTTAAGAAGGGAATCAAGCCAAATCGTAGTTCGGGAAATTACTAACTACAAGCAAGAAAGGGGTAGAAATGTGTCTTCATACCTTTGCTGTGCTTACCTGTGACTTCTTGCGGGGTCGGTATTACTGCGGTTGGATAGTTGCTTCCTTTCACACCAGGTTGTAGCTGCAGGAGGGTCTCATGCTGCAACTGGTATTTGCGAGTAGCTGCCAGAGGGTCTCATGCTATCGCTGTTGACGAGTTGTAGCTGCCGGAGGGTCTCATGCTGCAACGGGTCTTTTGTGGTTGCCAGGGGTCTCATACCACTTCTCTAATGCAGGGTAGTTGCCGGAGGGTCTCACACTACTGCTTCTTCTCTTCGTGGATGCCGGAGGGTCTCATACCACTTCTTCTGATGCAGGGTAGTTGCCGGAGGGTCTCACACTACTGCTGCCTCTCTTCGTGGATGTCGGAGGGTCTCATACCACTTATTCTGATGCAAGGTAGTTTCCGGAGGGTCTCACACTACTGCTGCCTCTCTTCATGGATGCCGGAGGGTCTCATACCACTTCTTCTGATGCAGGGTAATTGCCGGAGGGTCTCACACTACTGCTGCCTCTCTTCGTGGATGTCGGAGGGTCTCATACCACTTCCTCTGTTTTGTTCTTTGTCGTTGAACGGTCCTTGTTGATTGTTGCTTCTCTTTTGTGTCCTGGGTTTTACTTGGGAAACTGGGGACTTTACTTCTTTCCTGTGCCTCGAGGCTACTGGTCTCTGGGGATTTGTTCGTCAAGCCGGGGATTCTGCTTTCTGGGGAATTGGCTTCTTTTCTTGGGATTGGTGTGCTCTGCTTTGGGAGGCTACTTCTTTCTTTGGGGTGCTCTGCTTGGGAGGCTATTGCAAACGCAGACTTTTGTGCTCTCTTTTTTCTTTCTTTTGGTGTGCTCTGCTTTGGGAGGCTATTTCTTTCTTTGGGGGGCTCTGCTTGGGAGGCTATTGCAAATACGGGCTTTTGTGCTCTCTTTTTTCTTTCTTTTGGCTCTTCTTGAGGGCCAGTCTTTGGAGGTATTGTGAGACTCAGTTGATCATTGTACCTGCGAGGGGGTTACAACAACTCCGAGCGGGGTATCTAACTAAGCTATCTTGTTAGCAAAGATTAACCTATGTTAACTTGTTTGCACGAGTCTGTCTGTTCTGGGGAGGAAATGTTATCATTTTAAAGGGTCAACTTTATCAGGATTGTGTATGAGGTTTTGGGACTGTCTCGGATATGTGTATAGTAGGGGTCTTCTCCTGTGCGCTTTTATGGGCATGTGTATGAGGGTAGGAGGTATATTACAGCAACGACGAGTCGGGAAGAAATGCTCTGGGGTAACCACTACAGGCCTTTTCCATACTGTCTGATGTCAACCAAAGATGTCGCCCGACATTCCATGCCTATTTGGCCTTCTGTGTCGCACGACTGAGATGGGCTCGTAACAGGCTCTTTTTAAAATCGGCCCAGGCTTCATTTTATCAGCACTGTCTCTTTCTAGTGAAGGAAACCAGCTGCCCTGACTCGTCAGACAAGCAAATTCTTTGACCAAGACTAGTGCTTTTAGCTGCGATGGAGCATTATAACAGGGAAATGACTTCTCGGGAGCATCAATTCCGCCAGGATTTTCTCGAAATTTCACATTATCACCGAAGGCATCATAGGGAGCTTATTGACAGGAGATATAGCATGCCGTGTCTCTGGTCCTTAAAAGATTGGAGAGTCGACTGGGATTTACTTCGAGCTGCATCTTGCTTCTGGGATTCAGAGCGTCATGTCTTCTCTTTGTCATACAATGATCTGACCCCCACCATGGAAGATTTTAGGGCATTGACAGGCTTGGGCGAAGCGACCACTGTAGCTTCCCACGGGACGGTCGATCGGTTATGGAGCAGTTATCAGATTTCTTATGTCCACTTGTGGATCAGGTGTCATTTATGATTCTGGGTGATGGGTCTATAGACTTGACTCAGATGGCTCGGTTACGCCTGTCCTGTTCTGAGCTGTTTGATCTTTCTACATCTCTGGATATATACATGTTGTTCACCCTGTCAGATTGTTATTTCTGCGGATATGCCGGAGTCTGCTCAGGTACGTTCTGGCTGGCACCGAGCAACCGAGGTGACCGGGTGTGAATCTTCGTCAAATCCGACCCGGCTAAGGGGAGATGGACATCGTGCCCTTTATTCCGTGGCCGAGACTTATCATGGCATCGATAGACCGGGGGGGATCAGACTTCATGGGAGCAGACTTGACTTGTTGTCTTTGTGGCTTTCGAGAGGTTGCGCTGATCATGCCACTTTCACCGGGTCAAACCGCTATGCCTTGGGTGACGGGGCAACGCAGGTGTTGAGGACGACGAGGCTTGATTGCGCTTGAGATTGTCACAAGATGGGACTACCGATCTCGAGCTTGAGGATTCCTGCTTGGAAGTTACAGACCATGAGAGATATTTAGGATGGATCAGTAGTAGTCCGGCTGCCTGGTTTGCATGTATCCTCTTTCTGTATCCCATCGTTGGTGAGCAGGCATTACAAGTACCCTCAGTAGATTGTTCGAGCTCTGAGGGAGAATCTGATGACTGATGCTGTTCCGATGTCTATGACCGAGGCCCTGAGCTATACGCTTTTTGCGGCCCCGCCACACGTCTTTTGCAGCCCTGCGCCACGCGGTCTTTGCAGCCCAGGATGAGATTGTTCTTCGGGTTGTAGTCGATCAGCAATGGCGGATAAGACTCAAGAGTTTTTACATGCAGGGGCACACTTTCGAATGGTGGGAAATGAATCCCGAATTTGTGTATGACACTCTCGCTTTTGGGCCTGACTCTTTTGGGAGAGTATAATCATTACAAGGTAGGGAAAGGTGTATGGAAGCCCCTGCTGACCGAAACGGTGTTTAGCTCTATCTTCCTATGATGTAGAAATAGAAGACTTGTCGAGACACTTGAAAATTTGTCTTATTCGTGATGATCACAAAGCTGCTTAAAACCCTTTATTGATGTTCGGGTTAGTCAAACCACCAACGCTGATATGAGCAAATATTTTTATCAATCCTGAGGAGAAATCCCACTGATATCGAGAATCAAACTCGGAAAGATGAACAGTGTATGGGCATGGTCCTTGAGGAGACCGGATTTTCTGAGATTTGTTTGCGATTTCGACCGAACCAATTATGGTTGCCTACGTTCCCCTCCATAGGAGGAGCTCAGGTCGCCGTAGTTCGGGCTTATTCCGAATGAAAAGAATGAATGGTGAAATTCGGGGATCTGAGGACTTTCGAGGAATTTTGGTAGTCGAAAGAACGTGTCCTCTTGGAGTGTTGATGGGAGACACAGATGCGAAGCCCCAGTGGGACATTCACGGCAGGTGTTTGCGGAGGAGAAATGAAATATGCTCACATACAACGTCGAATGAACGGACGGAATTTGCACAATCTTCGCTTGACGGTCCTTTGAGCCGGGATGGACTTGGCTCCGCTTTAAGCAACAATCTGTTTTAGATCTCGACGATATTGGAGTGAAACTGCTATCCGGTAGGAACTGCGACTGGGCTTCGGGATTTCGATCGGTCTTTGGGTAATTTCGGGGTATCATGACCTCTTAAAACGAGAGGTCGGCTAGGTTCTTTGCTGACTGAACCTCTAAAGATGAGAGGCTGGCTCTTGGGTATGTGTTTGGGATTTCTAAGGTGAGGGAAATCTGAGGTTATATCTTTAACGCCTCTAAGAATGAGAGGTCGATCTTTTGGCTTTCGGTCAAGGGCAAAGGTAAGGGTAATGGTAATGGGAATGTCCTCTAAAATCGGGAGGACGGCTGGAATTGGTTGAGGTAGCGGTGAGGGGACATCCGTGCTGTCTCTTTATTCATTCTGAGACTCCTCTTGAGTAATGACCGGATCCTTTGACTTTTGCTTCTGAGAGGATCACTGGGGACTAGGCTCTCTTTCTTTTCTTTTTTTTTTGTTATGTTTTTTTTTGTATTTTTGTCTCTCTCTTTTTTTCTTTTGAGAGGAGAATTTCAGCTAGTCCCCAGGATGGATCATTGCTTTCCGCCGTTCTTGAGCTTAGAGACGGTCGATTCTTCTTTTGCATCGCGGGAGCCTAAAGGATAGTCCCTGTTCTTCTGGCGGTGGCTAAATGGGTTTCAAATATGTCGATCTTGAATTAAGGGATATTATTTGGTGAGGGTAAGGTAAAGGTTTTCCTAGGGGTGAAAGGTTTCAACCGCGGTCCTTACCGGATGATCCGAACGAGATCGAGTCTTCATTGCTTCCTTAGGAATACTTCGCAGAAGATCCATGCAAATCCATCGAGCCAACGAAACGGTGAGGACGGAAGAAAATATGTGAGCACAGGAAATGCAAGCTGGGGAGTTGATCAGCCCCAGTTTAGAGAATGATATCAGCAGGTTTTCTTGTTCCGATTAATTCAAACATTAGTCACTTTGAAGAATTAGTCGGTGAGCAGCACAAGTGATCGCGTAGAATAAGACCATTTCAATTTAAGCATAGTGTAAGTGAACAAGTAATGTCTCGAGTCTAGCAAGAATAGAAATAAATAATTTTATTGATTGAAATAAAATACTTATAACAAGGATGCAATGGACTCAAAACATAAAAACGAAATCTGCTAGATAGATAATCTAAGATCCTACGATGCCTGCCTGACTGACTTCTTCATATGAGGAATCTTCTGGGCTCCATTGGTATTACTGAAGAGGATTGGTAATCACGTTGGGGTGAGCTTTCTCAATCCTGCCTTCATCCACAAGTCTTTGAATTTGCGCTTTCAAAGTGGAACAATCATTGGTTGAATGCCCAGGGTACTGATGATAGTAACAGTACTTACCATGATCCAAATTAGGATTAGGTCTGTTGGGTTGATAGTTCTCCAGTGGCTTTATCATTCCTCTCTGCATTAATCCGTTGAAAGCTTCTTCGGTCGACACCCCGAGATCGTCGAATTCTCGCTTCTTACGAGGGGGATACTGGCGGAGATCTTGGATATTGCCACCATCAAGAGAGCCTAGTTCAATCTTTCCCTCATCAATAAGTCCTTGAATGACTATCCTCAACTGTAAGCATGCATGGGTGACATGTCCTGAGTATTGGTGATAATCGCAGTACTTTCTTGGGTCCAGGCCTTCATTGTGATGGAGAGGAGTATAACTAACTAGTGGTTGCACCAAACCTCCACTTGTCAGAACCTTAAGAAACTGATTCATGGGCATTCCTACTTTTCCCCAATAAGCTTTCTTTCTTCTTTTCTGGGCTTTCTCGGAAGGAAGAGGCTCAGATATTGTCATCTCTTACAGGGTAGGGTTCAGAGTTGGCATAAAAGACATCTGATTGACGGTCACATATGAAGTTGGTCCTGAAGGTTGTTCATGCGAGGGTGACAAACTGAAACCGTATGCATTCATTGGTGATTGCGGAACACTTCCTTGCGGGGGAGCTTGGTCGGGATGGAATAGCAGTGATCCCTCCTTGGTGAAATAATGACATGATTTTTGAGAATCTGATTAGGAACATTAAAGACCTCGGGGATTGGCTGCTCATCTTCAACCAGGGCCAGGACCACAAGAGGTGCTGGGGAAAGAATCTTATCCTGTTTATCTTCATTCAACCCTTTTATTACATTTCCATCTCTATTCTCAACGCTGCTGGCTTTGATGATTTCTTCGTATGATCCATCTTCATGACGAATTATCGTAACCCCTCGGATGCGCATTGCTTCAACAAATCGAGAGTGAGCCTCTTCTTCTCTGGCTTTGGCGACTTGAGCAAGCAGTTGGGCCTTGCATTCCCGAATCATGACAGCTTCGAGAGCAGCTCGCAATTCTGTTACCGATAAGTCATTCATATCCAATTGACCCGAAGCAAAAGGGATTCCAAACTGAGCGGATGACACATCTTTTGCACCAGACATCCTTGAGCAGTAGGATAGGCAGGAACCTTGGAGGAAATTGCAAATATTTGGAAATGCGGACTGATTGATCACCCTCCTTGTAATAGAGCACGCACCCAAACTTGTCGCTTCTCCTTACTACAAAAAGGATTGGTTATAAGGTATCGGAGGAAGAATTTGAGGAACGGGAGAGGGAAAGAAACGGAATAGACTCGCACAAACAAAATTATTCATGTTCAAGTATAAATCGGTGTCTTTTAAATCCTAAATACAGTTGGGAAAGGATAAGCCTTTATTCATGCTAACTATACCTTGGGAAAGCCTAAAAGGACGCAACGTTCAAATTACAATAAACGCCTTGTTTTGAAATATATAATAGGTCATGATACCTAACCAAACCCTACCATCATTATGGAACGGAGAGGTTGTCCAAATTTCTAGGGAAATTTGGGCAGCATAACGGGTCTTTTTGAAGAATTTCGAAAAAATCCGGCATGACCTCTCGTCGGTGCATGTTGGCAATGCGGCATGATTTCTCGTTTAGAACACGCCACGGGAGTGACATGTCCCCACGTGAAATCATGTTGCATTAGCAACATGCCCACAAGATGCGAGGTTTTGGGGAAAGGTATAAAGATCTACGATATGTTTCAAAAAACAATTCATTTAGTTGTAATGAAAACATTGTATCAAAACCAACCGTGGGTAAGGTTAAATGTGTGGCGCCACCTATACGCACTAGGGGGTTAGGTTTGACTTCAGGCGCTCAAGCGTAGGCGACGTACATCACCGTCCGCGATGCCGTCAATCGCACCCGAGGGTTCTAAGTCTAAGTGATGTAGTGTGCGGATGTCTATATTCTTTTATTTACAAAAAACAAGATTTTTTTTATTATTTATTTTTTTTTTTGAAAAAAAGAAAGGAAAACACACACCCTCACAACAAGAGATACAGGGAACAACAATCAATTGAGTCACGCTTGATCCAAGGGACTGCCCTCAAACCAGTCTTCTGATGTTCTGTTCAGTGGCCACCCTTTGTCGCGTGACACAGGACATCTAGAGACAAAGGTGTCGCACGACCTGGATGGTCACTGAACCAGCAACTCTGCAATCATCAAATCAGCCCCTGCTCCACCATAGCGAGAGCAACACAAAATACTAATGCACAACAAGTGACCACAAGCACAAAGGGCTCACAAGTTTCATAATCAACAAGATGTATGAACCACAAATGATTATCAAATAATGCACACAAAATGGATGTATTGGATGTTCAATTTAAATGAAAGCTTGACCCACTTAACACTTGAAAAACAGGTTTTCAAGTGTTTCCCCAGCGGAGTCGCCACTGAATGTGCGCTCGCCCGAAAATTTGTTTTTCGTGAAAATGAAGGAGTCGCCACGCCGTTTTAAGAGGAAACATTGAAAACCTTTTTTTTAGAGAGAAAACATGAGTTCGGGGGTCAGGTTACGTGTTGGGAAGAACCGAGAGTTCACCCAACACGCCTCGCCCATAGACGAGTCTTTCAATCAAACATCCAAATAAATCCAAAGTGTGTGCAAATATTGATAATAAACAAGGTGTGGTAAAATGCATCTTATTAATTATGAAACGAGAATTACAGATTGTGAGCCCATTATTTAGGGAGGCCACATCCCTGATACAAATGATCTAAAACAGATTACAAAGGAAAGAGGTCTCTGCAGATAGGTCATGTATGTCGCATGACACATCGCACCAGTGACCATATATGTCGCGTGACACATGATCACTTGGAGACGAAGGTGTCGCGTGACATACATAAGCCATCTGCAGAAACTTAACAGGATGAACACAGAATCAACAGAAAGCTATACAGATCTAATCGATTAACTAAATTACGAACGAAATACAGAAACAACACCAAATCGACCCCGGGAGTGTGGATATGGGTAGATCCACACCCCCTTGGGGTTCAAACACCAAGTTCAATCAAATATTCAACAATAGAAGCTCAATTGCACGAATTATTCAAATTAAACAGAGAGATTGCGATTGGGATTCAGTAATCCAGATAGTTAGGATCTGATTACTGAATCCAAACAGAAGTAATTGCTAGAATTATGAGAAATTAAGCAAGAGAGAGAGAGAAGAGGGAGGTTGGAGAATCGTTACCCTTGATGCTTCCACGAATCCTGTATCTAGTCAGATACAGAATCCTTCAATTTGTCACTTCTGATCTGGAAGGATTGATGCAAGGGGTCCAAGTGCTATGGCTTGAGAAAGGGGTTTGGATGGGAAGGAATTGGGTAGGTTGAAGGTAGGAGAGAGAGAGGGTTGTGTTTGGGAGTTTCGTTACGGTGCAAATTTGGCAGAGTGACAGTAGGCTCAAGTTGGGATCCCTTTTCTGAGAGGGGGAGGGTCTTGTTTATAGGCCTCAGTTGGTGACCTCAGTGTGTCGCACGACCTTACGCGTCCACTTTCCATGCCTCAAGCTGTCGCGTGACACAAGGTGGTCCAACCGCTTTTGGCGCCAAAACCAGTTTCTAGAACATTCCGGGAAAATACCCAAAAGGTCCAACATGTTTTATTCCCAAGAGGTCCTTTGGCATGAATAATGTACCAAAAGGTACTTCCTTCGCGGGAAAGTCATGAAACGTTTCCGGAAGTCTTGGGATAGGCCGAGAATTTACCAAAATGCCCCTTAATGCAATTTTATCATTTAAAATGCACCTAAAAAAGGTTGCGAATTGGATTGGCGTACTTACACTACTATCACGTACAACCACTACCACCATTACTATACCACCACAACTATTACTACTACCACCACCACCACGCAACACCACCATCACTATCACCACTACAATCACTACTACCACCACCACCACTCCACCACTACTATCACAACCACTACCACCATTACTATACCACCACAACTATTACTACTACCACCACCACTACTACCACCACCACCACCGCTATCACCACTACCATCACTATTACCACTACCACCACTACCACCACCACCACTCCACCACTACGTACTATTGTAGACACCCCATTCTGAACACATCGGATCATACTTATACCACTCTAAGTCTCGCTTTGAGTCAAGAAGTAGAAATCCACCATTTCGTCATGTTTCGTTAAAGTTTTGACTAACTACCGTTAGTTTGGGACTAAACTGCATACGAGATAACGAGGAAAGGACAAATCTGTCCATAGGAGCAATATCTCGCCGCGAGATGGCGTGTCTCGCGCGAGATATCTCCCTCTGCAGATTGCAGACGACAGTTCCCTCGTCGATTTCAACCTCTTTTCGGGATAAAACTTTATCTCTCCGGCCAACCAATGGGAGAGGAGGTCTAGAACCATCTGATAGGGTTTTAACTCTCCACTTCTTCATATCCAACCTCTATAAATACTTGGTGACTTCCAAGGCTCAAGAGGTCGAAGGTCCCGGACCGCGAATTTACACAACACACACATTTTGTCGTTTTCTTTCCCTGAAAGAATCCTTCAAAATCACTCTAAAACTCACCTCATAGTTTGTTTGTCAACCTTGTTGATAAACAAGCATCAATCTCCAAACCAAGGACCAAGGCGAAGCTCTGTCCGTGTGAAGGGTCGACTCTAAACTTGAGCCAAAACTCTGCCCAAATCACCTCACGCAAGGTAATTCCTAATATTCCTTCTAATTGATTGTTAGAGTGGTATAAGTCCATAGAATCTAGGATCGGCCTAGAGCCTCTCCAAATCATGGAGACGGTCTCGAAGCA
Source organism: Adenophora triphylla var. japonica (assembly GCA_022495995.1). Classification (NCBI taxonomy): domain Eukaryota; kingdom Viridiplantae; phylum Streptophyta; class Magnoliopsida; order Asterales; family Campanulaceae; genus Adenophora; species Adenophora triphylla. The sequence continues at coordinate 488,981 of JAFEMH010000464.1, read as the reverse complement.
ATCGATCCTACATTCCGTTTGACCTCGTCAAATGGACCTTTATTTGTAGTATTTGAATTCGTTTTTTATTTCTTCTTTTGAAAAACCTCTCTTTTCTTTAGCAAGACCGATCTCCGGATTGGGTGAAATGGATGCCTTCTAAACCTACCCATTTCATAACCTAAGCCCCGAACCCAAATCTCTCAAATGGTTTTTCTATGTTTCCAATCGAATAATATAGGTGGCGACTCATAAAAATAAAAAGAACCAGAATTTCTTTTCTCACAACGCTACAGTGGCGACTCTGCTGGGGACTGAAAATTAAGAGGCATAAACTTGCGTCAAAATTAAAAGAGAGGTTTTTCAATCTATTTTGTAAAATTCGAATTTTTTCTGTTCTCAGATGGGAGATATCTCGCACGAGATATCATTATCTCGCGTGAGATAGGGCTTCCAGGCTGGTTGTTTTTTGGTTTCTCCTGTTTCGCTCGTAATCCAAGACGAGAGCCGAACATGCAAGGGGGATCCCAGAATTCATTATCTGCAGAGTTCCTGCATCTTAAGGCCTCCCTTAAGGTGTAGAACTCGGACCTTTATTTTCCTTAAATAATTGATTATTATTTATGAACTGCGTGTGATTGGGTTTTATTTAATTAAAGTCCGGTCCATTGGGGATTCGGGAGTTGTAAATTAAATTATTTATCTCTCTTTATGTGGAACTACGACGGCCTGAGTCTTCCTAGATTGGGAGAAACGTAGGCAACCACTTGGTGTGGCCACTATCTGTTTTCTCTTTTGACTTTCAAAAAAAAAATATAAAACTTTCTATTTTACTCTATCACATAGATTGACTATCACACACGCGCACATCATACTATAACTGTCATTGCACTGCATACCCTCTATAAACCCGGGACCCACACTAAGGACGGATGACGGTAACCACCTAGTCGCCGGTCTCTCCGAAGTTGGACAATCCCACTCCGCGTATTCAATCCACTTAGATTGTCAGATCGCGGGGAGCCTAGCCTTCCAGCCCTGCATCGCCACATTCTCATGTAGATTGACTATTTAGGATCACTCCGTGACCGGTCGGTTTTGACTCGGTGATCTTTTCTTGTTTTTGATCAAAACAAAGCCATGTAAAATTGACAATAAGAAAGGATTCGGAAAAAGTCCCTTCGGAAAAAGTCCCTTCGGAAAAAGTCCCTTTCGGATGTCCCTTCAAGAAAAATGTGCATATAATCCTTCAAAAAAAAAAAAAACAATAAACAATCTTACATGGCTTTGTTTTACAAAAATCGGATTGATTGCTTAGTTGTTAGGTTCTGATAAAGGCCTTAGAAACCCCTAAAAACGGACTTTCCGTTCCGACCAAAAATTAGGGCTAAATAAAAATCGACTTTCCGTGTGATTATCTCGCGCGGGATTACTTATCTCGCACGGGATAATGCTTCTGTTTGCTAAATTTGAGCCTGAGCCATTTAAGCCTGCTTCCGACTCGTTGGGGCTAGATCCTGATATCTGCATCTCCTCTGTCAGTTTTCCGAAGCTACTCAACTCCAAGACTCCCAACACAATGTCTACCGGAAAGCATGCCATGACCAAGGAAAGCCGTGAACAACCCACTCTCCAAGATTTGACCAAGTCTCTTGTCGCTGAAATGGAACACGTGGAAGGTTGGAGAGAAGCTTTTGATTTGCCCGCCACTCGCATTGCTAGGGATTTTCGGAAGATGGAAAGTGATTCCGACAGTGGGCGATCATCCGTGCAAGAGGAGCTAAGTGACATCAAAACTCAACTTGCCAAAGCCCTGCAGCAAATTAATGACAATGACTCGTGGCATCACATGGAAGAATCCATCCAAGCCGAAAAGACAAAGATGTTGATTGAAGAGCTCGAGGAAGTCAAGAGCGAACTTGAAACTATGACCCAAAAGTGCATCAACCTTGAAGCCCACATTGAAGATGACATGGATGAGAGGGTCAAGTTTTTCCTCAATACCCTCTACCGTGACCTCAAAGAGCAAATGGAGGAAGAATATCAGGCTCGCCACCTCGTCTTTGTGCAACACTACGAGAACCATATCCGAGACCTCCATAATCAAATGGCTAAGCGAAGGAAGGGGAGGATTTTCTCCGACATCGGAAACATCACTCTTGGTCATCTCTTCAGAAGTCTTCACAAGGACGGAAAGATGAAGCCAATAGAAGGCTACCAACCTAAGAGGGAAGGTCGATCTCCACACCTCTATTGCTACTACCATCAATGCAATGGCCATCACACTAACGATTGCTTCAACCTGAAAAATGCAGTCCAAGACTTGATTGACAGCGACGCCATCAGAATTTGCCCAAGTGGTGGAATAGTTTGGATGAGTTCAAACAAATGAGGAGTTTCTTTTCATTTCAGTTATTTACTTTTAGTTGCAAAAGAAACGGTTAGTAGCCTAGTTTAGTTTAGTCGGGTACTACTTGCCTAAAGACTTCATTTGTGGGCAAGAGTACCAAGTTTGCTTTTTAATAATAGTTAGTCAGTATTTCCCTTTTCGATTCCGATTAATACTTTGAGAGAGAAAGCACTGTGAATGTCATGGAAACTTACAACGAGAACGACTACTCAAAGGCACTTAGGTTTTCCGGAAGCCTTCCTGTCTGGAGAATGATGCTAGCAAAAGGGTACTTTCCTGGATTGGGGCTTGGAAGGCACTTACAAGGAATAACGGAACCACCACCGGTCCCCCCGCCTCACACAAAGCATGGACTAGGATACGACATCTCCATCCACGATGAAGATAACGTAGAAGAGTGGGACTTCACTCAAATCAAGTGGGAAGGAACCTCGTACAAAGGCTGCAATGACCCAAAGTCCAAGGATTGCAACCTCAAACCATATCGAAAGACACTCAATGGCTACTTTGTTCGAGAAGGGGAAAGTATTCCCTACTTTATCTTTTCGTAACCATGGGTGATGATAAAGGAAAGCGCCAACCGGGCTTTGAAATCTTCAGCGGCTGCGATGCTTCTCCCGAGATGAAACAGAATCCGTCCCACCGATCCCTAATGATTTGTGGGTCACGAAGCAGAAATGACAAGTGAATGGGACTTTGTGTTGGGAGAAGACATGCTTTGCGGCAGTTCCAAGACTGTGCGGGTTAGAAGACTGACGGATCCATGCAATATCCAAGGGGACGCTCCAACTACCGACTACACAAGACTAATACGAAATGTGATGAGCCAATTCTAAGCGGCACGTCACCGGGGGACCGATTGTTGATGAAGACTTCATGATCAAAGAGCTTGGTTGCACTCCCCACCCTCGCAGGAAGATAGGCCCTACAACTTTTACATTAGAAGCAGGCTCCACCTCCGATGAAATCACTCAAGAGGAAATCGAGGCGGTGGCTGAACATGTATTCCCTTACTTCCTTAATGAAAACTTTGATCTTTCCGAGTACCCTGAGATTGCTAACATCGTAAATGATGAATTAACTAATAATAATAATCAATATAACGAACACGTTAATAATGAATCATACGATGAGATAGATCAAGAAAACGAACAAATCTTAAAAGAATTAGCTAAGCAAGTAGGTCGTTGTGGAAAGAATGGCCACTGTTGACGACGAGGAAATGCAAACAGTTAATCTTGGGACAACGGAAGACCCCGAGAGAAACAAAGATCGGCGGCTTCTTCAAGGGGAAGACAGAGAAACCTTGACCCGGCTCCTCGAGAGAATATGTCGACGTATTCGCTTGGTCCTACAAAGATATGCACGGGTTGAATCGGTCGGTTGTAGAACACAAGATACCACTGCTACCCAACGCCAAGCCGGTCAGCGAAACTACGCAGTAGAATCAAGCCGGAATGGTCAATGCAAGTGAAAGAGGAAATCATGAAACTCTTGAATGTAGGGTTCATCAAAGTGATTGAATATCCGGAATGGTTAGCAAACACGGTGCAAGTAGCCAAGTCGAACGGGAAAATACGAGTCGTGTTGATTTCAGAGACTTGAACAAGGCATCCCCTAAAGATGACTTCCCGCTACCAAACATAGACATGTTGGTCGATGCCACGGCATACGAGGTCCGCTCATTCGTCGACGGGTTCGCGAGGGTATAACCAAATCCTCATGGCGAGAAGAGGACCGGCACAAAACGGCATTCACCACACCTTGGGGAACGTTACGCTACACGGTCATGCCGTTTGGTCTCAAGAACGGCGGGGCTACCTACCAAGGGCGATCACAACACTATTCCACAACATGATCCATAAAGAAATAGAGGTGTATGTGGACGACATGATTATCCACTCGAAGGGACGAGATGGCCAACACTTCGAGAGATCTCGAAAATTCTTCAATCGGCGAGACGGCACAAAATGAGACTCAACCCCGCCAAATGCTCATTCGGAGTAGTCAAAGGGAAAGTCTTGGGATACATGGTCACGAACGCGGCATAGAAGCGAGATCCCGCCAAGATAAAGGCCATTACGAGACATGCCTCCACCCGGGACACGAGAAAGAAGTAAAGGGATTCATGGGCGAGACTCCAATATATCGGTCGATTCATTAATCAGCCCGGCTACAATGTGCGACCCCATCTTTAAGGTGCTTAAGAAAACGCACCTCAAGAGTGGACCGAAGAATGTCAAGAAGCATTCGAGGAAGGTAAGCACTACTTGACTTCCCCACCTATCCTGGTTCCACCACACAAGGAGAAGCCCTTGAAGTTGTACCTCACGATCACGAGACAACGCATTAGGGGCTATGCTCGCTCAAGAAACGGCCGGCCTCCCACACAGAGAATGCCATCTACTTTGTCGGCCCGAGATTCCAAGGCGGTGAAATCAACTACTCTCCACTCGACAAGTCATGCTGCTCTCGTCTGCAGGTATCACAAAGGCTAAAGCACTATATGGAAGCCTTTCCAGTCCATCTCATCGCAAAGCTGGATCCAATGAAATATATCCTAGACAAATCAAATTTGTCTTCGAGACTAGCCAAATGGTACTTCATGCTAGCGGGGTATGATATCACTTACGTCACTCAGAAATCCGTCGAGAGGAGTGTATTCGCGAGATCGGTTGGCCGAATTTCCTTGCGACGAAGTGAAGGGGAAGACCCGCGATTCACGATGAGGACATCCTAAGCATAGAAGAAAATAAGTGGCAATTATTTTTCGATGGCGCAGCCAACAAGAGAGGGTTTGGCATCGGAATGTTATTGGTAGACCCTAACGACATCTACACTCCACAAGCGATGCGTCTTGACTTTGACGCCACCAACAATACCGCAGAATACGAGGCTTGCATAGCGGGGCTTGAGGCAGCCCTAGAACGCATAGCGTGAGCGAACTCGAGGTATTCGGGATTCCCAATTGATCATCAATCGGACATTGAAGAAGTGGAGGGTCCAAGATCCAATCCTTCAAAGATACGGTGCTCACCTTCCAAGAATTGGCGCAACAATTTCGGGATGTCTCATTCCACTATCTCCCCGAGAGACAAAAATCGGTTTGCGGACGCATTAGCCACACTTGCCTCTTTGGTCGAAATCCCTAAAGGAAACGGTTAAACCCTTCAAAATAACACGGCGTGCAACTCACGCATCTTTGCGCCGTTATAGATCTTCACGACTTGCAAAGACAAATGGTTATCCAAAGGTGCATTGTTGAAAACTCCGAAGGAAACCATGGTACCACGACATTTGGTATTTCATCCTAGATGGAACCATACCGCCGTGAGACGGACACTGAAGACTCGGGTCGCCCTTAAAAGGTTGGTGCCAATTACGTCATCAGCTGGCCGTCTATTCAAGAAACATTCCCAAGGAAACCTCCTTTGCGCCACCGAGGAAGAGGCCCGGGAAATAATGGACCATGTTCATCAAGGCATATATGTGGAACCCACATGAGCGGAAACATGCTCGCCAAAAGATCATCGACAAGGGTACTTTTGGGCGACCATGGAAGCCGGCTGTACCAAAATGGTCAAGAAGTGCCACAAGTGTCGGAGATACACGCCAATCTTCGGCATGCACCGCCTTCCTTGCTTTGTACCCAATGACTTCACCTTGGCCGTTCTCTACATGGGGATAGACGTGATTGGAAAGATCACACCGCGAGGAGCCAACGGACACTGTTTCATCCTAGTAGCCATCGACTATTTCACTAAATGGGTCGAGGCCGCCTCCTACAAAGTTACGAATGCCGAAAGGTTGCGAGAATTCATCAAGCACAACATCATCTGCCGATACGGGGTTCCACAAGAGATGATATCCGATAATGGGTCACACTTCGAGAAGGAAACCGATCGCCTGCGGCCGAGTACAAAATCACGAGACACAAGTCATCTCCTTATAGGCCTCAAACAAACGGAGCAGGTTGAAGCCGCGAACAAAACAATCGAGACTATCATCGGAAAAATGGCGATCCTGGAAAAGGCTGGCCCGACAAGCTACCATTCGCACTATGGGGGTACCGCACTTCATCCGAAGCAGCTACAGGAGAAACTCCCTACGCCCTCGCATTCGGGATGGAGGCTGTCTTACCGATAGAATTGGAAATACCATCACTAAGAGTTCTCCAAGAAAACCAAGTGAATGAAGTCGGCGGTTAGAAAGCGAGATACGAAGAGCTAGCCCTGTTGGACGAAAGAAGGTTGAAAGCGGCCGAACACACTCAAGCTTACCAAAGAAGAATGGCAAGAGCTTTCAACAAAAGGTCAAGACAAGGAACATCGAGTAGGCGACACGGTGCTCCGTGAGCATCGTCCGGACCTTTCAACCCGTTAGGCAAGTGGGGACCAAGGTGGATAGGACCCTACGTTGTGAAGAAGATATTCTGCGGGGAGCCCTTCGGTGGTAGACTTAGACGGAGATCAACTACCGAAGCCGGTCAACATGGACAAGCTCAAGAAGTACTTCGCGTGACTTGGCCCCCTAAGAACAAATCGCTCGCTAGGTTGAAAATCCCGGAAAGGACAATTTAGGCAAAAAATTAGAGCTAGCACAAGAAAAGAAGCCCATTGGATTGAAAACCCGAAGGGCGGTCTAGGCAAAAGAAAGGGTGTGCATGAAAAAAAAAAAAAAAAAAAAAAAAAAAAAGGGGGCCTTATCTCGCGAGATTACCCCACGGCCGGAGCCATATTTTGTCCTTTTCTCAAAAATGAACTACGTTGGACTGAGCCTCTTGTTTAATTGCTGTAAAGAGGAACGTAGGCGGCCTTCGGGTTCGGTCTAATCAAATAAATAAATCAAAGTTGTCCCTTTTATTAATCGAATGCGTTTCATTAATGACAAAGGGAAATCCTAACCACAACGACTAATTTGCTAAGCTAACAAACTTGAAAAAAATAATACTAATAAAGCGAAACAATTGATCTATCAAAGCAATCTCTTGGTACTCCTAAAGATCTAGCCTTTCATTGACTTGGTTGGCCGGCGGACATGGTCTCCACCGTCGTCGTGATCCTCCTTGCGCTTTGAGCCTCTCAAAGCAGAACATCCCTCGAGACGGTCAAAAACAGAGTCGAGACGATCAAAGGCAGATTCCGACAATCTCTTGAAGACATGAGGCCTATCCAAAGCTTGCGTCTTTCCAGGCATTCCCTTGCCTCGCCTCTCGTACCAATCCCCATCAAGAAAATCTGAGTTGGATCGGTTCGCACATTAGCGGGATCGGGCGAGCCTCGCTCCTTCGCAAGATCTTGCTAGCTACAAAAGAATCTCTTAGCAGTAAAAGCCGCAAATCATCAATCTTCTCTGCACTAGGATGACCGGTATGGAGGAACCAATCCAAATATTTGTCAGACAGGAAGATGCTTGCATTAAAAGTCCGAAGGTTCGACCAACGGTCCCGATTAGTTCCTTCACCCCATGCTTGAGCTAGCACCTACACAAACTCTACACCAATATAAGACACTTCACGAGAAGCTCCTTCGAAAAGATAAGTGTCCTGGCTGGCGACAAGCGACGGAGCACCCGTTTGGGAAAGTAAAAGGAGGAATCTCGCAAACCCGGAAGAACAACCTGTCAAAACCCTTGGTATTGGCAACATACTTGTTCAACCTCCAATAAGGTGGACACCGAGAGAATATTGGCAGTTTCGGTCTTCGCAATCAACTCAGCCCATTCATCCGCTGAAAGATCTTTGATCAACAACTTTCGCGTATGATATGTAAAAGGAGAATATTCCAACGGGGGACCTATCAACTTGAGATGCTCCCTAAGCCAAATAGTCAACAGGAGGGGACTCCCTTGAGTCATGACGCCTTGATCCTATGCGGCTCATCAAAGACCATGAAGGGTCTCACCCAAGATTAGCGGAATAATGTCCCTAGAACGTTTCCTAGCACAAGAACAACTTCCACCGGTTGGGAATCGACCAAGCCGTCCTGCACGTAAACAAAACATCTCCGAAAAGAGAAAGAGCCGAAAGTTCCGCTTATGGACATGAAAAGTGTCATCATCAGAATCACCGATGAAGCGTCCCGGAAAAGAAGAGCAATCAACCCACTTGCGGTGAACCAACCCATAGCAAGTATCAAGGGGGATCCCTAACAATTCGTTCAAAGCCTCCGAATGATTCCTATGATACTTAGGAACAGCAATCTCGCCAGTCAAAGGCATATCCAAGATAATGGCGAATTCCTCCACAGTAGGCACCATCTCATTCAAAGAAAAATTGAAAAGATGAATAGAGGGATCCCAAAATCGAGCGGCACCCTGCAATAACTTCCAATCCGGTTGGAGGTTCTTCAAAGTGAAAAGAATTCTAAATCCGAATTCTGCGATAAACTTATTGCGAGACCGGTTGCGAAACGACCTTACAAAATCCCTTGATGCTTGCTTGAAAGATACAATCACTTCAGAGGACAAAGAAAAATCATCGACAATCATGGACGTTGGGGCAATCTCCTTGGAAGCCATGGATCACAGGGTTGAAGAAGAAGACAAGAGTTTCACCCTAACAGGATATCTCTAGAGTTTGAAAGGCTAGAATGAGTTATCTGGCCGGACTACAGGGTGATTTTATAGGGAAAAACTGTCAAAATCCTGTTCGAAAAAGGAAGAGATTTACTGGGTAGCGTGTCTCGTGCGAGACACCTTATCTCGCGCGAGATATCCCTACGGCAAAGCAACAGCAGTTCTACTCAAACAACAATCTAGCCCCGACTTGACAAAGCAAGTCTCGAAAAACCTGCGTGTACAGTTCATAACATGCAATAAAACACCATACTCAGGCTCAAAATTGCGGCCTAACAGCCATTCCATTTCTGAAAACATGGAAAGTCGAGAAAGTTAATAAACTAACTCATTAGACCTAGGATTAGGGATTAAGAAAAACCATTGTTTGTGCTACCTATGTGTTCCTAACAGGTACCAGAAAAGAAAGAAAAAGTTGTCTGGGCCCACACGGCCAATATGTACAGATAATCAGATAAAGAAAAAGGGGAGGGGATCATGCCATCAAGTCGCTCGAGCCGCCAGCACCTCCGCCATCACCACCAGGGGGGCTACCATCCCTCCTCGACCTCTTGGCTCCGCAAGTAGGGGTCATAGCCGAGGCCACCGTCGAGGCCGCCGAAGAAACCTTCTGGAAAAGGACAAAATTGTCCTCGACAATAAGCGTCTACGCAACGTCAACGTTCAAAATTTTGACACATTTACCCTTGGAAATGATAAACTAGCAAGGAAACGTGGAAAAACCGGTACCGCAAGTCACGGAACGAGTCAAACGTGACATGCGCACAATCGCCCGGTACGGCACCAGTCGCCCGAGAACCGAGTGGTCCAAAGATCAACCCAATTCACATGATTCCAATGCCCAGACAGGTGGATCGTCATCAAAAAGCCCGGTCCAACGCCCAGACAGGTGGATCGTCATCAAAGAGCCCGGTCCAACGCCCAGACAGGTGGATCGTCATCAAAAAGCCCGGTCCAACGCCCAGACAGGTGGATCGTCATCAAAAAGCTCCGGTCCAACGCCCAGACAGGTGGATCGTCGAACCAAAAGCCCGATTCAACGCCCAAACAGGTGAATCGTCATCCCCAACAGCAAAAAGCCCGATTCGGAGCCCAGAACGGCGAATCGTCACAAAAACAATAGGACTCAGAGGACCGGACAGGTAAGCCTTTGTTTTCTAACATATTTCCTGCAGGTTCGGAGCCCAGATAGGCGAATCTTCAGACAGACAGGTATATTCAGAATTGGGTCTTGATTTGATTTCTCAGTATGAATTTACCTTTTCAAAAAATAAAATCTCCTCGATTTTCAAAAAACATTTTTCAAAATACCTAAAGCAACCTTTTCGTGTTTTGGAGTCGAACTACGTTATGGTCTGATTCTCCGATAGAGATACGTAGGCAGGCGTGCGGCACGACCATCCCGATGTTCAGAATGATGTCTTTTCTATCGTCGACATGACTTCTTTCATAAGACTTGTCACCGAGGGGCTCTGTAGACACCCCATTCTGAACACATCGGATCATACTTATACCACTCTAAGTCTCGCTTTGAGTCAAGAAGTAGAAATCCACCATTTCGTCATGTTTCGTTAAAGTTTTGACTAACTACCGTTAGTTTGGGACTAAACTGCATACGAGATAACGAGGAAAGGACAAATCTGTCCAAAGGAGCAATATCTCACCGCGAGATGGCGTGTCTCGCGCGAGATATATCCCTCTGCAGATTGCAGACGACAGTTCCCTCGTCGATTTCAACCTCTTTTCGGGATAAAACTTTATCTCTCCGGCCAACCAATGGGAGAGGAGGTCTAGAACCATCTGATAGGGTTTTAACTCTCCACTTCTTCATATCCAACCTCTATAAATACTTGGTGACTTCCAAGGCTCAAGAGGTCGAAGGTCCCGGACCGCGAATTTACACAACACACACATTTTGTCGTTTTCTTTCCATGAAAGAATCCTTCAAAATCACCCTAAAACTCACCTCATAGTTTGTTTGTCAACCTTGTTGATAAACAAGCATCAATCTCCAAACCAAGGACCAAGGCGAAGCTCTGTCCGTGTGAAGGGTCGACTCTAAACTTGAGCCGAAACTCTGCCCAAATCACCTCACGCAAGGTAATTCCTAATCTTCCTTCTAATTGATTGTTAGAGTGGTAAAAGTCCATAGAATCTAGGATCGGCCTAGAGCCTCTCCAAATCATGGAGACGGTCTCGAAGCAATCGATCCTACATTCCGTTTGACCTCGTCAAATGGACCTTTATTTGTAGTATTTGAATTCGTTTTTTATTTCTTCTTTTGAAAAACCTCTCTTTTCTTTAGCAAGACCGATCTCCGGATTGGGTGAAATGGATGCCTTCTAAACCTACCCATTTCATAACCTAAGCCCCGAACCCAAATCTCTCAAATGGTTTTTCTATGTTTCCAATCGAATAATATAGGTGGCGACTCATAAAAATAAAAAGAACCAGAATTTCTTTTCTCACAACGCTACAACTATCACAACCACTACCACCATTACTTTACCACCACAACTATTACTACTATCACCACTACTACCACCACCACTACGTACTACCACCACCACTATCACTACCACCACCACTACTACCACTACTACCGCTACTACCACCACTACTAACACTACTATTACTACTACTAATACCAACACTACCACCACCACTACTACTACCACTACCACACTACTACCACTACTACCATTACTACCACACTACCACCACTACTACCACTACTACCATTACTACCACACTACCACCACTACTACTACTACCACTACCACCACTACTACCGCTAGTATACTACCCCAACCCCTAAACCCTAAATCATATACTTATACCCCTAAACCCTAAACTCTAACCCTAAGCATAAACCCTAAACCCTAAATCTCAAATCTCATATACTTATACCCCAACCCTTAAATCATATCCCTAAACCCTAAACTCTAACCCCTAAACCCTAAACCCTAACCCCTAAACTCTAAACCCTAACCACTAAAACCTAACCCCTAAACCATAAACCCTAAACCCTAAACCCTAAACCCTAAACCCTAACCCCTACACCCTAAACCCTAAACCCTAAACCCCTAAACCATAAACTATAACCCTAAGCAAAAACCCTAAACCCTAAATCTCAAATCTCATATACTTATACCCTAACCCCTAAACCCTAAACCCCAAATCTCAAATCTCATATACTTATAACCGTTTGAAATTTGAGTCAGTTTTTTAATGTTTCCAGTTAGTTTTTTAGAATTTCAGTCAGTTTTTTAACGTTTTTAGTTAGTTTTTTAGAATTTCAATCAGTTTTTGAACGTTTTCAGTCAATTTTTTTAACGTTTTCAGTTAGTTTATTGAAATTCCAGTCAGTTTTTTAATGTTTCCAGTTAATTTTTAGAATTTCAGTCAGTTTTTTAACGTTTCCAGTTAGTTTTTTAACATTTTCAGTTAGTTTTTCAAAATTTCAGTTAGTTTTTTGAAATTCCAGTCAATTTTCTAACGTTTTCAGTTAAATTTTTTAATGTCTTCAGTTAGTTATTTTGTTAATTAGTTCTAAAAATAATAAAAAATTAAACGTTATAATCACCGACGAAATATTTCCGTCGCTGATAAATAAAAAAAAATAAAAAACAAAAATTATTTATCACCGACGGAATAATTCCGTCGCTGATAAATTAAAAAAAAAATTTATCACCGACGGAAATATTTCGTCGCTGGTTTTTTTTAAAAAAATTTAAAAAATAATTAATTTCTACCGATGAAATTATTCAGTCGCTTATTAATTAAAAATAATTAAAAATTAAATGTTATAATCACCGACGAAACATTTCCGTCGCTGATAAATAAAAAAATAAAAAACAAAATTAATTTATCACCGACAGAAATATTCCGTCGCTGGTTTATTTAAAAAAAATTAAAAAATATTAACTTTTCACCGACGGAATAATTCCGTCGCTGAGAAAGAACTAGCGACGGAATATTCTGTAGGTAAATCAGGCGCCAATCTAGTGGCGGTAATGAAACGAATATTCGAGGAATATTCGTTTTTAGCGACGGAATTGAATTCCGTCGGTAAAGTTGACGCCAAAATTATTCTGTCGCTATAGCATAATTTCCGTCGCTATATAGCGACAGAATGATTCCGTCGCTAAAGCCTCAGTTTCTGGTAGTGAGTGTGTCATATTTGAAACGGGCTTTCGAGATAAAATGTGTCTTGTGGGAACAGACATTTTGAGATAAAATGTGTCGTGCGGTAACGGGCTTTTGAGATAAGATGTGCTGTATGGAAACGGGCTTTTGAGATAAAACGTGTCATGTGGAAACGGGCTATTTAGATAAAATGTGCCGTAAGGGAACGGGCTTTTGAGATAAGATGTGCCGTGTGGGAACGTACTTTTTAGATAAAATGTGTCATGTAGAAGCGGGCTTTTGAGATAAAATGTGCCGTGTGGGAACGGGCTTTTGAGATAAAATGTGCTGTGTGGAAATGGGCTTTTGAGATAAAACGTGCTGTGTGGAAACGGGCTTTTGAGGTAAAATGTGTCGTGAGGGAACGGGCTTTTGAGATAAGATGTGCCGTGTGGGAACGGGCTTTTGAGATAAGATGTGTCGTGTGGAAATGGGCTTTTGAGATAAAAAAGTGTCGTGTGGAAATGGGTTTTTGAGATAAAATGTGCCGTGTGGGAACGGGATTTTGAGATAAGATGTGCCGTGTGGAAACGAGCTTTTGAGATAAAATGTGCCGTGTGAAAACGGGCTTTTGAGATAAGATGTGCCGTGTGGGAACGGGCTTTTGAGATAAAATGTTCTATGTGCAAACGGGATTTTGAGATAAGATGTGCCGTGTGGGAACTGGCTTTTGAGATAAAATGTGCCATGTGGAAACGAGCTTTTGAGATAAAATGTGTCGTGTGCAAACGATCTTTTAAGATAAAATGTGTCGTGTGCAAACGGGCTTTTGAGATAAAATGTGTCGTGAGGGAACTGGCTTTTGAGATAAGATTTTCCGTGTGGGAATGGGCTTTTGAGATAAAATGTGCCGTGTGGAAACGGGATTTTAAGATAAAATGTGCCGTCAGGCTTTTGAGATAAAATGTGTCGTGTGGGAACGGGCTTTTGAGATAAAATGTGATGTATGGGAACATGCTTTTGAGATAAAACATACCGTGTGGGAACGGGCTTTTAAGATAAAATGTGTCGTGTAGGAACGGGATTTTGAGATAAGATGTGTCGTGTGGGAACGGGATTTTGAGATGAAATGTGAATGATATGTGCCATTCTTCTTTCATGTAGTGTTTATTACTGCTAAGTCTTGTATTGGAGTTTATTGACATACCTTTGCTATGTTTACCTGCAAGATGAGGCGCCCGTGTCGGGAAAGGCCATTAAGATGAAGACACGAGGGTCTATTGAGACTGTGGTAGAGGTTTAGAGGAGTATGCCGGATACTTCCTGGGAGGGGAGACCTAGTCCTCGGAGACTAATCATTGATAAAGGGTTGAACGTATTCGTGGGGAACCTAGATGGGGTAGCCTCGACTGAGAAAAACAAGGGCGTCTTTCTATCTTTGTCTGAGTTCTGGTGGGACACCACGCATTGGTTCCATCTTGTTTAAGGGGGTAGGTTACGGGAAGGATCTCACGAGTAGAGAACGGTATGCAAAGTCCCTAGAGAGAATCTCACGAAAAGATAACGGTAAGGAATCTCACGAGGAGATAACGAGATGCGAAATCTCGGGAGGAAATTTCACGAAGAGATGGCAAGATGCAAAGTCTCGAGGGAGAATCTCACGAGGAGATAATAAGATGCGAAATCTCAGGAGGGAATCTCATGAAGAGATAACGAGATGTAAAATCGCAGGAAAGGATCTCACAAAGAGATAATTGGAAAGATCTCACGAGGAGATAACGAGATACAAAATCTCAAGAGGGAATCTCACTAAGAGATAACAAGAAGCAAAATCTCGAGAGAGGATCTCACGAAGAGATAATTGGAAAGATCTCACGAGTAGATAACGAGATGCGAAATTTCAGGAGGGAATCTCACGAATAGATAGCGAGAATGCAAAATCTCGAGATAGGATCTCACGAAGAGATAATAGGAAATATCTCACTAGGAGATAACGAGAAAAGGATCTTATGAGGAGATAACAGGAAAAGGATCTCACGAGGAGATGAAAGGATCTCACGGAGAGATAATTGGAAAGATCTCACGAGGAGATAACGAGATGCGGATCTCACGAGGAGATAACAAGAAAAGGATCTCATGAGGAGATGAAAGGATCTCATGAAGAGACAATTGGAAATATCTCATGAGGAGATAACGAGATACGAAATCTCATGAGCGAATTTCACGAGGAGATAATAGGAAAAGGATCTCACGAGTAGATAACAGGAAAAGGATCTCACGAGGAGATGAAAGGATCTCAAGAAAA
This sequence comes from Adenophora triphylla var. japonica, assembly GCA_022495995.1. Classification (NCBI taxonomy): domain Eukaryota; kingdom Viridiplantae; phylum Streptophyta; class Magnoliopsida; order Asterales; family Campanulaceae; genus Adenophora; species Adenophora triphylla. Next base: position 473,583 of record JAFEMH010000464.1, on the reverse strand, counting down.
GATAATTGGAAAGATCTCACGAGGAGATAACGAGATGTGAAATCTCAGGAGGGAATCTCACGAATAGACAGCGAGATGCAAAATCTCGGGAGAGGATCTCACGATGACATAACGGAAAGACCTCACTAGGAGATAATGAGATGCGAAATCTAAGGAAAGGATCTCACGAAGAGATATTTAAAGTCAGAAAGACCATTTTTTGTGAAATACCGATCTCTTTGGAAGGGTCAAACCAAATAATAAAGTTTGGTAATTTATTGCGGCCTAAAATTAATTTAAAAGTCTTTGATTAGGCTTTGAGTTTGTTTGCATTTTGTCCGTTCGCACTAGTTCACTATGTCTTTGGAAAGAGTTGAGATGGATAAGCACTGGCTCGAGATGATTGTGATTTGATGAAGCCCCGGTCCAAGGAAATAACTTGATAAAGCTACGGGCTCCTTTTCTAACTAAAGCCCCGGTGTGAAGAAGTCTCTTGGCGAATCCCTAGCTTGAAGAAAATGACTTGGAAGCCCCTGTTCAAAGAAGTGTTTTGACTTTGAGTCCAAATGATCGGTACAGCCCCCAGTATGTTTGGTCATTCGAGGAAATCATGAAGTGTATCCAGCGCGGCCCCAATTCAAGTTGAACCTTATGTGGCTAGACGAGGCAACCATCTTTGATTTTTTTTTTCAATCAGTCAACCATAATGTAAAAGAAATGAATTGTAATTTACACTTGCAAGGGCTTATTTTTTTATTTTTTTTAAGTTGGCAACGAGCCCTTTTTTGTTTGAATGCCTTATTTGATGTAGGCACAAAGAATATGCTTTTGGGTTTGACTCTTTTAAAAGAGTAAGCGCAGAAAGGTTTGTAAAAGTGTATGGAAGCCCTTGTTGATAGAAAACTAGTGTTTAGCTCTATTTTTCCTATTTTTGTAGAAAAAAGAAGACTTGTCGAGATATATGAAAACTTGTTATGTTCATGATGATCACGAGATTGCTTAAAACCCTTTACTGATGTTCGGGTTATTCAACAATTAAACTCGATATGATGAAATGTTTTGATTAATCACGAGGAGAAAGTCAACCAGTATCAAGGATCGAATTTGGTTAGGTGTGAAAGAAGGTTTGTGTATAGGAGAGGTCATTGATGAGACCGGGTTTTATGGATTTGTATGTGTTTATGACTGGACTATTTCTGGTTGCCCACGTTCCTTAAGGTAAGGAGCTCAGGTTGCCATAGTTCGAGGCCGAACTGTGCTTGGCTTTGGGGCAAGAATATGAATATTTGTGGTTCCTTTGATGAAAAGGCTTGGACGGAAGGTTGGATGATGAGGCACGGGCCTTGAGATGATTCCTTAACAAGTCGCATTTGACATTTACTTCATTGATTCCATTGCTTCTGGATCGTTGATCTCACTGGAAGAGAAAGAATTTGAATGTAGCTCAAGGACTTATGATACGCTCTTGCCTTTACTTAAACTGCTTCATTGGTTTTGACAATTTCTATTTCTTCGAGCCTTATATTCGTCCATTTTTGAGCTTCTGACTAGCGGTGCTAGGTCCTTGGCTTTATTTTTGACCTTGCTTGAACTCATTTGATACACATGAGGGGAAAGGAAAGCCCCTAGCTTATTGTCGACATGAGGACAATCATTTAATGCCGAGTAACCTTTTGTTCTTCCATGATGTTGCCGCTGTTGTTGACTTGGTCAAGGTGATGGTAGGGATATGATTTGGATAGTGTATGGCTTGATGGAGGCCTTTCTATGGGGTATGGTAAAGTGTATGGGGAGCTATCGGTTGACTTTCTCACACCAATTAATTAAAACATTAATCATTTGGGGAATTACTTGTCGAGCAATGCAAGTGATCATATAGAACAAAACCATTTCATTTAATGTAATGTGGGGGTGCAAAATAATGTCTCAAGTCTACCAAGAAAAGGAAGAAGACTCATGTATATAAAATTAAAGATTTAACTACAATGTCCGAGTAGGACTCAATTGAATGAGGAAGTACTAAAACTTACGAAGTTTGACTGTATGACTCTTTTTTTTGTAGCCCCTAGCCTATCAGACCGTCGAGAAAAAATTGACTTTGTTGGGGGAGAACTAGAACCGAGGGTGCTTCACGCTGTATCGAGCGATGACACTTGGACCCTCATCAAAGTCTTCAAACTTGTCAATTTGTCCGATCGTAAAAGAGCCCCAATATATCAGAGAGGGAGCATCTAAAGGTGGATCCGACGTGAACTTTTGGACCAATGCTCAATCAATGTTACTTGTTGAATCGAACCCATCCCGAATAGTTAAAGCCATCTGTCACAGCTGATTAGAAAGTTGTCACTCATTATCCAAATGACACTCTTCTTACCATTTGAGCATGGCTTGCATTTCCCAGCCATGACGCTCCTCTTGGGCCACGAGCTTCTTTGTCAAGTTATCGAGGGTCACCATAGACATGGCGTGTGATTGACGACTGACAAATTGTAAAAGAAATCCAAAGCCATTTCATGAAGTTTAAGTCGCGATCAATTTACAAAGCTCATTTCTTTAAGTGACCGAAATCAAAATAAAGTCTGAGGATGGAGATGGAACACAATGACTAAGGATCCAAATGAGGGTGTTCCGTTGTTCGAAGAGGTATGACCTCTTTGAGGTCGAGGAAAGGACGTGGCCAATTTTGGCGCAAAACAGGAGATGGCCTCTTTAAGTCGAGGGAAATTGGACTGTTAAAAGTCGGGATCGGAGATCGGACCATGGAAGGTCAGGATTGGATATTGGACCGTGAAAGGTCGAGATTGGAAATTGGACCGTGAAAGGTCGAGATCGGAAATTGGACCGTAAAAGGTCGAGATTGGAGATTGGACCGTGGAAGGTCGAGATTGGAAATTGGACCGTGAAAGGTCGAGATTGGAAATCGGACCCTGAAAGGTCGAGATTGGAAATTGAACCATGGAAGGTCGAGATTGGAAATTAGACCGTGAAAGGTCGAGATTGGAAATTAGACCGTGAAAGGTCGAGATTGGAAATTGGACCGTGGGAGGTCAAGATTTGAGAACGGACCGTGAAAGGTCGAGAACGAAAATGGAACCGTGAATGGTCGGGGTCGAAAATTGGAAATTGGACCATGAAAGGTCGAGATAGGAAATTGGATCGTGAAAGGTCGAGATTTGAGATCGGACCGTGAAAGGTCAAGATTGGGAATTGGACCGTGGAAGGACGAGATTGGAAATCGGACCCTGAAAGGTCGATATTGGAAATTGAACCATGGAAGGTCGAGATTGGAAATTAGATCGTGAAAGGTCAAGATTGGAAATTGGACCGTGGATGGCCGAGAATGGAAATTGGATCATTAAAGGTCGAGATTGGAAATTGGATCATGAAAGGTCAAGATTTGAGAACGGATCGTGAAAGATCGAGATTGGAAATTGGACCGTGGAAGGTCGAGATTGGAAATAGGACCGTGGAAGGTCGAGATTGGAGATCGGACCATGGAAGGTCGAGATTGGAAATTGAACCGTGGAAGGTCGAGATTGGAAATTGGACCGTGGGAGGTTAAGATTGGCGATCGGACCGTGAAAGGTCGAGAACGGAAATGGGACCGTGAAAAATTGAGATTTTAAATTGGACCGTGGAAGGTCGAGATTGGAAATTGGACCGTGGAAGGTCAAGATTGGAGATCGGATCGTGGAAGTTCGATATTGGAAATTGGATCGTGGAAGGTCGAAATTGGAAATTAGACCGTGGGTGGTCAAGATTGGAATCAGACCGTGAAAGGTCGAAAATGGAAATGGTAACGTGAAAGGTCGGGGTTGAAAATTGGAAACTGGACCATGAAAGGTCGAGATTGGAAATTTGACCATGAAAGGTTGAGATTGGAAACTGGACCGTGGAAGGTCGAGATTGGAAATTGTACCGTGGAAGGTCGAGATTGGAAATTGGACCGTGAAAGGTCGAGATTGGAAATTGGACCGTGAAAGGTCTAGATTGGAATTGGACCGTGAAAGGTCGAGATTGGAAATTGGACCGTAGAAGATTGAGATTAAAAATTGGACCGTGAGAGGTCGAGATTGGAAATTGGACCTTAGAAGGTCGAGATTGGAAATTGGACCGTGGAAGGTCAAGACTGGAGATCGAACTGTGGACGGTCGAGATTGGAAATTCGACCGTGGAAGGTCGAGATTGGAAATTGGACCATGGGAGGTCAAGATTGGAGATCGGACAGTGAAAGGTCGAGAACGGAAATGGGATCGTGAAAGGTCGGGGTCGAAAATTGGAAATTGGACCTTGAAAGGTCGAGATTGGAAATTGGATTGTGAAAGGTCGAGATTTGAGATCGGACCGTGAAAGGTCGAGATTGTAAATAGGACCGTGGAAGGTTGAGATATGAAATTGGACCGTGAGAGGTCTAGATTGGAAATTGGATCGTGCTAGGTCGAGATTGGAAATTGAACCGTGCAAGGTCGAGATTGGAAATTGGACCGTGAAAGGTCGAGAACGAAAATGGGATCGTGAAAGGCTGGGGTCGAAAATTAGAAATATGACCATGAAAGGTCAAGATTGGAAATTGGATTGTGAAAGGTCGAGATTTGAGTTCGGACCGTGAAAGGTCGAGATTGTAAATAGGACCATGAAAGGTCTAGATATGAAATTGGACCGTGAAAGGTCGAGATTGGAAATTGGACCGTGAAAGGTCGAGATTGGAAATTCGATCATGGAAGGTCGAGATTGGAAATCCGACTGTGAAAGGTCTAGATTGGAGATCGGACTGTGTGTAAGTACGCCAATCCAATTTGCAACCTTTCCAGATGCATTTTAATATGATAAAATTGCATTTAGGAGCGTTTTAGTAAATTCCCGGTCCATCCCGAGACTTCCGGAAACATTTCATAAGTTTCTCGCGAAGGAAGTACTTTTTTGTACTTTGCTCATGCCAAAGGACCTAAAAGGAATAAATCTGTTTTGGACTTTTTAGGTATTATCCAAGAAGGTTCCAGAATCAGATTTGGTACCAAAAATGGTTATAGTCACCTTGTGTCACGCGACAAGTCGAAGCATGGAAAGTGGTTACGTAATGCCGTGCGACATAAGGTTACCATGAACTGCAGCTATAAATAAGACCCTACCCCTCTCAGTTTTGAATCCTGATTTCAGCCCCATAACGTCACTCTACACAAATTACCCCAGAAACTCTCTCTCTCCTCCTCCCTCACAAAAACTACCCAATTACCCTCCAATTCCCTTACCTTTCACACACCTTCAACCCAATTACCCTCCTACTTCCTCAAGCACCTTGAATCTCCAAATCCAGATCTCAGTTCGTGTTTGGATCTCCTTTTTAGAAGCTGAATCGAAGGCTCCTACACCTAACTTGGTGTAGAAGTTGAGGACTATAAGGGTAACACATCTCTCCCTCTCTCTCTCTCTCATCTATTTGTCTAATTGTTCTTCCTTCTTCTCCACTTGATAATCAGGCTCCATTTGTCTCAGATTATCAAGTGGCAACTGCAATCTCTCGGTTTAAATCGTATGTGCTTGAGTCCAATTGCATGCTTATGATGTGATCTACTTAGATTTGCAATTTGGATGTCAAGGGAGTGTGGATCTCCCATATCCACACTCCTTTGGTTAATTCGTATCTATTTCATGCTATTCTAGTTGATTCTGGTATAATTGTTTGATTTTATTGTGTATCTGTTAGATCTGTTTCTCAGTTTGTAAGGTACCTGCAGATGGTAAACCTGTGTCACGCGACACACTTGGACATGAGGAGTCCTGTGTCACGCGACATATCGTGACCATCTGCAGGGACCCTCCTTCAGTTGTAAGTTGATTTAGTTGGTTATCTTAGCATTTAGTTGTATGTTCATGATGTTCAATGCTCAGATCTAATTTGTAATTGTGTTTTGTGTTCATTTAGAGATTTCTGTAATCTGTTTATTGTAAGTCTCTGGAAGGTGACTATTGGTGTCACGCGACACATTTGGACATGAGGAGTCCTGTGGCATGCGACATAGATGGTCCTTTGCAGAAGATTTGATTTCCTTTGTAATCTGTTCTCTTTGATGTAAAGGGATGTTACATGCATTTTATGAGATCTTACAACTCGTATGCCTTTTGTTTGTTTCTTATGGCCTTGTTTATTGCTATATTTGGTTTGTCTTGTCCCTTGCCAAGGAGAGGCATGGGGTAATCCCAGTTTTGCAGGAGTTCTGGTTCAGTGACTCTCCTGGTCGTGCGACAGCTTTGGTCCATGCTGTTCTGTGTCACGCAACAGGAATAGTCACTGGACAGGTTTCAGGTTCTGGTTTGAGGGCAGTCCCTTGAATCAAAAGTTTGCTCAGTTGATTGTTATTCCTTTTTTTTCTTCCCTGTGATAGTGTGTGTGTTTGCTTTTTTTTAATAAATAAATAAATAAATAGAAAATTTTGTTTTTTGTGAATAAAAGAATATAGTCATCCGCACACTACACCACATAGATTTAGAACCCTCGGGTGCGATTGACGGCATCGCGGACGGTGATAATATTCGCCTACGTTTGAGCGCCTAATGTCAAACCCATCCCCCTAGTGCGTTATAGGTGGCACCACACTTAAACCTTACCCACGGTTGGTTTTTTGATACAACGTTTTAATTACACCAAAATGAGTTATTTTTGAATTTTCCAATAAGTCCTTTTACCTTCCCCCAAAACCTCGCACCTTGTGGGCATGTTGCCAATGCAACATGGTTTCACGTGAGGACATGTCACTCCCGTGGCGTGTCCTAAACGAGAGATCATGCCGCATTGTCACCATGCACCGACGAGAGGTCATGCCGGATTTTTCTTGGAATTTCTTCGAGAATACCCGTTATGCTGCCCAAATTTCCCTAGAAATTGGGGCTACTCGTCCGTCCCACGTCGTGTTAGGTCTTGGTTAGGTATCATTACCTATTATTGATTTCAAGTGCAAAGCATTTGGTGTAATTTGAACGTTGCGTCCTTAGGCTTCCCCAAGGTGTAGTGTGCTTAAATAAAGGCTTCTCCTTTCCCAACCGTTCCTAGGATTTAAATCACCGATTTATACTTGAAGATAAATAATTGTTTGCGCGAGCCTGTTCCCCCTTTCTTCTCCCTCTCCCGTATCTCCTTAAAAGCCTTTTTCCTTCCCTACCTTATGAACCTGTATCTACCCTCTGTAGCGGTGACAAGTTGGGTGCATGCTCTGATATTCTGTGGTCTTTGGGTTCCTATCTTCAAATCATTTCCCGTGAAGCTTTTATTTGTTCCGCTCTCCGAGATGTCTGGTGCAAGAGATATGTCATCCGCTCAGTCTGGAATTCCTCTCATTTCGGGCCAGTTGGACATGAATGATCTGTCAGTAGCAGAGTTGCGAGCTGCTCTTGAAGCCGCCATGGTTCGTGAGTGCAAGGCTCAATTGCTTGCCCAAGTTGCCAAAGCCCGAGAGGAAGAGACTCACGCTAGATTTGTTGAAGCAATGCGTATCCGAGGTGTCATGATAATTCACCACGAAGATGGGTCGTACGAAGAAATCATCAAGGCCAGCAGTGTTGATTATGGGAATGGAAGTGTAATGAAAGGGGTGAATGAAGATGGACAGGATAAGATTCTTTCCCCGGCACCTCATGTGGTCCAAACTCAGATTAAGGATGAACAGCCGATCCCTGAGATTTTCAGTTTTCCTAATCAACTTGATTTGAAGAGTCAATACCAGCCAGATTCCCAAGGATCGTGCCATTTTGTGAACGGCCAGTCCAACCAGAAAAGATCACTGCCATTTCACTCTGACCAAGCTCCCCTTCAAGGAAATGTTTCTCTATCACCAGTGGGTCCATATGGTTTCAACTTATCATCCCCGTGTGATCAGTATTCAGGACCAACCTCATATGTAACCGTGAATCAGATGTCTCTCATTCCAACTATGAACCCCATCCAGCAAGGGACGGCAATACCCGAGTCCCCTCCAAAGAAAGTTCAGAAAGGAAGGAAGAAAGCGTATTGGGGAAAGGTAGGGATGCCTATGAATCAATTTCTCAAGGTTTTGGTGAGCGGAGGTCTAGTTCAGCCACTAGTCAATTATGTCCCTCCTCATAACGACACAAAGCTAGATCCAAGTAGGTATTGTTACTATCACCAATATCAGGGCCATACCTCATACGAATGCAGACAGCTGAGGGTGATCATTAAAGAAATTATTAATGAAGGGAAGATCGAAGTTGGTTCTCATGAAGAAAACAGTGTCCAGAGTCATGGTCAATTTCCACCGCGTAAGTAGCGAGAATTTGATGACCTGGGAATAACAACTGAGGAAGCCTTCAACGGATTGATGCGAAGGGGAATGATAAAGCCACTTGATAATTATCAACCTACCAAACCTAATCCAAATTTGGATCGTGGCAAGTACTGTTACTATCATCAATACCCTGGGCATTTAACCAACGATTGTTCCGTTCTAAAGGTGCTTATTCAGAAGCTGGTTGATGAGGGAAGAATTGAGAAAGCTCCTCCAAAGGTGACCGACAATCCTCTTACGCAATTCCAAGGATACCCCATGTGAAGAAGTCAGTCAGGCAGGCATCGTAGGGTCTTAGATTGTTTTATTTTGTTTTGCTAGCAAGTGTTCCTATGGTTTGAATCTAGTGCATCCATGTTATGAGTCTTTTATTTCAATAATAAAATATTTGTTTCTATTCCTGCTAGACTCGAGACATTACTTGCACACCTATGGTACACTTAATTGAAATGGTCTTATTCTAAATGATCACTTGTGCTGCTCACCGACTAATGCTTTGAAATGACTAATGTTTTAATTGATTCGAGCGAGAAAATCGACTGATATCCTTCCCAAAGTGGGGCTTATCAATTCCCCCATCTTGCATCCCCTGTGCTCACATATCTCCCTTCGTCCATCTCATTGCTCGATGAATTTGCACGGATCTTTCTCAGAGTAAGCTTAAGTAAGCAATGAAGACTTGATCTCGTTCGGATTATCCGTTAGGGACTGTAGTTGAAACCTTCACCCTTAGGAAAAACCATTACCTTACCCTCACTAAATAATACCCCTTCAGTTCAAGATCGGCATGTTTTGAAACCCATCCAACCATCGCCAGAAGAAGAGGGACTATCCTTGAGGCTCCCACGATACAAAAGAAGATCGACCGTCTCCAAGCTCAAGAACTGTAGAAAGCAATGATCCATCCTAGGGACTAGCTGAAATTCTCCTCTCAAAAAAAAAAAAACAAAATTGAAAAAAAAGAGAGAGACAAAAATAAAAAAAAAAAGAGAAAGAAAGAAAAGAAAGAGATCATAGTCCCCAGTGATCCTTTCGAAAGCAAAAGTTAAAGGATTCGGTCGTTACTCAAGAGGAGTCTCAGAGTGAATAAAGAGACAACACACATGTCCCTCACCTTTACCTCTAACCAATCCCGACCATCCTCTCGATTTTAGAGGATATTCCCACTACCTTGACCAACTCCAAGCCGTCCTCTCGATTTTAGAGGATATCCCCTCACCATTACCTCTAACCAATCCCAAGCCGTCCTCTTGATTTTAGAGGACACTCCCATTACCGTTACCCTTGCCTTTGGTCGAAGCCAAGATTGACCTCTCGTTCTTAGAGGCAAATCAATTCCCTTACCTTAGAAATCCCAAACACCCAAAAGCCAACCTCTCATCTTTAGAGGTTCAGTCTACAAAAGGCCTAGCCGACCTCTCATTTTAAGAGGTCATGATATCCTAAATCACCCGAAGACCGATCGAAACCCCGATACCCAGTCGCAGTTCCTACCGGATAGCAGCCTCATTCCAATATCGTCGAGATCTAAAACAAATTGTTGCTTAAAAAGGAGCCAAGTCCATCCCGGCTCAAAGGACCGTCAAGCGAAGATTGTGCAAATTCCATCCGTTCGTTCGATGTTTCATGTGAGCATATTTCATTTCTCCTCCGCAAACACTTGCCGTGGACGTCCCACTGGGGCTTCACATCTGTGTCTCCCATCGACACTCCAAGAGGACATGTTCTTTCAATTCTCAAAATCCTCGAATGTCCTCAACATCCTCGAATTCCAACGTTCATTCTCTTTATTCAGGATAAACCCGAACTACGGCGACCTGAGCTCCTCCCAAGGAGGGGAACGTAGGCAACCATAACTGGTCCGATCGAAATCACAAACGGATCTCAGAAAATCCGGTCTCCTCAAGGACCATGCCCATACAATGTCTATTCTTCTGAATTTGATCCTCGATATCAGTGGGTTTTCTCCTCAAGATTAATTGAAATATTTGCTCATGTCGGCTTTGGTGGTTGAATAACTCAAACATCATTAAAGGGTTTTAAGCAGCCTTGTGATCATCGTGAATAAGATAGGTTTTCAAGTGTCTCGGTAAGTCTTCCTTTCTACACTTTTAGGGATATATAGAGCTAAACGCTGTATTTCTGTCAAGCAGGGGCTTCCATACACTCTCCACACCTCGTGATGCCTATACTCTCCCAAAAGAGTCAAACCTAAAGCGAGAATGTCATACACAAGTTCAGGATTCATTTCACCTTCGGAAAATACGCCCCTACACATAAATGTTCCTATGTCTTGTCCGCCGACTGACTGGCTGAAACTTGAAGAGTAACCTCCCCCTGAGTTGCATGATTATTTTGACTACAGTAAGACTGGGTGTCAGACTGGGGCTTGGCCAGAGGAAGAGAATGATTTGTGCACTTGTACGGTTCCAGAGGCTGGTTCTATAACCCCGCCCCTTGGGAATTGATTTGCTACTAAAGGCATACCTCATGTTGGAGCTACTGAGTTTCATACCCTAGGCAAAAGGGAGAAGTTTTGAAATAATGTGGAAGCCTAGATTGGAGGGCTTGTCAGCATGACTTGTTGTGTCACGCGACAGAATGTGTCCCAGCTATCCTGAATCGTGTGACACAATAGGTCCAACACAAGACATCAGCAAGCTGCAATCTGATCTATACCAGGACACGCGCCGACTTTTTCACAAGCTGCAAACAACCAAAACCATCAGCCTGCAGATAAGCCTGGGAGAGGGATTCATTCAGTTCAAATGCATACGAAGCCTCATACATATGTCATACACAATTACCCAAAACAGTTCCATAATCTCATGTATAAACCCGACAAGGCCGACCTGTCAATACAATAATCACACTTTTCTTCCCGCATTCTCCAGAATGGACAGATTCGTGCAAACAAGCTAACATAGTTTAACCGTCGCTAACAAAATAGCATAATCCGATGTAGTGTTTGGAGTGTTGTTTTCCCCCGCAGGTACAACAATCAAAATGAGCAAACCTCAAAGATTGCCCCTCAAAGCACAACCGAGACAAAGAATCCATGTTTATTTGAATCTCCCCAGCAGTGCGCATCAGGATCAGTGACCCCTCCGCCAAGGCACCAAAAAGAGTCTGATCCCTAGCAAGCAAAATCCCCGACTTACCAAGCAAAGCTCAATACACGTAAGTCAACCGTCAACAGAGACCGCCCCGCACTTAACAGCTACACTTATCCCCAGCAGCAGTAGCATGAGTCTCTTCGACACCCACAAAGATCAGCAATGGCACGAGACCCTCCGGCAGCCGCAATCATCAGCCGTAGCATCAATCCCTCCGGCAGCTACAGGTAAGCACAGCACAGGTATGAAAGCATATCTTAGTCAACTACTTTTCTAAAGGGCATTAGCAAATCACGGGTGACTCCCAAAGAAAAAAGTCAAAATCGCGGGTGACTCCCAAAGAAAAAAGTCAAAATTGCGGGTGACTCCCAAAGAAAAAAGTCAAATTCGTGGGTGACTCCCAAAGAAAAAGTCAAAATCGCGGGTGACTCCCAAAGAAAAAAGTCAAAATCGCGGGTGACTCCCAAAGAAAAAAGTCAAAATCGCGGGTGACTCCCAAAGAAAAAGTCAAAATCGCGGGTGACTCCCCTAACAGTCGTGTCCTTGGGTGACTCCCCTAACAGTCGTGTCCTTGGGTGACTCCCCTAATAGTCCGAACTACGACTGGCTTGATTCCCTTTTTTAGGGATACGTAGGAATCCTTTCTCCAAAGGTCCAGCCATCTGATTCCCCAGATCACCGTCTAGCCCTTCGCCTTATCCCCCAGCCGCTCATTGGGATTGGGTCTTATTTTATCGACAACCTCACTTTTTTCCAAAAGTGACGTTGCTGAGGGGCTCTGTAAGTATGCCAATCCAATTCGCAACCTTTCCAGATGCATTTTAATATGATAAAATTGTATTTAGGGGCGTTTTGGTAAATTCCCAGTCCATCCCGAGACTTCCGGAAACATTTCATAAGTTTCTCGCAAAGGAAGTACTTTTTTGTACTTTGCTCATGCCAAGGGACCTAAAAGGAATAAATCTGTTTTGGACTTTTTAGGTATTATCCAAGAAGGTTCCAGAATCAGATTTGGCGCCAAAAACGGTTATGGTCACCTTGTGTCACGCGACAAGTCGAAGCATGGAAATCGCACCCTGAAAGGTCGTGATTGGAAATTGAACCGTGGAAGGTCGATATTGGAAATTAGACCGTGAATGGTCGAGATTGGAAATTGTACCGTGGAAGGCCGAGTTGGAAATTGGACCGAAAAGGCCGAGATTGGAAATTGGACCGTGAATGTCGAGATTGTAAACTGGAATCGTGGAAGGTCGAGATTGGAGATCGGACCGTGGAAGGTCGATATTTGAAATTGGACCGTGGAAGGTTGAGATTGGAAATTGGACCATGGGAGGTCAAGATTGGAATCAGACCGTGAAAGATAGAAAACGGAAATGGGAACGTGAAAGGTCGGGGTCGAAAATTGGAAACTGGACCATGAAAGGTCGAGATTGCAAATTGGACTATGAAAGGTCGAGATTGGAAATTGGACCGTGGAAGGTCGAGATTGCAAATTGGACCGTGGAAGGTCGAGATTAGAAATTGGACCGTGGAAGGTCTAGGTTGAAAATTGGACCGTGAAAGGTCGAGATTGGAAATTGGACCGTGGAAGGCTGAGATTGAAAAATGTACCATGAAAGGCCGAGATTGGAAATTGGACCGTAGAAGGTCGAGATTGGAAATTGGACCGTGGAAGGTCGAGACTGGAGATCGGACCGTGGAAGGTCGAGATTGGAAATTGGATCGTGGAAGGTCGAGATTGGAGATCGGACCATGAAATGTCGAGAACGAAAATGGGACCGTGAAAGGTCAGGGTCGAAAATTAGAAATATGACCATGAAAGGTCGAGATTGGAAATTGGATTTTGAAAGGTCGAGATTTGAGATCGGACCGTGAAAGGTCGAGATTCTAAATAGGACCGTGAAAGGTCGAGATATGAAATTGGACTGTGAAATGTCGAGATTGGAAATTGGACTGTGCATGTTCGAGATTGGAAATTGGATCGTGAAAGGTCGAGATTGGAAATTGGACCATGGAAGGTCGAGATTGGAAATCCGATTGTGGAAGGTCGAGATTGGAGATCGGACTGTGAAAGGTGGAGAACGGAAATGGGACCGTGAAAGGTCGGGGTCGAAAATTTGAAATTGGACCATGAAAGGTCGAGATTGGAAATTGGACCGTGAAAGGTCGAGATTTGAGATCGGACCGTGAAAGGTCAAGATTGGGAATAGGATTGTGGAAGGTCGAGATTGGAAATCGGACCTTGAAAGGTCGAGATTGGAAATTGAACCGTGGAAGGTCGATATTGGAAATTAGACCGTGAAAGGTCCAGATTGGAAATTGGACCGTGGAAGGCCGAGATTTGAAATTGGACCATGAAAGGTCGAGATAGGAAATTGGACCGAGAAGGACGAGATTGGAAATTGGACCGTGGAAGGTCGAGATTGGAGATCGGACCGTGGAAGGTCAATATTGGAAATTGGACCGTGGAAGGTCGAGATTGGAAAATGGACCGTGGGAGGTCAAGATTGGAATTAGACCGTGAATGGTCAAAAACGGAAATGGGAACGTGAAAGGTCGGGGTTGAAAATTGGAAACTGGACCTTGAAAGGTTGAGATTGCAAATTGGACTATGAAAGGTCAAGATTTGAGATCAGACCGTGAAAGGTCGAGATTGGAAATTGGACCGTGCAAGGTCAAGTTTGGAAATTGGACCGTGGAAGGTCGAGATTAGAAATTGGACCGTGAAAGGTCGAGATTGGAAATTGGACCGTGGAAGGTCGAGATTGGAAATTGGACCGTGAAAGGTCGAGATTGGAAATTGGACCGTGGGAGGTCAAGATTGGAATCAGACCGTGAAGGGTCGTAATTGGAAATTGGACCGTAGAAGGTCGAGATTGGAAATTGGACCGTGGAAGGTCAATACTGGAGATCTTACCATGGAAGGTCGAGATTGGAAATTGAACCGTTGAAGGTCGAGATTGGAAATTGGACCGTGAGAGGTCAAGATTGGCGATCGGACCGTGAAAGGTAGAGAACGGAAATGGGACCGTGAAAGGTCGGGGTTGAAAATTGGAAATTGGACCGTGAAAGATCGAGATTTTATATTGGACTGTGGAAGGTCGAGATTGGAAATTGGACCGTGGAAGGTCGAGATTGGAGATCGGACCGTGGAAGGTCGATATTGGAAATTGGACCGTGGAATGTCGAGATTGGAAATTAGACCGTGGGAGGTCAAGATTAGAATCAGAACGTGAAAGGTCGAAAACGGAAATGGGAACGTGAATGGCCGGGGTCGAAAATTGGAAACTGGACCATAAAGGTCGAGATTGGAAATTGGACCGTGAAAGGTCGAGATTGGAAATTGGACCATGAAAGGTCGAGATTGGAAATTGGACCGTGGGAGGTCGAGATTGGAAATTGGACCGTGAAAGGTCAATATTGGAAATTGGACCGTGAAAGGTCGAGAACGGAAATGGGATCGTGTGAGGTCAAGATTGGAGATCGGACAATGAAAGGTCGAACACCGGAAATGGGATCGTGAAAGGTCGTGGAAAAAATTGGAAATTGGACAATTAAAGGTCGATATTGGAAATTGGATTGTGAAAGGTCGAGATTTGAGATCGGACCGTGAAAGGACGAGATTGTAAATAGGACCGTGGAAGGTTGAGATATGAAAAAGGATCGTGAAAGGTCGAGATTGGAAATTGGACCGTGCAAGGTCGAGATTGGAAATTGGACTATGGAAGGTCGAGATTGGAAATTCGACTGTGAAAGGTTGAGATTGGAGATCGGACTGTGAAAGGTGGAGAACGGAAATGGGACCGTGAAAGGTCGGGGTCGAAAATTTGAAATTGGACCATGAAAGGTCGAGATTGGAAATTGGACCGTGAAAGGTCGATATTTGAGATCGGACCGTGAAAGGTCGAGATTTGGAATAGGACTGTGGAATGTCGAGATTGGAAATCGGACCCTGAAAGGTCGAGATTGGAAATCGGACCCTGAAAGGTCGAGATTGGAAATTGAACCATGGAAGGTCGATATTGGAAATTAGACCGTGAATGGTCGAGATTGGAAATTGGACCGTGGAAGGCCGAGATTGGAAATTGGACCGAAAAGGTCGAGATTGGAAATTGGACCGTGAATGTCGAGATTGGAAATTGGATCGTGGATGGTCGAGATTAGAGATCGGATTGGGGAAGGTCAATATTTGAAATTGGACCGTGGAAGGTTGAGATTGGAAATTGGACCGTGGGAGGTCAAGATTGGAATTAGACCGTGAAAGATAGAAAACGGAAATGGGAACGTGAAAGGTCGAGGTCGAAAATTGGAAACTGGACCATGAAAGGTCGAGATTGCAAATTGGAATATGAAAGGTCGAGATTTGAGATCAGACCGTGAAAGGTCGAGATTGGAAATTGGACCATGGAAGGTCGAGATTGCAAATTGGACCCTGGAAGGTCGAGATTAGAAATTGGACCTTGAAAGGTCGAGATTGGAATTTGGACCGTGGAAGGTCTAGATTGAAAATTGGACCGTGAAAGGTCGAGATTGGAAATTGGACCGTGGAAGGCTGAGATTGAAAAATAGACCATGAAAGACCGAGATTGGAAATTGGACCGTAGAAGGTCGAGATTGGAAATTGGACCGAGGAAGGTCGAGACTGGAGATCGGATCGTGGAAGGTCGAGATTGGAAATTGGATCATGGAAGGTCGAGATTGTAAACTGGAATCGTGGAAGGTCGAGATTGGAGATCGGACCGTGCAAGGTCGATATTTGAAATTGGACCGTGGAAGGTTGAGATTGGAAATTGGACCATGGGAGGTCAAGATTGGAATCAGACCGTGAAAGATAGAAAACGGAAATGGGAACGTGAAAGGTCGGGGTCGAAAATTGGAAACTGGACCATGAAAGGTCGATATTGCAAATTGGACTATGAAAGGTCGAGATTGGAAATTGGACCGTGGAAGGTCGAGATTGCAAATTGGACCGTGGAAGGTCGAGATTAGAAATTGGACCGTGGAAGGTCTAGGTTGAAAATTGGACCGTGAAAGGTCGAGATTGGAAATTGGACCGTGGAAGGCTGAGATTGAAAAATGTACCATGAAAGGCCGAGATTGGAAATTGGACCGTAGAAGGTCGAGATTGAAAATTGGACCGTGGAAGGTCGAGACTGGAGATCGGACCGTGGAAGGTCGAGATTGGAAATTGGATCGTGGAAGGTCGAGATTGGAGATCGGACCATGAAATGTCGAGAACGAAAATGGGACCGTGAAAGGTCAGGGTCGAAAATTAGAAATATGACCATGAAAGGTCGAGATTGGAAATTGGATTTTGAAAGGTCGAGATTTGAGATCGGACCGTGAAAGGTCGAGATTCTAAATAGGACCGTGAAAGGTCGAGATATGAAATTGACCGTGAAATGTCGAGATTGGAAATTGGACTGTGCATGTTCGAGATTGGAAATTGGATCGTGAAAGGTCGAGATTGGAAATTGGACCATGGAAGGTCGAGATTGGAAATCCGATTGTGGAAGGTCGAGATTGGAGATCGGACTGTGAAAGGTGGAGAACGGAAATGGGACCGTGAAAGGTCGGGGTCGAAAATTTGAAATTGGACCATGAAAGGTCGAGATTGGAAATTGGACCGTGAAAGGTCGAGATTTGAGATCGGACCGTGAAAGGTCAAGATTGGGAATAGGATTGTGGAAGGTCGAGATTGGAAATCGGACCTTGAAAGGTCGAGATTGGAAATTGAACCGTGGAAGGTCGATATTGGAAATTAGACCGTGAAAGGTCCAGATTGGAAATTGGACCGTGGAAGGCCGAGATTTGAAATTGGACCATGAAAGGTCGAGATAGGAAATTGGACCGAGAAGGACGAGATTGGAAATTGGACCGTGGAAGGTCGAGATTGGAGATCGGACCGTGGAAGGTCAATATTGGAAATTGGACCGTGGAAGGTCGAGATTGGAAAATGGACCGTGGGAGGTCAAGATTGGAATTAGACCGTGAAAGGTCAAAAACGGAAATGGGAACGTGAAAGGTCGGGGTTGAAAATTGGAAACTGGACCTTGAAAGGTTGAGATTGCAAATTGGACTATGAAAGGTCAAGATTTGAGATCAGACCGTGAAAGGTCGAGATTGGAAATTGGACCGTGCAAGGTCAAGTTTGGAAATTGGACCGTGGAAGGTCGAGATTAGAAATTGGACCGTGAAAGGTCGAGATTGGAAATTGGACCGTGGAAGGTCGAGATTGGAAATTGGACCGTGAAAGGTCGAGATTGGAAATTGGACCGTGGGAGGTCAAGATTGGAATCAGACCGTGAAAGGTCGTAATTGGAAATTGGACCGTAGAAGGTCGAGATTGGAAATTGGACCGTGGAAGGTCAATACTGGAGATCTTACCATGGAAGGTCGAGATTGGAAATTGAACCGTTGAAGGTCGAGATTGGAAATTGGACCGTGAGAGGTCAAGATTGGCGATCGGACCGTGAAAGGTAGAGAACGGAAATGGGACCGTGAAAGGTCGGGGTTGAAAATTGGAAATTGGACCGTGAAAGATCGAGATTTTAAATTGGACCGTGGAAGGTCGAGATTGGAAATTGGACCGTGGAAGGTCGAGATTGGAGATCGGACCGTGGAAGGTCGATATTGGAAATTGGACCGTGGAATGTCGAGATTGGAAATTAGACCGTGGGAGGTCAAGATTAGAATCAGAACGTGAAAGGTCGAAAACGGAAATGGGAACGTGAATGGCCGGGGTCGAAAATTGGAAACTGGACCATAAAGGTCGAGATTGGAAATTGGACCGTGAAAGGTCGAGATTGGAAATTGGACCATGAAAGGTCGAGATTGGAAATTGGACCGTGGGAGGTCGAGATTGGAAATTGGACCGTGAAAGGTCAATATTGGAAATTGGACCGTGAAAGGTCGAGAACGGAAATGGGATCGTGTGAGGTCAAGATTGGAGATCGGACAATGAAAGGTCGAACACCGGAAATGGGATCGTGAAAGGTCGTGGAAAAAATTGGAAATTGGACAATTAAAGGTTGATATTGGAAATTGGATTGTGAAAGGTCGAGATTTGAGATCGGACCGTGAAAGGACGAGATTGTAAATAGGACCGTGGAAGGTTGAGATATGAAAAAGGATCGTGAAAGGTTGATATTGGAGATTGGACCGTGGAAGGTCAAGATCGAAAATTGGATCGTGAAAAATCAAAAATGGAAATTGGATCGTGAAAGGTCGAGATTGGAGATCGGAGTGTGAAAGGTCGAGATTGGAAATTGGACCGTGAAAGGTCGGGTCGAAAATTTGAAATTGGACCATGAAAGGTCGAGATTGGAAATTGGACCGTGAAAGGTCGACATATTTGAGATCGGACCGTGAAAGGTCGAGATTTGGAATAGGACTGGAATGTCGAGATTGGAAATCGGACCCTGAAAGGTCGAGATTGGAAATCGGACCCTGAAAGGTCGAGATTGGAAATTGAACCATGGAAGGTCGATATTGGAAATTAGACCGTGAATGGTCGAGATTGGAAATTGGACCGTGGAAGGCCGAGATTGGAAATTGGACCGAAAAGGTCGAGATTGGAAATTGGACCGTGAATGTCGAGATTGGAAATTGGATCGTGGATGGTCGAGATTAGAGATCGGATTGGGGAAGGTCAATATTTGAAATTGGACCGTGGAAGGTTGAGATTGGAAATTGGACCGTGGGAGGTCAAGATTGGAATTAGACCGTGAAAGATAGAAAACGGAAATGGGAACGTGAAAGGTCGAGGTCGAAAAATTGGAAACTGGACCATGAAAGGTCGAGATTGCAAATTGGAATATGAAAGGTCGAGATTTGAGATCAGACCGTGAAAGGTCGAGATTGGAAATTGGACCATGGAAGGTCGAGATTGCAAATTGGACCCTGGAAGGTCGAGATTAGAAATTGGACCTTGAAAGGTCGAGATTGGAATTTGGACCGTGGAAGGTCTAGATTGAAAATTGGACCGTGAAAGGTCGAGATTGGAAATTGGACCGTGGAAGGCTGAGATTGAAAAATAGACCATGAAAGACCGAGATTGGAAATTGGACCGTAGAAGGTCGAGATTGGAAATTGGACCGAGGAAGGTCGAGACTGGAGATCGGATCGTGGAAGGTCGAGATTGGAAATTGGATCATGGAAGGTCGAGATTGGAAATTGGACCGTGGGAGGTCAAGATTGGAGATCGGATCGTGAAATGTCGAGAACGAAAATGGGACCGTGAAAGGTCTGGGTCGAAAATTAGAAATACGACCATGAAAGGTCGAGATTGGAAATCGGATTGTGAAAGGTCGAGATTTGAGATCGGACTGTGAAAGGTCGAGATGGTAAATAGGACCGTGAATGGTCGAGATATGAAATTGGATCGTAAAATGTCGAGATTGGATATTGGACCGTGCAAGTTCGAGATTGGAAATTGGATCGTGAAAGGTCGAGATTGGAAATTGGACCATGGAAGGTTGAGATTGGAAATCCGACTGTGAAAGGTCGATATTGGAGATCGGACTGTGAAAGGTGGAGAAAGGAAATGGGATCGTGAAAGGTCGGGGTCGAAAATTTGAAATTGGACCATGAAAGGTCGAGATCGTGGGAGGTTGGAATTTGAACCGTGGAAGGTCGAGATTGGAAATTAGACCGTGAAAGGTCGAGATTGGAAATTGGACCGTGGAAGGTCAGGATTGGAAATTGGACCGTGGAAGGTCTAGATTGGAGATCGGACCTTGGAAGGCCGATATTGGAAATTGGACCGTGGAAGGTCGATATTGGAAATTGGTCCGTGGGAGGTCAAGATTGGAATCAGACCGTGAAAGGTCAAAAATGGAAATGAGAACGTGAAAGTTCGGGGTCGAAAATTGGAAACTGGACCATGAAAGGTCGAGATTGAAAATTGGACCATAAAAGGTCGAGATTTGTGATCAGACCGTGAAAGGTCCAGATTGGAAATTGGACCGTGGAAGGCAGAGATTTGAAATTGGACCATGAAAGGTCGAGATAGGAAATTGGACCGAGAAGGACGAGATTGGAAATTGGACCGTGGAAGGTCGAGATTGGAGATCGGACCGTGGAAGGTCGATATTGGAGATTGGACCGTGGAAGGTCGAGATTGGAAATACGACTGTGAAAGGTCGAGATTGGACATCTGGATCGTGAAAGGAGGAGAACGGAAATGGGACCTGGAAAGGTCGGGGGTCGAAAATTTGAAATTGGACCATGAAAGGTCGAGGTTGGAAATTGGAGCGTGAAAGGTCGAGATTTGAGATCGGACCATGAAAGGTCAAGATTGGGAATAGGACTGTGGAAGGTCGAGATTGGAAATCGGACCCTAAAAGGCCGAGATTGGAAATTGAACCGTGGAAGGTCGATATTGGAAATTAGACCATGAAAGGTCGAGATTGGAAATTTGACCGTGGAAGGCCGAGATTGGAAATTGGACCGAAAAGGTCGAGATTGGAAATTGGACCGAGAAGGTCAAGATTGGAAATTGAACCGTGGAAGGTCGAGATTCGAGATCGGATCGTGGAAGGTCGATATTGGAAATTGGACCGTGGAAGGTCGAGATTGGAAAATGGACCGTGGGAGGTCAAGATTGGAATCAGACCGTAAAAGGTCGAAAACGGAAATGGGAACGTGAAAGGCCGGGGTCGAAAATTGGAAACTGGACCCGTAAAGGTTGAGATTGCAAATTGGACTATGAATGGTCGAGATTTGAGATCAGACCGTGAAAGGCCGAGATTGGAAATTGGACCGTGGAAGGTCGAGATTGGAAATTGGACCGTGAAAGGTCGAGATTGGAAATTGGACCGTGGAAGGTCAAGATTGGAAATTGGTCCGTGAAAGGTCGAGATTGGAAATTGGACCGTGGAAGGTTGGAGATTGAAAATTGGAGCGTGAAAGGTCGAGATTGGAAATTGGACCATGAGAGGTCGAGATTGGAAATTGGACCGTGGAAGGTCGAGATTGGAAATTTGACCGTGGAAGGTCGAGATTGGAAATTGGAGCGTGAAAGGTCGAGATTGGAAATTGGACCATAGGAGGTCAAGATTGGAGATCGAACCGTGAAAGGTCGGGGTCGAAAATTGGAAATTGTACCATGAAAGGTCGAGATTGGATATTAGATTGTGATAGGTCGAGATTTGAGATCGGACCGTGAAAGGTCAAGATTGTAAATAGGACCGTGGAAGGTCGAGATATGAAATTGGACCGTGAAAGGTCGAGATTGGAAATTGGATCGTGGAAGGTCGAGATTGGAAATTGGACCGTGAAAGGTCGAGATTGGAAATTGGACCATGGAAGATCGAGATTTGAAATACGACTGTGAAAGGTCGAGTTTGGAGATCGGACTCTGAAAGGTGGAGAACGGAAATGGGACCGTGAAAGGTCGGTGTCAAAAATTTGAAATTGGACCATGAAAGGTCGAGATTGGAAATTGGACCATTAAAGGTCGAGATTTGAGATCGGACCGTGAAAGGTCAAGATTGGGAATCGAATTGTGGAAGGTCGAGATTGGAAATCGGACCCTGAAAGTTCGAGGTTGGAATTTGAACCGTGGAAGGTCGAGATTGGAAATTAGACCGTGAAAGGTCGAGATTGGAAATTGGACCGTGGAAGGTCAGGATTGGAAATTGGACCGTGGAAGGTCTAGATTGGAGATCGGACCTTGGAAGGCCGATATTGGAAATTGGACCGTGGAAGGTCGAGATTGGAAATTGGTCCGTGGGAGGTCAAGATTGGAATCAAACCGTGAAAGGTCGAAAATGGAAATGAGAACGTGAATGTTCTGGTCAAAATTTGAACCGGACCATGAAAGGTCGAGATTGAAAATTGGACCATAAAAGGTCGAGATTTGTGATCAGACCGTGAAAGGTCCAGATTGGAAATTGGACCGTGGAAGGCAGAGATTTGAAATTGGACCATGAAAGGTCGAGATTGGAAATTTGATTGTGAAAGGTCGAGATTTGAGATCGGACCGTGGAAGGTCGAGATATGAAATTGGACCGTGAAAGGTCGAGATTAGAAATTGGATCGTGCAAGGTCGAGATTGGAAATTGGACCGTGAAAGGCCGAGATTGGAAATTGGACCACGGAAGGTCGAGATTTGAAATCCGACTGTGAAAGGTCGAGATTGGAGATCGGACTGTGAAAGGTGGAGAACGAAAATGGGACCGGGAAAGGTCGGGGTCGAAAATTTGAAATTGGACCATGAAAGGTCGAGATTGGAAATTGAACCGTAGAAGGTTGATATGGGAAATTAGACCGTGAAAGGTCGAGATTGGAAATTGGACCGTGGAAGGCCGAGATTGGAAATTGGACCGAAAAGATCGAGATTGGAAATTGGACCGTGGAAGGTTGAGATTAAAAATTGGACCGTGAGAGGTCGAGATTGGAAATTAGACCGTAGAAGGTCGAGATTGGAAATTGGACCGTGGAAGGTCGAGACTGGAGATCGAACCGTGGACGGTCGAGATTGGAAATTCGACCGTCGAAGGTCGAGACTGGAAATTGGACTATGGGAGGTCAAGATTGGAGATCGGACAGTGAAAGGTCGAGAACGGAAATGGGATCGTGAAAGGTCGGGGTCGAAAATTGGAAATTGGACCACGAAAGGTCGAGATTGGAAATTGGATTTTGAAAGGTCGAGATTTGAGATCGGACCGTGAAAGGTCGAGATTGTAAATAGGACCGTGGAAGGTTGAGATATGAAATTGGACCGTGAAAGGTCGAGATTGGAAATTGGACCGTGCAAGGTCGAGATTGGAAATTGAATCGTGAAAGGTCGAGATTGGAAATTGGACCATGGAAGGTCGAGATTGGAAATCCGACTATGAAAGGTCGAGATAGAAGATCGAACTGTGAAAGGTGGAGAACGGAAATGGGTCCGTGAAAGGTCGGGGTCGAAAATTTGAAATTGGACCATGAAAGGTCGAGATTGGAAATTGGACCGTGAAAGGTCGAGATTTGAGATCGGACCGTGAAAGGTCAAGATTGGTAATAGGACTGTGGAAGGTCGAGATTGGAAATCAGACACTGAAAGGTCGAGATTGGAAATTGAACCGTGGAAGGTCGATATTGGAAATTTGATCGTGGAAGGTCAAGATTGAAAATTGGACCGTGAAAGGTCGAGATTGGAAATTGGACCGTGGAAGGTTGAGATTGAAAATTGGACCAAGAAAGGCCGAGATTGGAAATTGGACCGTAGAAGGTCAAAATTGGAAATTGGACCGTGGAAGGTCGAGACTGGAGATCGGACCGTAGAAGGTCGAGATTGGTAAATGGATCGTGGAAGGTCGAGATTGGAAATTGGACCGTGGTAGGTCAAGATTGGAGATCGGATCGTGAAAGGTCGAGAACGAAAATGGGACCGTGAAAGGCCGGGGTCGAAAATTAGAAATATGACCATGAAAGGTCAAGATTGGAAATTGGATTGTGAAAGGTCGAGATTTGAGTTCGGACCATGAAAGGTCGAGATTGTAAATAGGACCGTGAAAGGTCGAGATATGAAATTGGACTGTGAAAGGTCGAGATTGGAAATTGGACCGTGAAAGGTCGAGATTGGAAATTCGACCATGGAAGGTCGAGATTGGATATCCGACTGTGAAAGGTCGAGATTGGAGATCAGACTGTGAAAGGTGGAGAACGGAAATGGGACCGTGAAATGTGGGGGTCGAAAATTTGAAATTGGACCATGAAAGGTCGAGATTGGAAATTGGACCGTGAAAGGTCGAGATTTGAGATCGGACCGTGAAAGGTCAAGATTGGGAATAGGATTGTGGAAGGTCGAGATTGGAAATCGGACCCTGAAAGGTCGAGATTGGAAATTGAACCGTGGAAGGTCGATATTGGAAATTAGACCGTGAAAGGTCGAGATTGGAAATTGGACCGTGGAAGGCCGAGATTTGAAAATGGACCATGAAATGTCAAAATTGGAAATTGGACCAAGAAGGTCGAGATTGGAAATTGGACCGTGGAAGGTTGAGATTGGAGATCGGACCGTGGAAGGTCAATATTGGAAATTGGACCGTGGAAGGTCGAGATTGGAAATTGGACCGTAGAAAGTCGAGATTGAAAATTGGATCGTGAAAGGTCGAGTTTGGAAATTTGACTGTGGAAGGCTGAGATTGAAAATTGGACCATGAAATGCCGAGATTGAAAATTGGACCATGAATGGCCGAGATTAGGAATTGGACCGTAGAAGGTCGAGATTGGAAATTGGACAGTGGAAAGTTGAGACAGGAGATCGGACCGTGGAAGGTCAAGATTGGAAATTGGATCGTGGAAGATCGAGATTGGAAATTGGACCGTGGGAGGTCAAGATTGGAGATCGGACCATGAAAGGTCGAGAACGGAAATGGGACCGTGAAAGGCCGGAGTCGAAAATTGGAAATATGACCATGAAAGGTCGAGATTGGAAATTGGATTGTGAAAGGTCGAGATTTGAGATCGGACCGTGAAAGGTCGAGATTGTAAATAGGACTGTGGAAGGTCGAGATATGAAATTGGACCGTGAAAGGTCGAGATTGGAAATTGGATCGTGCAAGGTCGAGATTGGAAATTGGACCGTGAAAGGTCGAGATTGGAAATTGGACCACGGAAGGTCGAGATTGGAAATCCGACTGTGAAAGGTCGAGATTGGAGATCGGACTGTGAAAGGTGGAGAACGAAAATGGGACAAGGAAAGGTCGGGGTCAAAAATTTGAAATTGGACCATGAAAGGTCGAGATTGGAAATTGAACCGTGGAAGGACGATATTGGAAATTAGACCGTGAAAGGTCGATATTGGAAATTGGTCCATGGAAGGCCGAGATTGAAAATTGGATCGAAAAGGTCGAGATTGGAAATTGGACCGAGAAGGTCGATATTGGAAATTGGACCGTGGAAGGTCGAGATTGGAGATGGGACCGTGGAAGGTCGATATTGGAAATTGGACCGTGGAAGGTCGAGATTGGAAAGTGGACCGTGGGAGGTCAAGATTGGAATCAGACCGTGAAAGGTCGAAAACGGAAATGGGAACGAGAAAGGTCGGGGTCGAAAATTGGAAACTGGACCATGAAAGGTTGAGATTGCAAATTGGACAATGAAAGGTCGAGATTTGAGATCAGACTGTGAATGGTCGAGATTGGAAATTGGACCGTGAAAGGTCAAGTTTGGAAATTGGACCGTGGAAGGTCGAGATTGGAAATTGGACCGTGAAAGGTCGAGATTGGAAATTGGACCGTGGAAGGTCGAGATTGGAAATTGGACCGTGAAAGGTCGAGATTGGAAATTGGACCGTGGAAGGTTGAGATTGAAAATTGGACCGTGAAAGGTCGAGATTGGAAATTGGACCGTAGAAGGTCGAGATTGGAAATTGGACCGTGGAAGGTCGAGACTGGAGATCTGACCATGGAAGGTCGAGATTGGAAATTGAACCGTGGAAGGTCGAGATTAGAAATTGGACCGTGGGAGGTCAAGATTGGCGATCGGACCGTGAAAGGTCGAGAACGGAAATGGGACCGTGAAAGGTCGGGGTTGAAAATTGGAAATTGGACCGTGAAAGATCGAGATTTTAAATTGGACCGTGGAAGGTCGAGATTGGAAATTGGACCGTGGAAGCTCGAGATTGGAGATCGGACCGTGGAAGGTCGATATTGGAAATTGGACTGTGGAATGTCGAAATTGGAAATTAGACTGTGGGAGGTCAAGATTGGAATCAGAACGTGAAAGGTCAAAAACGGAAAAGGGAACGTGAAAGGTCGGGGTCGAAAATTGGAAACTGGACCATGAAAGGTCGAGATTGGAAATTGGACCGTGAAAGGTCGAGATTGGAAATTGGATCGTGAAAGGTCAATATTGGAAATTGGACCGTGAAAGGCCGAGAACGGAAATGGGATCGTGGGAGGTCAAGATTGGAGATCGGACAGTGAAAGGTCGAGAACGGAAATGTGATCGTGAAAGGTCGGGGCAAAAATTGGAAATTGGACAATGAAAGGTTGATATTGGAAATTTGGATTGTGAAAGGTCGAGATTTGAGATCGGACCGTGAAAGGTCGAGATTGTAAATAGGACCGTGGAAGGTTGAGATACGAAATAGGACCATGAAACGTCGAGATTGGAAATTGGACCGTGAAAGGTCGAGATTGGAAATTGGACTATGGAAGGTCGAGATTGGAAATCCGACTGTGTAAGGTCGAGATTGGAGATCGGACTGTGAAAGGTGGAGAACGGAAATGGGACCGTGAAAGGTCGGGTTCGAAAATTTGAAATTGGACCATGAAAGGTCGAGATTGGAAATTGGACCGTGAAAGGTCGAGATTTGAGATCGGACCATGAAAGGTCAAGATTAGGAATAGGACTGTGGAATGTCGAGATTGGAAATCGGACCCTGAAAGGTCGAGATTGGAAATCGCACCCTGAAAGGTCGTGATTGGAAATTGAACCGTGGAAGGTCGATATTGGAAATTAGACCGTGAATGGTCGAGATTGGAAATTGTACCGTGGAACGCCGAGTTGGAAATTGGACCGAAAAGGCCGAGATTGGAAATTGGAATCGTGGAAGGTCGAGATTGGAGATCGGACCGTGCAAGGTCGATATTTGAAATTGGACCGTGGAAGGTTGAGATTGGAAATTGGACCATGGGATGTCAAGATTGGAATCAGACCGTGAAAGATAGAAAACGGAAATGGGAACGTGAAAGGTCGGGGTCGAAAATTGGAAACTGGACCATGAAAGGTCGAGATTGCAAATTGGACTATGAAAGGTCGAGATTGGAAATTGGACCGTGGAAGGTCGAGATTGCAAATTGGACCGTGGAAGGTCGAGATTAGAAATTGGACCGTGGAAGGTCTAGGTTGAAAATTGGACCGTGAAAGGTCGAGATTGGAAATTGGACCGTGGAAGGCTGAGATTGAAAAATGTACCATGAAAGACCGAGATTGGAAATTGGACCGTAGAAGGTCGAGATTGGAAATTGGACCGTGCAAGGTCGAGATCGAGATCGGACCGTGGAAGGTCGAGATTGGAAATTGGATCGTGGAAGGTCGAGATTGGAGATCGGACCGTGAAATGTCGAGAACGAAAATGGGACCGTGAAAGGTCAGGGTCGAAAATTAGAAATATGACCATGAAAGGTCGAGATTGGAAATTGGATTTTGAAAGATCGAGATTTGAGATCGGACCGTGAAAGGTCGAGATTCTAAATAGGACCGTGAAAGGTCGAGATATGAAATTGGACTGTGAAATGTCGAGATTGGAAATTGGACTGTGCATGTTCGAGATTGGAAATTGGATCGTGAAAGGTCGAGATTGGAAATTGGACCATGGAAGGTCGAGATTGGAAATCCGATTGTGGAAGGTCGAGATTGGAGATCGGACTGTGAAAGGTGGAGAACGGAAATGGGACCGTGAAAGGTCCTGGCCGAAAATTTGAAATTGGACCATGAAAGGTCGAGATTGGAAATTGGACCGTGAAAGGTCGAGATTTGAGATCGGACCGTGAAAGGTCAAGATTGGGAATAGGATTGTGGAAGGTCGAGATTGGAAATCGGACCTTGAAAGGTCGAGATTGGAAATTGAACCGTGGAAGGTCGATATTGGAAATTAGACCGTGAAAGGTCCAGATTTGAAATTGGACCATGAAAGGTCGAGATAGGAAATTGGACCGAGAAGGACGAGATTGGAAATTGGACCGTGGAAGGTCGAGATTGGAGATCGGACCGTGGAAGGTCAATATTGGAAATTGGACCGTGGAAGGTCGAGATTGGAAAATGGACCGTGGGAGGTCAAGATTGGAATTAGACCGTGAAAGGTCAAAAACGGAAATGGGAACCTGAAAGGCCTGGGGTTGAAAATTGGAAACCGGACCTTGAAAGGTTGAGATTGCAAATTGGACTATGAAAGGTCAAGATTTGAGATCAGACCGTGAAAGGTCGAGATTGGAAATTGGACCGTGCAAGGTCAAATTTGGAAATTGGACCGTGGAAGGTCGAGATTAGAAATTGGACCGTGAAAGGTCGAGATTGGAAATTGGACCGTGGAAGGTCGAGATTGGAAATTGGACCGTGAAAGGTCGAGATTGGAAATTGGACCGTGGGAGGTCAAGATTGGAATCAGACCGTGAAAGGTCGTAATTGGAAATTGGACCGTAGAAGGTCGAGATTGGAAATTGGACCGTGGAAGGTCAATACTGGAGATCTTACCATGGAAGGTCGAGATTGGAAATTGAACCGTTGAAGGTCGAGATTGGAAATTGGACCGTGAGAGGTCAAGATTGGCGATCGGACCGTGAAAGGTAGTGAACGGAAATGGGACTGTGAAAGGTCGGGGTTGAAAATTGGAAATTGGACCGTGAAAGATCGAGATTTTATATTGGACTGTGGAAGGTCGAGATTGGAAATTGGACCGTGGAAGGTCGAGATTGGAGATCGGACCGTGGAAGGTCGATATTGGAAATTGGACCGTGGAATGTCGAGATTGGAAATTAGACCGTGGGAGGTCAAGATTAGAATCAGAACGTGAAAGGTCGAAAACGGAAATGGGAACGTGAATGGCCGGGGTCGAAAATTGGAAACTGGACCATAAAGGTCGAGATTGGAAATTGGACCGTGAAAGGTCGAGATTGGAAATTGGACCATGAAAGGTCGAGATTGGAAATTGGACCGTGGGAGGTCGAGATTGGAAATTGGACCGTGAAAGGTCAATATTGGAAATTGGACCGTGAAAGGTCGAGAACGGAAATGGGATCGTGTGAGGTCAAGATTGGAGATCGGACAATGAAAGGTCGAACACCGGAAATGGGATCGTGAAAGGTCGTGGAAAAAATTGGAAATTGGACAATTAAAGGTCGATATTGGAAATTGGATTGTGAAAGGTCGAGATTTGAGATCGGACCGTGAAAGGACGAGATTGTAAATAGGACCGTGGAAGGTTGAGATATGAAAAAGGATCGTGAAAGGTCGAGATTGGAAATTGGACCGTGCAAGGTCGAGATTGGAAATTGGACTATGGAAGGTCGAGATTGGAAATTCGACTGTGAAAGGTTGAGATTGGAGATCGGACTGTGAAAGGTGGAGAACGGAAATGGGACCGTGAAAGGTCGGGGTCGAAAATTTGAAATTGGACCATGAAAGGTCGAGATTGGAAATTGGACCGTGAAAGGTCGATATTTGAGATCGGACCGTGAAAGGTCGAGATTTGGAATAGGACTGTGGAATGTCGAGATTGGAAATCGGACCCTGAAAGGTCGAGATTGGAAATCGGACCCTGAAAGGTCGAGATTGGAAATTGAACCATGGAAGGTCGATATTGGAAATTAGACCGTGAATGGTCGAGATTGGAAATTGGACCGTGGAAGGCCGAGATTGGAAATTGGACCGAAAAGGTCGAGATTGGAAATTGGACCGTGAATGTCGAGATTGGAAATTGGATCGTGGATGGTCGAGATTAGAGATCGGATTGGGGAAGGTCAATATTTGAAATTGGACCGTGGAAGGTTGAGATTGGAAATTGGACCGTGGGAGGTCAAGATTGGAATTAGACCGTGAAAGATAGAAAACGGAAATGGGAACGTGAAAGGTCGAGGTCGAAAATTGGAAACTGGACCATGAAAGGTCGAGATTGCAAATTGGAATATGAAAGGTCGAGATTTGAGATCAGACCGTGAAAGGTCGAGATTGGAAATTGGACCATGGAAGGTCGAGATTGCAAATTGGACCCTGGAAGGTCGAGATTAGAAATTGGACCATGAAAGGTCGAGATTGGAATTTGGACCGTGGAAGGTCTAGATTGAAAATTGGACCGTGAAAGGTCGAGATTGGAAATTGGACCGTGGAAGGCTGAGATTGAAAAATAGACCATGAAAGACCGAGATTGGAAATTGGACCGTAGAAGGTCGAGATTGGAAATTGGACCGAGGAAGGTCGAGACTGGAGATCGGATCGTGGAAGGTCGAGATTGGAAATTGGATCATGGAAGGTCGAGATTGGAAATTGGACCGTGGGAGGTCAAGATTGGAGATCGGATCGTGAAATGTCGAGAACGAAAATGGGACCGTGAAAGGTCTGGGTCGAAAATTAGAAATACGACCATGAAAGGTCGAGATTGGAAATCGGATTGTGAAAGGTCGAGATTTGAGATCGGACTGTGAAAGGTCGAGATTGTAAATAGGACCGTGAATGGTCGAGATATGAAATTGGACCGTAAAATGTCGAGATTGGATATTGGACCGTGCAAGTTCGAGATTGGAAATTGGTTCGTGAAAGGTCGAGATTGGAAATTGGACCATGGAAGGTTGAGATTGGAAATCCGACTGTGAAAGGTCGATATTGGAGATCGGACTGTGAAAGGTGGAGAAAGGAAATGGGATCGTGAAAGGTCGGGGTCGAAAATTTGAAATTGGACCATGAAAGGTCGAGATCGTGGGAGGTTGGAATTTGAACCGTGGAAGGTCGAGATTGGAAATTAGACCGTGAAAGGTCGAGATTGGAAATTGGACCGTGGAAGGTCAGGATTGGAAATTGGACCGTGGAAGGTCTAGATTGGAGATCGGACCTTGGAAGGCCGATATTGGAAATTGGACCGTGGAAGGTCGAGATTGGAAATTGGTCCGTGGGAGGTCAAGATTGGAATCAGACCATGAAAGGTCGAAAATAAAAATGAGAACGTGAAAGTTCGGGGTCGAAAATTGGAAACTGGACCATGAAAGGTCGAGATTGAAAATTGGACCATAAAAGGTCGAGATTTGTGATCAGACCGTGAAAGGTCCAGATTGGAAATTGGACCGTGGAAGGCAGAGATTTGAAATTGGACCATGAAAGGTCGAGATAGGAAATTGGACCGAGAAGGACGAGATTGGAAATTGGACCGTGGAAGGTCGAGATTGGAGATCGGACCGTGGAAGGTCGATATTGGAGATTGGACCGTGGAAGGTCGAGATTGGAAATACGACTGTGAAAGGTCGAGATTGGACATCGGACTGTGAAAGGAGGAGAACGGAAATGGGACCGGGAAAGGTCGGGGTCGAAAATTTGAAATTGGACCATGAAAGGTCGAGGTTGGAAATTGGAGCGTGAAAGGTCGAGATTTGAGATCGGACCATGAAAGGTCAAGATTGGGAATAGGACTGTGGAAGGTCGAGATTGGAAATCGGACCCTAAAAGGCCGAGATTGGAAATTGAACCGTGGAAGGTCGATATTGGAAATTAGACCATGAAAGGTCGAGATTGGAAATTTGACCGTGGAAGGCCGAGATTGGAAATTGGACCGAAAAGGTCGAGATTGGAAATTGGACCGAGAAGGTCAAGATTGGAAATTGAACCGTGGAAGGTCGAGATTCGAGATCGGATCGTGGAAGGTCGATATTGGAAATTGGACCGTGGAAGGTCGAGATTGGAAAATGGACCGTGGGAGGTCAAGATTGGAATCAGACCGTAAAAGGTCGAAAACGGAAATGGGAACGTGAAAGGCCGGGGTCGAAAATTGGAAACTGGACCCAGAAAGGTTGAGATTGCAAATTGGACTATGAATGGTCGAGATTTGAGATCAGACCGTGAAAGGCCGAGATTGGAAATTGGACCGTGGAAGGTCGAGATTGGAAATTGGACCGTGGAAGGTCGAGATTGGAAATTGGACCGTGAAAGGTCGAGATTGGAAATTGGACCGTGGAAGGTCAAGATTGGAAATTGGTCCGTGAAAGGTCGAGATTGGAAATTGGACCGTGGAAGGTTGAGATTGAAAATTGGAGCGTGAAAGGTCGAGATTGGAAATTGGACCGCAGAAGGTCGAGATTAGAAATTGGACCGTGGAAGGTCGAGACTGGAGATCTGACTGTGGAAGGTCGAGATTGGAAATTGGACCGTGAAAGGTCGAGATTGGAAATTGGACCATAGGAGGTCAAGATTGGAGATCGAACCGTGAAAGGTCGGGGTCGAAAATTGGAAATTGTACCATGAAAGGTCGAGATTGGATATTAGATTGTGATAGGTCGAGATTTGAGATCGGACCGTGAAAGGTCAAGATTGTAAATAGGACCGTGGAAGGTCGAGATATGAAATTGGACCGTGAAAGGTCGAGATTGGAAATTGGATCGTGGAAGGTCGAGATTGGAAATTGGACCGTGAAAGGTCGAGATTGGAAATTGGACCATGGAAGATCGAGATTTGAAATACGACTGTGAAAGGTCGAGTTTGGAGATCGGACTCTGAAAGGTGGAGAACGGAAATGGGACCGTGAAAGGTCGGTGTCAAAAATTTGAAATTGGACCATGAAAGGTCGAGATTGGAAATTGGACCATGTAAGGTCGAGATTTGAGATCGGACCGTGAAAGGTCAAGATTGGGAATCGAATTGTGGAAGGTCGAGATTGGAAATCGGACCCTGAAAGTTCGAGGTTGGAATTTGAACCGTGGAAGGTCGAGATTGGAAATTAGACCGTGAAAGGTCGAGATTGGAAATTGGACCGTGGAAGGTCAGGATTGGAAATTGGACCGTGGAAGGTCTAGATTGGAGATCGGACCTTGGAAGGCCGATATTGGAAATTGGACCGTGGAAGGTCGAGATTGGAAATTGGTCCGTGGGAGGTCAAGATTGGAATCAAACCGTGAAAGGTCGAAAATGGAAATGAGAACGTGAATGTTCGGGGTCGAAAATTGGAAACTGGACCATGAAAGGTCGAGATTGAAAATTGGACCATAAAAGGTCGAGATTTGTGATCAGACCGTGAAAGGTCCAGATTGGAAATTGGACCGTGGAAGGCAGAGATTTGAAATTGGACCATGAAAGGTCGAGATAGGAAATTGGACCGAGAAGGACGAGATTGGAAATTGGACCGTGAAAGGTCGAGATTGGAGATCGGACCGTGGAAGGTCGATATTGGAAATTGGACCGTGGATAGCCGAGATTGGAAATTGGACTGAAAAGGTCGAGATTGGAAATTGGACCGTGAATGTCGAGATTGGAAATTTGATCGTGGATGGTCGAGATTAGAGATCGGATCGGGGAAGGTCAATATTTGAAATTGGACCGTGAAAGGTCGAGATTGTAAATAGGACCGTGAATGGTCGAGATATGAAATTGGACCGTGAAATGTCGAGATTGGATATTGGACCGTGCAAGTTCGAGATTGGAAATTGGATCGTGAAAGGTCGAGATTGGAAATTGGACCATGGAAGGTTGAGATTGGAAATCCGACTGTGAAAGGTCGAGATTGGAGATCGGACTGTGAAAGGTGGAGAAAGGAAATGGGACCGTGAAAGGTCGGGGTCGAAAATTTGAAATTGGACCATGAAAGGTCGAGATAGGAAATTGGACCGTGAAAGGTCGAGATTTGAGATCGGACCGTGAAAGGTCAAGATTGGGAATAGGATTGTGGAAGGTCGAGATTGGAAATCGGACCCTAAAAGGTCGAGATTGAAAATTGAACCGTGGAAGGTCGATATTGGAAATTAGACCGTGAAAGGTCGAGATTGGAAATTGGACCGTGGGTCCGAGATTTGAAATTGGACCATGAAAGGTCGAGATTGGAAATTGGACCGAGAAGGTCGAGATTGGAAATTGGACCTTGGAAGGTCGAGATTGGAGATCGCACCGTGGAAGGTCGATATTGGAAATTTGACCATGGAAGGTCGAGATTGGAAATTGGACTGTGTTAAGTCAAGATTGGAATCAGACCGTGAAAGGTGGAAAACGGAAATGGGAACGTGAAAGGTCGGGGTCGAAAATTGGAAACTGGACCATGAAAGGTCGAGATTGCAAATTGGACTATGAAAGGTCGAGATTTGAGATCACACCGTGAAAGGTCGAGATTGGAAATTGGAACGTGGAAGGTCGAGATTGAAAATTGGACGGTGGAAGGTCGAGATTAGAAATTGGACCGTGAAAGGTCGAGATTGTAAATTGGACCGTGGAAAGTCAAGATTGAAAATTGGACCGTGAAAGGTGGAGATTGGAAATTGGACCGTGAAAGGTTGATATTGAAAATTGGAACATGAAAGGCCGAGATTGGAAATTGGACCGTAGAAGGCCAAGATTGGAAATTAGAACGTGGAAGGTCGAGACTGGAGATCGGACAGTGGAAGGTCAAGATTGGAAATCGGATCGTGGAAGGTCGAGATTGGAAATTGGACCGCGGGAGGTCAAGATTGGAGATCGGATCGTGAAATGTCGAGAACGAAAATGGGACCGTGAAAGGTCAGGGTCGAAAATTAGAAATACGACCATGAAAGGTCGAGATTGGAAATCGGATTGTGAAAGGTCGAGATTTGAGATCGGACCGTGAAAGGTCGAGATTGTAAATAGGACCGTGAATGGTCGAGATATGAAATTGGACCGTGAAATGTCGAGATTGGATATTGGACCGTGCAAGTTCGAGATTGGAAATTGGATCGTGAAAGGTCGAGATTGGAAATTGGACCATGGAAGGTTGAGATTCGAAATCCGACTGTGAAAGGTCGAGATTGGAGATCGGACTGTGAAAGGTGGAGAAAGGAAATGGGACCGTGAAAGGTCGGGGTCGAAAATTTGAAATTGGACCATGAAAGGTCGAGATTGGAAATTGGACCGTGAAAGGTCGAGATTTGAGATCAGACCGTGAAAGGTCAAGATTGGGAATAGGACTGTGGAAGGTCGAGATTGGAAATCGGACCCTAAAAGGTCGAGATTGAAAATTGAACCGTGGAAGGTCGATATTGGAAATTAGACCGTGAAAGGTCGAGATTGGAAATTGGACCGTGGGGCCGAGATTTGAAATTGGACCATGAAAGGTCGAGATTGGAAATTGGACCGAGAAGGTCGAGATTGGAAATTGGACCGTGGAAGGTCGAGATTGGAGATTGCACCGTGGAAGGTCGATATTGGAAATTGGACCGTGGAAGGTCAAGATTGGAAATTGGACTGTGTTAGGTCAAGATTGGAATCAGACCGTGAATGGTGGAAAACGGAAATGGGAACGTGAAAGGTCGGGGTCGAAAATTGGAAACTGGACCATGAGAGGTCGAGATTGCAAATTGGACTATGAAAGGTCGAGATTTGAGATCACACCGTGAAAGGTCGAGATTGGAAATTGGACCGTGGAAGGTCGAGATTGAAAATTGGACCGTGAAAGGTCGAGATTGGAAATTGGACCGTGGAAAGTCAAGATTGAAAATTGGACCGTGAAAGGTGGAGATTGGAAATTGGATCGTGGAAGGTTGAGATTGAAAATTGGAACATGAAAGGCCGAGATTGGAAATTGGACCGTAGAAGGCCGAGATTGGAAATTGGAACGTGGAAGGTCGAAACTGGAGATTGGACAGTGGAAGGTCAAGATTGGAAATCGGATCGTGGAAGGTCGAGATTGGAAATTGGACCGCGGGAGGTCAAGATTGGAGATCTGACCGTGAAAGGTCAAGAATGGAAATGAGACCATGAAAGGTCGGGGTTGAAAATTGGAAATATGACCATGAAAGGTCGAGATTGGAAATTGGATTGTGAAAGGTCGAGATTTGAGATCGGACCGTGAAAGGTCGAGATTGTAAATAGGACCGTGGAAGGTCGAGATATGAAATTGGACCCTGAAAGGTCGAGATTGGAAATTGGACCGTGCAAGGTCGAGATTAGAAATTGGACCGTGAAAGGTCGAGATTGCAAATTGGACCATGGAAGGTCGAGATTGGAAATACGACTGTGAAAGGTCGAGATTGGACATCGGACTGTGAAAGGAGGAGAACGGAAATGGGACCAGGAAAGGTCGGGGTTGAAAATTTGAAATTGGACCATGAAAGGTCGAGGTTGGAAATTGGAGCGTGAAAGGTTGAGATTTAAGATCGGACCATGAAAGGTCAAGATTGGGAATAGGACTGTGGAAGGTCGAGATTGGAAATCGGACCCTGAAAGGCCGAGATTGGAAATTGAACCGTGGAAGGTCGATATTGGAAATTAGACCATGAAAGGTCGAGATTGGAAATTTGACCGTGGAAGGCCGAGATTGGAAATTGGACCGAAAAGGTCGAGATTGGAAATTGGACCGAGAAGGTCAAGATTGGAAATTGAACCGTGGAAGGTTGAGATTCGAGATCGGACCGTGGAAGGTCGATATTGGAAATTGGACCGTGGAAGGTCGTGATTGGAAAATGGACCGTGGGAGGTCAAGATTGGAATCAGACCGTAAAAGGTCGAAAACGGAAATGGGAACGTGAAAGGTCGGGGTCAAAAATTGGAAACTGGACCCAGAAAGGTTGAGATTGCAAATTGGACTATAAATGGTCGAGATTTGAGATCAGACCGTGAAAGGCCGAGATTGGAAATTGGACCGTGGAAGGTCGAGTTTGGAAATTGGACCGTGGAAGGTCGAGATTAGAAATTGGACCGTGAAAGGTCGAGATTGGAAATTGGACCGTGGAAGGTCAAGATTGGAAATTGGTCCGTGAAAGGTCGAGATCGGAAATTGGACCGTGGAAGGTTGAGATTGAAAATTGGAGCGTGAAAGGTCGAGATTGGAAATTGGACCGTAGAAGGTCGAGATTAGAAATTGGACCGTGGAAGGTCGAGACTGGAGATCTGACCGTGGAAGGTCGAGATTGGAAATTGGACCGTGAAAGGTCGAGATTTGAAATTGGACCATAGGAGGTCAAGATTGGAGATCGAACCGTGAAAGGTCGGGGTCGAAAATTGGAAATTGTACCATGAAAGGTCGAGATTGGACATTAGATTGTGATAGGTCGAGATTTGAGATCGGACCGTGAAAGGTCAAGATTGTAAATAGGACCGTGGAAGGTCGAGATATGAAATTGGACCGTGAAAGGTCGAGATTGGAAATTGGATCATGGAAGGTCGAGATTGGAAATTGGACCGTGAAAGGTCAAGATTGGAAATTGGACCATGGAAGATCGAGATTTGAAATACGACTGTGAAAGTTCGACTTTGGAGATCGGACTGTGAAAGGTGGAGAACGGAAATGGGACCGTGAAAGGTCGGTGTCAAAAATTTGAAATTGGACCATGAAAGGTCGAGATTTGAGATCGTACCGTGAAAGGTCAAGATTGGGAATCGAATTGTGGAAGGTCGAGATTGGAAATCGGACCCTGAAAGTTCGAGGTTGGAAATTGAACCGTGAAAGGTCGAGATTGGAAATTAGACCGTGAAAGGTCGAGATTGGAAATTGGACCGTGGAAGGCCGAGATTGGAAATTGGAACGTGAAAGAACGAGATTGGAAATTGGACCGTGGAAGGTCAGGATTGGAAATTGGACCGTGGAAGGTCTAGATTGGAGATCGGACCTTGGAAGGCCGATATTGGAAATTGGACCGTGGAAGGTCGAGATTGGAAATTGGTCCGTGGGAGGTCAAGATTGGAATCAGACCGTGAAAGGTCAAAAATGGAAATGAGAACGTGAAAGTTCGGGGTCGAAAATTGGAAACTGGACCATGAAAGGTCGTGATTGAAAATTGGACCATGAAAGGTCGAGATTTGTGATCAGACCGTGAAAGGTCCAGATTGGAAATTGGACCGTGGAAGTTCGAGACTGGAGATCGGACCGTGGAAGGTCGAGATTGGAAATCGGACTGTGGAAGGTCGAGATTGGAAATTGGATCGTGGGAGGTCAAGATTGGAGATTGGACCGTGAAAGGTTGAGAACGGAAATGGGACCGTGAAAGGCCGGGGTCGAAAATAGGAAATTGGACCATGAAAGATCCAAATTGGAAATTGGATTGTGAAAGGTCGAGATTTGAGATCGTACCGTGAAAGGTGGAGAACGGAAATGGGATCGTGAATGGTCGGGGTCGAAAATTTGAAATTGGACCATGAAAGGTCGAGATTGGAAATTGGACCGTGAAAGGTCGAGATTTGAAATCGGACCGTGAAAGGTCAAGATTGGGATTCGGATTGTGGAAGGTCGAGATTGGAAATTGGACACTGAAAGGTCGAGGTTGGAAATTGAACCGTGGAAGGTCGAGAATGGAAATTAGACCGTAAAAGGTCGAGATTGGAAATTGGACTGTGGAAGTCCGAGATTGGAAATTGGACCGTGAAAGGTCGAGATTGGAAATTGGACCGTGGAAGGCCGAGATTGTAAATTGGA
Source organism: Adenophora triphylla var. japonica (assembly GCA_022495995.1). Classification (NCBI taxonomy): domain Eukaryota; kingdom Viridiplantae; phylum Streptophyta; class Magnoliopsida; order Asterales; family Campanulaceae; genus Adenophora; species Adenophora triphylla. The sequence goes on along the minus strand of JAFEMH010000464.1, from coordinate 435,148 downwards.
CCTTGGAAGGTCAAGATTGGAGATCGGACCTTGGAAGGTCGATATTGGAAATTGGACCGTGGAAGATAGAGATTGGAAATTGGACCGTGGGAGGTCAAGATTGGAATCAGACTGTGAAAGGTCGAAAATGGAAATGGGAACGTGAAAGGTCGAGGTCGAAAATTGGAAACTGGACCATGAAAGGTCGAGATTGCAAATTGGACCATGAAAGGTTGAGATTTGAGATCAGACCGAGAAAGGTTGAGATTGGAAATTGGAGCGTGGAAGGTTGAGATTGGAAATTGGACTGTGAAAGGTCGAGATTGGAAATTGGACCGTAGAAGGTCGAGATTGGAAATTGGACCGTGAAAGGCCGAGATTGGAAATTGGACCGTGGAAGGTTGAGATTGAAAATTTGACCGTGAAAGGTCGAGATTGGAAATTTGACCGTACAAGGTAGAGATTGGAAATTGGACCGAGGAAGGTCGAGACTGGAGATCGGACCGTGGAAGGTCGAGATTGGAAATTGTACCGTAGAAGGTCGAGATTGGAAATTGGACCGTGGGAGGTCAAGATTGGAGATCGGACCATGAATGGTCGAGAACGGATACATGCCTGCCCCTACTGATCCCAATGCATCTTGGTATCCCCCGGGATTCAATCCTTTCCCTCTACACGAGCCTCGCAACCATAACCAAAAATCCCAATGTCTACCCGGGACAGACATCCCAAGCGGATATCCTGACATTTCAAACCTACCACCCGCTGGTCTACCACTTGGGGATAATGAAACATTTCCCCAATTCCCAAACACAACCCTTAGCGGCCCGAGCAATCATGACCTCAATTTCAACAACCCAGGGTACGGGATGGTATACACTCAACTACCTCCCCAAGACTCCCGAATGGCGATCCCATCAGCCAATCCACCTCCATCTTCGGTTTCCATCCCCGAAAATGGCAACCCGCCTCAACTTACCGATCCCCACATGGCTTGGTTGATCGAACAAATGAAGGACATGCAAGGAAAACTGGCCAACTCTCGGAAGGACTCCCTCATGCCCACAGATCCGAACAAGGTGGTTCCTCTACCGCCAAAATTCAGAATGCCGGAAATGGAAAAGTTCGACGGGACAGAATGCCCAAAGACCCACATCGACACCTATGTCTTGGGTATGAGAGCCAAAGGGGCCACCCCACAACAATTGGCGGATCACTTCCAGCATTCCCTCAAATCCACAGCATTAAGGTGGTTCCTCAACGTAAAGGCAGAAAACCGCTCCACGTGGGACCAAATCAGCGAAATCTTCCTGGAGAAGTACCGCGCCAACCTTAAATGGGAAACAAAATGCCATGATTTGCAAGCCACTGAACAAAAGGATGACGGACCAGTAGGCGAGATCTACAAAAGATGGAACTGGAAGCTAAGCGAGATAATGGATCCGCTTTCCAAAGAAGAGCAAATGGACATCTTCCATTCCTGCCTCAAACCATCTCTGAGGACCTTGATTAGCCATCACTTCTATCCAGACCTCCGTCCCATGGTCAACGCTGGAACCAAGTTCGAAAAGGCCTTGAGTCTCCAGAAGACAACAGCGACCCCTGCTTCGTCTTACCGCTATCGGACAAATCTGTCAAATCCAGCACCTATCACGAACAAAGGAAAAGAAGCAGCTGGAACGATCCACTACATCCAGAACGGAGCTCAAGTAAACCGAGATCAAGCACCCACGAGGAACAACAATCCCCCTCGCATACCACAGTTCCAGCATTTCGACAACCTCGAAATGCCTCTGGGCCAAGTATTTGAAGCATTGGTAAAGCGAAATCTTCTCAAGCCTCTCGAGAATTTCCAACCAAAGACTCTCAAGCCCAACATGGATATGAGCAAGCACTGGGACTTCCACAACTACCCCAGTCACACCACCGACAATTGCTTCGTGCTGAAGCAAGTGGTCCAGGTGCTAATCGAAGAGGGAAAGTTGGAACGCCCCATGGCCCCAACACCATCGGAAATCCATTCCCCCGGAATGACAGGGTAAACATGATAGCCTTCAGCAAGACTCCATGTGAGAGTAGGCCTCCTGCAATCTCCGAAACCGTCAACATGCTATCCCGCTATGACTGGGAATGTGAAACCAGAGTCAAACGCTCCCGTGACCGGGAATCCCGACAGTAAAACCCAAGGATGACTGTCTCTCTACGATCTCTACCACGATCGAGACACACCAATGGATGGATCAAACGCTCCCCGGAGGAGACTGAATCAAACGGCAGCACCGGAAGCGGTCTAGCCTTCACAGACGCAGACTTGCCGATATGTGAAAACAGACACAACGAGGCCCTCCTCATCCTCATAAAGATAGAGAGGTTCTACCTCCCGAACATCTTGATCGATAATGGCTCTGCGGTCAACATCATTACCTTACGCATATTGAAACGACTCTATGTCGACCTCTCCCTGATGAGACCTTCACCTCGGATAATCCGAGCTTACGAATCCACTCCACACCCTGTCGTAGGAGTAATCAATCCGAGGATCCAATTCAACGAACAATTGGAGTCGGTAGAATTCCAAGTTGTGGAAATCAACTCAAACTTCTCCGCCCTGCTGGGACGACCTTGGCTGCATCAGATAAAAGCAGTATCATCTACTCTTCACCAATGTGTGAAATTCATCAACGCCAATGGAAACCTTGAGGTGATCCGCGGAAGCAGCACGATGGCAAGTGCTTGGCCAGCAAGCTATGACCCAGAAGAAGGTCCCGACATGATCGAATACTCCTCTGCAGGCGAGTCTCCAGTCCTGTCCCGCTACGAAATCGATCCCTACATCCACGCTCTAAGCCGTGATGAGCTAGAGATCAAAGAACGCATGGGCCAAGACGACAACGCTGAATTATGCGACTGCGAAGAATGCATGAAAGAAGATCAAGAGATGGACGCCCAGATGGAACTTGACCGAGAAGTAGACTCATACTTCGCCAAAACCCTCCTGAGGAAAGCTGGCTCATCACCAACCCGCTAGTACAGGACAACCCTTTAGCCGACATGCTCGGATCTCACGGGGACAGCCATCACAGCATAGTCCAATTCAACATTCCGGTATCTGACTTGGAAGAACAATGGCGCAACCTTCTTCAAAGCCTAATCAGAGAAGGAGAGATAGCATGCTCCCTCAATTCAGACATCATAAATGTCATCCAAGCAAAGATCCCAGATAAGGAAGCATATTCTATGAAGATAATCAACATCAGCAAGAATCAACTCCGAATCAGCGAATGCTTCGCCCTCCTGGAAGAAGCTCTCCATAACTTCTATCATCAAGGTCCCCCGAGATCTGTTAGCAACACCAATGGAGGGACACCGTCAAAGGAGCAACCTAAAACCTCCACTATCTGGTTTGAAGTCGAACCGCAGGCAAGCCATCCTCCGGGAACCGCATCGACTGAAGAATGGCCACCAAAGCCATCGCCACCGTCTCTAGACCCATAGCCCGCAAAGAGCAATGAAGCCTGGTCCAATCCCTCATCGCCTAGAGTCTAGCTTCGAGCCATGTTGTCTGTGAATTCAAGTCTTTCGACTCATCTGATGGCTCTACGCCAGAAGATTGTGAATCCATAATCAACAATGTATCTTCTCTAAGCTTTTAATAAAAGGTCTGACCTTTCTAAATATCCTTCCATTGCATCTTTAACGAAATGATGAGTTAACTAAATCACAAACAGTTAATAACTATTCATCTAATAAAGAAGCAGACACATTAATTGAACAAATGCATTAAACAAACCTTTAAGCACATTGTCAAACGAGAGAAAAACCGGGCCCAAGATGCCAAGTATGTTTTAATCACAGTGAGTTTGGGAACTGCTGAAGAGCGAAAGAGACGCACGTCAGCACAGCGCGTCAATCAGATCTTCCAATACCTCAAGAGCAGGGAAACCGCCTTCATGAACAAGGAAGGCCAACGCAAGGAAGGAGTCAAAGCCAAGAGCATCATGGCCCTAAAATGCCTAGCCTCTCACTTTGTCATTCTTGGAGACATGCTATACAAAAAATGCTACTAAGGACCGCTCCTACGCTGCATCCACCAGGAAAAAGCAAGCGAGCTCATGAACAAAGTCCACAATGGGGCTTGCGGCCCTCACATGAATTCCAGAGCCCTAATGCAGATCATTCTTCGAATGGGCTACTAATGGATATCCATGGAGGCAGACTGCATCCACTTTGTCCGAAGCTGCGACAAGTGCCAACGGTTCTCCAACCTCAATCATCTTCCTCCTCACGATCTCTACTGCATGACTACGCCCTGGCCCTTCGCGACTTGGGGAATTGATGTTATCGGAAAGATCGCTTCGCCAGGCAGCAATGGCCACGAATTCATCTTGGTAGCCATCGACTACTTCACAAAATGGGTCGAAGCCAAGTCATACAAGGTGCTAACTTCCAGGAGGGTCACACATTTCCTCAAGGAAAACATCATATGCCGATACGGCATCCCGAATGAGGTCATATCAGACAACAGGTCCCACTTCGAAAGAGAATCCAACAGACTGCTGGCCGAATTCAAGATCACAGGCCACAAGTCTCCTCCCTACAGGCCGCAAACTAACGGCACAGTAGAAGCAGCAAATAAGACCCTCAAACGAATCATCCGAAAAATGACCACCCGTGGACGAGATTGGCCCGAGAAGCTGCACCTTGCACTTTGGGGCTACCGAACATCAGTCAGAACAGCCACGGGAGAAACGTCATTCGCCCTAACATAAGGGATGGAAGCAGTACTGCCTGTTGAATTGGAAATTCCCTCACTCCGAGTGCTGCTGGAAAACAAGATCAACGAAGTCGAATGGCTCCGAAGCCGACATGACAAACTGGCTTTGCTAGACGAGCGAAGACTAAAGGCCATGGAGCACATCCGAGCCTACTAAAGCAGAATGGCTAGAGCCTTCGACAAGAAAGTCATGTTGCGAGACATCAGGGAAGGCGATCTGGTACTCAAAGAAAAGCCTCCCACTCGAACCAACCCACTGGGAAAATGGGAACCAACATGGATCGGCCCTTTCGTTGTTCAAAAGATCTTCTCCGGAGGTGCCATGAAGTTGATAGACCTAGACGGCAATCCCTTCATGAATCCAGTCAACGGAAGCAAACTTCGCAGATACTTCGCCTAAATAAGATCAACTGTGCATCTCTTGGCACTCCTTATAGTGTCGAACTACGCAGACCTGAGCCCTCTAGTCCAGGGGAACGTAGGCAACCTTAATTGGTCCGGTCTAAAAACACACAAAAAAACAAAAAGTTTGAATATCAACCAAGACCTCCATCAAACTATACACTTTTCCAAAACACACAAGAAGCGAGGAAGTCACTGAAAAGACCGTCAAAAATGACTTGTCAAGGGATCATCCAACCTTCCCATCCAAACTCAAAATCCAAACAAAAAGGGATGCCATCAAGGCCTTGACTGCTTCAGTCCACAAATACAACAGAAAGGTCCAAAGCTGGACGCCGCCAAGGCTCACAAAAGAAACAAAAGGTGAACAAGAGATCTTGCATCTCGACAAAGCTTTAAAATTAAATCACAAATCACTAACGGTTACAACATTTCTTGATGAGTTTAAGCACGGTCTACTCTCAAGTTCACAACATGCTAAAAGACAGCTTAATACATTTAACAAATAATGTGTCTGCAATGCATTGAATGGATATTTAGGAGGTCATTCCGCGCCACCTGCGCTTGTCCCCTCGCCATTTTTTCCTTTCTTCCCTCATCCCCGGCGAGTCTTCTTTCGCTCCACGCGAGCCAACTCTGTCTCTCTCATTCCGAAATTAGAGGTCCTCCCCGTAGAGTTAAACATTCCAGCAGCTCGCAGAGCTTCATTCGCCCGTGCCTCGGCCCGAATCTCCTCCCTGTGAGTCTGCAAAAGGGGACCTCTCTCCGTCAATCGGTCAACTCTGGTCTCGTAGTCGAATAAAGCATCTCCTGTCACATTTTGAGGGTTAGACCAGGCTTCAGCACTCCTAAGGCTAAAGCTCGGACCGCAACCTTGCCCCAGAATCGCTTCACGCCTGCTCCCCAAAACCACTTGGGACTGCCCAACATGCTGCTCGTACAAATCCAGGTACTCGGTTGTCAACACAACACTCTCCCGACGTCGAAGGAGCACCACAGGAGGGAAAACGGAATACTTCCATACCCTCAGAAAATACAGAAGAGCATCTAAAGCTGCCATACAAAGAGAAGCTACCTCCACAGTGGCAATATCGTCCCAGCCCAGCAAAGGCTCCTGCCTCATCCCGAACTGCCGGGAAATAAGCGACGAAATATAGAAGGAGGACCAAGACAAACCTGGAACTCTGAAAACATAGGACCCTTCCTGAAAGGCCCTCCTAGTATCAATCCCCTAATGCGGAACCCACCAGCGAATATGATGCGTACCAACCTGTGCCATCCATCTCTCCCAGGCGGACTGATCCATATCCAATACAAGAGGACGCTGAGCAAACATCCACGAGCTAAAAGACGCCGGAGACTCGGGCATGGCCTGAAGCCTCTCTCGCAACCACAGGTGAGCAAAGTTGGGCTTCCCCCTCTCTTGAACCTATCCCCAGTCGCCAGACGATCAATGCCGTGAAGGGTCTCCCCCAACACCAACGAAACAAAATCCTCCCCAGCTCTGCAATGCCCTACCACATCCAGCAAAGCTCCATCACATACCCCAAGGGAGATGACCATGAAAAGCGTCGCTATCATGATGCATCCCACGAGACGTCACTCTCGTCATCACTCCGCTCCGGCAGCGCAGAAATGTCAATATGACCCGAATCAAGAGTCATACCCTGCACTTCTTCCAACGAAGTCTGAAGAAAGCATCCAAGCTTCACGCTCACGGCAGGACCGCCAATCAAAGGAAGCGAGATGGCCTCCACCTCTGGCCCTCCCATCAAATCCCGAAAATCCTCAAAGGTGGGCATCACTTCATTGTAGGAAAAGCTATACACATGCCTCCTAATATCCCAGAACTTTGCGGCAGCCCGCAACAGCTCCCAATCAGGAACTAACTCCTTAAGGGACGAAACCTAGCAAAGTCAAAATCTCACCTTGAATGCCCGCCTATTGTGCCTCATACGGTGCCGCATCCACATTTTCAGCCGCTCAAGGAAGTATGCTTGCCGCTCCTTCGAAAGCCTCGGCAAAACTCTTGGAACGGACGAAGAATCCATGGCAAAAATGGAGGTTTCTAGAGAAAATGAGGAAGAAAGCTCGAAATGACTTCAAATGGGAAGTGAGGGAAGTCCAGCTACTGTTCCCGGCAGGACCTTGCCCCAAACTACCCAAAAATCCTGGCCAAAGCCATTTTCGGCAACCATACACTAACCCCAAATGCATTCCCAGCTCATGTGACATGCACAAAAAAAAAAAAAACTAGCAACAATTCCTAGGTCAATCCCCGGGAATCACAAAATACGACATAACATCTCAAATAAAATACTTTTCTTTGCAAATACAAGTGTTTTATTACAGGTACAAAACGTCTGTTGCTAAACAATAAAAAAACAACGGAAAGAAGGAAAGCAAATGAGCCCTACTCTGACTCATCATCATCAACCTCCGCAAACAAGAAGTCCGGCATCTCGGCAAACTCGCCAGCCACACCCTCTTCATCAGAATACTGGACCCCCTCCTGAGGCGAGTACTCGAAGTACTCCGAAGGATCGACCCCGGTGAAAGGATCATAGAAGGGATGCGCTGACGAACCCTCTTCCTGTGCCTCCTGCGGAGGAAAGAACTGCTGAAGAGTCTGCGGCCTTTGGGCCCCCGAAGACGTCCCTGCATCAAGACTATGCCACCCCCGAATCGGCATATCAGGCTGTGGCCCTGGCTCAGCCCTCGAAAAAGGAGTATCCACAAAATGCCTCAAAGGCATCGGCTCGAACGCCGGTGCATGCAGCGAAGACCCGCAAGACAGCTTCCCGACAAGCTTCTTCACAAAAGACCTCATCCCCACAAATCGGCGGGTCAGCGTATCAAAAGATCTCCCCGAGACCTGCGCAAGCAAACAACCAAAGAAACGCTCAGCTAAGGAGATACAATCATACTCAATAAAAGAGAAAAATACAGAAAAGAGGCCAAGATGGAAAAGAGTAAGCACACTCAGCGGAGCATCCGGGTCAACCCGATAAGCAGCAGGAGCCTGCTCTGGGATGGGCACCGACACCCTCCTCCTCGACGAATCCTCACGGACGTACGTAAAGTCCGGCCCAGGCACCGGAACATCTGGGGGAACCGGTGGGCCATCCTGCCTCTCCCTCGCCAACACCTGTGGCATCCTCAGCTTCCGCCTGACGAAGGCCCTGTACTCCTCTCCATACAGGATGAACTCCTTGGTGCTCACGCCCTCCAGGTACCTCTCGTGCTCCAGCACATCCATGTCATGAGGATGCATCATCCCGAAGGGCGGATCCCTAGGAGCCACAGGGGGCTCGCCTGGGCCATGCTGCCAGAAGACCCTCTCCCCCAGATACATGACATCACAAGTAAGGCCCCGCAGCATCTTCCTCTGCCGTGTCACCGCGGGACCGCCCTCGAGCTCGTCATTGCCATATCGAGCCCTGGGGTACAACTCAAACCCCTCCGGGGCTATCCCTCTCCAGGAACTCCTGCACATCCTGATATGTAATTATGAGCTTCCCCCTGACCGTCCTCCTCCTCCTCAACGAACGGGCCCAGCCCAGCATAGCAGGATAGGCCACCATGGCCTCAGCCTCCCGATCCCACAGCTGACACCGAAAGATCTCATAGCACCACACCTGCAACAAAAGCAAATAAGACTCAGAGCAAAAGAAGATGGAGAAATGACAAACTGCTAAATCACAAACAGCAATAAACTCATACCTCCAGTGAAAAATTAAAACATCCCAGGGAACTGGCCACGCCCCGGCTAAACCTGTCCATTGCAAAATAGAGCTCGGCCAAGCCCGCCTCGCCCCAAGCAATCTCACTAACTCTCTCCAAGTCCACCAAACTCTCCAGCGGAGGAAAAGGAGCGAAAGAGGCATGGTTCGAGAACACAGACTCGGAAAGAGCAAACCACAGAAAAGAGCGCGCCAGCTGCTCAGCCGTCACTAATCCAGTGCCCCGGCGATAGGCCCCGATGTTGGCCGTGATCTGCGCCTCTACATCGCTATACAGCATACTCAGGCCCTTACGAGGGTAAGGCGCAAAGCCCAGCAGCTCCGCCAGCACCCCATCGGATATCCTGTCCCGCCATCTCACTGGCCCTCCTTTGACGGAAAGCCCAGTAATCGCCGCAAAATCGGTAGGAGTCACCGTCACCTCTCCCCAGCTAAGATGGAAAGTATGTGTGGTGTCCCACTATTACTCAGACAAAGCCAAGAAGATGCCCTTGTTCTTCTGCGTCTCCGCGATCCCAGCAAGGTTCTCAACGAACACGCCCAAACCAGAATCAAAGACCAGCCTCTTAGGACTCGGTCTACCCTCCCCGGGAGATCTCGGCGAGATCTTTGCCACAGCTCAACTACGGCCTCGAGCGACCCCCGAGACTTCATCTTCTTCGCCTTTCCAGACGAAGGCACTTCATCCTGCAGGTAAGCACAGCAAAGGTACATCAATAGCAGTACTTAATGAAAATATACGAAAAGAAACGAAAACATAAAAAGTCCGTCCCAACACGAAAAAACATAAAGAACCCGTCACAAAAACACGGCACACATTGCACATAACTTTCCCCACATAGTCCGTCACAAAATACGGCACGCACTACACGACACATTTCAAAGAGCCCGTCACGAAAACAGGGCACGCACTATACCATTTTCTCAAAAGAGGGATCCGTCCCTACACGACACATTTTCAAAAACCCGTCAAAAAAACACGGCACACATTGCACATAAATTTTCCACAGAGTCCATCACAAAACACGGCACACGTCACACTTTTCACACAAAGTCCGTCCCTACAAGACAATTTTTTCACAATGTACATACGAAAATAGCATAAGGTACAAGTCACCAAAGCATGCTTGTCAAAGAAAGGCACTTTATTTTTTACAAATAAGAGCTAATCTCCACATTTTTGCACAAAAATTACATACCCACAGTTCTTACGCCTTCAATTTCAACAAATCAACATCAATTTCACAAATTGATCATGGCAACAACAAAAGCCCCAAATATGCGAAAACTAAAAACTAGTTCTAGCATACAACAATTCAAGCAAGAATCAAAGCAAAATTGATTTCTTACCTCCCTTACGGTCCTCCCCCGCAAGTTGTGCACCTCCGGATCCGAATACAACACATCCGAATTCATCGACGAAGGAACAAAGGAAGTGCAATTCCTTTGGAGGTCCAACCTCCTCTCAATAGCGAGATTACCATTTTGCCCTTACAATCTTTGCCCCTGGCTGTCCAAAGGCTTCTTTCAGCAAATTTAATGCAGTTTGGTCCCTAACCCAACCAAACTAACCCCGGCCGTCATCGTAAGTCCGGATTTCGCCCACTAAACGGCAAAACAAACCCCGGCCGTCATCGTAAGCCCGAACCTCGCCCACTAAACGGTAAAACAAACACAAAAGGCGCAAATGCCTCCAAACACAAATCATAAGGCACAAAACGCTTCCAAAACATAAAACACGAAACAAACACCGGCCATCAATGTAAGCCCGAAATCCCTTCCTCCGCGAACAAAAACTCAAACAGGAATTCTTGAAAACCCGTACAAGACCATGCATCCCCAGCAGATGAACACCGGCAGTCATCGTAAGTCCAACGTTTCCCCAGCAGACAAAACACGAGGCAATCACGCCTCCCAAAGTTAAACATGAGGCAATCATGGCTCCCAAAGTCAAACACTAGGCAATCACACCTCCCAAAGTCAAACACAAGGCAATCACGCCTCCCGAAATCAAGCACTAGGTTCATGCTCATGAACTAAAAAGCAAACACTTTCAACCTCAGTCAGAGGACAAGTCACATCCTCATGCACGACACAACCTTAGTCAGAGGACAAGTCACGTCCTCACGCACGACACAACCTTAGTCAGAGGACAAGTCACGTCCTCACGCACGATACAACCTCAGTCAGAGGACAAGTCATGTCCTCACACACGACACAACCTCAGTCAAGAGGACAAGTTACATCCTCACGCATGACACAACCTCAGTCAGAGGACAAGTCACGTCCTCACGCACAACACAACCTCAGTTAGAAGACATAACACATCCTCATCATCATCCGTAGCCCGGAAGGCTTTAAATTACTCGGTCTGGAAGACCGTATAAACTTTCCAAATCATTATCCGTAGCCCGGAAGGCTTTAAATTACTCGGTCCGGAAGACCGCATAAATCTCCCAAATCATTATCCGCAGCGTGGAAGGCTTTAAATTACCCGGTTCAGAAAATTGTAAAATTTCCATTTCAGGACACCACCACGTCCTCATAGTCAACCTCAGCAGTCTCACCTCAGGGCACCACCACGCCCGCATACACTCACGATTACATGATCATCAAACTACGACTAGGCTTGATTCCCACTAGGGATACGTAGGAATCCTATCAAAGGGTCCAGCCAACTGACCTAAATGGTCACACCAAGGACAACCACGTCCTCACAACCGACCTAAACGGTCACCCACAGGACACCACCACATCCACACACAGAGTCTAAGTCAGAGGACATCACACGTCTTCATGCACAACAACACTCACCCCACACACGAACTACGATCAGGCTTGATTCTCATACAGGATACGTAGGAATTCTGTCAAAGGGTCCAGCCAACCGACCTAAATGGTCACACAACAGGACACTACCACATCCTCAAGAACTGACCTACACGGTCACACGCGATCCAGATCAGGACCCTTATCTTATCGATGACCCCACTTCTTCCGTAAGTGACGTCGTTGAGGGGCTTCTGTAAGTACCCCAATCTGCATCACTCTCTTCCGACACATGGGAAATATTACAGACTCACACAAACGTGCTCTCGAACACCCGTAGCCTTCAAAAACCCCCAAAAACCACCAACCAAACCAAGGGTGGGGGCCATTCTGGGATTAAAAAGTACAAAAGGACTTTTTAGGAATTTTGGAAAAATTGGAAAAGCATTGTTGGTCTGTGCGGACCACTTTGCATCACAACATCATAATTACAAAATCCTCTTACGGTCCACAATATTCCCTTAAATCTGGGAAAACCAAAAATTTGGATAACCCCCCATGGTCCGTGCGGACCACTTTGCCATTTTTCCATGGCTATAAATAGAGGTCTCCTCCCCTCATATTTTTCACACCTCCCTCTCTCTCCTCTCTCCCAGCCTTCAGGCAGCCCCTCTAAGACCCTTCGGGGCAATCCCGGTCCCTTTCGGTTCCCTTCGGGGCATTCAGAGGTCCCTCGTGGTACTCCGAAGCCCTGTCGATCACTACCGAGCGCTCCCGAGATGCTCTCGAGCTGTCCCGAGGCACTCCTGAGGCATTCCGAAGCCTTGCCGATCCATCCCGAAGCCTTGCCAATCCATCCCGAGGCATTCTGGTCCATTCCGAAGTGTCCCGCCCTTTTCGAACGCAACCGACAATCCCAACGCACGCCGAAGCTCTGTCCGCAGATACCGGTACATCCCGACGCCATCCCGGAACACTATTCAACACTCATACACTATTCTCCAGCGGAAGACAGACACGAACCAACATTGGTAAGGCTTCCTTCCATTACTATTTTAATACATAGCGTACGATGTAGACATAATATACAGCATGCATTTTTAAAAGCACACACACACACAACTTTTAAAGAAAGAAGGGGTACCGAAAGACTCGTTTTACGAGGCAACTCGGGTGAGCTCTAACATTCTCTTCCCGAGGCATAACCTGACCTCCAAACTCAAAAATCTCATCACACAACAACAATTTTTAAACTAAGCCTTTTTCAATGTTTTGGGCTAAATCAAAACGGTGTGGCGACTCTACGAACGAAAAAATAGCAAGACACCTCCTCACCGACTGAAACGCACGAGTGCGAGATGCCGGGGCCCGCGCGCGAGCCGGATCCGGGTAATTTCAGCAGTCTCAAGATACTAGGAAAGTGACAGAGGATTTATTCGTCTGATTATAATTACCTAGAAAGTGCAATAGTTATCAATGAATTAATATGCACACATGCAAGGTTCGAATCCACAGAGACTTATGGATAAATGGTGAATATTTTTCTCAGTTAAAATTCCTCGCAAGCGTACAAGCTACCGTTGTAGTAGTATGCACAAGCAAGAGTCGAATCCACAAAGACTGAGTGAGAACGAGCTAATTTAGCCAATGCTTAGGTTATGATTTGAATTCACTTAATAACTAAAGACAATATTTGAAATAAGCAAGTAACAAAAAGAAACAAGTAATTGAAGGAATTTACCAGATTAAAAAGAATTCACGGAATGGGATTTCATAGTGTTGCAGTAATATGCTACTAATAAAAGATAGTATTCAATCAATTTCAAGGGTTCATTCACTAGACTAAGAGTTGGGACGGTTTGGTGTGCGATTTGCAACCCTCCTAATCTCAATTACTAAGTTTTCAGTTACGTCACTCAATAATTTAAGATAGCATTAAAATCCAAGGAATATACAAACCTAGATCTTCTTGATATAGTTACGTAGACGATTAAATCTACTCCTCAAAGTTTAATCCGATAATTATTACTCACGTTAATGATCTAATAAAAACCCTAAATATTATGAAGAACAACTTTGAAGAACAAGAAATTAATTGAAATTGAAATTAGATTTTTAGCATAAAACTTTGACACCATTTATACCCAATCCATGAACAATGAAATTAGCCAAGCATATTCATGATATCAATCACAAATATTAAATTAAAAATAATAAAACCTTGAATCTTGATAGTAAACTTGAAAATAAAGTTCTTCAATTCTTGCTAAAACTTGAATTTCCCAAAAGAAAATTTCACCCTAATATTGTTCTAAAAGGAAGTATTTATACTCCCCCAATAACCTAATATAATAAGGAAACAAAATAAAAAGGTTTCAAAAAAATAAATTACAAAAGCGGCCAAGGTGACATCATCAACCTGCATTAGCATGAGTTGTTCCAATTATCACGACTCGTTCTTTTGGTTTCAAGTCGTAGTACGAGTCGTGGTCTTAATCTAAGTCATTCTGATAATCACTGCAATACATGGAACAAATCGTTCTCAGGGTCACAAGTCGTTCTCAAAGGCACAAGTCGTTCTTCAGGGCACAAGTCGTTCTCCAAGGCATAAGTTGTTCTCTTTGATTTTCCCTATTTTGCAGTTTGGTCCCTAGACTTTCCTTTTTTGTACTTTAGACCCTGAACTTTCAAAACACTAACAAAACAGATTAAATTCCCCAGGTTTGAACAACAAATAAGCTTGGAAACATATCTTTTGGATGGGTAAAACCACATCCATCAATAAACAAGTATATTTAAACAGTGCCAACAAGTAACCAAGAAAGGGGTTTTTATTTGATTGGTTGATTATTATCCTAAGATAGCAAGAATTAAATAACAAGCAAAAGAAATCAAGGAGACAAGGTATTCATGGATTGAAATTCATAATTATTATCACTTTATGCTATTTCAAAGGGAAAAATTAATATCAATCTCATTCAAGTGTTCGTTCACAAAAGATTAGGGTTGGGACGTTTGATTTGCGGATTGCAACCCTAATATCTTTGTCTTGTTTATACCTTCCGCTAGGGTAATACAAACATTCAATAGCTTAAATTAAAACATAAGAACAAAAGAATCTAGATTTTTTTGACTTCCGCTAGATACTCAAATAAATCTATTCATCTCAATAATGGTCAACGTATAAATTATCTATGAGAGTGCAATGGTTTATACCCAAGTAAATTCAAGATTCAAATAGTATATTAATCATACAATTAAAATCAAGAATGATCTTTAAAAATATTGAGAAGAACAAGAATGAGAAATAATAGGAAGAATTAAAACCTTAGCATAAAGATATAATAGTTAATTACCCAATCCACGAATCAAGATGTTTAGCTACGAATAGCCATAAAAGAAAACATAAAAACCTTGATTGAAATCCTTCTTGAAACCTTGAAACCTAGAGTATGATAAGAGATGTTACAAAAGCTAAACTAATTGTCGTATTTATACTAGGAAGGAATGGGTTCCTAAATTCCTGCCCAAATCCTTCTGGAATCATGAAAGCTTTCCACGAATCCGTCTAAATCCTGTGGGGTTTGGTCGCACTAATTTGGGCTCACGGCCGCACTAAGTTACTGGAATATTCAATGTGTTCACCCTCATTCCACAACATGGTCACCCCATGTTTTTGCCTGAAGGGTGCGGTCTCCCTCTTTTACGTGTGCGGTCACACCCTAGGATTTTTCAGCACATGGTCCTTCCTTTTCTGCACCTTTTTCATTCCAGCCCTTGTACTTACATAAACACTAGAAAATGCATCAAAACACCCAAGGTTTGGGCATAAAATAGGTCCAAAGGTAGATCATTTTGTATTGGAAAAAACACATACATCAGAAAGATAAAATTTTTCATTAACAAAGTAGGGGAAAACACGTTGGGCTACAACCTCTATGTCCTCTTGGGTGAGGTCATCGGAAGCAGACTTAGGCTCTGTGTTAAAAGTTACAAAGCCATACTTCCTATGGGGATGGGGAGTACAACCTAGTTCCTTGATCATGAACTCTTCATCGATGATGGGTCCCCCGGTAGTGTGTCAATTCTTGAGTGGCTCATCGAACAACTTGATCAGCGTGGTATAATCTTCAGTAGGAACATCCCACTTAGTAATTGCATGGATCTGATGTCCTCTAGCTTGCATAGATTCTCGAACTTGCACAACATATCTTCTCCCAACATAAAGTCCCATTCATCGGCCACTTCAACTTTATTTCCCCATAAATCCCTAGGAATCTTAGGGATTAGCTCAGTTTCGAAAGAATAAGGATCCCAGTCTTCAAATATTTTAAAGCCCGGATGGAGCTTGCCCTTGTCATCGACTCAAGGTTCAGGAAATATAAAGTATGGACATCTTCCTCCTCTTTGACAAAGTAGCCATTGATTGTCTTGTGGTAAGGGGAAATGTCAAAAGTTTATAGGAAGTCTCATTCCATTGGATTGGGTTGCAAGTCCATTCACCATCAGACTCATCATCTTTACAAGATTGTATCCTAAACCATGTTTGGTGTGAAGTAGAATGACATGTGGTGGTTCCAATGTACCTTGGAGATCTTTCCCAAACCCCATACCTAGAAAGTAACCTACTTTCTGCATCATTCAGAGGACTAGAAGGCTCCCCAAAAACCATGGTGCCTTTAAGTAGTCGTTCTCATTACTGACTTCTATTGTGTTGATAGCGTACGATTTCTTTATTTCAAAATAACTAAACAAGTGATCGAAAGCCCCATGTTGTATTTCCAAGATAGGAAGAGCAGTTATCATTTCTCCATGCACTATCACAATCATGTTGTTGTGCTTGAATTCCATGCACTGGTGGAGAGAAGAAGAGATTCCCCCTATGCTATGTTTCCATGGTCAAATAAGAGTAAATTGAATGAGGTCGGGATATCAATGACCTGGAATTCAACATTCATGGTAATTTGACCAATTTCGACTGGCAGTGTAACTGATCTAAGAGCAACTCTTGTAGTGCAGTCGTATCCTCTCACAGTTTGCCCAGACGGCTTCAAATCTTTAGCTCAAAGTCCAAGAGTTCTTATGACTTTTCTTGGAAAGAGTTTGATTGCCGAACCATTGTCTATCAAAATTCGAGGCAAGCGATATCCAAATACTTTTGCAGAAATGTATAGGGCCTCATGATGGTCCATTCCGTAAGGTGGAAATTCCAAGTCAGTAAATGAGATGACATTGCCGAACTGTATATTGCCAATCATTTGAGTGATCTTAAATAGTGTGATATCACTTGGCACTAAGGTTTATGGCATGGCCTTAGATATCATGTCGCGATGTTTCCTAGAAGCCCCTTTGAGATCCCAAATTGAGATGTTGGCTTGCGTTGAGTAAGAAGAGGATCTTCTTTGTGCTTGAGAGGTGGTAAAGCCTTTGTTTTCTTAGGTTCCTCTTCTCTTGGATCCTTGTTTATGATTACTCGTCCGGATCGAGTTAATAAGTTGATAGTTTCTTTTCGGCTTTCTTTTCTAAGATTTTGTTCAAAGACAACATGTAACAAAAATAACTATCATTATTAAAAACTGTAACGCTCACTTCCACAAGTGTTTATTAGACGAGTAAGATCCTCAAAATTATTTCCTGACTCTATAATGGAATTTTCAGAAGAGGGTGATGAGCATGATTAGCGGGGAACTCTTTTCTTGGAGGGTCGGCCTCTCTTGGTTTAACCTTGCCTTCTTCAATGAGGATGTCAAAGAGATCCTTTTATGTGATTCCTTCAATCTTTTCATAATGTATGTCCTTCTTCTTTTTATGAGGAGGATGCACATCATAGTACTTTGGGATGGCCATTACGACATACTTGCTAATGCTAAAAATCATGAAATAAAAGGCATAAATAAATAAACTATTGACCTATCTAAGGCAATCTCTTGATACTCCTTAAGATCTTGTCTTTCTTTAGCTTAGTAGGGGAACATTTGACCATGTCCTTAGCTTTTCTATTCCTCTTGAGTTAAGTCTCCTTCAAATCGAAAGATTCACCAAGACGGGTGAACGCAGATTCGGAGAGCCTATTGAACACATTGTGCCTATCAAGAGCTTGCATACGAACGGGGAGACTTCTCTCCCTCTTCCCATACCAATCATCTTCAAGAAGATATTGGACCGGATTAGAACGGATATTCGATGGAAAAGAAACAGCTTCCCATTCCCTCAAGATATGACTCATCTCGCAACGTTCCCCGAGCAAAGGGCGCCCTACTTCATCAATCTTCTCCGCATCTGGATGACCATCTTTAAAGAACTACTTCAAGTATTTATTCGGAAGATAAATGCTCCCATCACTTTGGTGAAGGTTGTTCCAATGATCCCTATTGGTGCCTTTTCCCCAAGCACTAGCCAAAAGCAATTAAAAATTCAGGACCAATATAAGAAACTTCACGAATTGCCCCGCCATAGAAGAAAGTATCTTGTTGTTGACCAAATTGGCGAATTACCCTCTTGGGGAAATAGAAGGAGGAATCTTTTAAACTCGGAAGCACAACTCGATTGAATCAGTTTGTTTTGGCAATATACTTATTCACCCTCCAAAAGGGCGGGCACCAAGCAATGTCAGTCGTAGTAGTCCCCGCTACCACGCGAGCCCATTCCCCAGCCGCGAGATCTTTCACCAAGAGTTTCCTACTATGAAGAGTATAAGGAGAATAAGGAGTGGGAGCATCCACCAATTAGAAGTGTTCTCTAAGCCAAATCGTCAACAAAAGTGGTCTTCCTTGAGTCGTGGAGTCGGTTCGATGCAATTTATCAAGACCATGAAAGGTCTCACCTAAGATAAAAGGGATAATGTTATGGGCATGTCCTCTAGCTTTCAAAATGATTTCCACCAATTGGGAATCAACTAAGCCTCTTCGACAACTGAAGAGCACGTCCACGAAGAGATAAAGAGCCAGTAAATTCTCTTTAGAGGCTTGGAAACCTCTATCCTTCGAGTCTTTATCAAACCACTTCGGTGTACCAAAGAATAACCTTCATCGAGGGAGATTCCCAATAATTCGCATAAAGCCACCGCATGATACCTATCATACATAGGAACTGCTATTTTGCTGGTCAAAGGAAGATCCAAGATAACCACAAATTCTTCAACCGTTGGCACCATCTCATTAAGGGAGAAATTGAAAAGATGGAGGGAAGGATTCCAAAAGGAAGCCTCTCCGTGCAAGAGACTCCAATTTGGCTTGAGGTTCCTCAAAGTAAAAAGCATCTTGAAACTATACCTCTTCACAAACCTCTCTTGGGTCCGCCCGCAAAAGGAACGAGCAAATCTTGTTAAGTCAAGTTTATAGGCGCGCGTTGTCTCCTAATCAAGAGAGAAATCATCAATGATCATGTAAGAAGGAACATCTTCTTGGGAAGCCATGGAAGAAAGATAAGAGTAGGAGATCAAAAAATGATCTCAAAAGGGTTTCCCTAAAGATCTAAGAAGCTGAATAAAGGTCTAGGATGGACTAGATTCGATATATAGGGTTTACTCACCAAATCCGACAAAGAAAAGGAGAAAATTATAAAAGGATGGAGAATTGTCTCGTGCGAGACAACCTCCCAGATTACAGCAACATTCTACAGAAAATCTATTCATTCCCAACTTGTCAAAACAAGTCTCAAAATTTGCAAACATATCACGCATACAGTTCATACATCTCATATACATACACCCATACTTACTCTCTACAAATCCATACACAAACTCATCATCAAAATTGACCAAAACTGGCCATTATGTGGACACCACCACATGAGTCGAAAGAAAAAAACTAAAACTAGAAAAATTATTGTGAAGAAATTATGTGCTAATAGGTATTGAAGAAAAGAAAGTAGAAAAGATGTTTGGGCCAATCCATGGCCAGTAATAACAATCTCTCAAAAATAAAAAAAGGGGGAATAGGGGGGGATCCTAAACTAAATTGCCTCCCGATCCACTTGAATTGCCATCGCCGTGCTCATCATCATCATTGTCCTGAATTTTGGTCCTCTTGGAGCCACAAATGGGCATCACTGAAGCTGTTGTTGTATCCGCCGCATAGACTGCTCTATTGAACAGCTGCTCCGAGAGATGTCTGACATAAGCCTTCAAACCCGGATATCCGACTAGCACCTCGGCAATAATCCTCAATAGACACCTGGAAATGAAAACACGAAGATTCTTAAAAAAACCTCTACAAAGAAAAGGGGTACTGCTTACAGATATAAAAAGACATACCATAGTAGCGCCAGGGTGAGGAAGATGCCCTAGGGGATCGGCTCATACACGGTTTCTTGAGTCTTTAAATCCAGGAGGTTGAGCCACATACACGGTTTCTTGAAGTTCACCATTGAGGAAAGTACTCTTAACATCCATTTGATAAAGCTTGAAATGTTTGTAAGATGTATAGGCCAAGAAAATTCTGATTGCTTCTAGTCTTGCAACTGGAGCAAAAGTTTCATCGTAGTCAATTTCTTCTTCTTGCCTATATCCTTGTGCAACCAACCTCGCTTTGTTTCTAGTGATGATTCCATTCTCATCCATCTTGTTTCTAAACACCCATTTTGTACCTATAACTCCTTGATCATTATGTTTAGGAACTAATGACCAAACCTTACATCTTTCAAACTGGTTGAGTTCTTCTTGCATAGCAATAACCCAACTTGAATCTTGGAGTACTTCATCAACATTCTTGGGTTCAATTTGAGATAATAGAGAAGTATGCTCATCATAGTTTGATCTCCTTGTTTGAACTCCAGTAAATAAATCACCAATGACATTTGAGAGAGGGTGATTGCTGACTTCACGAACCTCAGGGAGTAAATCTGGTTGAACAGAGGTTTGCTGAAGATCTTCTATTGGTACATCATTAGATCCTTCAGTGAAGTCATTGAATGTAAGTTGACAAAAAGGTTCAATTTGCTGAATGGGTGAATCCTCATCAAAATCTTCCCTTGTAGATGCATCTGGAGTTGGAATTTCAGATGCAGTTTCAAAATTATCTGAGGGAGGTTCAGTTGAGGTTGATGGATTTCCTTGAGTTGGATGATTGTGAGGTTATTGATTTGGCTCAGGTGAGGTTTTGAAAGTTTCACCTGTTTCATTATACTCAACAAAATCATCAATAACATTTGGAGCCAAATGTGGCTTAAGGAGAGAATGTTCATCAAAAGTGACATGGACAGATTCTACTATCTTTAAAATAGATTTATTAAAAACACGAAAAGCTTTTGAATGTTTAGCATACCCAACAAAAATGCCTTCATCAGCCTTAGCTCCAAATTTACCTCTGTTTTCTCTTCCATTGTAGGGGATAAATCATTTGCAGCCAAAGATTTTGAAAAATGCAATATTGGGGGTTTGTCCTCTCCAAAGTTCATATGGAGTTTTGTTATAGGTCTTGTTGATGAGGGAGCAATTTTGAGTGAAGCACACTGTGTTGACCACTTCCGCCCAAAAATACTAGGAAGCTTGGCTTCGGAAATCATTGTCTTTTCAGCCTCAATCAATGTCCTGTTCTTTCTTTCCACAACCCCATTTTGTTGTGGAACACCAGCAGTAGAAAAATTGTGATCAATTCCATGGTCATCACAATATTGAGCAACACCGTTTTTTTTTTAATTTTGTTCCATTATCAGACCTTACACTAACGATGTCATCTTCTTTTTGGGTTTGGATCCGTCTAAAGAGTGAGGTTAGAATTTTATTGCAATCATCCTTTGGGATCATTATTTCAACCGACGTGTATCTTGAGTAATAATCCACTACTACTAAAGTGTATCTATTTCCTCCAATGCTAGCAGTGGTGGCGGGTGCAAACCAATATATGTGAAACAGTTGTAAACATCTTGAAGTTGATGGACAAGTCTTGCTGGTGAAAGAAGACGTAGTGATGAGGACATGCGCATACAAGAGGATGAACTTGATGCAATTCAAGTGAACAAAGGTCCAATAACAAGATCACAAACAAAAATGATGTTTCTAACTTCGTTCGTGACTTTAGAATTGTTGAAAACGCGTTTGGAGGCAATGAGGATCATTTGGAACTCAATTTGGTCAAATTAGAGTTCCAAGGAAGGCATAAATGTTGAGGAAATCGGAAAGCTCCATGGCCCGCTCATGGTTTCCTCCATGGCCATGGATTTAAATAAAGACAAGTATAATTTCCAGAATTTCCAGCATTTTTGGTCCAACTTTGTCGGGCCGCCACAGCCATTACAGATGTCGGATTTGGGCATATAATATATTTTTGGAAATCCCAATGAGTCTAATTTCAAGCCCAACAAACGTATTGGTAATTGGAAGTCTCTAGAAGAAAGTATGGCAGATTTAGTAAAGCTGGTTTTTCTAGACGGGAATTAATATTTTATCTGTAGATTCATGTAGCTAGTGTGTTCAACATTTTGGATTAAATGCATCATATTCCATACATGGAATAGGGAGTTTGAACACACTTTAGGATTTATTATATATTAATTAGGGTGATATTTCTTATGTAATTGAGCACTATATAAACCAAGTGCTTCATCATTTGTAAGACATCGAATTTTCATATATGTGAGTGAACTTCTCTTGTTCTTCTTGAACATCTTTGAACTTATCAAGTTAGTCTCTTGTGCGTTCAAACTCCAACTTATCAAACGGATTTCCACCATCGTTTGTGGCGTCATTCACCTAGTCCAAAGTTGTCGTTAATTACATTGGGAACGAAGGTCTTGGTTCCACCATTCCATTTCAATACACTAAGTCCTTGGTTTGCGTCACTTGGGGGCGTTGGGTTAAGGTTTCCATCAACTTATCAGCAAATCTCCATCTAGAAGCGATCTAGGGTTCCTTTTGGATTGTTGGGTCTTGTCGTTCGGGGCAAGGTTCACATCATTTGGTATCAGAGCATTGGTTCTAATTGAGGTTTCAACTATCATTTTCAATCAAACAATTCTTCGTTTATATTACTCTATCATCTTGTTTCTTTGTCTCATTTTCCATACTCTATTCATTCTTTCCCGGTTAGTTAAAATTTGTTAAGTCGGTTCTTGAATTGTTTTAAGATTACTTTCTTGAAAAGGGTTCAAGGTAGTATCAAAAGTTCAAGAAAAATTTTTGAGTGGAAAAAGGCTTAGTTGTGAGATCAAAAGAGGGAAAAAGCCATAAAAAATTGTGTGAAACACGAGTGAATTGAGTGAACATCTTTTGAGCGAAACACGTGAGGGAGTGAAATTGTGAGGTCCTTTTGTTTTCTTAATTTTTTTTATTCAGGTACACCATGTCTCAAATCAACGAGGAGGAAAGACAAGCAAATCCAAATACTCTCCTAATGCAAGCAATGATTGGGGAAATGATGAGGTTGTTACGAGAGGAGATAGAACCTTTGAATGAAAGAATGGATCGGTTGGAGAACGAGCCACAAAGAACTCCAACTCGGAATAGAAATCAAAGAGGTAAAGAGGATGATATATGAAGCATTGATTTTGAAAGAGAGCTGGAGCGTGAAAGGAGACCCAATTGGAGAAAGGCAATAGAAGATGACAATTTGAATGGCATCAAGATGAAGGTTCCTTCTTTTCAAGGAAAAGGCAATCCCGAGGCTTATCTTGAATGGGAAAAGCGAGTGGAGCGAGTTTTCGCTTGTCATAATTATTCGGAAAGAAAAAAAGTGCAACTTGCGGCTGTGGAGTTTTTTGATTATGCCATCGTTTGGTGGGATCAATTACTCCAAAATCGAAGGAGTAACGGAGATGGACCGATAGAAACTTGGGAAGAAATGAAGAGTGTAATGAGAAGAAGATTTGTACCAAATCATTACTACCGAGGTCTATACAACAAACTCGAAACATTGAAGCAAGGTAGCAGCGGGGTTGAAGAGTATTATCAAGAAATGGAGGTAACAATGATCCGAGCGGGTATAGAAGAGGATCGAGTGGCAACCATGGCACGATTTCTAGCGGGTTTGAACACGGAAATTGCCAATCAAGTGGAACTCCATCATTAAGTGGAACTTGAGGTCATGGTGCACATGGCAACAAAGATCGAGAAGCAACTCAAGAGGAAGGGTGTTCGAACAAGCAAGCCATTTGAGTCAACCTCTTGGAGATCGAGTCAACCAAAGAAAGAGGATAAATGGTCTAGTTCATCCAAGTCCGAGTCAAAGCCATCGTCATCAAATCATGTTGGTAAGACCAATCCTTCTTCTACTTCTACTCCTACTCGTAATCGTGATATTAAGTGTTTTAAATGTCAAGGAAGGGGACATATATCTAGTGAGTGTCCAAATAGGAGAATAATGGTTATGAGGGGGGATGGTGAATATGAAACCGACAATGAGGGGGAGACTAATCATAATGATGAGGGAGATTTTGAGACGGAAGATGAGATTTGTGAGGAATTGAACTTGGTGGCTAAGAGAATTTTGAGTGCAAAAATAAAGGATGAAGATGAAATTCAAAGATAAAATATTTTTCAAGCAAGGTGTTATATAGAGGGAAAGGTGTGTAGTTTCATTATAGAAGGAGGGAGTTGTACAAATGTGGCTAGTTGGACTTTGGTTGACAAATTAGGGTTAACTACAACCAAGCACCCTAGTCCATATAAGTTATAACGGCTCAATGATAGTGGAGAAGTTAGGGTGACTAGACAAGTTTTAATTGCATTTAAGGTTGGGAGATATGAGGATGAGGTTATTTGTGATGTGATTCCAATGCAAGCATGTCACCTATTATTTGGGAGGCCTTGGCAATTTGACCGGCGAGTGCAACATGACGGCTACACCAATAGGTATTCATTGGTGCATAGGAACAAAAACATTTGTTTAGTTCCTTTGACTCCAAAACAAGCTCATGAGGAACAAGTAAAGTTGCAACAAGCAAGTGAGAAAAATGAGGGTAAAAAAATGAGTGTGAAAAAAATGAGAAAAATGAAAAAGAAGGAGTATCAAAAAAAGAAATGAGCGAAAAGAAAGAGGGAAAGAAAAAAGTGAGCTTTTATGCAAAATTAAGTAATGTGAGGCAAGCTTTGATGTTAAGGAAGCCCATACACTTCTTTGTTCACAAAGAGAGTGCATTTTTCTCTAACAATCATGATTCTTCTCTTCCCCCTTCTATTGAGTCTCTTTTGCAGGAATTTTGTGATGTTACGCCCGAAGATGTGCCTCAAGGATTATCACCTATCCGAGGGATAGAGCATCAAATTGATTTCATTCTGGGTGCAACCATTCCAAACCTTCCGGCTTATCGAAGCAATTCGGAAGAGACAAAAGAGCTTCAACGACAAGTCCAAGAACTATTGGACAAAGGATTCATTTGAGAAAGCATGAGTCCATGTGCGGTACCGGTATTACTTGTACCAAAGAAAGATGGTACATGGAGGATGGTCGTTGATTGTCGAGCCGTCAATAACATCACTGTAAAGTATCGTTTTCCAATCCCTAGATTAGATGATATGCTTGATGAATTGCATGGTGCTTCTTATTTTTCAAAAATTGATCTTTAAAGTGGGTACCATCAAATTCGCATGAAAGAGGGAGATGAAGGGAAAACTGCTTTTAAAACAAAACATGGGTTATATGAGTGGTTAGTAATGCCCTTTGGTTTAACTAACGCACCAAGTACTTTCATGCCCTTAATGAACCATGTTTTTTGAGCTTACATTGGGAAATTTGTTGTGGTTTACTTTGATGATATTTTGATTTATAGTCAAAATTTTGATGATCATCTGATTCATTTGAGAAAAGTTTTTGAAATTCTTCGAAAGGAGAAATTGTATGCTAATCTTCAAAAGTGTTCTTTTTGTACAAGTAAAGTGGTTTTTCTAGGTTTTGTGGTGAATTCTAAGGGAATTGAGGTTGATAAAGAGAAGGTAAAGGCTATCCAAGAGTGGCCAACTCCAACCACCGTTGGACAAGTTCGAAGTTTTCATGGCTTGGCTAGTTTTTACCGAAGATTTGTGAAGGATTTTAGTACGATTGCCGCCCCTCTCACCGAAGTTATCAAAAATAGTGTTGGATTCCATTGGGGTGAAAAGCAAGAAAAGGCATTCCAAAGTCTTAAAGAAAAGTTGGTAAACCATCCACTCCTATCTTTACCAAATTTTTCTAAGACTTTCGAGATAGAACGTGATGCTTCAGGTGTTGGGATCGGAGCGGTTCTTATGCAATAAGGACAACCCATTGCATACTTTAGTGAAAAACTCAAGGGTGCGATCCTAAACAATATATGACAAGGAGTTGTATGCTTTGGTTCGAGCTCTCGAAACTTGGCAACATTACTTGCTTGCGAAGGAATTTGTAATTCACACCGACCACGAGTCATTGAAGTATCTCAAAGGGAAACAAAAGTTGAACAAGAGGCATGCCAAGTGGATGGAATTCATCGAGTCATTTCAGTTTGTCATCAAATACAAAAAGGGTAAGGAAAATGTTGTGGCCGATGCATTGTCAAGAAGGTACACTTTAATTGCATTTTTTAGTTCTCATTTGTTAGGATTTGAGCATGTGAAAGATTTATATGAGAATTATTCTGATTTTTGCAACATATTTTTGAAGTGTGAGAAAGGTGCATTTGAAGATTTTTATAAACATGATGGATATCTTTTTCGAAAATCTCAATTGTGTGTACCACATGGGTCTTTGAGGGAATTGCTTGTGAAAGAGGCCCATGGTGGTGGTTTAATGGGTCATTTTGGAATTTCCAAAACTTTGGGAGTGTTAAAAGAGCATTTTTATTGACCCCATCAAAAGAAAGATGTAACGAGAATTTGTGCTAGGTGTATAACTTGTCATAGGGCCAAATCCAAGGTTAATCCTCCTGGTCTTTATACACCCTTGCCAATTCCCGATGCACCTTGGGTAGATATCTCTATGGATTTTGTTTTGGGTTTGCCAAGGACAAAAAGAGGTCATGATTCCGTTTTTGTGGTTATTGATCGTTTTTCAAAAATGGCACATTTTATTCCAAGCCATTAAACGGATGATGCCTCTAACATTGCCGACTTGTTCTTTCATGAAATAGTTCATTTGCATGGCATACCCAGAACAATTGTTTCAGATAGAGATATTAAGTTCTTAAGCTATTTTTGGAAGACCTTGTGGAGTAGACTTGGAACAAAATTAATGTTTTCAACCACTTGTCACCAACAAACTGATGGTCAAACCGAAGTTGTAAATAGAACTTTATCTACTATGCTTAGGGCTATAATAAAAAAGAACATTGGGAAGAATGTTTGCCACATGTTGAATTTGCTTATAATCATGCCATTCATTCATCTACTCAATTCTCTCCATTTGAAGTTGTTTATGGCTTCAATCCTTTATCTCCTATGGATTTGTTTCCTTGGCCTATAACGGAACGTTTGAATTTTGATGGAAAAAAGAAAGCATATTTTGTAAAAAAGATGCATGAGCAAGTCAAGACCAACATTGAGAAGAGAACAAGACAATATGTGAAAAGTGCAAACAAAGGAAGACGTGAAATGATATTTGAGCCCAGTGACTTGGTTTGGATTCATTTTAGGAAAGAGAGGTTTCCCGAGGAGAGGTGTTCAAAATTGCTTCCAAGAGGCGATGGGCCATTCAAAGTCTTGAAGCGGATTAACAACAATGCATATGAACTAGACTTACCAAGTGAGTATAAAGTTAGTTCATCTTTCAATGTTAGTGATCTTTCTCCCTATGTGACAGGTGATGAAGATTTGAGGACAAATCCTTTTCAAGAGGGGGGAATGATGAGGACATACGCATACAAGAGGATGAACTTGATGCAATTCAAGTGAACAAAGGTCCAATAACAAGATCACAAACAAAAATGATGTTTTCTAACTTCGTTCGTGACTTTAGAATTGTTGAAAACGCGTTTGGAGGCAATGAGGATCATTTGGAGCTCAATTTGGTCAAATTAGAGTTCCAAGGAAGGCATAAATGTTGAGGAAATCAGCAAGCTCCATGGCCCGCTCATGGTTTCCTCCATGGCCATGGATTTAAATAAAACAAGTATAATTTCCAAAATTTCCAGCATTTTTGGTCCAACTTTGTCGGGCCTCCACAGCCATTACAGATGTTGGATTTGGGTGTACATAATATATTTTTGGAAAGCCCAATGAGTCTAATTTTAAGCCCAACAAACGGATTGGTAATTGGAAGTCTCTAGAAGAAGGTATGGCAGATTTAGTAAAGTTGGTTTTTCTAGACGGGAATTAATATTTTATCTCTAGATTCATGTAGCTAGTGTGTTCAACATTTTGGATTAAATGTATCATATTCCATACATGGAATAGGGAGTTTGAACACACTTTAGGATTTATTATATATTAATTAGGGTGATATTTCTTGTGTAATTGAGCACTATATAAACCAAGTGCTTCATCATTTGTAAGATATCGAATTTTCATATATGTGAGTGAACTTCTCTTGTTCTTCTTGAACATCTTTGAACTTATCAAGTTAGTCTCTTGTGCGTTCAAACTCCGACTTATCAAACGGATTTCCACCACCGTTTGTGGCGTCATTCACCTAGTCCAAGGTTGTCGTTACATTGGGAACGAAGGTCTTGGTTCCACCATTCCATTTCAATACACTAAGTCCTTGGTTTGCGTCACTTGGGGGCGTTGGGTCAAGGTTTCCATCAACTTATCAGCAAATCTCCATCTAGAAGTGATCTAGGGTTGTTTTTGGATCGTTGGATCTTGTCGTTCGGGGCAAGGTTCACATCACGTAGTTTGTTTACCAAGTAGACAAGCATGACACTTTTCTGTATGATGATCAGCCACTTTGGGTAAACCACGAATGAGGTTTTTCCCTTCCAATTTTTGCAAGATAATTGAAGTTCAAGTGGCTCAAACGCTTGTGCCATAGACAACTATTTTTGCTCACATTTTTAGCTACAAAAAAAAAGATTAGCAATACAACATGTAGGATTTAAATAAATGATGTAAATATTACTCTTACGAATCCATGTGAGTAATGTGACTCCGGAGATGCCATCTTTGATAAAGAAATTTGATGACATGAAGTTGTAGTGCATTCCTTTGTCACAGAACTGAGAAATTGATAGAAGGTTGTGCTTGAGTCCTTCAACAAGTGAAACCTTCTCAATGGTGAGGTTTTCTCTGCTAATTGTTCCATAGCCAATAGTTTTTCCTTTGTTGTTCTCACCAAAGGTTATAGATGGACCACTTGCTTCAATGACATTTTCCAATAAAGATCTATCTCCAGTCATGTATCTTGAACATCCACTGTCAAGATACCATTCATTTGATTTTGCCTTGGAGTGACCAGCCATAAAGCAGAGGACCTGAAAAATAGACATTTAAAATCGAGGTCCCCTTTATTCTTTTGGGTCCTGAGGTTAACATCTTTTTGATAACCTACACATGTTTGATAGAAGGTGGATTATGCTTTATGGTATTAGGTGTGAACCTTTAAAGGTATTCTGCAGCCTTGTGACCAGAACCATCACACACAGAGCAATGATGAAAGTTGTGAGCAAGCTGAGTTTTAACATACTCTTTACTATTCTTAGGATTAGCATTTGTTTTTGGGATTGAGGTTTTGGCCTTGACAAAGATGGCCATTTTAAGTTTGACCGCGGCTTTTCTAGGAATGATCTTCTGGCTTTTAAAGGCAGGAGGTGCGGTCGAAGAAGAAGGGGGGTCAGCTACAAATGATACCTCATCAACAGTTTCATCCTCAGAATCTTTTCCTTTCATTTTTGAATTTTTCCCAAATTGTTTCTTAGGGTAGACATAGTGGAAATTAATTTTATCCTTTTGTTCCTGTCCTTTACCCTTTGAATCAGAATGCTTTTCCTTAGGAATTTCACGAGTTTGTTTTGAAAATTCCTCATTATTTCCACAACAAGATGCACACTTCAAATTGTTACCAGTTTGGAATCCCAAGCCTTCTTTGTCACCACTAGAACTTTGTGATTCAAGAATTTGATCCATGATAACACAAGATTTGGTCCACTCATCAATTACCTTTTGGAGTTCATTGTTTTGAGCAACCAAGTCATCATTTCTAAGTTGAAGTGCATCAACCTTGGTTTCTAGAATGAGGTTTTGTTAACTAAGAGGAGTCATGCTTTTGACTTGGTCTTTCAGAAGTGAAATTTCAGACCTCAATACAGTTTTCTCCGTCTTAAGCTGAGTAATTTCATCAGTTGCTAAAGACAAAGCTTTCTTAACATTTTTAAATTTACGGTTCATCACTTCAGCTTTCTTGAACATCTCTTCATGTTCCATGGGAGAGACCTCTTCCACCTTTTTCAAAGATTTTTTAGTTGAAATAGTTTTTGAAGGTGTTTCATTTTTAGAGGGAAAAATGGGATGAGAGTAAGAACTATTCCCAATCTTATAACTAGGAGTGAGTTTCACATTATCATCCTCACTAATGATCCTAGCTTTGGTTTTCTTAGGAGCAACCTCTTCCTCCATATCTAGCGACTCGACTGATTAATTATCTGAATCATCAGAAGCATCCTTGGCAACAAGGCAGAGATTAACCTCTTCGGTTTCATCTTTCACTTCCTTCATCAGAATCTGTTTCAATCCAAGTAGATAGGTCTTTTGAGTTCTCTTCCTCAGCAACAATTCCCTTACGGCGAGAAAATTTCACAGGGGAGGTTTTCTTTTTCAAGTATTCAAATCTTGGTTGTGGACACTCAGAAGCAAAATGACCAGCCTTTATACAGTTGTAGCATACGAGGTCACTCTTTTTATTTGTATCAGCAGCCTTTGAGAAAGTTGCTGGAGGTTTGCCTTTTGAAAATGGTTTTGAGGTTTTACGAAATTTTTGAAACCTTTTCACAAACATGGAAAATTCAACATCATCCATATCGATGAGTGATAAAGTTGAAATAGAGGAATCTGTGGTTTGCTTTGATGAGGAAGGTTTCTCCACATGTTCAATGACAGACATAGAAAATGTTTTGACTTTTCCTTCAACCTCTGTAATATGATCCAACTTGAGTTCATGGACCTTAAGATATGCAAACAAGTTACTTAGAGTCCAAGTATTTAAATCTTTAGAGTCCTTAATAGAAGTGTTTTTATTAACCCATCTTGAACCCAAGGCAGCAAGAAATGTCATATTGATTTCTTTATCAGTTAAAATCTTACTACCTCAACATAGCGATCATAAGTTTGACGCAAGGTTTCATTGGGTTTCCTATTGAAGTTGTTGTATTTCCTTTCAACAGCAAATTTCTTGTTTTCCTTACAAAGATTGACTCCTTCAAGGAAGCTTTCAATTGCATCCCACATTTCTTTGGCGGTTTTGCATTTCATGACTTTTTGAAGGGTTAAAACAGTCAAGGTTCCAGAGATGATATGTCTTGCTTTGCTATCCAAAGAAACTAATCTCTTTTCTTCATCAGTCCACTCACCTTTCATCTTTTTGACCTCTAGAGTTTCAGTATTGGTGGTTGGATTAGTGTTGGCCTTCACGGGAACAAAGGGGCCATTTATCACGCAATCCACCAGCATCTCATCAGTGGTTTCCAAATGAATTAAAATTCGAGTCTTCCAGATGTCAAAGTGGTCTTCATCCAGTAAAGGAATGTGTGAGTAGTTAATCGTTGTCATGGTTTTTGAGTTTGCCATGATGAATCGGCACCCAAGCTGTAAAGCTTGAAAAACAAAAGAATTTTATAAAGGTGTTTGCTCTGATACCACTTGTTGGTCCCAAAAGAGGCAACAAGGGTGAAAAACATCTAGAGGGGGGGGGTAAATAGCTGTTACAAATTATTTGACTCTTTTGAAAACTAAAACCTCTTGCTTACAAAATCACTCTAGCAGTGTATCAAAATCGCAAGTGAGGTTTGTAAAATGCACAACGGAATTATTTAAGTAACAAAGTGAGATTTAGTAGTGCGGTTTACAAAACACTAAAATGAGGTTTGACAATAATTAACTATAAACACAATTCACAAATCTGGACAACCTATAAAGATCAAACAGATAAGACAAATTAGTTTGAATGATGAACAATAAAGAAAATGCAGAAATAAAAGAACACAATATTTAGAGTGGTTCAATCGTAAATAATCTACATCCAATACCAAGATGGTTAGTCTTGGATTTTATAACTACTTGATTTGTATTAGATGATGAGAGAGATTACAAGGTTATAAGAATCAAACTCAAATCTAAAATCTTAACAATGAAGCAAATCCTAGACTATAACCAGTGTATCTCAAATGATTTAATCTATGTGATTAATCAAGTGAGGTGTGTATGTGATAAACAAGATTCAACGCTCTTTAAATCTGTATGATATAGAGCACAATAAATCTTGGTGTTACAAGGCTTGAGTTTTTGGGCTGGAGATTTGTTCTTGAAGGTATGAAGGTTGAAGATGAAGATTAAAAGGATTATGAAAATCTGGAAAATATTTTCAAATCTTCAAGTGAATCTCTTTAATCAATATTCTCAAGCAATCTTTAAATGACGAAGATTGGGGCTATTTACACCCAAGCAACAAAAAGTAGCCGTTTGGTACAACTGTAGCAAGTATAGTGCTGGTGCGGTATTATTGGTCCACGTGTCTACTTTTGTCCTTTTGTTCAGAAATTGTTGATAAGGTTGTACGGACCTCAGCTAACATTCTAGGATGAAGGACATCTGTCACATTTTCAAAATTCTTTTAAATTCTGAGTGACTGTTAGTCACATTGATTGAACGTATGTTGACTCAACGTTGCTGATGTGGATTAATCAGTCGAAAGTGGTCCAACTCTTCAAGTCTTTAGTCATTGGATGAGGTTGGTGAGATGCGGTTTAGAAGTGCTGTCTCACAGGAGAGGTTTGCTTTCCGATTCGCAAAGTGTGGTTTCATGATGAGGTTTGCACTAGCACTGCGGTTTTGCATGACTTCAAAACCTCTTGACTTGAAACCTCATATCCAATGCAGTTGTGCCAGTCTTCAAGCCTAAATAAACCTATTCTATAAATTGGAATTGTACTTAAAAATTGAAGTATAAGCTTCATTACATATGGGCCTAATATCCAGAAAATATAGATGAGGTTATGGTATCAATCAAATTAAAGCTAAGGCTAGAAGGGTTAAAGTATGCATACCCAACAAATGAGATCATTTGGTACCCTCGATCTTCTGGGTCGCCAACATGCTCCCTAGAGGATCTTCATGGACTATAAATCCAGGATATCCCCCGTCATGCTGAGGATACACCCTCTCCCCAATATAAAATGATGTACCTGTCAGAGATACCAGGAGAATACGCCAGTTGGTAAGGTCCCACATATCATCCACATACATCTGGATCCCCCTCCAAGGATAAAGACCCTTGCTATGAAAGTCAAAGTGATCTATCATGAACCAGGACAGCTCTACAGTAATGAGTTGCTCACCCCCTTTACCGACAGTTCTTTTATTATGACCCCATCTTAGGATATCAGGAAACTGGACCGCGGGAAATTTGACCTCAAAATTATAAAGCCCCAGAACGGCGTAGCCCCAAACCAAAAAAGGGTAAAACAAGAAGGCTTTAGCACAAAGAAAATAAAAAAGAAGGAAAATGATAGAAAAGGCAAATGCTAAAAAAAGGTGACAAGGTTAAGAAAGTTACCTCCCACGCCAAGCTGTAACCTGCCATGTTCACCTTGATATTGCGCCCGGCTTCATCCATGGCCTTATAATAGCAAGCTAGGCCAGCTGAACCCCAGTCTAGGGTCGCATAAACATACAAATCTCTCAACAGATCGAGCAGAGAGAGACGAGCAATGGAGCCATAGTTATCAAAATGGGTCTCTGATAGACCCCACCATATGAAGCCTCGAGCAGTCCTATCAACATTGGCAATAATAGACACATTCAATTCTCAATATAAACTTTGACCCTAGTCCGACGAGGTGCAAGCTCCATCCCTTTCCTTTGCGGGACATGAAAAAACCAAGGAGCACAGTGATCTCTTCATTAGAAAGCCTACGACCCAGATTCACCGGCAATGGAGTACCAGCACACTTCAACCCAGTGATAGCATAGAAATTTGTGGGAGTCATGGTAGTTTCCCCAAAACGCAAGTGAAGCGTGTGGGACATATTCTATCATCTCTCCCTGATAGCCTGTATAACCTGAGGAGACCACCTCATTCCTCGAACATTGTCGAAGAAAGCATGAAGCCTCATGGCTCTAACCCTCTCCTTAACCTCATTAGGGAGGGCACTTAAAAGTTAAGCCACTTTTGGGACACTCCCGCAACTGTTCTGGATCGGCTTATATGGCTGCAAAACAGATTAGACAAAAAAAGAAAATTCAAGTTTCAAGCCAAAAAGAGGTAAATACATCACTTTAGGCATACATTACCAAATTATGTCAATAGGCATCCCAAGCATGCTAGCACAGAGATTTGCATTACATAGTGCATTAGAAAGCATTCATCAAATACAAAGATAATCCAAGAAAATCTAGCATGCATTGCATAAACCCTAACCTTGAACAAAAAGGGAAATTTTCCAAATTTTGATGGAATTGAGGGATTGAAGAATAGAATTAGAGGAATTAAAATACGAAATTGATTTAAGGAGTTTCTTACCAATCCTCGGTGAATATGTTCGGAAATATGGTCTTCTTGAAAGGCAAAGAGATCGTTGGAACGATAGGTCTTGCCCTTGAGGTGTCCACCCATTTGGTGCCCTTTATTCGAGTCGCTGCCTATATTATTTAATGAAAATATAGAAAAACCATCTTTTTCATTAGATACTTAGGTTCGGGGGTTAAGTTATAGGATTAGAAGGTCAAGGAACACCAATCCCACCCAATGTTATGATCGGTCTTGCTTCTAGGGTTTAATTTAATTTTTCTTATAATCGAATTAAGCAAATAACAAATTTATTTATTTATTAGTTTGAATGTCGGATTATGTGCTTCGAGATCAGCTTCATGAGCTGAAGGGACTCTATGCTAATCCTTTTGATGGTGATTGCACTACTCTAAAGATCGAATAGAGAGGTTGAGAAGAGAATAAAAGTCAAAGGAAGTTTACTTTGAAAGAGACATTGAATTCTTCAAGGGATAGCCTAGTCAAAGGCTTGAATCTTGACGTTGGAACTTGATCAAAGTTTATGCACGAATTAAGGGAGTTTTGAGAGTTGTTTTCTAGTTCCATCAGGGGCAGAATATGTAAAATGTTTCTAAAATGTATAATTCAGGTTCCAGAATACAAAGAAATCATCTTGTATTTATAGGATTGGAATACATGATCACCAAGTTTAGGTTTCACAAGTTTGGAAGGAATCAATCACTTTCTAGTGAAAGATATCAATCCAGAATGTTCCAAGGCATCTATAATAAATAGAAATCCCGAATGTGAGAGATTTACGATCAAGGAAGAAATCATCTTCGAAAATAAAAAGAAATCAACCTTCTTGAGGGAGTTATTTTGTGCGAGACTACTAGTCACTTTTGACTACTTTTCACCTCTTTGGTCATTAGTTTGTCTGTTAAGTCTAAACTAACGGAGTCAGCCAGAAACTTAACGAAACGTGATGAAATTATAGGTTTCATTCCTAAAATCGTGTTCAGAATAAGGTGTTTACAGAGCCCCTCGGCGATATAACTTATGAAAGAAGTAATGTCGTCGATAGTAAAACATCCATTCAGAACATTAGGATGGTAGTGCTGCACGGCTACCTACGTATTTCTATCGGAGAATCAGACCAAAACATAGTTCGACTCTAAAAAACATGAAAAGGCTATTTCAGGTATTTTAAAAATCATTTAGAAAATCAATTCCTGTAAAGGGAAACTCATACTGAGGAATCAAATCGTGACCTGATTCTGAATATACATGTCTAACTAGTGGTTCGCTTGTTTTGGCTATGAACCTGTGGAAATGTTAGAAAACAAATATTTACCTTTCTGGCCTTTGGATTCTTCTGATGACGATTCGCTTATCGGGTCTCCGAACCATTGGAAATAATCCGATCTTTGAATCAATCCTTTGTTCAGTTTGCTATCCTCTGTCAAACTGGGTGAACGATTCGCTTATCTAGGTTCCGAATCACAGAAAGAAATTGATCCTCAATCAAATCATTTTGTCAGTTTGTTATCTTCAATCAAACTAGGTGGTCAACGTGCTATCTTCGATCATGTAAAGTGAATGATTCGCCTATCTGGGTTCCGAATCACTAAAGGAATTTGCTATCTTTGATCAAATTTTGGGACAACTTGATATATTCGTTCAAATCGAGTGAATGATTCGCCTGAAGTGAATTTTCTATCTTCGATCAAATTCTGGGACAATCTGCTATCTTCGACCGAACTATATAAAATGTTCAAAATGTGGTAACCTCCATCATCAATGTTATTGAACCCAAGATTATTCTAAATTGGGTTCAATTTATCATGGCAAAATTATATTTTTTTAAAATTTAGGGTTGTTGTTGACTTTCTGGTCAAAGGCCAAGAATTCTAGTGATTCGGGGACTTGTCTCGCACAAGACAACCTCTCCAGAGATGGTATATCAGGCGCCTCTCTTCATTTCAAAATAACTTCTCTTCACACTTTATCTCTCAAGTCCGAATGCTAGGCACATCTTGCCCAAAATTTCTTCAATTTCTTGTGGATTTCCCTTCTCAATCCAGTCCAAACCCCTTCTAGGCTTAAATTACCTACTTCTTCGTCCATAGAGAGCACCAAATGGGTGGACACCTCAAGGGCAAGACTTATCATTCCAACAATCTCCTCGCCTTCTAGGAAAACCATATTATCAGCCCTATTCTTCGAGGATTGGTAATAAACTCCTTCTTTAACTCAATTTCATATTTGAATTTCTCTAATTCCATGCTTCAATCTGTCAATTCCATCAAAGTTGGGATTTTTCCCTTTTGTTCAAGGTTAGAGTTTATGCAATGCATGCTTGATATTCTTGGTTTTTCTTTGTATTTGATGATGCTTGTGTGCATATATGAATGCCCTAGTTGTTTAGGATTGTAGGTGGGCTTGAATTGGTAGCCAAATGCAAGTTTGTGCTTGAATACCTAGTATGCGTGCTAGATGTTTGATGAAATTCCTCAATGAAAATTTTCTTTCTTTTCTTTTCTTGAATGCTTTCTAATGCACTATGTAAAGCAAATCTATGTTCTAGCATGCTTTGGATGCCTATTGACATGATTTGGTAATTTATGCCTAAAGTGATGTCTTTACCTCTTTTTGGCTTGAAACATGACTTTTCTTCTTTTGTCCCCTCTGTTTTACAGCCATATAAGCAACAATTCAAAAACAGACGCGAGAGTGTCCCAAAAGTGGCTAAACTTTAGAGTGCCCTCCCTAAATATGTTAGGAAGAGGGTTAGAGCCGTAGGGATTCATGCTTTTTTCGACAATGTTTGAGGAATGAGGCCGTCTCCTCAGGTTTTACAAGCTATCAGGCAGAGATGGTAGGATACAACCCACATGCTTCACTTTCCTTTTGGGGAAGCTACCATGAATCCCACAGATTTCTATGCTATCACTGGGTTGGAGTGTACTGGTACTCCCTTGCTGGTGAATCCCGGCTGTAGGCTTTCTAATGAAGAGATTAATGTGCTCCTTGGTTTTTGCATGTCCCGCAAAGGAAAAAGGATGGAGCTTCCACCTCTTCAGATTAGGGTCTGAGTTTATATTGAGAATTTGAATGTGGCTAATGTTGCCAATGTTGATAAGGCCACTCGAAGCTTCATATGGTGGGGTTTATCGAAGACCCTTTTTGTTACCCATGGCTCCATTGCTCGCCTCTCCCTACTCGATCCGTTGAGAGATTTAGACATTTGTACAACCCTAGACTGGGGTTCAGATGGACTAGCTTGTTGCTAGGAGGCCATAGATGAAGTCTGCAGCAATATTAAGGAGAACATGGCAGGTTACAACTTGGCGTGGGAGGTAACTTTCTTAACCTTGTCGCCATTTGTCTACATTTTCCTTTTCTGTCATTCTCCTTCATTTTTATTTTCTTTGTTATAAAGCCTTCTTGTTTTTACCCTTTTCGGGTGTGGGGCTATGCCATTCTGGGGCTCGATAATTTTGAGCTCAAATTGCTCGCGATCGTGTTTCCTGACATCCTAAGATGGGGTTATAGCATTAGAACTGCCGGTGAAGGTGGTGAGCAACTCATTACTGTGGAGCAAGCCTGGTTCATGATAGATCACTTCGAATTTCATGGCAAGCGTCTTTATCCTTGGAGGGGGATCCAGTTGTATGTGGATGATATGTGGTTACCAACCAGTGTATTCTCCTGGTATCTCTGACAGGTGCATCCTTCTATCTTGGGGAGAGGGTATATCCTCATCATGACAGGGGTATCCTAGATTCATAGAACTTGAAGATCCTCTGGAGAACATGTTGGTGAACCAGAATATCGTGGGTACCATTCATGATGATCTCATTAGGGGCTTCACTGCTTTAAATTTTATGCGGCCCAATGATAGTAATGAGGCTTCTGCCTTTAGTTCCTCCGCTCCGACTTCCTCATCTCAGAAGATGGGTCCCATTCCTTTCGTTCCAAATTATGGGCCTCCGAGCTATAATTAGATGATGGGCGATATAGTGATGACGGGTCACATCAACGAGACTGAGTCGATCCTCCAGGGGCTTCTTCCTCATCCTGGCGCTACTATGGTATGTCTTTTTTTATATGTACTCTGTACTCGTTTTCTTTGTAGAGTTTTTTTTAGCATCTTCGTGTTTTCATTTACAGGTATCTATTGAGGATTACCACCAAGGTGCAAGTTGGATGGTGGGTCTGATGGCTTCTGTCAGACATCTCTCGGAGCAGCTGTTCAACAGAGCAGCCTCTGTGGCGGCAACTTCGTTGATGCCCACTTGTGGCTCCAAGATGACCCAGACTCAAGTTGATGATAATGATGAGCACGACGATGGCGGTGCAAGTGGCTCGGAAGGCACTTTAGCCTGGGATCCCCCTATTCCCTCGCTTTTTACTTTTTGAGAGATTGTAATTATTGGCCAGGGATTGGCCCAGACAGTTTTTCTGCTTTCTTTTCTTCAGTACATGTTAGCACATAATTTTTCACTATATTTTTTTTTAGTTTTAGTCTTTTATTTTGACTCAAGTGTTGGTGTCCACAAACTATATGGTAATGGCCGATTTTGGTCAAGTTTTGGTTATGAATTTGTGAATGGATTTGTAGAGAGTGAGTATGGGTGTATATATATGAGGTGTATGAAATGTATGGGTGATCTGTTTGCAGGTTTGAGACTTGCTTTGACAAGTTGGAGAACAAATTTTCTGCAGAATGTTGCTTTAATCTAGGAGGTTGTCTCGTATGAGACATCGTGGCTCGTATGAGACAAGTCTCCTGTCTTTTACTATTTTCTCCATCTCTTTGTAGGATTTGATGAGTAAACCCTATATAAACATATCTAGTATGTCCTAGACCTTTATTCAGCCTTTTAGGTCTTTAGGGAAATCCTTTTGGGATCAACTTTTGAGCTACTCTTCTTCTCTTTCTTCCATGGCTTCACAAGAAGTTGTTCCTTCTTCCATGATCATTAAAGATTTATCTCTTGATTTGGAGAGGACGCGCGACTCTAAGCATGACCTAACAATATTTGCTTGTTCCTTTTGCGGGCGTTCTCAAGAGAAGTTCATGAAGAGTTATCGTTTCAAGATGCTTTTTACTTTGAGGAACCTCAAGCCGTATTGGAGTCTATTGTGTGGTGCAGTTCATTTTTGGAATCCTTCCCTCCACCTTTTCAATTTCTCCCTTAATGAGATGATGACAATGGTTAAAGAATTTGTGGCTATCTTGGATATGTCTTTGACCGGCATGATAGCGGTTCCCAAGTATGATATGAATCATATTTGAATTACTGGGAATTTCTCTCGATGAAGTCTATTCTTTGGTGCACCGAAGTTGGGTGGACTTTTCTTCTTTCCCAAAGAGGTTTGATAAAGACTCGGAGGAGAGAAGTTTCTAAGCCTACAAAGAGAATTTACTGGCTCTTTGTCTCTTTTTAAAGGTGCTCTTTACTTATCGAAGAGGCTTAGTTGATTCCTAATTGGTGGAAATTGTTTTGCAAGTTAGAGGACATGCCCATAACATTATCCCTCTAATCTTGGGTGAGACCTTTCATGGTCTTGATGAATTGCATCGAACCGACTCCATGAACCAAGGAAGTTTACTTTTTTTGGCGATTTGGCTTAGAGAACACTTCACATTGGTGTATTCTCCCACTCGTTATTCTCCTTATACTCGTCATATGAGGAAATTCTTGGTCATAGATCTCTCGATTGAGGAATGAGCTCGCGTGCTAGCGGGGACTACTACGGCTGACATTGCTTGGTGCCCACCCTTTTGGAGGGTGAATAAGTAGATTGCCAATACAACTGGATTCAATCATGTTTTGCCTCCAAGTTTAAGTGATTACTCCTTCTATTTCCCCAAGAGGGTGATTCGCCAATTTGGTCAATGATGGAGAATTTATCCTCTTATAATAATTACCTAGCAAGTACAATAGTTACCGTTGTAATAGTATGCAAAAGCTAGGGTCGAATCCACAGAGCTTTATTTGTTTAACAAGTTGATTTAAATAGTGCAAAATAACCAATGGGTTTTGATTTGATTTGATTATTAAACTACGAAAGCAAGAATTAAAGTAAAAAAGAGATCAAATTAACAAGGGATTCACGGATTGAAATTTATAACTATCTTCACTCTATACTATTTTAATAATAAAAATGGATCAATATCATTCAAGGGCTCATTCACAAAATTAAGGGTTGGAACGCTTGATGTGGGGATTGCAACCCTAGTATTTCCTTCTTGTTTATATGTTTCACTAGGTCAATAGAAACAATCAAGAAATTCATTTAAACCCAAATAACAATAGAACCTAGATCCTTTTGATTTCCGCAAGGTCCTCAATTGAATATATTCATCACAATAATGGTCGATGTATAAATTATCCACTCTAGTGTAATAATTTATACCCAAGTAATTCATGTGATCAAAAGTATCTTATAATACAATTGAACCCTAGAAATAACATTAAGAATCTTGAGATGAACAAGAAAGAGATTGGATTGGAAAAATTAAAACTTTAGCATAGAGATCCAATAGTTACTACCAAATCCACAAATCAAGAGATTTACCTACTAATAGCCATAAAAAAAAAGAAAACAAGAAAATAAAATAAGTGTATAAAAACCTGGATCTTGATCCTTAAGATCATTCTTGATGTTGGTGTTATGACCTAGGCGTATAGTTATTTTGACTCATAACTAATACCGTTATGTAATCGTCTTTACCATTTATAATAGAGA
Source organism: Adenophora triphylla var. japonica (assembly GCA_022495995.1). Taxonomy (NCBI): domain Eukaryota; kingdom Viridiplantae; phylum Streptophyta; class Magnoliopsida; order Asterales; family Campanulaceae; genus Adenophora; species Adenophora triphylla. The sequence goes on along the minus strand of JAFEMH010000464.1, from coordinate 394,202 downwards.
ATGTTTATCTTGAATATTATATGTTTTACATGTTTGTTATAATATTCTGTGTCCCTAGTTATTATGAATAACTAGTATAAGTTGGTAATGGATAATCATAGAGATGATTATATGCATGGGGATGCACATTACACTTATTGGTACTTGTTAGAGAACAAGGTACTGGACTGACCCATCTATGATTTATGACGTGGTCTATGGTCATATATGTCATGATTAAATCTCATGATAGTCGTGTCATTAGAATCCTTAGTACCTGAGATTATCATCATCTTCCACATGATGAATGTTGTGTTTGATATAGTCTAACACTATCTTTAATAGGATAGTAATAAGGGCTATGTTGGCACGACTGGATTCTTGTAGGGAAGAATGATAAGTAGAGATAGGATTTGTCCCTCATAAAGAGAGATGTCTGCTTGGGCCCCTAGATGAATTGTGTTGATGAAATGTGTGGCCACACTCAAGAGATTTGATAGAGATCAAATGAACTTGGATTATCAACATATTCAGAATCGAGAAAGCATTGAACAATATAAGTTGACGTGGACCATGACTTATGTTCAATATGACATCGTGTGACAAAGGGATTGTGACATTGATCTATCAAGGAATTAAGCTTTGATGTTATATTTAATTGGGTGGACATAATGGCTTGCTAGAGACCACTTATGTCTTGTGAGGTTGATGTTTCAACTCACTACCAATATAAAATATAATTCCTAAAGGGTCACACGCAAAGAACGGATTGAAAATGACTTAAATATGGAACTGTACAGCTGGGCGACCGCCGAGGGGAATAGTGGGCGACCGCCCACAAAGAAGTTCCAAAAAGGTAATGATCAGCTGTACAGCTAGGTGACCATCGGGAATTTGTGGGCGACCACTCACAAAGTTTTTCGAATGATCATAAAAGGCTGTAAAACTAGGCAGCCGCCGGGAACCTTAGTGGGCGATCGCCCAGCCCCCGTTTCAGCACATTAGTTTTACTTGGATTAGGGTTTCTTCCTAATTGTTAGGAATATTTATAAAGTATAAATATGCCCTTTAGCCTCAGCCAAGACACATGAATCTTATGGCTTGAGAAACACAAATCTCTTGATTTTGATTACGAATCAATGATCAAAACACCCTAGATTCAATTCCATATTAGCCTTAGATTGTTGAAAAGTGATCCAACAATCGGGGATCATCTAGCAATCCAGCAAGATTCGATCTTGGTTCGTTCGCGTGTGGATTACCGATAGAGGGTGATTGCTTTATCACCTAAAGCTTGAAGGCCTATGGTTGTTGATTCATCACAAAAAAGAACAAGTAGAAGATCAAAGTTTCGTTGACAATTCGAATCTGAATTACAATTCGTGTAATGAAAAACAACTCGCAACAAAGGTTAGTAAATCTATATTCATAGTTTTAATCTCTTCATATTAGACGGATTCATAGCTAGGGTTTTGTGAATTATATAAATCTTCCGCTGCGCATGTAACCCCAAAACCCAACAGTGGTATCAGAGCCTCGTTTAATCATGATTAGGTTAAATTGGCATGCTAGATATAATTGGATTATATTCTTAACATGCTAAGATGATATAGATTGATGATTTTATGTGTATTGTTTTATGAAACAATTAATTATATACGATATAACATGATTATTATTAATAGTTGATTGATGTAATTGATCTTCTACATGGGTTATTGATCTCTTTAATTTGATTAATTAGATTAGTAAATTCTCAAATTGAAACAAATTGTTTGTTTAGGATTTTATGTTCATATTTAATTTGATTAACATGATTATTTGAATCCCTAAATTTTGAGAATTGAATAATTATGTAATTAATAATTGTTATTTGTTACATGATTATTTGTATGATCCTAAAGTAGGATATTATGTGAAATCCCATGTTCATGGTTATGTACACATAAGTTTCATATACAACCATGCGATGTTTGTTGCTATATGGAAAAACCTTCTTAAATGTTTAAGTTTTATGCCACCCCTTGATTAGAACACTTGTGAAATATTGAAATATTCGGGTATTTTGATGTAGTTTCGACTCAGTTGGGTACATCATTATATCTTAATATGGATCAAGATGAGGTAACGGTTGATGTAGTTTCGACTCAGTTGGGTGCATCGTTCTATGTGTCTCATACGTTTGAAAAAGGTTGAACTTAATTGGTGCTTTCGAAAGAGTTTTGACCCAATGCATAGATGAGATTAAAACATGTGTTGACATAAGACGTCTAGAATCTCATAAAAGTTCTAAGAGTCATATATGATATGATTGATAAGTTTTATCTACATAAATAGCTTGATTTCGAGCATTGACTCAGTTAAACCAAAATCAAGTGAAATATGGATCTTAGCCCATTATAATTATATGATACATGCTTGTATTTGAAGGTGTATAAAATATTCTGATTGGATCAGAAGCTTAAGAATTGTTCTTAGGCAAGAGAAGAAAATGTACGTTCTTGACGAACCTATTCCTGCTGAACCTATTGCCAATGCTTCAAGGGCAGATAAGGAGCAACATAAGAAACATGTTGATGATTCTAATGATGTTGCTTGCCTTATGCTTGCCACCATGTGTAAGGCTCTTCATAAGGACTTTGAACATATGGAAACTGCTTTTGACCTAGCACAGCGCTTAATGGAAATGTTCCAAGTGCAAGCTAGGCAAGAGAGGTATGACGTGGTGAAGGCTCTTAATGCATGCAAGATGCAAGAGGGCAGTAGGTAGGTCCTCATGTCCTTAAGATGAAAGTATATATTGAGCACCTTGATAGGCTTGGGTATCCTATGAGTTAGGATCTCGCAACTGATACGATATTGAATTCATTGCCTGAAAGTTATGGTCATTTCATTATGAACTATAACATGAGTGGAATGGATAAAAATCTGTCATAATTGCATGCGATACTTAAGACTGCAGAGAAAAATATCAAGAAGCCTAGTACCGGAAATGTGTTAATGGTTAAGAAAGGATAAGGGTTCAAAAAGGAAGGCAAAGTAGGTAAAGCAAACGTTGCTACACCTAAGGCAAAAGTTGCAAATGTCGAAGAGGCTAAACCCAAAATGTCTCAAAAGGATGCAATTTGCTACCATTGCCAAAAGGTTGGTCATTGGAAACGAAACTGCAAAGCTTACAAGGAAGTCCTAAAAGATAAGAAGGGCAATACAATTGCTACTGATTCAGGTATCTATATGATAGATATTTTCGTTTCTACTTCTTGTTCTTGGGTATTGGATATCAGATGTGGATCTCACATTTGTTTAAAAGTGCAGGGACTAAAGAATAGAAAGCTACTCAAAGAAGGTGAAGTTGACCTACATGTGGGGAATGGAGCAAGAGTTACTGCATTAGCCGTAGGAACATATTATGTTACTTTACCTAGTGGACTAGTACTTATTTTTGAACAAATGTTATTATGTTCCGGATTTGAGTAGGGATATTATTTCTGTTTCTTGTTTGGATAATGAAGGATATAGGTTTCTTATTGAGAATAAGAAGTTTTCTATTTATTTAAATGATATGCATTATTGTATTGCGAATTCATTTAATGGCCTTTATATCCTTGATGTTGAGAAACAAAATGATGTTGAAGATATCTATCATGTTAATAAGAAATCTAAACAGAATGATGTGAACAACACATTCATGTGGCATTGCCGGCTTGGTCATACAAATGAGAAATGCATATCTACACTCCATAAAGATGGACAGACTCAAATGATTATGAATCATATGAGATATGCGAATCTTGTTTATTGGGAAAAATGACCAAACCACCTTACACTAAGAGTAGTGAAAGGGCTAGTGACTTATTGGCCCTAGTACATACTGATGTATGTGGACCATTAAGTAGCATTGCTAGGGGAGGATTTTGGTATTTCATTACATTCACTGATGACTTATCTAGATATGGATATGTCTATCTGATGAAGTCCAAAAGTTAAGCTTTTGAGATATTTAGAATATTTCAAAATGAATTACAAAATCAACTTGGTAAAACTATTAAAGTACTTCAATTTGATCGAGGTGGTGAATATTTAAGCCAAAAGTTTGACAATCATCTCAAAAATTGTGGAATTGTTTCAGAGTTGACTCCACCCGGAACACCACAATGGAATGGTGTATCTGAAAGGAGGAATAGAACCTTGTTAGACATGGTTCATTCGATGATGAGTCAAGTTGACCTTCCTATTTCCTTTTGGGGACATGCATTAGAGACTGCTGCGTTCACGTTGAACAGAGTCCCTACTAAATTGGCTCCTAAGACCCCACATGAGATGTGGCATGGAAGAAAACCAAATTTGTCTTTCATGAAGATTTGGGGTTGCGAAGCTTATGTGAAGATACTTGTCTCCGATAATTTAGCACCAAAATCTGACAAAGTTATTTTGTTGGTTATCCTAAGGAAACTAAAGGATATTATTTTTACAACCGCAATGAGAACAAAGTGTTTGTTGCTCAATATGGTACTTTTCTTGAGAAACAGTTTCTCAATAAAGGATCTAGTGGGAGTAAAATTAATCTTGAAGAAGTTCAAAAACCCGAAGATAACATGGAATCGAGAGTAGAGACGGAACCAAATTCACAAGGAGTTGTGGAACCGGTTCAAGATGCACAAGTCCATCGTAGATCGGATAGGTTACGATCCGAACCCGAGAGATATGGATTTCTCATTTCGGAAAGTAATGAAGTGGAAGTCATTAAGAATGATGAACCTACTTCGTATCAAGAGGCGATGTCCACTCCTGATTCAGATAAATGTCTAGGAGCCATGGAATCCGAATTACAATCCATGCACGATAATCAAGCTTGGAACTTGATTGTTCCACCTGAAGGTGTAAAAACCATAGGGTGTAAGTAGGTCTTCAAGAAGAAGACCGACATGGATGGGAATGTGCATACTTACAAGGCTAGGCTTGTAGCAAAGGGATATAGGCAAATTCATGGTGTTGACTATGATGAAACCTTTTCGCCAATTGCAATGCTTAAGTCTGTTAGAATTTTAATTGCCATAGCCGCATATTATGACTATGAGATATGGAAAACGGATGTCAAAACAGCTTTCCTAAATGGGAAACAACTTGAGAATGTGCATATGACACAGCCTAAAGGGTTTGGCGATCCAAGAAATTCTAACAAAGTATGCAAGTTGCAAAGATCCATAAATGGGTTGAAGCAAGCTTCTAGGAGTTGGAATCTTCGTTTTGACGAATCGATCAAAGAGTTTGGCTTCATCAAGAATGAAGATGAACCATGTGTATGCATGAAGTTCAGTAGGAGCGTAGTACTATTTCTAATATTATATGTTGATGATATCTTACTTATTGGAAATGATATTTCTGCACTTTAGACTGTCCAGAAGTCCCAAAGCCTAAAACTGAGTGGTCTGATGAAGAAAAGAGATTAGCTGCTTTGGACAGCAAAGCGAGGTTCATCATTTCTGGAACCCTTCCCGTATCAACCCTTCAGAAGGTCATGTACTCCATAACCGCTGTTGTGGGTATTTTTCAGCATGGTAACATCTTCAGTTGATCCTGCATATCAAGATGTCATTCCACTGTAAGTATCGTTTTAATATTTATTTATTTAATATTTTCTAATATCTGTATTCTTATCTTCCAGTAATTAAGAGAGAAATACGGGATATTTTCCACTCACGTTCAGCACATCTTCAACGGCAAGGACGAATTGGTCTCACGGAGGTTGAGGAGGATAAGCTTCTATCCCGAGATTGTAGGAACCGTATTTGACTTATTCATACTTACTTATATTTAAGGGGAAATGGAGATGGAACATACTCACTCCCATATACGCACACACCTTACACACAAGCTATTTGTAATCCTCTCCATTGTCTTCCAAAGTTGTATTCGTGATCATCATAGTGAAACTTTTAAGGTTGGAGACCTAACTCCCGGGGTTTTTTCCAAAGAGGTTATCACCTCCAAGGTTTTCCTCGTTAACAAATCGTGGTGTTATCGTTTCTTTTCTTGCTTTTGTTCCATATAATCGAATTCCACAGTCCCCTTCTTATTGTTTAATCCACACACTAGTCAAAGTTAAGATTCAACTTTATTGTTTTTTCTACCAAAACAATTTGGCGCCCACCGAGGGGCCTCATGGTTTATCGGTTATTTGGATCATTTCCTAAGCAAATTCATTATGTCTGCACCCTCCAATGTATCCACCGCCGGCAAGAGTCCCCGCCGTTGCTCCAACATCGGAGGTAGAACCAGCCTTGTTGCCGCCACCTCCTCGCACCGGACCTCAAAGCAAACTCAACCTACGAAGACTCCACAAAAGGGAACGACCTCTTCCAATGTAGATGCCGACATCCGGAGTATCCCGACCAAGTTGAATCGTAGGTCGGACCAACAAGACAAAGAATTCAAAGGTGCTGGCCGATTCCATGATTAAGATGCAGAAAGATCAACAGTTCATCACATCTCGGCTTGACAACATATCGCCATTACGTGCGAGGAATCTCAATTTCAACAACACCGAAGGACCTACACTTCAGAGTGAATTTATTCCAATGGGTAGTCCGCCTCAAACTCGTCAGCTGACATCCTTAATGATGTCAACATCTTTGCCCGGGGACACCCTGATGACGCCACCTTCTACAGGATACACTCCGTTCATCCCATTCATCGACAACACAACTGTCACAACTACTACAGACAACTCTGGTTTGCTAAATAATCTTTTCAATAATAATAATTTCAATCGTATTCCTATGGCCGACCCTTTGCAGAAAACCCACTAGCCAAACAGATGCAGATCTCGCAGAGCCGATAATGAACGTGCAGCGTAACTCCTCCAATCCAACCGGTGACTCAAAACTCACACAGCCAATCCCGGTTTGTCCCAAAGAATTGCAAATGTCGACATCCCGAAGCGATTCAGTGTACCATCTATGAAGTTGTACGACGGTACCACGGATCCGTAAGAACACGTTGCCCACTATCAAGAAAAGATGGACATCATCCATATTCCTCTTCAATTCCGGGAGGCCTGCTTATGCAAGGGATTTGATCAACCTTGTCTGGGCCAGCCCTCAAATGGGTGATTAGGCAACCTCTAGGTTCAATTGGGTCTTACGCCCAGCTTATGAACATGTTCTATAACCAATTCTCATGCAGTCGACAATTTGAAAGGTTGACAAGTGATCTCTACAATGTGACCCAGCAGCCTTAATGAAACTCTAAAGGACTATGTCCACCGCTTCAATAAGGAAGTGCTAGAAATTCCCAATCTTGACATGTCGACGCCTACGAAGCATTCAAAATGGGGTCAAGAAGGATTCACAAGATACCGAGATTTGGTGATGACTCCTTGTAAGCGGTTAGAAGAAGTCGAGCGAGCGGTGAGATTCATAAGATCGGAGGAAGACGAGCCGCGAAGATCGAAATCCTCATCCAAAATGTCGACATATGACAACCCCGACGTAAAAGACCGAATCGTCCCATCGCAGAACAACCGTTCCAATCCTTATCCGAGAATTGACACTAGCAAAATTAACTCAATAGACGGTGAGGATGAAGATAATGATAATGTGCCTAACATTTCGATTATTGTTTCTCTCGTTGACATTTCGTATACTCTATGCAATGGGCAACCTTGGGGACAAAGCCGGATGGCCAAAGAAGACGGATAAAACCACGGGATGGCGTGACAAATCAAAATGGTGCGCTTACCATGAAGACTTTGGACATGTCACCGAAGATTGCATCGCATTAAGAAAGGAGATCGCTTACTTGCTCTCAAAAGGACATCTTAAGGAGTTGCCGGGATCCGTAAAGAAGAAGGCTGAAAATGCGGAAGTTCCTCATGAAGCCGAAAGACCCGCCTTCTCCCCAAAGATCAACAAAGGTGATTAATTTCATTAGTGGAGGTTCGTAAATATGTGGAACATCCTATTCTCGCTGCAAAACGACATGCTAAGGAGTCAAAAGAGGAGAAACCAGAAAGACAAACAGATGCCGACATCTTACCAGGATCCAATCACCTTTGATGAAAGCGATCGAGATAACTTGCTGGAACCCCATCACGACGGTCTAGTTATTTCCTTGCGCATCGCCAACCTGTACAATCCGGCACATCCTAGTTGATGGGGGTAGCTCTGTTAACCTTATCATGTTGGGCACCCTTAAAGAAATGAACATCCCGTAATCGGAGATCATTAAGAAATCCTCGCATCTTGGTAGGCTTCGGCGGTGAAGTCAAAGAAACGGTGGGGGAGATAAAGCTTCCAATATACTCGAAGGGTCTCAATACCATGGAACGATTATGCGTAATTGATTGCGCAACCTCTTACAATGTCATTCTTGGAAGACCGTGGATTCATGGAATGAAGGCCGTACCCTCCACTTACCATCAATGTGTGAAGTTCCCAACACCTTGGGGTGTCGCTAAGATTTACAAATGATCAACAGTGGCCAAGGAATGTTACAAAACTTCAATGAAGGCGTCGACATCTCCAAAACAAGCATAGCAATTACCGAAGAAAGTACGTGAAGTCCTGGAAGCCAGGGAGGATGATGTGAAAGAAGTATTGCTATACCCTTCCAACCCGAACATGAAAGTACTTATGGGCACTGACATCCCACCAGAAATAGAAGAGAAGCTTTTGGACCTATTAAGAAGCAGAATAAAGAGTTTTGCTTGGAAACATGATGACATGACAGGCATCAGCAAAGATGTCATCACTCACAAACTTAAAATAGATCCTAGCTTTAAACCAGTACACCAGAAACGTAGGAAGTTTGCAGAAACCAGAAACCAGATCATCAAGGAAGAGGTAGAGCGCCTACTAAAAGCCAACATGATACGAGAGGTCGATTATCCAAGATGGTTAGCAAACGTGGTTGTGGTAGAGAAAAGAAACGGGAAATGGCGAGTCTGTGTCGACTTTACAGACCTGAATAAAGCCTGTCCAAAAGATCCTTTCCCTTTGCCACACATAGACTCGTTGGTTGATGCCACTTCCGGACATGAGCTCCTCACATTCATGGATGCATCCTCAGGATTTCAACAAATCCAGATGGAACCATCTGACCAAGAGAACACCGCCTTCATAACACACACAGGTATTTATTGTTATATTGCTATGCCTTTTGGTCTAAAAAATGCAGGTGTAACATATCAGAGGCTCGTCAACAAAATGTTCAAAGATCAGATTGGGGACACAATGGAAGTATACATCGACGACATGGTAGTAAAATCCAAGAAAACCGAAGATCACATAAGCAACTTATCCCAGGCCTTTGACATCTTGGATTGTTTCAATATGAAGCTTAACCCAGCTAAATGCAACTTTGCAATGAGGGTAGGGAAGTTTCTGGGCTATATGGTTACTAAAAGAGGCATTGAAGCCGCCCTGCACGTATACGTGCTATTATCAACTGTCGTCACCTCAATCCGTCAAGGACGTCCAAAGATTGACAGAAAGATTGCCGCACTCACCAATTCATTTCAAAATCCTCGATCGATGCAAACCTTTCTATGATATCCTAAGGAAGAACAAGAAGTTCCAATGGGAGAACCAACATGAAAAAGCCTTTCAAGAACTCAAAACTTACCCGTCGACACCTCCGTTATTGGCCAAACCTCAAGAGGAGGAACATCTTTACATCTACTTAGCAAGATCCGAAGGCGCCGTAAGCGCAGCCTTGGTGACAGAACGAGATGGTAATCAAAGCAACCCATCTACTATATAAGTAAGACACTCTTAGATGCGGAGACCAGGTATTCTCATTTACAGAAGTTAATTTTAGCTTTGATAACTGCTTCTATTAAATTAAGGCACTATTTTGGAACACATACTATAATTGTACGCACTAACTATCCTATTAAGAATGTTATGAGAAAACCAGAGATGTCAGGTCGAATGGCGAAATGGCCTGTACAATTTAGCACGTACGACATCAAATATGAGCCTGTAATCGCAATAAAATCTCAAGCCCTAGCTGATTTTGTGGCTGATTTTAGTCCAACCATGCAACAAGAGGTAGAATTGGAAGTACAACAACTTCAAGATGATGACATCCTGAAAATTTGGACTCTCTACACAGATGGTGCCTCTAACATGAGAGGTACAGGTCTTGGAGTTGTACTAAAATTGCCACAAGGGGACATAATACCACAATCCATCAGTTGCAATTTTAAGGCCACTAATAATGAAGCAGAATATGAGGCATTAATTGCATGTTTAACAGCAGCCCAGGACCTAGATGTCAAGCATAATCGGGTGTTTATAGATTCTCTGCTGATTGTTAACCATTACAACGGATCCTACATAGCGAAAAATGCTAAGATGACGACATATTTGGAAATTGTAAAAATTCTTTCGGCGAAATTCAAATCATTTTCTTTGGACCAAATCCCACGAGAAGAAAATTCTCAAGCAGACGCTCTAGCAAACTTGGGTTCAGCCTTCAAAAGCATTTCACAATCAAGTATTCCAATTGTACATATTGACATCCCAGCAATTGACCATCTTGAGATGTTCGCTCTAGATGTCGACATACCTTCTTCTCCAAAGAAGAACCTCGGGATGCTCCTATTATCAAGTATCTCTTAGATGATACGATCCCAACCGAGGAGAAAAATGCTAGAGCCTTCAGGGTAAGAGTATCTAAATATTTACTTATTGATAACCTCTTGTTTAGAAAATCTGCTGCAGGTCACTACTTAAGATGTCTAGAAGCAGATAGAGCCCATCAGGTTCTCAAGTAGCTGCATGAAGGACAATGTGGAAATCATACCGGGACAGGAGTCTACATACCAAGGCTCTTAGAATGGGCTATTCTTGGCCCACAATGAGAAAAGACGCCGCCGACTACGCAAAGAAATGTGATTCCCGTCAACGACATGGGGACATCCCGCACCAACCGGCCGAGCTACTACATCCTATCCGTCACCATGGCCGTTTATGGTTTGGGAATGGACATAGTAGGAAAATTGCCCATGGCACCAGGTGGAAGAGTATTTCTATTAGCTATGACAGACTACTTTTCTAAATGGGTAGAAGCCGAGGCATATGTACAAGTTCGTGACAAAGAAGTTATATCTTTTATCAAAAGAAACATATTCACCGATTTGGAATACCATCGAAATAATTTGTGACAACGGCTCTCAATTCATTAGTAAGAGAACCCAAGATTTCTTGACATCTTGGGAGTCAAGATGGTGACATCTTCACCCGTTCACCCTCAAGCCAATGAACAGCGTAATCTAGCAATAAAATAATCATAAGCAACTTAAAAAGAGATCGAACCGTAAGAAAGGACGATGGGCGTAAGAGTTACCAATGGTTCTATGGGCCGATAGGATGACATCTAAGAACGCTACTGGTCAAACCCCTATTCACTTGTATTTGGAACAGTAATCCGTTATTCTAGCAGAAGTCCTTGTACCTACGGCCCGATACGCTTTGTTGACGTATGAACATAATAAAGATATCTTGATACATGACTTAGATACCGTAGATGAACCGAGGGACATGGCCAAAGTTCGCATGGCTGCATATCAACAAAGGGTAGCGATCTTACAACAAAAACGTAAGGATTAGAAGGTTTCAAGTAGGAGACTTAGTCCTACGAAAGGCATTCCAAAATACAAAGGAGCCCAATGCAGGCAAGCTTGCCCCAAAATGGGAAGGACCCTACCTAATAGATGCACAAGCCGGGAAAGGAGCATATCGCCTGGCAACCTTGGATGGCCAAATGATACCGCGAAGTTGGAATGCCATTCATCTTAAAAGGTATTACATTTAAACAAAATTCCCATGAACTCATCTTTTCGTGTATGGATTGTCTTTTAATTTTTTGCAACCTTTCTTTTTCCTATGTACTTTTTCATTACTTTATTGCAAATCAAGATGTCACTAACACACCTTGTGGAGAGACGTCAACCTTAGTTGGCGTCCGTTTTTAACATGTTTCTGTCTTATGAGGTATTGACACATTTACATGGGGACATGTCAAAAGCACGCAAAGAACAACGAATTCTCCTCCGTTAGAGATGGCCATCTCTTCTTAAGTAAAGGTACACAATCCCTTCTAAGGTTTAAAGAGTTAATTACCTCTTTCTTAAGATATTAGGTTACCACACCTTCGCCTGGAGCGCAAGATATCTCTTTAATTGAGGTGTGGGGTGGGCCTATATGGGTAAAATCATATAGCTTACCCATTCCCACTCAGTTATATGATTGATCTAACGTATTATTCTTATGGTTATGACATATACGTGTCATCTAAAGTATCTACGGGTTATGACATACACATGTCATCTTATGTACCTACCGTTTTGACATATTGTCATGTCACCTTACGAGCATAATGAATAACCAATACAAAGAGAAATTTCATCCAAAAGAAATAAGCCTTGACATGCTTGAAAACTACTAAACTTTAACTAGATTAAAGTAACCATAAAAATATCCAAGCTACCAACATTAAAGTGCAAAAATGTTGGACCAACCCAACACGCAAAAGAAATTGTCTTTGGTCCTTATGGACCTATTACATAACCAAACTAAAATTAAAATTGTCTTTGGGATTCCACCCCAAGAACATCATTCAAAAGACCAAGAACAAAGTTGTTTTACCTTCTTTTTAGGTGGCTTCCGCCGCAGTGTTGCATTTGGGTTAACTTCTCCATCTACCGGTGCATCTCTTAACGACGCTTCATACGGGCTTGACGACACTTCGCCCTCATCCATCACCTCACCCGTCAACTTAAACAAATAGGCACATTCCTTATGGAGATCCCAAGTATTAGCCTTCCCTTCTTGATACTCCTTCATCATTTTTATCTTGCATTGAGAAACGCTTTTGCCGCAAAGGCTTATGTGAACTCTTCACATCTGCGATCTCTTTCTGATGATCATCCTCACTCTTAGCCAAACTATTCAGTAAGTCCTTCAACATTTGTTCTTGCTCTCCCAATGACTTGCTTTGTTGCTCCAGGGTCTTCTCATGTACCTTCACCTTGTTTTCTAACGCTATCTTCTCCTTCCTAACCAAAGCGATGTCAGCTTTGGACTTCTTCTTTAGCATTTCAATTTCTTTCACCAACTCCTCCACATACCCTACCGAAAAATAATAACTCGACATCACTAGATGTTTATAAAAACTTTTGCGTTAGTAAATATCCAATTAATAGTATCTTACCCCAGTCGCAAAGCTCATGCATTTTTTCTTAAAATCTCCTACTGGCATTCCATCAAAGGAATCTTCAACTTCGACTACCTCCTCTTGACTAGCCTTTCGTTTCTTTACTCTAGAACCAATACCTGCACTATCATCCAAAGTTGGGGTCTTCTTAGGGGCGGGCGGAGGCATCATCTCTATCTTCACAGTAGAGCCTGTAAACATGGCTTCAATTTCATCGAGGTCAAAGTCTGATCCTGAGATGACTGGTTTGGAAACTGCATTGACATATGAAAGATTGTCAATAAGTATAGTGTATCAGTTTGACAAACTAAACTGAGAGGATAACACGCTTACCTGTGGACATAATAACGGAGGTTGAGGCCTTTTGGTCTTCCGGGATAGTCAAAGATGCCTCCAATAAACCCTTAGGAGATCTCTTGTCTGGAGGGAGCCTAAAAAATTCTTCAACCTTGGTTAGAGTGTCTTCAAAGCAGTGGGAATAGTTCTCCCAGCCGATATCTGCATAAAGGCAAAAACAATTACAATTCAGTTTGTCTCAAGAACAGGAAGTTACAAAAGTAAGAATTTAAGTACCTCCCTTGTTCCATTCGCTTGAAACCTCATTTCCTTCTCCAATAGATGCCCTATCAACAAAGAAAAATCTATTTTTCCATCCCCTATCACTAGATGATGTGGTGCTCATTAGGGAACTCCTGCCTGACCTCTTCCTAAAAAGGTATCTTTTGGAACCAAAGGGTTGAAGATCGTACGAATATGCAATTTCATGGAGCCCTAGGTTTAATCCATTCTCTCAGTTCACTTTGATGACAAAAGCAAAACTCGCCAAGCCATCGGCATCGCTTGAGCATAAGCGAGTTGGGTCTTTGGAAGAACTCGAAACCAACAAGGGAAAAGGGTAGCTGAACCCTAGAAGAAAGGGATACTCGAAAAAACAGATCCATTTGCAGGAAACGTAATCAGACCTAAGATTTACGGAAAAAGGATGAAAAATTGTACCATTTGGGAAGTAGCATTGTTGTTTCATGGACTCTATTTGGGAATCACTGAACAAGCAAGTCTCTTCGTCTGGTTTCGCAAGAAGGTTTTCGCAAACGAAATCATCGAGACTAATTTCTTTGGGACCTTGTGGGGATGGGACACTCTTAGTTTTGGTCGAGGACCAGCTGGTCCTACCCATGGTTGACAAAGGAAAGAAAAAAGATAAACAATGGAAGAAGATGAGAAGCGGAGAAATGTTACCTTGAAAGATGAACGGCGCCGTAAGAGAGGTGAAAGAGAAGCTTTGAGAAGCTTATTTATCCAAGCGGTTATTTAAAAGAAAAAGGATTCTTTTTTCAAAAAAGTTACTTTTCCAAGTTCTTCTCCCCAACCGTCTATTGACGCCACGTATCCCTAAACCGTCCCATCAAAGCAGAGCTGGCGGTTGGGCATTTAATTGGACAAAAAAAAATTTTGCCTCTTCAGTTGCCTACATAGCCAAATGTTTTTGGGGACAAATTGTTGTGGGTATTTTTCTTATGGTGACATCTTCATTGATCCCGCATATCAAGATGTCATTCCACTGTAAGTATTGTTTTAATATTTACTTATTTAATATTTTCTAATATATTTATTCTTATTTTCCAGTAATTAAGAGAGAAGAAATGCGGGATATTCTCCAGCACGTTCAACATACCTTCAACGGCTAGGGCGACTTGGTCTCACGGAGGTTGAAAGGATAAGCTTATATCCCGAGATTGTAGAAACCGTATTTGACTCCGTCATACTTATTTATATTTAAGGGGAAATGGAGATGGAACACACTAAGGCTCAGACGCACACACACTCTACGCACGAACTGATTGTAATCCTCTCCATTCTCTTCCAAAGTTGTACTCATAATCATCATAGTGAAACTTTTAAGGTTGGAGACCTAACTCCCGGGGTTTTTTCCAAAGAGGTTATCACCTCTAAGGTTTTCCTCGTTAACAAATCGTGGTGTCATTATTTCTTTTTCTTGCTTTTGTTCCATATAGTCGAATTTCATAGTCCCCTCCTTATTGTTCAATCCACACACTAAACAAAGTTAAGATTCAACTAAATTGTTTTTTCTACCAAAACATCAAATACAAATACAGGCACATCAAGCATAGAAAAGGTGACTCGCTTTCTGCGACAGCGACAGTTCACCAAGGCATGACAAGAACTCAACCAGTCCATGCCTAAAATAACATCAAATCATGGATTGGCAACTCTACCAAATCCACTGGCAATACATGCCTACATAAAATCACCTCACAGTCATAATAGATCAAAGAGGATTCGAGGTGCTCTCCCACAGGAGTAGAAACCTCTAACACATAAGGTAACAACTTAGGCAACTTATGCAATGTAAATGCATAATGAGATGCCACATAAGAATGAGACGATCCAGGGTCGATAAGAATACGAGCCCTAACCCCTGAGACAGGGACAATACCTCTAATCACTGCAGTGGGATCTACTGCGCCTCTATCCAAAGCAAACACTCTACCTTGGACCCTCTCTTTAGGTTTCCCCTTAACATCTCTTTTCACCCCACCTTTGGGCTGGTCACCCTGTGGTCTACCACCCGTAGCTTGACCCTTTTTGAACTTAGGACAATCCTTTCTGAAGTGCCCCATCTCACCACAACTCATATACTTTTCCTGCTTACTCCAACAACTGTCTTCTGAGTGCCCCACTTTCTTACACCAATTATATATAGTGCCAAACTTGCTTGATACAGGTCGAGTAGAAACTGTAACTGTTCCTCCCTTAGCCACTCCAGAAGTTGAGGATTTAGGCTGATTCTTGCTCTGACCTAAACTCTGGCCTGAAAACTTAGCCTTCCTTCCACTACCCTCAGATTTACCTCGATGTTCCTCATTGTCATTCTCAATTCTGTAGGCCATATTCACTGCCGCCTGGTAAATAGGAAAATCGTGAGTCAACAACTGTTTCCTGAACTCCAACCTGAGTCCCTTGACGAACCTGTAAACCCTCCTGCTTTCATGTGGTACAAGATGTGGACAATACCTGGCTAACTCCATAAATTTTGCAGAATATTGGGATACTATCGTTGCCCCCTACTCAAACTTCAAAAATTCTACCTCTTTCTTATCTTTAGTGATCACGGGAATGAAATGCTCCTTGAATTTCCCAACAAAGTTGTCCCATGTCTGGGGCATATGATCCCGCTCCCAGCTTTCCTTAAGGATTTGCCACCAATGTTCAGTAGGACCCTATAGCTTAAACACTGCACATCAGACTTTTTCTTCATCTGTACTCTCCATTGCAACAATGATTTTAGTCATGGCTTCCAGCCACCTCTCCGCTATCAATGGATTGGGATCCCCGTTGAAACTAGGTGGAGATAGTTTGATGAATTTCTCTAACCCCTGTGTTGGCCTTGCCTCAGGTTGCTGCTGTGCTCTACCTTGAGCTGCCATATTCTGGAGGAGTACCCGAAACATAGCCATCATCTCGGCATTCTGATCTCCCCCAGCACCCTGATTACCAATGTTCCCCTGTTCCCTCTGCTGGTCTCCACTAGTCCCAGCCATTTCAATGATCCCTGCATTAAACACTCGACATCAGATATCACACACTCCCCCTTAGACTAGACATCTACCCTTGATTTCTAGCCAAAGCTCTGATACCAACTGTGGGCTCCTCCCAACTCCCGAGACAAATAAACTCGTGTCCCAGGATGGAGAGAAACAAAATACCAATTAAAAAAAACTTTTCTTTACTTTAACTTGAAAAGTATACAACTCATTTTCAAAACAATTTCAAAATAACCTCTCTACACAGAGGCAATATGTAAACCTGTTTGAAACCAAAGACAACCTGTTTTTACAAATTATACAACTGGTAAGGCTTACCCAAACCAACCATAAAACAAACCAATCCCAAACTGAATTACAATATAACTCAACTGAAACATGTTTATGAAAGTTTTATATACAAAACCTTTTCCCAAAAGAATAACAACCATGACAATCCCAACTCCCCAAGACAATACATACCCTGACAACCAAAAGATGTCCAAACTCTTTCCCCGGCCTCACTGATCCGGTCTTCCTGTCTCAGCGGAATCTAAAACAATAAAGGGATAAGGGGTGAGATAAAATCTCAGTAAGCTACTATGTATGCAACAATATGCCATACAAGATGCAACACATAATCAGATTGCTTAATAAAAAATATGCAACACCAAATAGGTTGCTCAATAACTGAATGTGCGCTCGCCCGAAAAATAAAATAAAGGAGTCGCCACGCCATTTTTAAGGAAACATTTAAAACCTTTTTAAGAGAGAAAATGGGTTTGGGGGTCAGATTACGTATTGGGAAGAATCGAGAGTTCACCCAACACGCCTCGTCCGTAGACGAGTCTTTCTATGTTCAACATCCAATTCATCCAAATGTGTGTGCAAAATGTGTGTTACAAGATATGTGTAAAATGCATAAGAGTGCTTTGTTTTATTGCTCAACAGGGGGAAATACAACTTGTAAGCCGTTGACTCTGGGAGGCCACTTCCCACTTTACATCAAGGACTGAATACAGATTACAACTGAAAGTAGTTTCTGCAGAGGGCATATTATGTCGCGTGACACAGGACCTGAGGGTTCAATTGTGTCGCGTGACACATCGAGGCACTTTGCAGAGACTTTACAAATTTCAACCAGAATCAATCAGAGAACAATTCAAATCCCAACACAATACCAATTCAACTCAGAAACAATGAATTCACAATAGATTGACCAAGGGGATGTGGATATAGGGAGATCCACACTCCCTTGGCCAATAAGCTATAAATCCCACAAAATCACATTATGAATATCAATGACATCCAACTAAGCTAATTAAACAGAGGAATGGTAGTTGGGACTTGATAATTGAGGACGGATGGAGTCCAATTATTAAGTCCGGGAACAATTATCGCAATGAAGCAAACACAATAGCAAATATGAGATAAAGGTGAGGGAAGAGATTTGTTACCCTCGTAGTCCACGCTCTCTATACCAAGTCGGTATAGAGAGCCTTCAATCAGCTTCATAACAGAACAAGCTTAGATCTCAGATTTGGTAGCTCGGCAGTTCCCAGTACATGCGTGTATGTTGAACGGACAGAGCTCTGGAAACAGGGGAAGGAGAAGGCAATCGGTTTTAGTTGTTGGCTTAGAGCTGTAATAGGATCGGGCAGAAATTGGTAGTGTTGTGGTGGTGGTTACAGGCTTGGGGGGAATCGGTTGTGGTTGTGTTCGGAGTTGGTGAGGAGAGGAACCGGTGAGGAGGATTCAAGGGGATGCCGAGGAACTGGTTTTGGATGTGAGGGAGGATTACGCCGGTTGATTTAGGGAGAGGGAGAAGCTAGGTGATGGCGATTGAAATTGGGGGAGTTGGAGAGGTCGCCGGTATGTTGTTTGGTTGAGAGGGAGCTCGGTTAGGGAGGAGATTGGGGAGAGGAAGGTGTTTTAGGGAGAAGGAATTGGTTTGGGTGAGGTCGCCGGCCGGAGAATTGAGGGAAGGAGCTTGGGACCGGTCTTCTGCGTCTAGAGAGAGAGAGGAGAGAGAGGGAGGACTTTGCATCTTAAGAGAGATAGAGAGAGTTTAGAGAGAGAAACGGTGAGGTCTGTGTGTTGTGTGTGTTCTCCATTTACAAATGAGAGGAATTTTGGTATTTAAACGTTAATTGGGAATTGGTTTTAATGGGTCGCATGACTTCTCGTATCCAATTTCCAATCTTCAAGTTGTCGCATGACTGGTCAAGCTCTTAACTGTTTCTGGCGCCAAAACCTGCTTCTGGAACATTTCGAGTTAATTCTTTAAAAGCCCAAAGCAGTTAATTCCCTTTAGGTCCTTTTGTCCGGGAAAAATACAAAAAAACACTTCCTTCGCGAGAAACTTATAAAATGTTTCCGGAAGTCTCGGAACGGACCGAGAATTTACCAAAATGCCCCTCAATGCAATTTTATTACATTAAAATGCATCTAAAAGGGTCGCGAATTGGATTGGCATACTTACAGAGCCCCTCGGCAACGTCACTTTTGGAAAAACTGAGGTTGTCGATAAAATAAGACCCAATCCCAATGAGCAGTCAAGGGATAAGGCAAAGGGCTAGAAGGGTGATCTGAGGAAACCGGGAGGCTGGACCTTTGGAGAAAGGATTCCTACGTATCCCTTTAAAAGGGAATCAAGCCAAATCGTAGTTCAGAAACGAAACTGATTGAGGGAGTCTGAACATAGGGGAAGCTATTTGAAGGTCTCTGGACCTAAAAAGGATTATTTGAAGGTCTCTTTACCTAAAAGGGATCATTTTAAGGTCTCTTGACCTAAAAGGGATTATTTTAAGGTCTCTTGACCTAAATGGGGTTATTTGAAGGCATCCAACCTGGAACGGATTATTTGAAGGTCTCTTGACCTAAAAGGGATCATTTTAAGGTCTCTTGACCTAAAAGGGATTATTTGAAGACATCTAACCTTGAAGGGATTATTTGAAGGTCTCTTGACCTAAAAGGGATTATTTGAAGGTATCCAACCTGGAACAAGATTATTTGAAGATCTCTTGACCTAAAAGGGATTATTTGAAGGCGTCCAATCTGGAAGGGATTATTTGAAGGTCTCTTGACCTAAAAGGGATTATTTGAAGGCATCCAACCTGGAACGAGATTATTTGAAGGTCTCTTGACATAAAAGGGATTATTTGAAGGCATCCAACCTGGAAGGGATTATTTGAAGGTCTCTTGACCTAAAAGGGATTATTTGAAGGCATCTAACCTGGACGGGGATTATTTGACGGCATCCAACCTAAAAGGGATTATTTGAAGGTCTTTTGACCTAAAAGGGATTATTTGAAGGCATCCAACCTGGACGGGGATTATTTGAAGGCATCCTACCTGAACGGGGATTATTTGAAGGTCTTTTGACCTAAAAGGGATTATTTGAAGGCATCCAACCTGGAAGGGATTATTTGAAGGTCTCTTGACCTAAAAGGGATTATTTGAAGGCATCCAACCTAGGAGGGATTATTTGAAGGTCTCTTGACCTAAAAGGGATTATTTGAAGGCATCCATCCTGGAAGGGATTATTTCAAGGTCTCTTGACCTAAAAGGGATTATTTGAAGGCATCCAACCAGGAAGGGATTATATTAAGGTCTCTTGACCTAAAAGGGATTATTTGAAGTCATCCAACCTGGAAGGGATTATTTGAAGGTCTCTTGACCTAAAAGGGATTATTTGAAGGCATCCAACCTGGAACGGGATTATTTGAAGGCATCCAACCTGGAACGGGATTATTTGAAGGCATCCAACCTGGGAACGAGATTAATGCTTCTAGCAAAGTAATCAACTGAGATATGCTTTCATACCTGTGTTGTGCTCACCTGTAGCTGTCGGAGAGTCTTAGACTATCGTTGCTGTTGGGAGGTAGCTGTCGAGGGTCTCATGCTACCATTGATTCTGCTAGGGATAAGTGTAGCTACCGAGGGATTCACGCTACTGCTTTTGTTGCTCTTTTACCGGTTTTGCTGCTTGACGGTCATTGTTGATGGTTTGACTTTTGTGTCCTGAGCTTTGCTTGGTATGCTGGGGACTCTGCTTGCTGGGGAATGGGCTCTTGTTTGTGCTTTGAGGTCACTGATCTGGAAACTTTGATCTTGGTGTGCTCTGCTTGGGGGATTGTTAGATGCGGACTCTTTGTCTCAGTTTATCATGCAAAATAGGCTTTTAAAGTCGCCGAGACTGGTGAACCTTATTGCTTTGATATTGGGGCAGCTGGGGCTCTTTTTCTTCGACAAGCATTGCTTGGGGACAAGGCCTGAGAAAGATAATAAAGGCAGGGTTTGCTACCTGCAAGGTTCGGAATTTTGTCCAAAATTGTGATTTGAGGGGAAATCCCCACGATCAGAATATGATCACTTGATTATTGTATCCTGCGGGGGAAAAACATAACACTCAAGACACTTTGCATTTTATTTAACCTCTTGCTTATGCATTATTAATCTTTTGTTGCACAAGTCCATCTCAGTTGGGGAGAATAGGAAGTAGGGATTTGGCACGGCTTGACGAGCAGATATGTATGTAGCAGTTGCTCTATCGTGTATGGGATGAAAGTGTTTATAATGAGGTGGACCCTCTCCCACGAAGCAGGGAAATGACATGGCGCAGCTAGGCAAGTCGGGGACATTCCCGGGGGTACTAGTTGCAGTAGGTCCGTTGCTGGTGAGGACAAAATGTATCGCGCGTCTGAGACAGCAAGCAGTAGAGAATGTGCAGAGAACGATCCCGGCTTGGCAAAGCCCCAGTTGACAGTTCAAAGCAAACCTGGAGGGAATTTGGTAAGGAGAGCCGGAGGGATACCTTAACCAAAGCCCCAGCTTGAGGAAATTCAATGCAGCTTTATCGCAGACAGAGTCATCTTGTGGTCAAAGAGGCAACTCATCATTTCAAATCGCAGTCAATCAGTCGCTGGACAAGACTCGAAAGTGTTTACGTACAGGGGCACATCCTTCGAGAGTGGGAAATGAATCCCGATTTTGTGTATGACACTCTCGCTTTTGGGTTTGACTCTTTTGGGAGAGTATAAGCATCACAAGGTTTAGAGAAGTGTGTGGAAGCCCCTGCTAACCGAAACAGTGTTTAGCTCTATCTTCCTATGATGTAGAAATAAAAGACTCTTCGAGACACTTGAAAACTTGTCTTATTTGTGATGATCACAAAGTTGCTTAAAACCCTTTATTGATGTTCGGGTTAGTCAACCGCCAAAGCTGATATGAGCAAATATTTTTTATCAATCATGAGGAGAAAGCCCACTGATATCGAGATCAAATTTGGTAAGATAGAACAAAGGATCTGTGTATAAGGACGGCCCTTGAGGAGACCAGATTTTTCGAGATTTGTTTGTGATTTCGACCGGACCAGTTATGGTTGCCTACGTACCCCTCCATAGGAGGAGCTCAGGTCGCCGTAGTTCGGGCTTATCCCGAATGAAAAGAATGAACGTTGGAATTCGAGGATCTGAGGACCTTTGAGGATTTTGAGAATTGAAAGAACATGTCCTCTTGGAGTGTCGATGGGAGACACAGATGTGGAGCCCCAGTGGGACGTCCACGGCAAGTGTTTGTGGAGTAGAAACGAAATATGCTCACACGAAACGTCGAATGAACGAATGAAATTTGCACAATCTTCGGTTCGCGGTCCTTTGAGCCGGGATGGATTTGGCTCCTCTTCAAGCAATAATCTGTTTTAGATCTCGACGATATTGGAATGAAACTGCTATCCGGCAGGAACTGCGACTGGGTCTCGGGGTTTCGATCGGCTTTCGGGTTATTTGGGATATCATGACCTCTTAAAATGAGAGGTCGGCTAGGCCTTTTGCTGACTGGACCTCTAAAGATGAGAGGCTGGCTCTTGGGTATTTGTTTGGGATTTCTAAGGCGAGGAAATCCATGATTGCATATTCAATGCCTCTAAGAATGAGAGGTCAATCTTGGCTTTGATAAGGGCAGGGGTAATGGTAACGGGAATATCCTCTAAAATCGAGAGGACGGCTTGGAATTGGTCAAGGTGGTTTTGAGGGACATCTGTGCTGTCTCTTTATTCACTCTGAGACTCCTCTTGAGTAACGACCGGATCCTTTGACTTTTGCTTTTGAGAGGATCGCTGGGGACTAGGCTCTCTTTCTTTTCCTTTTTTTTTATTCTTCTTTCTTTTTTTTTTCTTTCTCTTCTTTTTTTTTTGTCTCTCTCTCTTTTTTTCAATTTTGCCTTTGAGAGAAGCATTTCAGCTAGTCCCCAAGATGGATCATTGCATTCTGCCATTCTTGAGCTTGGAGACGGTCAATCTTCTTGTAAATCATGGGAGTCTCAAGGATAGTCCCTCTTCTTCTGGCGATGGTTAAATGGGCTTCAAAACATGTCGTTCTTGAACTGAAGGGGTATTGTTTAGTGAGGGTACGGTAATGGCTTTCTTATGGCTGAAAGGTTTCAACCGCAGTCCCTACCGGATGATCCGAACGAGATCAAGTCTTTGCTACTTGCTTAAGCTTATTTTGAGGAAGATCCGTGCAAGTTCATCGAACAACGAGATGGGGAGGACGAAGGAAGATATGTGAGCACAGGAGCCGCGAGGTGGGGAGTTGATAAACCCCACTCTGGGAAGGATATCAGTCGATTTTCTCACTCTGATCAATTCAAACATTAGCCATTTCAAAGCGTTGGTCGGTGAGCAGCACAAGTGATCATTTGGAATAAGACCATTTCAATTGAGTGTAACGTAGGTATGCTAGTGATGTCTCAAGTCTAGCAAGAAGAGAAACAAAGATTTTATCATAGCAAAGCAAAAACTGGTCCAACTTGGACTCGACAGACTTATGTCCGACAGTGGACATTCTAGATCCTACGAGGACTGATCGACTGCATCAACTTCGAACGGGAGGAAGGGTAACGTTGCCATCGATGGGGTGAGGACCCTTCTCAATCTTTTTGTCCTTCATAAGTCGCCCTCCTTATCTTTAGCAATCTGAGCAAACAACCGGGCCTCCCGCTTGCGAGGAAAAATAGCCTCGAGGGTAGTTCGCCACTTTTCGATTGACACACCCTTTGTACTCTGCGAACCCATGGGCTATGAACCTCCAGACTGGTGGGCCATAATCTTCTCTGCACCGAGCATTTTGGATTCCGAATCAGATGGACGACCGCTCGGGCACATGAACTGCTTCCGCCTCGAGAATATGGACCAATGAGCGCCGGGAACGAGAGCGCACACCCAACTTGCCGTATCCTTACAAAGGTGAAGAGGTGAGAGCGTGTATAAATGGAGGATAGAGAATCTTTGAGGAGGTATGGGAGAGGGAAGAGTAAGGAAGGAGATGGACTCATGCAACACTTTATTAATCTTCAAGTAAAAATCGGTGGCTTTTAAGTCCTAGGAACGATTTGGAAAGGCTAACCCTTTATTCACATAATCTAGACCTCGGGGAAACCTATGGACACATCATCCACAAATACACCAAATGTATTGGTTCAAAATTAATAATAGGCGATAATACCTACACAAAACTAAAGCATTTATAGGACGAACGAGCAGCCCCAATTTCTGGAGAAATTTGGGCAGCATAACGGGTATTCCCGAAGAAATTCAAGGAAAAATCCGGCATGACCTCTCTTTGGTGTACGTTAACAAAGCGACATGATCTCTCGTTAGAACATGCCGTGGGAACGACATGTCCTTTCGTGAAACCATATTGCGATGGCAACATGCCCACACGTGCTAGGTTTTGGGATAGGTACGAAAGTCCATTAGAAATTTTTGAAACAATTCATTTTGGGGTATTTTGAAAATGTCGTGTCAAAACCAACCATTTAGGGTGAGGTTTAAATGTGTGGCGCCACCTATAACGCACTAGGGGGATGGGTTTGACATTAGGCGCTCAAGCGTAAGCTAATTTCATGGCCGTCCGCGATGCCGTCAATCGCACCCAAGGGTTCTAGATCTATGTGAAGTAGTGTGCGGGATGGCTATGTTCCTTTATTTTGTGAAAAAAGATTTTTTTTACTATTATTATTTTTTTGAAGAGGGGTGATAAAGGAAAAAACAACACACACACGCCCCACATAGTACAATAGTCAAGGATCAATAATATTGATCATGGGGACTGCCCCACAATCACAACCTGTATCAGAGAAATCAAGTCCTGCAGAATGACCATCTTCTGTCGCGTGACACAGGATATGGAGGGCACTCTCTGTCGCGTGATAGAAAGAGTCACATTGCCAGAATCTGAACAAAAACCAAATCAGCCCCAGCCTCCAAGCACAATGCAATATCTCAGCCCCAGCACCAGCACAATCTCAACAAGAAGCAAGGAAGGGGGAGGGAATAAAGCAAAGCAATAAAATGAATTTTAGGCACATAGAATGTCACACAACCAAGCACACACAAATGAATGTAATGAACGTTGAACAATAAAGAAAGTTTGACCCACTTTTGAAAAACAAGTTTCAATATCCCCAGCGGAGTCGCCACTGAATGTGCGCTCGCCTGAAAAATAAAATAAAGGAGTCGCTGTGCCGTTTTTAAGGAAACATTGAAAACCTTTTTAAGAGAGAAAATGGGTTCGGGGGTCAGATTATGTGTTGGGAAGAACCGAGAGTTCACCCAACACGCCTCGTCCGTAGACGAGTCTTTCTTTGTTCAACATCCAATTCATCCAAATGTGTGTGCAAAATGTGTGTGACAAGATATGTGTAAAATGCATAAGAGTGCTTTGTTTTATTGCTCAACAGGGGGAAATACAACTTGTAAGCCATTGACTCTGGGAGCCCACATCCCACTTTACATCAAGGACTGAATACGGATTACAACTGAAAGTAGTTTCTGCAGAGGGCACATTATGTCGTGTGACACAGGACCTGAGGGTTAAATTGTGTCGCATGACACAACGAGGCACTTTGCAGAGACTTTACAAATTTCAACCAGAATCAATCAGAGAACAATTCAAATTCCAACACAATACCAATTCAACTCAGAAACAATGAATTCACAATAGATTGACCAAGGGGATGTGGATATAGGGAGATCCACACTCCCTTGGCCAATAAGCAATAAATCCCACAAAATCACATTGTGAATATCAATGACATCCAACTAAGCTAATTAAACAAAGGAATGGCAGTTGGGACTTGATAATTGAGGACAGATGGAGTCCAATTATCAAGTCCGGGAACAATTATTGCAATGAAGCAAACACAATAGCAAATATGAGATAAAGGTGAGGGAAGAGATTCATTACCCTCATAGTCCATGCTCTCTATACCAAGTCGGTATAGAGAGCCTTCAATCAGCTTCAGAACAGAACAAGCTTAGATCTCAGATTTGGTAGCTCGGCAGTTCCCAGTACGTGCATGTATGTTGAACGGACAGAGCTCTGGAAACAGGGGAAGGAGAAGGCAATCGGTTTTGGTCGTTGGCTTAGGGCTGTAATAGGACCGGGCAGAAATTGGTAGTGTTGTGGTGGTGGTTACAGGCTTGGGGGGAATCGGTTGTGGTTGTGTTCGGAGTTGGTGAGGAGAGGCACCGGTGAGGAAGATTCAAGGGGATGTCGAGGAACTGGTTTTGGATATGAGGGAGGATTACGCCGGTTGATTTAGGGAGAGGGAGAAGCTAGGTGATGGCGATTGAAATTGGGGGAGTTGGAGAGGTTGCCGATTTGTTGTTTGGTTGAGAGGGAGCTTGGTTAGGGATGAGATTGGGGAGAGGAAGGTGTTTTAGGGAGAAGGAATTGGTTTGGGTGAGGTCGCCGGCTGGAGAATTGAGGGAAGGAGCTTGGGACCGGTCTTCTGCGTCTAGAGAGAGAGAGAGAGGAGAGAGAGGGAGGACATTGCATCTTGAGAGAGATAGAGAGAGTTTAGAGAGAGAAACAGTGAGATCTGTGTGTTGTGTGTGTTCTCCATTTACAAATGAGAGGAATTTTGGTATTTAAACGTAGATTGGGAATTGGTTTTAATGGGTCGCACGACTTCTCGTATCCAATTTCCAATCTTCAAGTTGTCGCACGGCTGGTCAAGCTCGTAACTGTTTATGGTGCCAAAACCTGCTTCTGGAACATTCCGAGTTAATTCTTTAAAAGCCCAAAGCAGTTAATTCCCTGTAGGTCCTTTTATCCGGGAAAAATACTAAAAAACACTTCCTTCGCAAGAAACTTATAAAATGTTTCCGGAAGTCTCGGAATGGACCGGGATTTTACCAAAACGCCCCTCAATGCAATTTTATTACATTAAAATGCATCTAAAAGGGTCGCGAATTGGATTGGCGTACTTACAATAACCACATTGGGAAAACAGTAAACACTTTACGTTACCTTTCCCTTTACCTTTCCCATCTGAGTCATATGTAGTACTACAGTGGGAGTTATACTCCTCTATTTTTGTGAACTGTTGGTGCAATTACACATCTTATACGACCCCTTACAGAGATCCATATAAGCTACCTCGCTATCATGTGAACGGTCGAGACTATCCACAGAAGCTGAACCCCCAATCTGTGGCCACAGAAGAGGGTGAACGGTAACAAGTATAAAGACATCCAAGCACCTTATGAAATATTTTCTCATAAGTGATTGCATTCCCTATACCTCCGAAACTCAGCTGATATACCCTAATCAAGCACAACACAGATACTTGAAAATAAGTCCACCCAATGGGACACCAACATATATAGAACATGGTACTGCAACTCATTTTAAACAATTGAAATAGTGCAACACGTATTTAACACTATGTGAACAATTAACTATGAATATGTAAACTCGTATGGCACAAATTATAGCAAATAAGTCCTACACATTCATTACACAATATGTAAATCAGTAACAGGGTACTACCACTCTTGTCCAAACCAAGTAAATAGTGCACTACACATTTTAGGCACTATAAGAACAAATACCCTACACAGGTCATCACGTAAGGATACAATATCATATAAGTAACCCTACACGTTCACAATACAATATTAAACACCTTCTTTTAAGGTTCCAAGTTCACTTACCAAGTTTTACAAATTTTGGTTTAAGTTTCACATTTGCCTCTCAAGCATTTTCAAGACATTATTAAAAGTCTTTACCCTTATCCAATTGGACCATTCCAAGTTCCATTGTGAAGTACTAAAGTTTTAATTGAATCCTAGTTAAATAGGGACTAAATCTATACCCTTTTGATTAGGTCCAAAAGCTTGCAAAGTTGCTACCAGGTGACAGTTCTGGGCACGACTCGTGCCTCAATCCTGCACGACTGCTCCCATTTCTATGACTTGTGACACTACAGTCATGTTATGTTGCACGAATTGAAGGGCATGGTCACGACTCGTGCTTCAGGGCACGAGTCGTGCCCAACACCAAAAGCTGAAACTGAAGCTGTACAACATCAGCACAGCCACACCACATCTGCAAGTTCCCAGTTCAGCTAGTGCAAAATGATTTAACAATATTATATAATCAGGTTTGAGACCATAATATACTCCCTTCCTACCCCATAACATATACTCCCTCCGTCCCATGATAATGTAGAGAGTTTGACTTTTTATGAAGTTTGACCATACAATAACGAGAAATTAGAATATTTTAATGAAATTTTAAAAGTTGTTATTGATTTATTACTAACAACATTAACAATTAAACGTTTTAAAATTTAATTATAATATATTAATTTCTCGTAGTGGTATGGTCAAATTTCAAAAAAAGTCAAACTGTCTACATTATCATGGGACGGAGGGAGTATTTAACAAGTTCCCAATCCAATTCAACCCATATTATACCACCTTTAAACATGTTCTTCAACCACTTAGTTTCTTTTCATTCCAAACCCCAAGTGAATGATCCAACCTTTACCAAACTGATTCACAACATCATAGGAACATCATTAAACACGTTATGAACAGGTATTGAAAGGAACCATAATAACTTACCAATTTTCACCAAAATAAAAAGAAGATATGATCGGATATTCTTGCTCTATTCACCTTCCTTTGCAATAATTCAAAGTTGGAATCAACAACAATCCATTCCGTTACATAGTTTTCTTAGATTTGATTCAAGAATTCTTTATGGGAATTGTAGCAGTTCCATTCTTTTCTTTTTATATTCTATCCTTTTGATGAGGCCCCTTACTATACTATAGATAGGGTGTTAGCGCTTTAGTTTGATTGCAAAGGCGCTAACGCGCTTGACTAATAACATAGAAAGGGGCAAGCCAAAACCTAAACAAGTTACTGAGTTCGGCTTCCGGGGCGGTATTCAGCAAGTGCTTCCAAATCTCCTCAACATAAAACAATGGATAGTTGAAACCTGTTTTCAAGTCTGGGAGATGCCTTATCTTATATGGATAGGGTATATACTACTACGATTGTATCTATTCGCTGAGAGTCCCAATCTTCTTGAAAAACGTGATACGCGGAACCAACACATCTTGATGAGAGAATTTTCCAGTTTGAATTCCTACATTTAGTAGTCTTATTCGACAGCTAAAATGAATGGATTTCTTTCTCAATTGGAAGAAAGTACACCAATTCACACCGAATAGGTTAAAAAATGAAGAATTTTGCCTATCTTTCTCTCAAAACCGTACTCTCACTCTTCTTTTCGACCGCGTAAATTAGAATCAAAATAGAATCAAAAAGCCCATCATGTTCCCATTCCCTTTCGTCCTTAAGCTTACCTCTAGATGGCATTCCCCGGCAGCCCCCTACCCACGGATACACGGGGGCTACCTTCTTCTTGGGGGTCGATACAGGTCAAAGATATCTTTGAAGGTTTCGACATTAGTGTCCAATAGGCTGAATTTCTGAGATTTTTAGAAGATAACTAGGGTTTCAAGCACTTTCTAGGCTGAGAGAAAAGGAGGATAACTGAGGAAACGTAATATGGCTTCTTGAAGAAGCCTTAAAGGATTTGTATAAAACAATTTTTCACCCAAGCTCCTCCAAGAATGAAATTCAACAAACAACTACCACAAGTTTAAAGTTACACCTAAGCACCTTGACAACTTTTATAACACTTTCAATCAAAATTAAAGTGTTATCAATTAACTACACAAATTTTCCTTTATTTAGACATTATATGATTCAATCAAGTTATAACATCTAAATCACATAATTCATCACAAGTATCAAAATGAACGCTTAATCACTTCAAATGCCAACAAGCAAAGGAAGATATGCAAGGCATACCCAACCCCATCTGCTTCACGTGTGACCAAAATGTGCCTAGGATTAGGGTCGTGACAGGTCCCCTTAGTTCTGATGTCGGTTCCCTTGATTAAGTAATGAGCGAGGTCGAAACTGTAAGGTTGGAGGTTGGGTGTGCCGTTGGAGGTTCCCCTTTTGCGGGCTGCTGCCTTGGTGCGGGCGAGCCTTTTGTTTTCTTTGATATCACCTAGTGTTGGCACATAACCGAGCCCCTGGACTGTAGTATGGTCCTTGACCTCGATGACTTGGTGTTGGCCTTGTAACCTTTTGTTGAGCCCCAGTCCTGGGATGAAGTTCATGAGTTTCATCATCTTCATGGTGGGAGGGATTTTGTCCCAAAATAGTGGAAGGTCCACGCTACATATTTGGATCTTGGAGGTTTCCAAGGTGAATCCAGTCAATGCCATATCATCATCATGCTTGATCTCTAACACTGGAATGCCGTTGGTATTGGTCCCCTCGATGGTGACGCTGTCACCGTAGACTATTGTTAGCTCATTGCCTTGCATGAATTTGATGCACTGGTGAAGGGTGGATGCCACTGGTGAAGGGTGGATGCCATGCCATTCATTTGATGTAGCCAGGGTTGCCCCAGGATGGCTGTGAAAGTGATAGGAATGTCCAACACTTGGAATTCGGTGGGGATCATCCGCTTGCCGAACCAGATATTCAGAGTAGCAACCTCGAGAACTGTGATGGAAGTGGAGTCATAGGCCTTGACACTGTGGACTGAAGGCTTCAGATCTGTGGGCTTGATGTCAAGCAGGTCCATCAGCTTGGCGGGCAAGACATTCATTCCGGAACATCCGTCTACCAACACACGGGGAAGGCGACACTCTTCCAGCTAAACTGTGATGTAGAGCATCTCATTGTGATCAGCCCCAAATTTTGGCAGGTTGAAATCTGTGAAGGTGATGATGTTGCCGTAGTGGATGTTGCCGATTATCTGAATTACTTCGTCTGGGGTTGCGTCCACGGGGACCATGGTGCGGCCAAAACTTTCCTCTAGCTTGAGCTTGTGATGTATGAAGATGTGAGCAGGGACCAAAGGGAAATGTTCGCCTGGGTCTGCTTGAGCTGAGTGAGGATCGGGTCCTCCTTCACGGAACTTGTATCTTCGGGCAAGCTGAATTGCGGTTCTCGCTCCATTGGCTTTTTGGTTGCCTTGGATGGTAATACATGGATTTGACCTGATCGGGTCAGGACGCTGACATCAGGCTTGGTCCCTTCCGAACAGGTTGCTTTGAGCTGAGCCATAGTCAGAGGAGGATTTCTCGAAGCATTGGGCCATATGTCCTCTCTCAATTAATTGATTGTAGATACATTCTCGGGGGCTTCGGCAGCTTTTCAGATTCTGTCCCAGGATACTGGTTTAGGTGCCTTCGCGGGGAGGGATTCTATGGTTTGCTGCAGCTGTTCAAACGTCAGTGCATAGTAGTGGTTGCGTAACCTGACGCCCATCAGCCGACCCTCCGGGAGGTTAGAGAGTTCTTGGTTCAAGCGAATGGTCTCTTTGATCTCTTCACGGTATACCTCTCTTATTTCCTTCTTGCTGAGCATGCTCAGGGCATTCTGGAGTTGGGTTAGGTGATATTCATGGTTTGCTAATTTTCCTCCACTTTTAGCCCAGATCAGCTCTCTTGCAGTAGAGCCTACGTCGAGCGTTAGCGCCTGCGTTTCTTCCCACGTGAGAATAGCCAGTGCTTCCTTGAACTGTATACGGCAGTCTAGATAAACATCCATCGGGGAGAGCTTTTTCTTCTGCTTTAACTGAGTGGCGGGTATGTCGGAAGGTGAGTACACGGCTTCCCAAACATCTGCCCATGTAACTGGCTGCTGTCCCAGTTGATCATTTCTGTAAACGAATGCCGTAGTCTGTGGAATCTCCCTGAGTAGTTGCTGGAGATGTATTTCCATTTTTCTTTCTTTTTGAATAGACCTTCCTCCTTCAGTCGGCCTTTTAGCTTGAGAGCGGAAACGATCCGTTCCCATCCTCCCAGGACCCTTGGGATTCCGGTTTTGTTGACCTCATGACCGCCTTGGAAGATAATGGTTTCATCATCTTCGTGGTCGCTTTCACAGAGGACTTGCTTTCCTCGGGGAGGTAAGCGCTTATACTCTTCATGCTTTTTGGCTAGGTATTCCTTGTACTGTGCCATTCCATCTCCTAGGTCGTCGGGACCGTTGACCGCCCTCCCTTGCCAGAGGGGTTTGATGAGGAGTGATGGTAGTTCAGGAAGTTGCCGTGGGCAAAACCTTTGAGGTCGAACAGGTCAAGAGTGGCCTCTAGCTTTCTGTCTGAAGCTGCTTGTGACGCTTTGAGGGCTTGGTCCCTGTGAGTCTTCTGAGCTTGGTTATCGTCCCAGAGACGGTTCTCTTGAGCAGCTAGTTCCAGGAGGGCTTTCCTTGCGAGAGCTAAATAGTCTCTGTAGGTGCGCGCCGTCTGACTGGTGTCTAGAACTGTAATCACATCCAAATCCCCGAATGGTGGAAACACTTGGATTATGTTGACGAAGGAAGTCGGGCTGGGACATTCCATGCGGCCTTCCCTGATCTCAGTTATCAAGAAGTTTTCCCATATCTGTTTGATTAAACCCACGGGGGTATTGAATTCTGCTATGTTGATGGTCTCATGATCTCGCTAAATAGCCAAATCTATCAGAGCTAGCAGTTTGCTGGCGAGATGCCTGAATCCGTGGCCATGATGGCTGGGAGCAGGGTCAAATTTGAGCATGTTGATGCTGAGGTGATCATTCCTTGCTCAGAAAGCTTGATCTGTCTTACGGGGAAGACTTTCACAGATGTTTTCAGGGTGGCTGCTGGAAGCATTCTCGAGGTTGATCTGATTTGCAGCAGGGTGAGGAGCTTTGTCTCCTTTGCTAATGCCCTCGGCCTTGGCGGTGCTCTTGGCTGTAAGCTTAACTGATGGCACGGGCCGATTGCCACTGGGGCTAGTAGTTGGGAGTGATGATGAGTTTTGAGCTTGCTTGGCCAGTGCCTCATTTACCATGAGCAGGCAATCGTCGAGGGTAACTTTGGCATTGCAAAATCTGATGATAAGGACCGGATCCTTGGCATCATCAGGATATCTGGAAAAGATAATGTTGACGAAGTCGTCGTCAGTTACTTGATCAGAGGGGTTTTTTGTCGTGTCAACCAGTTGTTTCCAATTGTCGGATAACTGCCTGTACTGGACGTTGAGCTTGACAATTTCCATGGTATTGGAGCCCTCATCATAGGTGACCTCATCGGAACTGGTGCCGTCCTCAAAACTGAGCATATGTATGTGGGGATCTTCCCGCGGATCTGCCGCGTCCTCGACTTTGGAGAGTCCTGATTCGTTGTCGTCTGACGGCTCAACCCAGACGTAAGGACGTCTCACGTCCTGGTGTGATGCGGGAGCTGCTAGAAAAACATCATGCCCTTCGCTTGAGAAGAGGGGCTCGACAGGCAATTCCTCGTGTAGGACGTCCCATACAAATGCCATACATTCATCACGAGTGTGACGATGCTTGTTGACCTTTATCACAAAGATTTCTTCGCCTGGCAGGGCCAGAGAGTTGGCTTGGAGGATGCTGATAAATCTCCGATCGGAGACAGGGGTTTGTGTGCCTGCTTCATTGTGATGCTCAGGGTTTCTTTCCAGTCTGCGTCCAAGTGTCGAAAACGGCAGTTGTACTTGATGAACCTGACTGCTTCAGGATCTGCCTGTTTGAGGAGTTGACATAGTTAGCACCTCCGGACTCTGAGGGATTCTGATGAGATTTTCCCCGATAGTCCCTTGGTCGGCTTAAAGGAGGTAACCCCAGTGCCTGGCTGGGGGCACACTTGGCTGTTGTCTCGGCTTCGTTTCCTATGAGGAAGCTGTCCCCTCTTATGAATTCAAGATCTCCTTGCCGGTTAATGAACTTGACGCACTGATGGAGAGTGGAAGCTATGGATTTCATGTGGTGTAGCCATGGGCATCCCAATAGAGCTGTGAATTCGAACGGGATGTCCATCACATGGAATTTTACTGGAACCATTTGGTTTCGAACCAGAGCTCCAGAGTCACTGTCCCCAGGATGGGACGAGACGTGCTGTCGTAGGCTTTGATAGTTCGGGCAGATGGGATCATGTGGCCTTCGTTGATGCGTAGGGCTCGTATCATGCCGAGAGGGAGGACGTTGACTGCTGATCCATTGTCTACCAATACCCCGGGGAGAGAGATGGTGTTGAGCCGGAGAGTGATGTACAGAGCTTCATTTTGCCCTGAGGTCCCTTTCGGCAGGTCTTCATCACAGAAGGTGAGCTTACTGCCATATAGTCGGGAATCGTAAATCTGGTCTCTTTCCGGAGAGGGAGAGTCATCAAGCCATCTGTTTCCTGTCTTCCTCTTGAGAGGTAAAGCTTTTGGTGGTACCTCGGGATTTTGTCGAGGTAGCTTGTGGCGGTGGCCGCCCTTGGTCAGCACGTTGATCGAGTACGAGTGCCATGTTGACTTTAACTTTCCTTTGCTGACCCGTGCTCTGAAGTTGGGCAAATTGAACCCTGGTTGATCCCGCGGGGGATTAGGCTTCTGGCTGGCGGTAAGGTTGCCAAGATTTGAGGTATTCTGGTGTCCTGAGGCCTGAACCTTGGCGTCAGCAGGATTTTTCGGCTTTCCCACCCCTGTCTGCTCTAAAGCTGCATGGCCTGAAGGAAGGGAGGACTGGCTGGAGTAGAGTACGTAGTAATCAAACTTCCCGGATGGCTCTCCGAGTGTACCCACGCTGGTGTCTCCATCTTAATATCTTTCTCTCAGTTTCTGTTGAGAAGACTTCTTTTTCTGCTTCCTGGGAGAATTACCCCTCATCATGTCTTGGAACTCGTACTCAAGGCATTTGGAGCAGTCACAAAAATTGTAACTGATGTGGACGTTTGATGAAGACCCGGCTGGAAGAGGCGGAGGAACTGGCTCTGCGGCAATCTTCTTTGGCACCCACTCGATGGAGTTCACACTGTTGTTGTTTGGGAAAGGGTTTCCGACTGTATTAGGTCCACGGGGACGCTCCAATTTTCCTTCCTCGTTCAAATTCTGGATTTCGTACCTTAACCCCACGCAGTTGTCGGTGGTGTGTCCATGATACTGGTGAAAGGGGCAGTATTTGCTTTTATCAGCGTTGACTACGGGATTCTTGGGTTTGTAATTTTCAACCGGCTTGAGGAGGCCTTCTTTGATTAACCCTTTCAGCATTTGACTCAGCGGCATGTCCAACTTGTCGAAGTGCACGGCAGGCTGCTTCGAGGTGGAGTTTTTGCTTTGCGGAACTGGGTTTCTGTTACCCGACTGCTGTCCCTGATGAATGTAGTTGACGAACGTATCTTTCCCTTTGCCGGAGGCCGATGCAGGATTGAATATAGCTGCCGATCGGTATCTGTATGGTTGTACTGTGGCCAGTTTTTCTTTGAGATCCTTTTCGAGCTGTGAGCCGGCATTGACCATGGCTAAGAGATCTGGGAAGAAGTGATGGCTGATGAGGGTTCTGATGGACGGCCTCAAGCAAGACTTGAAGATCCGCATCTGTTCATCCTTGGAGAGTGGCTCCATAATCTCAGAGAGTTTCCAACTCCACCTCTTGTAGAATTCTCCGATGCTTTCATCTGCTTTCTGCTCGGTGGTGCTTAAGTCCTCACGACTTGTTTCCCACTCTAGGTTGGATCTGTACCGCTCTAGGAAGATATTGCTGATCTGATCCTAGGTATGTCGATCTGCAGGCTTGACCCTTAGGAACCATCGTAACGCTGAACTCTTGAGCGTATGCTGAAAGTGATCGGCCATTTGCTGAAGGGTCCTTTCGCTCTCATGCCGAGAACGTAGGTGTCAACATGCATCTGTGGACATTCGTTTTCGTCGAATCGGTCCATCTCCGGCATTCTGAACATGGCAAGGAGAGGCGTGACCATTCCCAGATCTGTGGATCTGAGCGTTTCTTGCTTTGAACTACTTATGCTGGCTTTCAGGTCTTTCAACTGTTCGACCATCCAGCCTAGGGTTGGGTCCAGTGGTGGAATTTGAGGCTCGGTGCCGGGTGTTGCCCTATGAGTGGCAGTAATTGGAGGTGAGAGGCTTAATATATGTGGATATATGGGGGCCTTTTTTGGACTGTATCAGGGTTTGTCCCCGGTGTTTTGGGGTTCGTGTATAGGCAATGGGTTGAACCCGGGAGGGTATTGGAGGATATTGACATCTGTTTGGGATGGTCCAGCGGTGCGCTGGTTGTACTGAGTGATGGGAGTAGTAATGGCTTGGCCGTATATGATGGGGTTGCCTTGAGAGATGGCAACTTGAAGCCTTGGTCGGCTGTTTCCTTGGTTCGAAGGCATCCCGTAAGTTGGCGGGGGAGGAACCTGGTTGAAGGTTTGAGGAGCTCATTTTGGGGAATTGTCGTCCTCGATTAGGACGAAAGTACCATCTGGCTGGGGGATAGCTGCTTTACCTCGCTCATTCAGAAGATGTACTACGAAATTCTGGTGATCTTCTTTCTACCTCTTGTGAACCTCACAAGCCCGAATGGCTTCTTCCAATGTCATATATGTTATCGGTGGCGGGGTTCTGTTCTCGTCACGATTTCTCGGTAAGCTTGACATGTCGGAGAGCCTGGGTGAAGGAACTGAGGGAACCCAAGAACTGTCTGACGCTGCCGTAACTGTGACTCTGGCGAGGCGTTGACCCGAAATTCTGAACCAATTTCTGCTCGCTAGAGGGAACGAAAGGCAGGGTTTAGGCTTCTGAAAAGGTATTTGGCTCAGGGTTTCGGGCTAGTGCAATGTGCAGTTACCGGTTAATGTTTACTTAAAACGTATTTTCTCAGAGTCCTAGTCGGTTGGAAAAGATCGTGTCTTCTTTTTCGCAACTAACCTAAGGCTCTAATCAGTGGATCTCGTCACTACGTTTATAAGCCCCTCGTTTTTCACCTGTAAATCGTCTTCCCGGGATGGACAATCCTGAACGAGCGTCCTATAAGGCAAGCAAGTTCCACCGACAAAGGAAAAAGTGAACTTAAGGCTAGCTGGTCACGCAAACTTCCAACGTATGTGAAACCCGGGCCACGGACGAAGTCAACGTTCATGAGCTAAGGCAAAAATCGTGCTGAAATTTTGGCATGACCTCTCCTGACTCACTTGCACGAGGGGCCTTAGCTTTTGGCATTGGCCAAGTTGTGGCTGGTACGGTGCATACGTTGAGGGTTTGGTGACACGGTGTCACATTGAACCTTCGTGTATGTTTTTCGGCAGAGCTTCGCATGAAAGTCAAGGCTGAAAAGCTCAAGACTTCGGGTCGGGAACGACCTTCGGTCTCAATCTTTCAAGCTTGACTTGTGAGGGAACCCGACGTAAAAAACATACACTTGGGCTTTATGACACGTACTAAGCCAAAAACCAATCGGGGTCTTGGACGATGTGTGACACAAAGAGTGCATGGCTTACACAGGCTAGGATCGGCTGTTTGGGACGACCCCGTGCGTGCTCGAAAGGTGTCTGGAAGACCAACCGAGCTGCAACTGAACGATCATCCCAGGTTACGGGTCGTAGTGTGCAGTGTACCGAGGCAGCAAGTGCACGTAGTGTACGGTGTACCGAGGCAGCAGTGCAAGTAGTGTGCGGTCACTAAATTCCTTTTCTAAGTAAAACAGAGATTTTCAGAATGTGTTTTAAAGAATTTATGCGCAGTTCAAAATGTAACATGAAAATCAAGTATGAACGGGAATGCACGAACATGTTATGATTTTAGATGAAAAAATGCAACACATTCCTTTTGAAAACCGTTTGAGGTTTTGAACAACACATAAAAATGAGGAAGGGTAAACGAAAGTTTGACCCACGGAATGCTTTTTGAAAAAGACGACAGTTTGGAAAAAGTATCCTTGTCTCCAGCGGAGTCGCCAACTGAAATTACCCGGATCGCGCGCGGGCTGTGCGGCGACCGGTTGTCTTTTGCGGATGTTTGGGACCTCGCTTTCGAGAAGGAGAGGAGTCGCCACTCGGTTTTGTATTTTGAGCCCAAACGTTGAAAATGGCTTGGAAAAAGTGTCGTTTTGTATTTTGAGCCCAAACTTTGGAAATGGCTTTGAAAAAGTGTTGTTTTGTATTTTGAGCCCAAACTTTGGAAATGGCTTTGAAAATGTGTCGTTTTTATATTTTGAGCCCAAACTTTGGAAATGGCTTTTTTAGTATGATAGATTGTTAGGTTCGGAGGTCACGTTACGTTTCGGGAAGAGTATGTTGAGATCACCCGAAATGCCTCGCATGACGAGTCTTTCTACTTTTCTCGAAATTTATGTGTGTGTGTGTATGTTTGCATTTTGAAAATGGGGGCTTAAATGACAATTTTAATCTTTGTTTGAATATCAAACGTTGATTTTATGAATTTTGGAAAAAGCGAGCGTTTGAATGACAAACGTCGGTTTTGGAATTTGTTAGGAAAAGTGGTGCGAATGACGTGTTTTGAATCTTTAACTTAAGTGTCAAATGTTGACTTTTAAGAAAAGAGCGTTTGAATGTCAAATGTCGGGTTTTGAATTTAAAGATGATCATTTGGATGTCAAACGTCACTTTGCGCGTTTTGAAAGGGAGTTCGAATGACGAACTCCGGTTTTGAACCGGGCATTACATTGTTAGCGATTTTATGAAAAAAGCATTAAATGATATGCGATCAACGAATCGTTTTGCGACTCGGACTTTGATAAGTAAATACTATCACGAGCCAAACGGCTCAGACTTGTAAATGACAGTATTAAAAATGCGGTATCAACGGAATCAAACGATCCGGACATTAAAGGTGCGATCAACGAACCAAATGACTTGGACTTGAAAAGTTGCGTAATTTAAATGACAATCAACGGATCAAATGATCTGGACTTGTAAATGACTATCACGAACCAAACGGTTCGAACTATGAAATAGCGAATCAACGGATCAAACGATCCGGACCGTAAATGACATAAAAGTAAAGAACGGGGCCGGAACGCCATTTTAACCCAAGATTACTTCTCTTATGGGAGAGAAGATGATCTTGGACTAAAACGTATCGGACCACGTAGACGGTGGTACGTCTACATTTCAATAATTTCGACCGAAGCGATTGTAGCGGTTGTAGCGATTGACGCGTAAACCGAGATGAAACGAGTGTTTAGGGAGAGAGAGTGTTACCTATGGCTACGGGTTGACTCTTTTGGCTCGGTTGACATATACGAAATACGGTTTAGTGTTTGGAAGGGAGTTTTGAGATTGTTTGGTTCGTGTTTGGTTGAAAATGAGGTTTTCACGCAAATTGAGACAAAACGGGGCTCGGGAGAGGGTAGGTTCACGCAAATCGAGACAAAACGGGGCTCGGGAGAGGGTAGGAAATGGTTATTCCATGGGCTTTGGGTGAAAGTGTTTAATATTTTTCCTCTTTCAAATGTTTTGACAGCCCTTGTATTTATAGGGTGATTTTGTAAAACAGTCCGGACGGACTTATCCTCAATTTGGGGGATTTTGTGGTATTTTGGAAAATGGGAGGACTTGTTTGCAATTCTGTTTTGCCTGTAAAACAGTCCGGACGGACTGTGACTCAATCTCAGGGGCATTTTTGTCTTTTCACCTTGAAATTTGATTGATGTTGACTAGAGGGCTTTGGCATGTGTGCCATGTGCCCCTGTGACGCACCTGGGGTAGAGTTTTCATCCCGTTATTCCTGGTTTTGTCCGTTTTTTAAATAACTGTCCGGAAAATGTCCGAAACGCTCCCGGAAAGTGTCGGAAAGTGCATTTTTCAGGAAAAGTTGTACTTTTACGTGTGATAACGTGTGTTGAGTACGCTTTGACGTTGGGATGCACGGGGCAGTTTCGGGACGTCTCGTTGGCTTGAGAACAGGGAGTTTAACAGGTTTCGGTTAACCTGGAGCGGGCCAGTTAACGGATTTCGGTTAACTTTTAACGGATTTTGACGATCCGGATTTGGGTACTTACAGCTGGTAGAAATCCCCGAGGGAAAGGCAGTAAAACCATTCAGAGCGGGTAGAAGGGAAACACCAGCCTTTTGTTGTGAAATAGAAGTGGGACCTGAACTCATCAAGGAACCCTTATACAATAAAGTTTACCAATTTCTCAAAGATGGGGATTCAGATTTCAGGGACGAAGAAGGTAATCTGAAAGGAGGCATTAAAGCCAAAAGCTTGCAAGGTTTGAAACGACTGGCCTCTCACTATGTCATTCTGGGAGAGATCTGTACAAAAACCGATACCAAGGACCACTCCTGCTGTGTGTCAACGAAGAAAGAGCAAAAGAATAAAGAGCAAAAGAGCTAATCAGCGAAGTTCATAATGGTCCCTGTGGTCCTCACATGAACGCCAGAGCATTGATGCAAGTTATCCTCAGAATGGGCTACTACTGGATTTCAATGGAAACAGACTGTATTCAGCATGTTCGAGAGTGTGACAAGTGCCAGCGGTTTGCCAACCTTAATCATCTCCCACCTCATGACTTGTACTGCATGACGACGCCTTGGCCGTTCGCCACTTGGGGTATTGATGTAATCGGGAAGATAGCCCCAGCTAGAAGTAATGGGCATGAGTTTGTGTTAGTGGCAGTGGACTATTTCACGAAATGGGTAGAAGCAAAGTCTTATAAAGTCCTCACATCCAAGAAAGTTGCCCACTTTATCAAAGAAAACATCATATGCAGATATGGGGTACCAAACGAGATTGTCTTAGATAACGGGACGCATTTTGAAGGAGATTGTGATAGATTGCTGTCAGAATTCAAAGTCACTCGCCACAAATCATCCCCGTACAGGCCTTTGACCAATGGAGCAGTAGAAGCTGCAAATAAGACGCTTGAGAGAATCATTCGAAAGATGGCCACTCGAGGTCGTGACTGGCCCAAAAAGCTACATCTAGCACTCTGGGGCTACAGGACTTCTGTCAGAACAGCCACGAGAGAAACCCCTAGCCAAGCCAGAAAAAATAGATAAGTATTCCCAAGTGAATAAGTCCGGGGTTCGAGTTGGAGTTTGACCTTTGTTGTTTTTTTTTATCATTATGACTTATAATGAATAATGAATATATTAATCATTGGTATTGACTTTCTAATAAAGTTAGAGGCTTACTATAAATAGCATATTATCTTTATATCATCTATGTAAATAGATTCATGTCAATATTCATTTTATATATGGAATTGACTTTCCAGTCTTTTACGTGCCACAGCCATTAAGATTTAGAGGACAATCAACATATGCTGCCTTTACGCCCCTCTATCCTTCTTGAGAAATTTGTGAAAGTCTCACTCTCACTTTGAATGAAAACACCAATATGATCAAAAAAACAACCAAGGTCAAGCTCCAACTCGAACCCCGAACTTATTCACTCCTGACTGCTCTTATCCGTCTCACTCTCCTTTCGCCTTGAATTACGCAATAGAAGCAGTCATACCTGTAGAGTTGGAAATTCCTTCACTAAGAGTTCTCTTGGAAAACAGCATCAATGAAGTAGAATGGTTGCGCAGCCGGTATGATAAGATCGCCCTGCTTGATGAAAGGAGACTAAAAGCAATGGAACATAATCGAGCCTATCAGAGGCGAATGGCTAGGGCATTCGATAAAAAGGTCAAGGCCAGAAACCTCAAAGAATGAGATTTGGTAATGAAAGAGAAGCCCCCTACCAGAGATAACCCTCTAGGAAAATGGGAGCCCGTTTGGATCGGCCCGTATGTGGTACAGAAGATACTATCGGGAGGACTAATGAAACTCGCAGACCTGGATGGCAATCTTTTTGTTCACCCTGTCAACGGTGACAAGCTCCGTCGTTATTATGTTTAAGAAAATATAAAAAATATACTCCCTCCGTCCCATAACAAGCGACACACTTTGCCATTTTGGGCATCCCACTGATAAGTCACACTTCCTAAAATGGAAAAAAATATTTACTATTTTCTCCACTCATTCTCTCTCCTACATTATTATAATACTCACAACACCATTATAATTTACTATTCTCTCCACTCATTCTCTCTCCTACTCAACTATCTACACTCACAACACATCAACCTTTTCACTTTTTCCTTAATTCCCATGCGAAACAGTAACTGCATTGCTTGTTATGGGACGGAGGGAGTATATAATAAAAAAGTGCAAAAAGAGTAATACCCAGCTAGGATGAAAACCCTGAAAAGGGCAGTCTAGACATAAAATAGGGTTGCACCAAAAAAAAAAGTGCAAAAAGAGTAATACACAGCTAGGCTGAAAACCCTGAAAAAGGGCGGTCTAGGCAGAAAACAGGGTTGCACAAAAAAAAAAAACTACAAAACAAAAAAGTTCACACGAGTCGAACTATGGAGACCTGAGCCCTTAGTCTTTCTTGTAAAAGGGGAACGTAGGTAGCCATAAATGGTTCGGTCTAATCAATAAATAAGACATTCAAATTTCCATGAAATGTGTCTTGAAAAATTC
The DNA here is from genome assembly GCA_022495995.1 of Adenophora triphylla var. japonica. Classification (NCBI taxonomy): domain Eukaryota; kingdom Viridiplantae; phylum Streptophyta; class Magnoliopsida; order Asterales; family Campanulaceae; genus Adenophora; species Adenophora triphylla. The sequence goes on along the minus strand of JAFEMH010000464.1, from coordinate 351,812 downwards.
TAAGATAATATCTCTTGTTTTTACAAATTAAAAACTTCTTGATGAGTTCAAGCACGGTCTACTCTTGACTCTCCTAACCTGCTATGAAGACAAAAAATATACAATAAAAGACCTAATCAACTAATGTGTTTGCAAAAGGCAATAAGTTGATGCTTAGAATAGGTCTATCAATTGTCAGCAACAGCGTCATCCTTGTTCTTCTTTCCCAAACCTCGACCTCGTTGAGTGTTCTTCCTCTTCCTCTCAGTGATGTCTGTCTCCCTCATACCCATCTCGGGTGCCCTCACTGGAGGCTCGATCAAACATGTGTCAATAAGTGCCTTCTCTACCCTGGCATGAGTCTTTATCTCCTCCCGCTGAGCCTCGGTGAGAGGAGAAATCTCCGATAGTCTCTCATATCTGACTTCCATGTCTTTGATAAAATCGCCCGACTGGTTATGGCGACTAGCCTTTGCCTCGGCCTCCCTCAAAATCCTGCTAGAGTCACTATCAGCACCCAATAAGGCCTGACGCCTCTCTCCCAAGACAATCTGAGTCGCCCCCATCTCCCTCTCATACCAATCCAGGTAAGCTGTGGTCAAAATGGTACTCTTCCTGTTCTTGAGAATGGCTATGGGTGGAAAAGCAGTATATGTCCATGCTCTCGAGAAAAAGGAGAAGCTATCTGGATCTCTCATATCTAAGGGTGCCACCTCCATGGTGCGAATATCCTCCCAGTCATCCAATGGCTCATGTAAGGCCCCGAACTGTCTCGTTACTAATCGGGGAATGTAAAAGGAAGACAAGGATAACCCTGGGACCCTCACTATGTAGGACTCCTGAAATGTCCTATGGATCTGCAACCTCCAGTGAGGCACCCACCAACAAACATTCGAAGTAGACAGCCGAGCCATCATCAGCTCCCATCAATTCTGATCCTGCTGCCTCGGTGCACCTCTCTGAGAAATCACCCAAGGACAATGAGTAGGCAAAGCCTTAGGTAAAGCCCCGAGCCTCTCCTGCAACCACAGAGTCAGTACAACTGGGCTCCCGGACCGCATGAAAAAGTCCCCCAGGTCATCCTATCAATACCGTGCAGTGTCTCTCCCAAAATTAAAGGGGCAATATCTCTCCTAGCCCTGCAATCTCGGACCATGTCCAAAAGGCCGCTATGGCACACTCAAAAGGATTCGGGAGTGAAAAGGAAATAGAATACGCAGAGAATGAAAGAATCCATAGATACCGTGGTCGCAGTAGTACCCAGAGACATGAATCTGCCCAGAATATCAGAGATGTCGATCCTATCGGGAGCTATCATCATCCCTTCAGCTTCTTCCGGAGAAATTCGTAGAAAAGATGCAAGCTTTGGGATCACTAGTATATATAAATCCCCAGCCAAAGGAATAGAAATAGCCTCGATTTCCGGACCCCCATTCAATGCTCGGAAATCCTCAAAGGTGGGAACGATCTCATTGTAGGAAAAGGAGTAAACGTGTCTCCGGATATCCCAGAATCTCGCTGCTGCTCTCAAAAGGTCCCAATCTGGCGGGAGATCCTTCAAATGCCATAAAGATTTGATTTTGAAGGTGTTATCAAAAGGTCCCTTGTGAGATTGAAAATTATACCTCATCCAAGATTGAAGGTTGGAAAGAAAATGGTCTCTTTTCCCCTTTTGCAATCGAACCGGTTTCTCCATGGTAACAATTTGATTTATCTTTTTTTTTTGGCTAAAAACTATTCATGGATGGTCTGAGACATTATGGGAGGAACCAAAATTGGAAATGAAATATAAAGACCCTTCATTGGCTTAATTTGCTGAAAATCAGTTCAGACTGAAGACCTAGCCGTGCGGCCTTTTTTTCTCGGGTCCTAGCCGGGCGGCTTCATTTGCTGCTGCAGAAAAAAAATATGCAGCAGCCAAAGCTGCTGCCCAAGTGGAATTTTCACCCCACTTTCTCAAAAACCTACATAAAAATCATCCCAAACACAGTCCATACATTTCAAATATCATCATACACATTTTGGCCCAATTTCCGCCCCATTTCCATGCAAAAAATCGCCCCGAGGCTCAAGTAACATACAAAATTAATAATAATAATAAAAAAAAGCATTACATGTCTTTGCCACAATTGGCCCCCAAATAAAAAAATTAAATAATTACAAATTTTTGACATACTTGCATCATTTTTTTTTTATTTCCCTCTCTCTCTCTCTCTAAGTACAGACCAGAAAGGATGATGATGAAGAAGACACACTCCCAACATGCTCGTACTCCGCCAGCCACTCCAAGATGTCGGTATTAGGCCCACGTCCCTGAGGCACGCCGCCAGTCGAAGACGAGTGGTAATCCGAGGATGATGATGAAGAAGACACACTCCCAACGTGCCTCTTCTTGCGCTCAGGCTCCTGCGCATTCCCCGCAGCCCTTGAAGCACAATCTAGCTTCCGCAAGAGAGACCGAGCCAGTTGCTTCCATCCCCTGTTCTGCCGCACCAAAGTGTCATAAGTGCGAGCAGGAACCTGCGAGAAAAGAAAGGGATTCAGAATTGTAGAAATAATATGGAAAAGCCGAAAAGAAAAAGGAATACAGAGTTTACTTATTGTGTTGTCAACCGACAAAGTAAACTCGGCATCTCTCGTGTCGAGAATGGGCACCATCAGCCTCCTTGGCACCCCATTCACCGCATAAGATAGGTGAGCCGAGGGAACAGGTGGATCGGTCAGCTCTGCCTCTCCATACCCCTGAGCAGCAGCTATCTTCACCAGCCTCTGTGGCATTCTCAAATGCTCCTCCACAAAGGTGGCATACGAAGTGGCGTGATCAAATTAGTCCTCTACTGCCAACCCGGCCCTATACCTTTCCCTCTTATCCTCTGGCCAATCCTTTGGCTGCAGCATGAAAGGAGGAGGATCGTGGGGAGTAATGGCGCCCAAAGGAGGGACGTGGCCATGCTGCCTGGTAAACCGATCACCCAAATATATAATATCACAGGTCAAGCCTGTCAGCCACCTCCTCTGCAGAGTCACAGCCACGGCATCGCCAATCAAAGCCGCAGAATACCGACCCCACGGGTAGAAGCTCACCCTCTCACAGCTGTCCCCATTGAGCACAGGCCTCACCATCTTGTAATCAAAGGTGATCCGGGTCTTCGTGTTGAACTTGTACCGAGCCTCACCTCTCTAGCGTACCATAGCCAGGAAGATAGTAGGATCACTCTGCAGGTTCCACGGAAAGAACCCGATCACCTCACAAAACCAAACCTGCATGTCAGAACCTAAAGTTTATTTCTCTCATGAATTTTCAGGGTACAGAAAGGAAAAGAACAGAAAGAAGAATGAGAATACCTCCAAAGAAAAGAAGAAATAGTCCATGGAAGCAGCCTTGTTCCGGCTGTATAGATCCAAAGCAAAATAAATCTCCGCCAATCCGGCCTCACCCCAAGAGATCTCCCCAACGGCAGCCAGATCATTCAAGGAACCCAACAAACAAATCATCGCCAATGTCCCAGAATTGGCAAAGATGGTGACAGATAAAGTCAACCACAGAAAAGCCCAGAAAGCCCTCGCGAGCTGGTGAGCAGTCACGTCGTTGGCAGCACATCCCTCCATGTACCTGAGAACCTCAATCTCAATCAGACGGGTCTCCATCCCTAACCCCTTCGGACGGATATCAAACCTCACATAATCCTTGAACTCAGTGTCAGAAATGCGGACTCTCCATGTCACATGCCGATCGCTGAACTGCAAGCCTGTAATAGCCATGAAATCGGTAGGGGTCACTGTAGCCTCTCCCAAGCCGAAGTGAAAACTATGGGTGGTATCTCACCAAAACTCAGAAAGAGCTAGGGTCAATCCCTTACTCTTGTTCGTCACATGAACACCACTGTCGATAGCCTCGATAAAGGCATGGAGACCCGTAGCCTCAACAAGCTATCTCGGGTTGTGGCCATCCTTCTCGATGTCGGGCATCCTCGCCAACAACTTCACCGCAATCTCAGTGGCCCCCCGTGATATGCTCTCCTGCAGGTAAGCACATTAAAGGTACGTTAGTCCTTCAACTTATCTCAGAAATAGGCATACATTCACAAAATATTGCACATATTTCAAAATAAGGCATTTTCTAGCATCATTTGCGTAGAACACGCATTTTTCATTATTTGAAACACGTCACACCGAGCACATGCTCTCCCAAGCACAAAAAAATCTCAGCTTTCACAAAATCTTTTCATACAAATTTAATCTTTCAAACAGGCATGCATGAATCATTTTCATCGTCCAAAATCTCATTCTCGCATCTATGATCAGGAGTTAACCTAGTTTTAGCACATGCAAGAACTCCGTCCCATTTTAGCATTATTTTGCCTACTTTATTTTCAAAAAAAGAATGAGTCATACTCATATTTCTTCAAATAAATTGCACATGCATGATTACCTATGTATCTATCTTAGTAGGTCAATCATTAAATCCATAAAATCATCAACAAAATCACAAAAAATCCAAGAAAATTCCCAAAATTCAAATTTACCCCTAATCAATCAAAAATCAACCGAAATCGATGAAATTGCACAAATCGTAAGTGCTTACCCCTATAGATTGAGGTTTCATTTACTTGTGATCCCTTTTATCGGGATAAAACTGAGAGGTAGGCACCGCAAAGTCATACTTTCGGTCGGTCCTCACAAACTCCCTTCTCCTCAATCTCGCGAATTGTGATAGATCACGGCCCGCTTGGTGAGGCCTAACGTGTCCTCCTTGATCCATTTGAGCAGTAGAAACTAGAGACTTTGAAGACCTTGGAAATTTCTCTCTCTTTTCTCTCTTCTCTCCTCAGCAAACAACAGCAACAATGGCCACTGCCAGTTCTTATTTCTGTTTTAAATAATCTTGTGCAACGAAGTCTTAGACCATGCGGCCTCTTTTTCTCCATCCCTAGCCGAGCAGCCTTATTCGCCTCAGGCTGAATTTACACTTTTGCCCCTGGACTTTCAACTTAAGAAAATGATTCCCGTTATCTCCTAACGGAGTAACGTTGTCTCCCAAAAATCTCCGTTATCTCCAAATGGAATAACATTTTCTCTAAAAAAAACCTCCGTTATCTCCGTTAGAATGGAATAACGTTAGGTGATCCCTCAAAATGTTCAAATAAATCAAGTGACAACCTTCAAATTGTCAAAATTTCAGCTTTAGCTTCCTCTATCTCTGTCAAAAAGAGATAGCCCCATAAGCTTTAGTTTCCGTTACTTTCGTTAGAATGGAATAACATCAGGTGACAACCTCCAAATTGTCAAATTTCAGCTTTAGCTCCCTCTGTCTCTATCAAAAAGAGATAGCGCTGTAAGCTTTAGTTTCGGTTACTTTCGTTAGAATGGAATAACGTCAGGTGACAACCTCCAAATTGTCAAATTTCAGCTTTAGCTCCCTCTATATCTATCAAAAAGAGATAGCTCCGTAAGCTTTAGCTTCCGTTACTTTCGTTTGAATGGAATAACGTCAGGTGACAACCTCCAAATTGTCAAATTTCAGTAATAGCTCCCTCTATCTCTATCAAAAAGCGATAGCGCCGTAAACTTTAGTTTCCGTTACTTCTGTTAGAATGGAATAACGTCAGGTGAAAACCTCCAAATTGTAAAAAATTTCAGCTTTAGCTCCCTCTATCTCTATTAAAAAGAGATAGCGCCGTAAGCTTTAGCTTCCGTTACTTCCGTTAGAATGGAACAATGTCAGGTGAGAATCTTCAAATTGTCAAATCAATCAGGTGACAACCTCCAAATTGTCAAAATTTCAGCATTAGCTCCCTCTATCTCTTTAGAAGGAGATAGCGTCGTAAGCTTTAGTATCCAGCTTTACCTCCCTCTATCTCCTTAGAAGGAGATAGCGCCGTAAGCTTTAGTATCCAGCTTTAGCTTCATCTATCTCCTTAGAAGGAGATAGCGCCGTAAGCTTTAGTATCCAGATTTAGCTTCCTCTATCTACTTAGAAGGAGATATCGCCGTAAGCTTTAGCTTTCGTTACTTCCGTTAGAATGGAATAACGTCAGGTGACTCCTCTATTAACTGTCAAAACTACAAGGATCCTAGACCTGTTGCTTAACTGTCTGGCGGTGATCCTGAACTACGATCATGGCTTAATTCCTCTCGAGAATACGTAGGTAGCCTTTAGAAAGGTTCAGCCATCCGACCACATCGGTCACTGCTTTCCTTTACCATCTCCTCAGTGGTGCGCGAACCTATTAAAAGGTCAAGCCATTCGACCTCTTAGGTCACCTTCTCTCTTCCTTTAAAGCAAGGGACCTATTTTTCTTCACCTTTCCCCTTCGGTTTCTGAACTACGATCATGGCTTGATTCCCCCGGGATACGTAGGTAGCCTACTTTAGGTTCAGCTAATCCGTCACACATGACATCCTTTCCCCAGCGGATCCTGAACTACGATTATGGCTTGATTCCTCCCGAGGATACCTAGGTAGCCTTTAAAAAGGTTCAGCCATCCGACCACATCGGTCACTCCCTTCCTTTACCATCTCCTTAGTGGTGCGCAAACCTATTAAAAGGTCCAGCCATTCGACCTCTTAGGTCACCTTTTCTCTTCCTTTAAAGCAAGGGACCTGTTTCTCTTTACCTTTCCCCATCGGTTTCTGAACTACAATCGTGGCTTGATTCCCCCGGGATACGTAGGTATCCTACTTTAGGTTCAGCCAATCTGTCACACATGACATCCTTTCCCCAGCGGATCTAGAACTAGGATTTGGCTTGATTCCTCTTCGGGATACGTAGGTAGCCTTCCAAAGTTCAGCCACTCGACATCCTTGGTCACCCAATCCCAATCCATCTCGGCTATTCACCAGATTGGATTCTCACTTATATCGACAACCCCACTTGCATCGCAAGTACCGTTGCCGAGGGGCTTCTGTAAGTACCCAAATCTGGCTCATGCCTTCCAATTAAAGTTGCCCAGCAGTTCCCCAAACATTCATTAAGTTTAGGGGCAATTCGGGATCTTTTCAATACTTTCCGAGCAAGGAAGGACCTATCAGGAATAAGAATTCTGGATAGGACCTCGCTGGAAAGAAGCTTTCAACCTGCTACATTGCATGTTTCCAGAAACAAGCTGACGCGATAGGAAAAGACGTCGGGCGGCTTATTTTGCCGCATGGTCACGCCGGGCGGCCTTATAAGAAGCACATCAGAAGCTTATAAATAAAGGCCTCCTCTATTCGTTTGAAGGAGGATTTTTTTAGTACTGTTACTCTGCAAAAATTACAACCCAAATTCCAGTTTCCAAAAAACACATAAAATCACTCTCTCTCATACACTAATCCTACCTTAAACTATTCCTAATAGATATTGCCTAGGAAAACTTTCCTAGGAAGATAGAGAGCCACCAATATTGGTAATCTCTCCTTCCCTCACCCTTAATATACTCCTATATACTCTTATTCTACTATTACTTGTTGTTTATCTTTACTTATGTCATAAAGCTTTAGTCTTTAGCAATGTAACCCTATATTTCCCACTTTCCTACATAAATGACTCAATGGAGATCCTCTCCCTATGATGAACAAGATTCCACAAGTGGCTTGTTCTATGGATGATTTACCAAATGAGGATGTGATCCCCCTTTACATTTATGTATAAAAATGCAATCTTTATTTGTTATATGTCATCCCCTTGTTGGTGTAATGCCCTAGGCTTTAGTTATGTTTAACTGAAAACCGTTATGTATCATCTTTATCGTTTGAGTTTATTATTTGATTATTATATATTTTGCATATTTATTGTAATAATCTCCATCCCTAATTATTAAGAGAATAATTAGTATAATTGTCGGTGGATAATCATATGATGATTATATGCATAGAGATGCACAATGAAATTATGGGTACTTGTTAGAGAACAAGTAACTGGACTTGACCCGTATGAGATTTATGTCATGGTCAAATGTCATAATTAAATCTCATATGGTCACTTCATTTAGTCCCTAGACCTGAGATTATCATGACCTTACATATGATGAAAGTCATGTTTGATTTTAGTCAAACGATATCTTAACACGATATTTATAAAGGCTATCTTTGGCATGATCGGATTCATGATGGGAAGGATAATAAGTCAAGATGGAATTTGTCCCTCGGAAGAGAGATGTTTTGCTTGGCCCCCTCGATGAGTGATAATGACGAAAGCATGTGGCTACACCCCAATATGATTGGACTATAATTATACTCAAAGATCAAGAAAGTATTGAACAAATATAAGTTGACGTGGACCATGACTTATGTTAAATATAACATCGTGAGACAAAGGGAGAAATGGAAGTGCACCATTGGAAACGTGAACTCTTACGTTATATTGTTTGGGTAGACATAATGGCTTGCTAGAGTTCGCTTATGTCTTATGAGGTCGATATGATTGAGCTCATTGCCAACATAATATAATCCTATTGGGTCACACACAATTAGAATGAATTGGTTAAACCAAGGAAGAATGATTGAGATTCCTGCATATGGCTTTGCTTGGTCGTGCGACTAATCTTGCCATATGATGTTCTGAGTCGTGCGACACAACATGCCCATGGGCTGCTTGTGTTCGTGCGACACAATAAAGCCTGAGGCATTTGACAGGCTTTCCTAATTCGATTAGGAAACTAATACCTATACTAATGTAGTATAAATATAAGAGTCTGTAAACCCTAAAGAGAGCTAGCCGAATTTTAATAAGAAAATTCACAACGTAAAGGTTTCTCAATTTTTTCCATAGGTTTAAGAATCTAGCAATTCACAAGAACTGTTCTTGGTTCATTCTTACGTAAGGATACAACAATAGAGGGTCTTCGCTCGTTTGACGATCAAGGCCTAGAGTTCCATTCCGAAGATTGAAAGGTTTTTTGAAGATCGAAGATTGCGATTCAAAATCACGCCAATAAATTGTTCGATAGCTCAAGACCGAAAAGCAATTAAGGTTGGTAAATTCTATCTCATAGGAATTCAATTTAATCGTATAGAACGGATCTTAGGGCTTTGGGTTTTGTGTTAATTTGATGCTTAATTCCGCTGTGCATGGACCCATAAAACCCAACAGTGGTATCAGAGCCCCGTTCGTATGGTTAAGTTTGAATTAACATGCTAGAATCAAGATATAAATCGTTTATATGCTTATTGCATGTTTTGTATGCGGTAGAATGTTTATTGTTTATGTGAAACAATGTGAAAATTGTCTTCTGATTATGCTGAATTAAATCTGTAAAAGTTGTTTACTTGATTTGATTGCTTTATGATTGGAATTGATTGAAATTCAGAAAATCTGCCAAACTGGCAACTCAAGTCGTGCGACAGAGTTGGCCACGAGAAGAAAATCTGGTTGTTGGGTTTGGTATGTCACGCGACAGATCTAGCCAACTGGCTGATTGCGCAGCGCGACATAACTAGCCAATCTGGGCAAAAATCAGTTTGTTAATCTTTCTGCTGATATGTGATTATGTTGATAATCTGAGATGTTTTATGTCTTAATTTGGATGCTATAAATTTCTGGAAATAAAATTTATAGGGCTATGCTAGATTAATTCATTGTTTATGATGCATGCTGAATTAATTTAAATGCATTTTTATTAATTGTTGCGATGCATGAATTATTTGTTCTTAAGTGTTAAGAATTTTATTAGATGTTTAGTTGAAACATTCAATTGTGATTTCCTAAATGTTTAAGTTGAAACATTAAATTTTGGTTTTCTAATTGTTTATGAGAAACAAGTCAGTTTACGCAAAATTTGAAGAAATCTGATTGTTTATGAGAAACAAGTCAGTTTACTAGTCTGATTGTTTATGAGAAACAAGTCAGTATACAAAGTATTGATTATGTTGAATTCAAATTGGTATTATAATTGTGCATGACTAGGAGAGTTCTGTCTGTAGCGATGCGTGAATTTTTTTCAATACATCTTTTGAGTCGCCACCTATATTATTCGTTTGGAAAACATAGAAAAACCTTTTTGAAAGAGATTTGGGTTCGGGGCTTAGGTTATGGAATGGGTAGGTCAAGGAGCATCCATTCCACCCAATCCGGAGATCGGTCTTGCTAAAGAAAAGAGAGGTTTTCAATCTTTACAATATATATAATTAAAGAAAACAAGTAAACCCTAATCAATTTCTTGATAAGGAATGTCGGATTGTATGCTTCGAGATTGCCTCCATTGACTGAAGGGACTCTAGGCTAATCCTTTTGATGGGATTACACTACTCTAAAATCAATAGAGGGGTTGAGAAGAGAAACGAAAGTTAAAGGATGATTACCTTTTTGAGAAGGGATTCAGACAGAGTTTCGACTCAAGTTTAGAGTTGAAACTTGATACGGACAGAGCTTCGCCTCGATCCTTGACTTGGATCTTGATGCGGATGGAGCTTCGCCTTGGTCCTTTGATTCGGGATTCGATGTTTTTTAATCAACAAGGTTGATGAACAAACTTTAGGTAATTTAGGGGGTGATTTTGTAGGAATCTTTCAGGGAGAGAAACCAACAAAATGTGTGTGTTGTGTGTTTTCTTGATCAAGGATCAGAATTGTCGACTTCTGAAACACTGAAAGTCATCTAGTATTTATAGGAGGTTGGAGTGGTGAAGGTGGAGAGGTAAAATCCCCTAGGAAGGTTCCAGAACTCAGTTGTGATTGGATACCCGAATTGATAAGGTTTTATCCAGAAAGAGAGTTTGAAACGGAGAAGGAGAGTGATTCTGCACATCCTGTCGAGGGGTTGTCTCGCGCGAGACACGCCATTCCGCGCGAGATAACTAGTCTGATGACTGTTTTGTCCTCTTCAGTTGTTACGTTAGTCAGTTAGGTCCAAAACTAATGAGGTTAGTTAGAAACTTAACGAAACATGACAAAACTGATATGCTTTCATCAAAACATAAAAGAGAGATGAAGAGTAGTGTAATCATGTAATTATGAGTTCAGAATTGGGTGTCTACAGAGCCCCTCAGCGACAGGTCTTATGAAAGAAGAAGTGTCGTCGATAGAAAAGACATCATTCTGAACACTGGGATGGTCGTGCCGCACGGCTGCCTACGTATCTCTATCGGAGAATCAGAACAAAACGTAGTTCGACTCCAAAACACGAAAAGGTTCTTTAGGTATTTTGAAAATCATTTTTTGAAAATCGAGGAGATTTTATTTTTGAAAAGGCAAATCCATACTGAGGAATCAAATCATGACCCAATTCTGAATATACCTGTCCGTCTGAAAATTCTCCTGTTTGGACTCCGAACCTGTGGGGAAAGATGTTAGAAAACAATGATTTACCTGCCCGGCCCTTTGCATTCAAACGGTTTGTCTTTTGAGACTGAAGTGAGGTGACGATCCTGGCGATTTGGGACCGAGCTTTTGTTGAGGTGACGATCCTAGCGATTCAAGACCGAGGTTTTTTTGAGGTGAGTATTTGACATACTAACCCTAGATGCTTGACACACCTAATTGATGACGATTCTGGCGATTCGGGACCGAGCCTTTGTTGGTGAGTACTCGACATACTACCTGTAGATGCTTGACACACCTAATTGGTGATGATCCTGGCGATTCGGGACCGAGCTTTTTGTTGATGAGTACTCGACATACTACCTGTAGATGCTTGACACACCTAGTTGGTGACGATCCTGGCAATTCAAGACCGAGCTTTTTGTTGAGGTGACGATCCTGGTGATTCAAGACCGGGCTTTTTTGTTTGTGACGATCCTGGCGATTCAAGACTGAGCTTTTGTCGAGGTGAGTATTTGACATACTGACCCTAGACGCTTGACACACCTAATTGGTGACGATCTTGGAGATTCAAGACCTGGCTTTTGTTTGGTGAGTACTCGACATACTACCTGTAGATGCTTGACACACCTAATTTGTGACGATCCTGGTGATTCAAGACCGAGCTTTTGTTGGGGTGATGATCCTGGCGATTCAAGATCGAGCTTTTTTTGTTAGTGAGTACTCGACATACTACTTGTAGATGCTTGACACATCTTAGATGTTTGATACACCTAATTGGTGACGATCCTGGCGATTCAGGACCGAGCTTTTGTTGGGGTGACGATCCTGGCGATTCAAGATCGAGCTTTTTTTGTTGGTGAGTACTCGACATACTACCTGTAGATGCTTGACACATCTTAGATGTTTGACACACCTAATTGGTGACGATCTTGGCGATTCAGGACCGAGCTTTTGTTGTGGTGACGATCCTGGCGATTCAAGACCGAGCTTTTTTTTGTTGGAGTATGCTTGATGCATGGCACTTGACGTGATGGATGCTTGACGCGATGGATGCTTGACGCAATGGTTGCTTGATGCTTTAAGATATGCTCGACGCACTTAATTGGAGGCATTGATAGATGGTAAGCGAAATCCAAACACTCAACATGTTTGATCTAAAAGTAGGCACTTGACGTGCTTTACGCACTTTAAATCCTGCAAGAGGGTTAGTGAAAGCATTTTCATAACAAGATATATTCACTTAAGCATTTGTTTGTTTAAGACGATCAATGTGCACTCGACTCCAAGAATCAGCGGGGAGAATGAGTTCTATTATGTGAGAATTGAAAATGGTTTGTGTGATTTAGATTTTGGTTTAGAAGACTAACTCGTGAGGTCCATCTAAAGATCGAATGAGACAATCTCCTAATAGGATTCCGTTGAGATAACCCGAGTTCAACGTTAAGGTTCAGGATACTTCAAGGATTTTTTTCGTTGTCGCAGGACTTTTTCATTGTCAAGCCCCTATGTTTTTTGTGTGATGATCATTGACTGAACAAGGTCTAAACCACTCCAATGGCTTTTGCTATGTAGAACTTATGCTGCCTAATCCAAGGGCGCATATTTTCCAAGGCTTCTCTTGACACTAAGCCCCAAGACTTCTTGTATGCTGCAGATGACTTCGTGAACAGGCTTGTGAAGCTGCGTGAATGAAGATGGGTCCCCTCCATTTTCCCTTTGAATTTTTTTTTGTGACGCACCCTATTTTTTGCCTAGACCGCCCTTTCAGGTTTTCAATCTAGCGGGCATCTCTTTTGCGTCTTTTTTTTTGTTCTCTAACTTTTGCCTAGGCCGCTCTTTACGAGTTTTCAACCTAGCGAGCCATTTTTTTGAAAAGTATGTTTACTCGAAGGGGACTCAGTTGGAAGAGTCTCATTAAGGAGAAAGATGAGATCTCAAGCTTAGTTGAGGAGAGACGAACTCTATTTTTTGGAAGGTGATCCAAGCATTGACTCTTTTGGGGGAGTGTATTCTCTAATGATGAGAGTGAGAAGCAAAAGAGGAAAGCTCCTAATGCAGATTTGATTACTCTTGAGAGCTTAAGTAGAGATTGACTGGGGGAGGAAAGGTTAGGAAGCCCCAGTTTTGATGATTGGATTTCAAGAGTGTGTATGAGAATGGCTAAGAGGAAGCCCCTAGACTCAACAAAGAATGCTACATGGCTCAAAGGTCTAGAAAAGTTGTTTTACTTTTTAATGGACATTGCATCATCTAGAAATTTCTTAACGAGTTTGAAAAGAAATCTAATCGTTAGTGCGACTTAAGGCTAAACATTTCTCTTTATGGATGGTTGTTGAAAGTCTTCTTCATTTGTGCTGCCATTCAGGCTTCATCGTAAGAGGATGTTGAGGAATCCTCTTTTCTTCGTTGGTATCACTTGACTCTTTTTCTTTGTGGGAGTGTCCTTCTTGCCTTTGTTGAAATTTCATCCTTGTTGTGGGGCGATGAAGGCTTTGAGAGTTTTTTTTTTTTTTTGATGCTCTAATTTTTGCCTAGGACGATTTGAGGAGTTTCGACCTAGCAAGCCCCTTTTTTTATTTTTTTGTACTCTCAAAGCCTTGAATTGAGTAGCCCCACTTTTCTTGGGATGAATGTTGATAGCAGCACCTTTGGCTTCCTTCATTTGTTGATCTTCGACTTTCAACAGGAGTAATGTTTAGCCTTAAGCCTTCTAAGGATAGTTTTCATTTCAAACTTGTTTAGAAGTTTCTATTTTTCGTGACGATTTAAGGAATCAGGGTCCATTATTTAGCATGGATCAAATGATACTCATAAAGAAAAACAACTTTTGGGAAAGTGTTTAGGATGAAGAAATAACTTTTATTGATAAGAAAATTCGAAACAGACTCGATAGTTCACTTGACACAAACTAGAGAGGATAGAGATGGACTAGAATGACAGAACGACTCTTCGAGAACATACTAGGAAGTTGACCTAATCTATTTTTTTTTTAATTTTTTTTTTCAAAAGGAAAAAAGGGAGAAGATAATCGGAGCCCCAAGGTGGTGATGCTTCAGTTGATCTTGCCGGCTTCATACAAGTCTTGAATGGCATCCCTCAAATTGTAGCAATTGTTGGTGTCATGACCACTAAACTGATGGTAATCGCAAAATTTGTCGTGGTCCCAATCTTCTCTCATTTTCTTAGGATGATAGTCTTCCATTGGCTTCAGTTTTCCTTGGCCTACTAGATCATCGAACATTTCCTTAAGAGTAGCCCCACCAAAATCATGATAGGTACGACCGGTGCTCCCTTTTGTTGGACAATTCTCCTTTTCTGAATTCTTTCTAAGACGGATCAATTCATCAATTCTAATGCCCGATTTATGGAGTTCGAGGAAACTAGGGAAGTAATTGCCGACAAGCTTCTCTTGGTACTCTTCGCGAAGACATTGAAGTAGGATATGAATTTGTTCGTCTAGGCTTGGCCTATCAACGATTTCAGTCAGTTTGGTCCTCCATCTTTTGACGAAGTCTGCGAATGATTCATTTTGTTGTTGCTTAGTTTGCTCAAGGTCTCTCCTAGTAGTGCGGTAGGTAGTGTTGTCCTCAAATTGTTCTTGGAAGGCACGACTGGCGAGTGGCCAATCAAGCCTTGTTGAGAGTGGGAGAGTCATGTACCAATCTCTAGCGGCACCATCAAGGGTTTGAGGGAAGCATTGGACTAGCAAGTTGTCATCGACACCCATAGGTAGCATGGCCCAAGAGTATGCTTACAGATGGGATTTTGGACAAGTACTACCATTGAATTTGGCAATGTCGTGTGTCTTGTACTTTCTCGGAAGCTTTGACATGGATTGACGAAGGGTGTCATAGTCAATAGAGAGCGAGGCTCCCTTACTCACATCGAGGGATGCAAGTTTCTTTTCTAGCGTTGCCATGGTAAGGGGTTCGCTCTTGCTTTCCCTCTTTCTTTCTTTCTTGGAAGCATAACTCTCATTGTCGGAGGAGGAAGATGGTGAGCTAGAATCATACACCTTTTTCTTGTGCTTGCGTTGTCTTTTAGACTTCTTGGTGTATGATACTTCATCATCGGAAGAGGTCTCATTCTCTTTCTTCTTTGAGCTTAATTCGGCCAATTTTAATTTCATGGCTAGGAGTTCGTCAACCATGGCTTTCATTTCCCCGGCTTGGATTCTCCTTTCAAATTCTAATTGGGCCTTCATTTCATTGTCTCGGGCTTGTAGCATCTCTTCATATCGAATCCTTTGATCCTCAATTTCCTTCTTGAGTGCTTCGGAATTCATCGTGTCGGAAGGAAATTGAAATGCTACCGTTGGAGAGGTAAGGGAGCTTGACGACCTTTGAGATGAACTAGAGATATCCCGACAAGACGCCTTTTAGAATATTAGCCCCAAACGATCCTAGACGGAGAAAAGAATGATGGTTAAAATTACCTCACGAGCGATTTTTTGGAAGTTTTATTTTTATCAGAGACAGAGTTTTGACTCAAGGAGGGAGCGCACATCGATTATCAATCACAAACACGAAATCTGCAAATAAAATCTCGCACGAGACGAGGTCATCTCGAACGAGACAACCATTCGGAAAGATGGATTTTTCCTCTTTTTATTTCCTGAATTCATGGTCGGACGGACAAAGATCCGTTTTTCTATCTAGCATCCTAGGTAAAACTTGCAGGCATGCGTAATTCGAACCAAACCTAGGGACTCAGTAATTGACCATTCTTTGTAAAATAAAGGCACGTAAAATTGACCGGAAGGATTTTTTTTCTTTAATGGGACTTTCGAAAGGGTCATTTCGAAGGGACATTTCCGAAGGGACTTTTCTTTTTCCGAAGGGACTTTTTCGAATCCTTTCTCGATAGTCAATTTTACCTTAGCTTTATTTTGGTCAAAGACAAGAAAGATTACCAAGTCAAAACCGACCGGTCACGGAGTGTTCCTAGAAAATATGCTACATGATATGTGGCGATGCAGGGCTGGAAGGCTAGGCTCCCCGTGATAAGACAATCTAGGTGGATTGAATACGCGGAGTGGGATGGTCCAACTTCGGAGAGACCGGCGACTAGGTGGTTACCGTCGTCCGTCCTTAGTGTGGGTCCCGGGTTTATAGAGGGTATGTAGTGCAATGACAGTTATAATATGAGTGCGCGTGTGTGAGAGTCGATCTAGGTAATAGAGAAAAATAGAGATTTTTTTTTGTGTTTTTTTTTTTGAAAATAAAAAGAAAAACCGATAGTGGCCGCACCAAGTGGTTGCCTACGTTTCTTCCAATCTAGGAATACTCAGGTCGTCGTAGTTCTACATAAAGGGAAAGAGAGAGAAAGAATAAATTAAATTACAACTCCCGAATCCCCAATGGACCGGACTTTAATTAAATAAAACCCAATCACACGCAGTTTATAAATAACAATCGATTATTTAAATGAAATAAAGATTCGAGTTCTACATCTTAAGGGAGGCCTTAAGATGCGGGAACTCTGCAGATAATGAATTTTGGGATCCCCCTTGCGTGTTCAACCCTTGTCTTGGACCATGGGATGAACAGGAGAAACCAGAAAGCAACCAGATTGCCGAGGCGATATCTCGCGCGAGATATGATATCTCGTGCGAGATATGCCTGATCTGGGAACAAAAAATCGAATTTTTTTGAAAAGCTCTCTTTTAATTTTGACGCAAGTTTAAGCATCTTAATTTTAAGTCCCCAGCAGAGTCGCCACTGTAGCGATGCGTGAATTTTTTTCAATACATCTTTTGAGTCGCCACCTATATTATTCGTTTGGAAAACATAGAAAAACCTTTTTGAAAGAGATTTGGGTTCGGGGCTTAGGTTATGGAATGGGTAGGTCAAGGAGCATCCATTCCACCCAATCCGGAGATCGGTCTTGCTAAAGAAAAGAGAGGTTTTCAATCTTTACAATATATATAATTAAAGAAAACAAGTAAACCCTAATCAATTTCTTGATTAGGAATGTCGGATTGTATTCTTCGAGATCGCCTCCATTGACTGAAGGGACTCTAGGCTAATCCTTTTGATGGGATTACACTACTCTAAAACCAATAGAGGGGTTGAGAAGAGAAACGAAAGTTAAAGGATGATTACCTTTTTGAGAAGGGATTCGGACAGAGTTTCGACTCAAGTTTAGAGTTGAAACTTGATACGGACAGAGCTTCGCCTCGATCCTTGACTTGGATCTTGATGCGGACGGAGCTTCGCCTTGGTCCTTTGATTCGGGCTTTGATGTTTTTTAATCAACAAGGTTGATGAACAAACTTTAGGTAATTTTGGGGGTCATTTTGTAGGAATCTTTCAGGGAGAGAAACCAATAAAATGTGTGTGTTGTGTGTTTTCTTGATCAAGGATCAGAATTGTCTACCTCTGAAACACTGAAATTCATCCAGTATTTATAGGAGGTTGGAGAGGTGAAGGTGGAGAGGTAAAATCCCCTAGGAAGGTTCCAGAACTCAGTTGTGATTGGATACCCGAATTGATAAGATTTTATCCAGAAAGAGAGTTTGAAACGGAGAAGGAGAGTGATTCTGCACATCCTGTCGAGGGGTTGTCTCACGCGAGACACGCCATTCCGCGCGAGATAACTAGTCTGATGACTGTTTTGTCCTCTTCAGTTGTTTCGTTAGTCAGTTAGGTCCAAAACTAACGAGGTTAGTTAGAAACTTAACGAAACATGGCGAAACTGATATGCTTTCATCAAAACATAAAAGAGAGATGAAGAGTAGTGTAATCATGTAATTATGAGTTCAGAATGGGGTGTCTACACTATCGAAGGAAGATTTGGTACTTAAGCAGTCCTTGTGGCTCCCCTATTTTCTAAGGAACTTACCTTGTGTACATTATGATTATCTTTGTTGATATGCTTGTAATCTGCTTTAAAGAACCTTCATTTAACTTTTAAGTTCTTTATGCCAATCCATGATTAAAACACTTAAGACCGCTCGGATAGTTTTGGGTGGGCTTGCCATAGCAAGGTGCTTTGATTCTATTCCGTTTGCGAGCAAGATGAGGAAATGGTGGTTCCTATACATTTAAAGTGGATGAACTTATTTGGGTTATCAAAATGGTTTTGGACCCAAGGCATAAGATGAGATTAAAATATGCATAGACATATGATGTCTTAAATAAATCTCATAAAAGATCTAAGAGTCATATACGATATGATTGATGTTTTCTACCTAATTAATTTAATCTTAAGCGGTGCGCCATAGCGTACTTGAGATTAAATTAAAGTTGGATCTTAGCCCATTAAATTCATATTATGCTTATTTGCATTGGAAGGTGTATGATTTAGTGGGAGTATTTGTGAAATACATAATTTGCTCTTAAATGATAAATGAGTTGATATTGATATGTGCTCATATAATTTGTATATTTTGTTGAAGAAGTAGCATTACATAATGATAATTGCGATTCATCCTTATGAAGGACAAAGTTCGAAAGGAACGATACAAATAATTCTGATTGGATCAGAAGCCTAAAGAATGGTTCTTAGGTAAATGTGTATGTTCTTGACGAATCCGTTCCCACTGAACCCACTGCAAATGCTGCAAAAGGGCAAATAAGGAGCAACATTAGAAACATGTTGATGATTCTAATAGCATTGCTTGCCTTATACTTGCCACCATATTTAAAGGCTCTTATGAAGAACCTTGAACACATGGAAACTACTTTCGTTCTAGCACAATGCAAAAGGAAATGTTCCAAATGCAAACTAGGCAAAAGATGTATGTTGTGGTAAAGGCTCTTAATTCATGAGAAGAAAGAAGGAGCAATCCGCAAATTGTGTTAATGGTTAACACAAGAAAGGGGTTCAAAAGGAAAAGAAGGTAAAGTAAAAGTTTCTAAACCTAGGACAAAAGTTGTCAAAGCCGAAGAGGCTAAACCCAAAGTGTCTCAAAAGGATGCAGTTTGCTATCATTTCAATAAGATTGTTATTGGAAGCAAAATTGCAAGGCTTATTAGGAAGGCCTAAAAGGTGAAGAAGGGCAATATGATTGCTACTACTTCAAGTATCTATATGATAGATATTTTTCTTTCGACTTCTTGTTCTTGGGTATATGATACCGGATTGGATCCCACATTTGTAGAAGAATGTGCAAGGAATAAAGAATAGAAAGCTACTCAAAGAAGGTAAATTAAACATATGCGTAAGAATGGAGCAAGGGTTGCTACATTAGCCATAGGAACTTATGAAGTCACTTTACCTTGTGGACTAGTACTTGTTTTGAACAAGTATGACTACGCTCCGGATTTGAGTAGGAGTATTATTTTCGTTTCTTAAATGGATGATGAAGGATATAATTTTCTTATTGAAAATAAGAAGTTTTATATTTATTTAATGGTATGCCTTATTTTATTGCATATGCCATTGAATGGTCTTCATATCCTTGATGTTAAGAAACAAAATAATATTGAAGATATCTAAAATATAAATGGGAATTCTGAACCGAACAATATGAACAACGTGTTCATATGGCATTGTCGGCTTGATCAAATAAATAAGAAACATATATCTAAACTCCATTAACATGGACTTTTAGACTCATATGACCATGAATCATTTGAGGAATGTGGATATAATTTATTGGGATTATTGACCAAACCACCCTACACTAAGAGTAGTGGGAGGGCTAGTGACTTATTGGTCATTATACATAAGATGTATGTGGACTATTAAGTAGCATTGCTAGGGGAAGACTTCGGTATTTCATCACATTTCACCAAAGACTTATCTAGATATGACTATGTCTATCTGATGAAGTCCAAAGGTGAATCGTTTGAGATGTTTCAAACATTTCAAGATGAAATACAAAACAACTTGGTAAAACTATTAAGTATTTCAATTAGATCGAGGTAGTGAATATTTGAGCCAAGAGTTTGACAATCATCTCAAAACTTGAAATCGTTTCAGAGTTGACTCCACCCGGAATACCACATTGTATGGAGTGTCTGAGAGGAGGAATTGAACCTTGTGGGACATGGTTCGTTCGATGATGTGTCAATTAGACTTTCCTATTTCCTATTTTCTTTTGAGGATATGCATTAGAAATGAAGCGGTTACACTGAATTGAGTCCCTACTAAATTCGTTCCTAAGGCCCCACATGAGATGTGGCATGGAAGAAAACTTAGTTTGTCTTTCATGAAGATTTGGGGTTGCGAATCTTATGCAAAGAGACTTGTCTCTTATAAGTTAGCACCAAATCTGACTACGTTATTTTCGGATATTGATTTTACATCCGCAAAGAAAACAAAATGTTTGTTGCACTATACGATTTGTTTCTTGAGAAATAGTTTCTCAATAAAGAATCTAGTGGGAGTAAAATTAATCCTTGAAGAAATTCAAGAACCCGAAAATAATATGGAACCAAGAGTAGAGACGGAATCAAGTTCACAAGGAATTGTGGAACCGGTTCAAGATGCACAAGTCCATCGTAGATTGGGTAGGTCACGATCCGAACTCAAGAAATAGTGATTTCTCATTGCGGAAAGTAATGAAGTAGAAGTCATTGAGAATGACGATCCTACTTCCTATCTTGAGGCGATGTCCACTCCTAATTTGGATAAATGGTTAGGAACCATGGAATCCGAATTACAATCCATGTTTGACAATCAAGTTTGGAACTCGATTGGGCTACCTGAAGGTGTAAAAACTAAAGGGTGCAAGTAAGTCATCATGACCGACATGAATGGGAAGGTACATACTTTCATGACTAAGGATTGTAACAAAGGGATTTAGGTAAATTCGTAGTATTGACTATGTTGAAACCTTTTTTGCCAGTTACAATGTCAAAGTCTATTAGAATTTCAATTGACATTATCACATATTGTGACTATGTGATATGACAAATGGATGTCAAACGACTTTCTTTAAATGGAATGATTATTAAGGATGTGTATAGTACACAACCCGAATAGTTTGTCGATCCAAGAAACTCTAATAAAGTGTGCATGATGCAAAAATCCATGAGATGGGTTGAAACAAGCTTCAAGGAATTGAAATCCTCGTTTTGATGAATTGGTCAAAAAGTTTGACTTCATCAAGTACAAAGATGAATCTTGTGTATACATGAAATTCAGTGGGAGCGTATTATTATTTCTATTGTTTTATTACAATAATATCTTACTCATTGGTAAAACAAGTTCCGACACGTAAGACTGTCAAAGTCTTGGTCAAGGAAAGGCTTCTCAATGAAAGATATGGGTGAAGCCGCCTACATCCTTGGCATCAAGATCTATAGAGATAGATCTAGAAGGATAAATTGGTTTGAGTCAAAATACTCACATTGATAAGGCTCTTAGAAGAGTCTAAGAAAAGTAGCTTATCAATGGGTCATGGTATTTCTCTTAGCAATACTCATTGTCTTATGACAAGTGATGAGCAAAAGGGAATGAATGATGTTCTATATGCTTCGGCATTTGAATGAGTCATATATGCCATGATTTGTACTAGACCCGACGTCTCGTATGCTCTAAGCATGATGAGTCGATACCAAACTGATCCTGTGATGAGAACCATTGGATGGCAGTCAAGATGATCCTTAAGTACTTAAGATTGTTGGAATAATTCCAAGCAGAAAATCACAATTAGGATTTATGTTTATGCTCATTAGAGGTACGGTTTTGTTGGAATAATTCCAAGCAGAAAATCGCAACCGATTCTACGTCTAAGGCCAAATTTTAGCAACATATGATTGTTTTGGCTAAAAACAGTCAACAATGATAAGAATTGAAATGAAACTAAGGAGGGTGCAATGGAATATAATTGGTGCAACAATGTAATCAAGATGGCTCGATCATGTAACGAGGAAAACCCTTGAGATATTTATCTCGCCGGCACAAAACCTCGGGAGGTGATTATGAGCACCTACCTTCCCAAACAATTGTATTAATAATGAATTACAAAGCAGAAAGCTATGGCGGATTACAAAGGATTTTTGAGCTGTGTGAGCTTAGTGCGTGTGTTCTTGTGTTCTTGTGTTCTTGTGTTCTTGTGTTCTTGTGTTCTTGTGTTGTTGTGTTGTTGTGTTGTGTTTTTTTGTTTCCAGCCATAAGCTTATAAATAAGAAATAAAATAACAAAAAGATAAAATCCTAACAAACACCCTATAATTTCGGTGAGTTATCTTCATCTTGACCTAGTCTTCCAAGCCGTTGAAAGTAGTCTGTTGGACACATTTTTCCCACGTACTTTTTATCCTTGTATTTAAAATATAACAGAAATAAATAATTAATTAATTTAAGTAAATAATTTTTACCTTGCCTTCAAGAGTGAAGATGTTGACATGCTGATAAAAACTCAAGATGTAGCAATCCTGAATTTTACCCACAACAATTGTCCCCAAAAAACTGTCTTTTAAATGAATTTAAAAGGTCAGTTTTTTCTACTTCTTTCTAGAAACTCTGCGGTTAAGTTAATGAGGAGTTACGTGGCGGTTGAGGAATTAACCTCCATTTAATTAGTGTAACCACCCCAAGATCTAGGGTTTTTAATTGGAAACCTTTTTCACTTTCTCCTTCACCTTTTCCCATCACTTTCATCCGTTCTTCTTCACGGCGGTGAATCTTCCTTGAAGGTAAAATCTTTCCCTCTCTTTTTCTTCCTGTTGCTTTTTCAAAAAATTGTGAAATCGAAAAAAGTAAAAACCACGAAAAATCCTATGAGTTTTAACGAGGACGAGGGTTTCTCGTGTGAAGATTTGTTGAAGAAACCAGATGAAGAAATCTGTGTTTTTAACAATGAACTGATCGAATCCCTCAAGGATCGACACTGCTTCCCGAATTCTACTATCTTTAGATCATTCGATGTTCTTCTTAGGTCCGATTTCGTATCTCCGAAATGGGTTTGTCTTTACGAGTATCCCTTTACTTTGGGTTTTTCTTATCCTTTCCCTGCAATGAAAAATGAGTTTTTTAGAAAGACTAACCTTGCTATTGTACAAGTGATGCCCATGGTTTGGAGGATCTTTTCTTGCGTCTTGAGGGTGAACCGTGAATTTGGTTTAGATATAGGTTTGAAGGAGTTGGCTTTTGTGTATGAGCTTCAAACTTTTGGGTCTACCAGATACCTTCTAAAGACTAGGACTGGAATGAAACCCTTATTCTTGAAAGTAACTGTGAGTGATAGGGGTTGGAAATTGAAATATTTCTTTGTCGAGAAGGATTCCTTGGAGGAAGGAGATTTCTTGGCAACTGAATGGAATATGGAAGGTATCCTTCTTTCAAACTTCAATTTTTCCTTATTTCTCGCACTTACCTGTTGTAATTTCTTTGTTTGTTTTTGCAGCTATCGATTGGGCTAAGCTTTTCCCTCCATCTGCTGAAACAATTGGGAAGGTGAACAGGTTATTGGAGTTCTCAGAGGGGGAAAGATCTTTCCAACCTTATGTAGATATAGCAGTCTCTGAGGATAAAGGGATACCACCCTCCACTGAAATGTCTACTGGTAAGCTTTCTTTTTAATCTTTGTGCACATTATCTTTGTGTTTCTGGATTTTGAATTCTTCTGACAATGCACTTCTTCTAACAGTTTCAAAGTCTACCACTGCCTTTTCTCTTAAGGATCTTCAAGATTTCGTGGGACAAACTCAGGCAAGCAATCAGTTGTTGGAGCCCAAAAGGGAGATGAGGCACCATCTGTGGGAGCTACGGTAAAGAAGAGGAAGAGCAGTTCCAAGGAGGTGATAAATGTGGATGAAACAGGCTTAGGGGATGTGGAAGAAGCGCTGGCTAGGGCAGTAGTGGTAAGTTTTTTATGAAAAAATAGAGTCTCAAAGGAAATAGTGTATCCATGGTTTTGACCTACCTTTTGGCTTTTTGCAGGGTGTTGATGCTGCTAAGATAAAAATGAACGCTCTTGAGGAAAGGAATAGGAAGCTGGTGCTGGAACTTATTAAAGTCAAGAAACAGAGAGAAGCCGGGGCTAAGAAAAATGAAGAATTACAGAAGGAGGTGGAAAGCTTGATGACAGGGATGTCTTCCCTTCAAGACACACAGCTGTATGAGATTGAGGATTTAAAGAAGAGTATGATGGCTTCCACTGCCCAGAGCATGGTTGCAAGCAAGATTCAAATGATGGAGGAGTTCCATGCCGGGAAGCACACAGAGTGGAACGTTGAGCAACAACGTTCCCTCTTGAAGACTTTGGAAGCTAAGGGAGAGGAGGTAGGAGAAGGATATTCGGCAGCCAAAGGTGATGATATCTTGGATGAAGGAGCAGTAACAACATCAGCGGCAGTAGCCACCCCATGAAGGAAGAAGGTAAAAACTTTTCGTTTTGAAAAAAAAATTGGTTAAAAACTTTGGTTTGAAATGGGCTGCGTCCCGAAGACAATATTTTGGTTTGTAATCGACCTATAAGGGCCAAGACAATTTGTTTTTTCAAGTGTTGGGTTGGTCCAGCACTGTTTATGCTTTCTGTGGATAAGCTTTTGCTTGGGTTTTGGAAAAAACTTTCCCCAAGTATCTTTATGAAAAACGTTTTAGGAGGTTGATATGTTAACCTCTTCGTAGACGGTAACAACTTGCGAGTGGATGTAGAAATCCTTTGCAATTACTTAGATTGACATGTAAATGTCAATAACCGTTTGTACTTAGATGACACGTAAGTGTCATAACCATTTGTAAAGATCTTAGGGTCTAACACATTGATTGAGTGGTGATGGGTAATTCGTATATATTAAACGTACGGGCCCACCACACACCTCAATCAAGGTTGACATCGTGCGCTCCAGGCGAGGTGTTTAAACCTTAATGCGGTGAAAGAAAGAAATGTCTTTAAACCTTTGAAGGGATTAAGTACCTTAAACGGAAGTGAGATGGCCAGTCTCAAAATGGTTGTTTTCACGAGGATTTGGACTTAATTTGGAGATTTCCAGTTTAAGGTGTCAACTTCTTTCAAAATAACAAATTAATGAAAGATTTCGACATCTTTTTTGATGTCACATTTTATTAAAAGAAAATAAAAGAATTATAAAAACACTTTTTAAATAAAGATTGAGAGATTGTCTGTACCATATATAAGACGTTAAATTCTTGGAAGATGCTTACATCTTAGTTGACCAATGAGTTTTATTCTAATGCTTCTTATTTCCTTGCAAAACAGAAACATGTTAGGGGTGGGCGTTAGCTTAGCTAACGCCCCTCCGATGCTTAAGTCATTAATTATTCCAAAAATTGAAAAAATGGAAACAAGTACTTTTATTGAACTTAGGATGATAAAGATTGTACCTTGTTTTTATTTGCATTGTAAAATAATCATGTAAACTTACATAAAATAGGCTTTGAGATGGATGGCATTCCAGCTTTTGGGAATCCTTGCTCCTTCTAGAGTTGATAGCCAATAGGAACCTTTGCCTGCTTCAGCATCTACTAGGTATGGCCCTTCCCATTTGGGAGCCATCTTTCCAGCATTGGGTTCTCTTGTATTCTGAAATACCTTTCGTAGGACTAAATCACCAACTTGGAATTTTCGCAATCTAACATTCTTGTTGTAGGATCTTGCAATCTTCTGTTGATATGCTGCTATCCTGATATTAGCAAGGTCCCTTAGTTCGTCAATGGTGTCTAGATCATGACTCAGGTTGGCATCATTTTGCTCTATTGTCAACATCTTGAGCCTGGCACTGGGGACGACAATTTCTGTCGGGATGACCGCTTCTGCTCCAAACACTAAGGAATAGGGGGTTTGGCCTGTCGCGTTTTTTGGTGTGGTTCTATCTGCCCAAAGGACAAAGGGAAGCTCTTCTGTCCATCTTCCTTTCTTTTGATCTAGCCTCTTCTTCAGGTTATTGATGATTATTTTATTTCTTGATTCTGTCTGGCCATTAGCTTGAGGATGCACGGGTGAAGATGTCACCATCTTAACTCCCCACCCAGCAAGAAATTCTTGGGTCTTCTTGCTGATGAATTGAGAGCCGTTGTCACATATTTTTTCAGATGGGATGCCAAACCTACTAAATATATTTCTCTTAATGAAGGATATGACTTCCTTATCACGAACTTGCACATAGGATTCAGCCTCAACCCATTTAAAGAAATAATCAGTCATAGCAAGCAAGAAAACTTTTCCCCCAAGAGGTTTAGGCAATTTTACCATTATATCCATCCCCCATCTCATGAACAGCCAAGTAGAGAGGATTGGATGAAGCAATTATGCGGGCTGATGCAAGATGTCGCTATGCCTCTGGCAGGAATCACATTTCTTGGCAAAGATGGCAGCATCTTGTCACATTGTTGGCCAGTAATAACCCATTCTCAGAGCTTTTGTATATAAGCTTCGCCCTTAATGGTTACCACATGATCCTTCATGTAACTCTCTTAGGACTTCTTTAGCTTGGTCGGCTTCGAGACATTTCAAATATGGGCCTGCAAATGATTTTTTAAATAGCACATTATCTATTAATATAAATCTTGAAATTCTTACCCTGAATTCTCTAGCATTCTTTTCCTCATCATGGATAGTACCATCTTGAAGATATTTGATTATTGGTGTCGTCCAAGATATCTGCATCTGACTATCAGGGATGTCGTCATCTATACAGAATAGTTCTAACCTTTCCACAGCAGGGATGTTAACATGTATGATTGGGATATTGGTCTGAGATAAACTCTTGAAAGCTGATCCAAGATTTGCCAATGCATCTGCTTGAGAGTTCTCTTCTCGAGGTATTTGTTCAAAAGAGAATATTTGAAATTTGCTTGCCAAAATCTTTACAATGCCCAAATAAGCTGTCATCTTGGCATTTTTTGCTGCATAGGAACCGTTAAAATGATTTACAAGTAACAATGAATCACTATATACCTGTATTGCTTTGATGTTCATGTCTAGAGCTACGGATAGGCCCACGATTAAGGCTTCGTACTCTGCCTCATTATTGGTAACTTTAGGCCTGGGGTATGATGTCCCCTTGTGGTGACTTTAGGACAACACCTAGCCATGTGCCCCTTATATTAGAAGCACCATCTGTGAATAGAGTCCACGTCCTCAAGGTGTCCCCATCTTGGAGTTGTTGGACTTCAAGTTCTACTTCTGGTTGTATACTTGGACTAAAGTCTGCCACAAAATCTGCAAGTGCTTGTGATTTTATTGCTGTTCTAGGCTCATATTTGATGTCATAAGTGCTTAACTGAACGGACCAATTGGCCATCCTTCCTGACATTTCTGGTTTGCTCATCACACTTTTTATTGGATAGTTAGTACGAATGACAATAACATGAGTTTCAAAATAATGCCTTAACTTAATTGAAGTAGAAATTAAAGCTAATATTAATTTTTCAAGGTGTGAATACCTGGTTTCCGCATCGAGCAATGTTTTACTTACATAGTATATTGGCTGCTGGATGCCATCTTGATCACGGACCAGGATGGCACTAACTGGGGTTTCGGAGACAACTAAGTAGACACACAATGGCTCACCTTCTTGAGGCTTTGAAAGAATGGGAGGTGTTGACAGGTATAGCTTCAAATCTTGAAAGGCTTGTTCATGCTTATCAGTCCACTCGAACCTAGAATTCTTCTTTAAGATGTCATAGAACGGCTTGCATCTGTCTGAGGATTTTGAGATGAATCGATTCAATGCTGCCACCTTCCATGTCAATCTTTGAACATCTTTTATGGATTTGGGTGACGTTAAGTTGATGATAGCTTTTATTTGTTCTGGGCTTGCTTCTATCCCTCTCTGCGTCACCATGTACCCCAAGAATTTCTCGGACTTCATGCCAAAATTGCACTTTGTTGGGTTCAGCTTCATGTTGAACTTGTCTAGGATGTCGAATGCTTGGGCAAGATCTCGAACATGGTCTTCAGCTTTCTTTGACTTTATCACCATATTGTCGATGTATACCTCCATAGTGTCCCCAATTTTCTCTTTGAACATCATGTTGACTAGCCTCTAATATGTAGCACCTGCATTTCTTAGTCCAAAAGGCATTGCAATATAACAATAAATACCTGTTAGGGTGATGAAGGAGGTATCCTCTTGGTCGGATGGCTCCATCTGGATTTGCTGGAATCCTGAAGATGCATCTAGGAAAGTCAACACTTCTTGTCCAGAAGTAGCATCTACCAGGGTATCAATGTGTGGCAAGGGGAAAGGATCTTTTGGACAAGCTTTGTTCAAGTCTGTGAATTCAACACAAACTCTCCATTTTTCCGTTCTTCTTTTCTACTACCACCACATTTGCTAGACATCTTGGATATTCGACTTCTCTGATCATCTTAGCTTTGAGTAGTCTATCCACTTCTTCTTGAATGATAATATTCCTTTCCTGTACGAACTTTCTTCTCTTTTGGTGGATCGGTCTAAAAGATGGATCGATGTTGAGTTTGTGGGTGATTACATCCTTACTGATGCCTGTCATATCTTCATGTTTCCATGCGAAGCTTCCAATCCTGCTTTTCAAAAGATTAATAAGGTCTTCTTCTATTTCTGCTGGAACATCTTGACCAACCAGCACCTTGAGATCTGGATTTGAGGGGTCTAAGAGTATCTCTTTCAAATCATGCTCCATCGCCTCTAGAACCTCATGGGCCTTTCTCTGTAATTGCTATGCCATCTTAGGGGTCGTTGATGCCTTCATGGAAGTCATATAACATTCTTTAGCTGATTGCTGGTCACTGTAAACATTGATGACGCCCCAAGGTGTCGGCATCTTGACACATTGGTGATAGGTGGATGGTACAGCCTTCATCCCATGGATCCACGATCTTCCCAAGATCACATTGTAGCAAGTTGTACTATCTATCACGCAGAATCTCTCCATGGAATTGATACCTTCGACGTAGACTGGAAGTGTAATCTCACCCACTGTACTTTTGGTTTCTCCACTGAAACCCACGAGCACCGAGGTTCTCTTTACAATGCTGTCTTCAGGGATCTTCATTTCCTTCAGAGCATCCAGCATAATGAGATTCACAGAGCTTCCCCCATCTACTAGGATACGTCTGACCTTGCAGTTAGCTATCTGGAGTGCAATGACTAAGGCGTCATGATGTGGATCCATAACATTGTCCCTGTCACTTTCTTCGAAGGAGATGACATCTTGAGAGGTGAGTTGTGACTTCTTGGAAGATCTTTCAGGCTTCTCGTCCTTAGCTTACTTGGCAAATCTCTTAGCTGCGGAATAAGAAGTACCACAAATATCAGAACCATCACTAATAACATTGATTACCTTTGTTACCGGTGGGGGAGAAGGTGGTCTGGTTGCAATGGGTTCCTTGTTTTCCGTCTTGGTCTTGCGGTTCCCAAGGAGCTCTTTAAGATGTCCCTTAGACAACAGGTAACTAATCTCTCTCCTCAAGGCGATGCAATCTTCGGTAAGATGTCCAAAATATTCATGATAGGCGCACCATTTGGATTTGTCTTTCCATCCGGATGATTTGTCAGTCTTTCGAGGCCACCTTGCTGTATCTCCAGGATTGCTCATTGCACATAAAATACCTGAAACATCAACAGAAAAACAATAATCAGAAATTTTAGGAGATTCAATATCATCATCATCTCCATCATCTTCCACATAATTGACTTTGTTATGGTCATTTCTGTGGTATGGTCTAGATCTACTCTGCTTTTGATGAGATGAATCTATCTTCCTGTCAGGATGGTCATATATTGAAGCTTTGTCAGGATTCTTGGATTGCTGCTTCTTGTCCTCTTCCAGCCTAATAAATCTTAGGGCCCAATTTCGGATATCTTCCATTTTCTTGCACGGGTTCATCACCAGATCCTCATAGTAAGGGGAATCCTTCTTCAATCCCATTTTGAAAGCTTCTGCAGCTGTTGCCATGTCCAGGTTGGAGATCTCCAAGACTTCTTTATTAAACCTGTTAACAAAGTCTTTTAATGCTTCCTTGGGTTGCTGAGTGATACGATAAAGGTCACTGGTGAGCTTTTCAAATTGCCGGCTGCAAGAAAATTGATTGTTGAAGAGGTTGACAAGTTGAGCAAATGAGCCAATGGAACCAAGATGTTGACGAATCAGCCACTTCAATGTCGGGCCTACTAATGTTGAACCGAATCCTCGACACAAACAAGCCTCACGAAACTGGAGCAGGATGCGAACGATCTCCATCTTTTCTTGGTAGTGGGCGACATGCTCTTCAGGATCTGAACTTCCATCATATAACTTCATGGCAGGAACGCTGAATCCTTTCGGGATGTCGACATGCGCAATTGCTGGAGTAAAGCGAGATTGATTGTAACATGTTGGGGAGACTTGTTGGATAGGCGAGATGACACCAGGCACATTCATGATCATATCTCTCAATTCCTGAAGCTGATTCGCAATGTAGGTTCCTGCAAAAGGGTTAGTAGTACGAGCAGTATTATCTAAAGCAGAACTAGTATTGAAATTAATGAAAGGATTAACATTATCTGTAGAGGATGTCAGAACGGTGCTATTAGTAAAGATAGGCCCTTTTAGAAAAGTCATTCTGTAGGCACTGCTGGCTAAGGGTGTCGACATCGCCTCAGAGGTCGTAATGGGAGGAGAAGATGTCGACATCCTAACAGATGAAGCCATTGGAAGGAATTCGTTGAAAGTTTGAGAGCTGTCCCCAATGTTGAAATCAAGGACTCTGGGATGTTGAAGAGAGACAATATCCATTCTTTTGGAGAGTAGCTCCTGCTCTTTTTGCACCTTGATCAAGCTTTCGGCTATCAAGGAGGTGATATTCTGTTGACGGTCCAGTTGATTCTTCATCTACATCAGCATAATCTTGATCTCGAGATCAGGAGATGGCGACATCTGCTTCTTGCCAGAATTCAGAAGAGGAGGAGGAGGCAATGTTTCTTGGCCTCCGGTTGTCGACCGGTTACCGGTTTGAGGATTCAAACTGCTAGGAAGGGCTTTGGTGACGGCGGAAGTCAAAGGTTGGGTAGACATGGTAGAAACGTAAGAATCTTGAACCAATTAAAAAACCAATGGCCCCTCGGTGGGCGCCAAACTGTTTTGACTAAAAACAGTCAACAATGATAAGAATTGAAATGAAGCTAAGGAGGGTACAATGGAATATAATTGGTGCAACAATGTAATTAAGATGGCTTGATCATGTAACGAGGAAAACCCTTGAGATAACTATCTCGCCGGCATAAAACCTCGGGAGGTATTTATGAGCACCTACCTTCCCAAACAATTGTATTAATAATGAATTACAAAGCAGAAAGCTAGGGCAGATTACAAAGGATTTTTGAGCTGTGTGAGCGTAGTGCGTGTGTTCTTGTGTTGTTGTGTTGTTGTGTTGTTGTGTTGTGTTTTCCATAAGCTTATAAATAAGAAATAAAATAACAAAAAGATAAAATCCTAACAAACTCCCTATAATTTCGGTGAGTTATCTTCATCTTGACCTAGTCTTCCAAGCCGTTGAAAGGAGTCTGTTGGACACGTTTTTCCCACGTACTTTTTATCCCTGTATTTAAAATATAACGGAAATAAATAATTAATTAATTTAAGTAAATAATTTTTACCTTGCCTTCGAGAGTGAAGATGTTGACATGCTGATAAAAACTCAAGATGTAGCAATCCTGAATTTTACCCACAACAATGATGTAGCTAAAAGGAGGCAGTTTGGATCAAAAGTTCATTAATGTTTTGGAAATTTTCCAAGCATCACTAATCGGTGAAACTTTTGTTATGACAATAGTGGTGCCACTTGTGCAAACAATGGAACCAAGGTCACAACAGCGATCCAAACACTCACTTAGACATTTTTCGAGGAATTCATAAAGAATGAGAAGACGTTAAGATATGCAAAGTATCAACCGATGATGACATAAGGGATTCACTTACAAAGACCCTCGCACAGGCAAAAGCATGGTGGGCATGTTAGATCCATAAGTATTCGATACATAAATGGAGCCTAGTGAAAGTGGGAGACTATTGGTGTAATGCCCTAGGCTTTAGTTATGTTTAACTGAAAACCGTTATGTATCATCTTTATCGTTTGAGTTTATTATTTGATTATTATATATTTTGCATATTTATTGTAATAATCTCCGTCCCTAATTATTAAGAGAATAATTAGTATAATTGTCAGTGGATAATTATATGATGATTATATGCATAGAGATGCACATTGAAATTATGGGTACTTGTTAGAGAACAAGTTACTGGACTTGACCCGTATGAGATTTATGTCATGGTCAAATGTCATAATTAAATCTCATATGGTCACTTCATTTAGTCCCTAGACCTGAGATTATCATGACCATACATATGATGAAAGTCATGTTTGATTTTAGTAAAATGATATCTTAACACGATATTTATAAAGGCTATCTTTGGCATGATCGAATTCATGATGGGAAGGATGATAAGTCAAGATGGAATTTGTCCCTCGGAAGAGAGATGTTTTGCTTGGGCCCCTCGATGAGTGATAACGATGAAAGCCTGTGGCAACACCCCAATATGATTGAACTATCATTATACTCAAAGATCGAGAAAGTATTGAACAAATACAAGTTGACGTGGACCATGACTTGTGTTCAATATAACATCGTGAGACAAAGGGAGAAATGGAAGTGTACCATTGGAAACGTGAACTCTTACGTTATATTGTTTGGGTAGACATAATGGCTTGCTAGAGTCCGCTTATGTCTTATGAGGTCGATATGATCGAGCTCATTGCCAACATAATATAATTCTATTGGGTCACACACAATTAGAATGAATTGGTTAAACCAAGGAAGAAAGATTGAGATTCCTGCATATGGCTTTGCTTGGTCGTGCGACTAATCTTGCCATATGATGTTTTGGGTCGTGCGACACAACATGCCCATGGGCTGCTTGTGGTCGTGCGACACATTAAAGCCTGAGGCGTTTGACAGACTTTCCTAATACGATTAGGAAACTAATACCTATACTAATGTAGTATAAATATTAGAGTCTGTAAACCCTAAAGAGAGCTAGCCGAATTTTAATAAGAAAATTCACAACGTAAAGGTTTCTCAATTTTTTTCATAGGTTTAAGAATCTAGCAATTCACAAGAACTGTTCTTGGTTCATTCTTACGTGTGGATACAACAATAGAGGGTCTTCGCTCGTTTGACGATCAAGGCCTAGAGTTCCAATCCGAAGATTGAAAGGTTTTTTGAAGATCGAAGATTGCGATTCAAAATCACGCCAATAAATTGTTCGATATCTCAAGACCGGAAAGCAATTAAGGTTGGTAAATTCTATCTCATTCAATTTAATCGTATAGAACGGATCTTAGGGCTTTGGGTTTTGTGTTAATTTGATGCTTAATTCCGCTGCACATGGACCCATAAAACCCAACACCCCTTCCCTTGATCTAGTTTTT
This sequence comes from Adenophora triphylla var. japonica, assembly GCA_022495995.1. Lineage (NCBI taxonomy): Eukaryota > Viridiplantae > Streptophyta > Magnoliopsida > Asterales > Campanulaceae > Adenophora > Adenophora triphylla. The sequence goes on along the minus strand of JAFEMH010000464.1, from coordinate 318,281 downwards.
ACAAGAATTGTCCACATAATGAGGTATTAAGGACATAGGAGAAGCCATGAAGATCATCCTTTTACATTATGTTCTTAGATTAATGATACTCCTTGTATTTCCATATTAAAAATGCAATCTTTATGTTAATATTGTCTCTCCTCATATTCCTAAAGTTGGAATCTTTCTCCAAGGATTGTCTAAAAAGCCTATTATGGCATAAAAGACATAGGATGAACATAAAGATCCAATCTTTATATCCCATTCCCCTAGTCCCATGGTTCTTGAGCATTCCATAGTGAGGATTGGTGTAAAGACTCCATCTTTACATCAATCCCATTACAAAAATGCCATAATCTTTGCCCCTTTAGAAATCAATGAGTCTTAGTCTCAAAATCTCCGATAATCACTTGAGACAAACACAAAATGTCCCTACGAATCACCATTGTCTCAAGATGTAGGATTGATGGACAAAGATTCATTCTTTTTCTAAAAAATCTCATTCTTGGATTTAAAAACAAGTTCTTTGATCACATTTGACTAAAATTCCCAAGAAAAGTTAGATTAAAATATACCAAGGATCTCACGCCTATATTGGTTGATTAATCTAATTGGAGGGTAGATAGGTCCCGTAATGATGATCATACGTTCAAAGTGAGCATGGGATTAAAATCCCGAAAACACCAAAGTCCAAGGTATCCCGAACTAAAACCTTCTTAAAATGGTTCTTACGTTCGGATAAAGACTTGGCATATCATTTCTTTTTTTTCAAAAAAACACACACGCACACAAACAAGCACAAATTTTTGGATCTTGGAAGACTTGCTTTTGCAAGGCTCCTTGGGTGAACGCCAAACGTTCTTCCCAATGAGTAACTTAACCTACGAACCCTTTTCCTTTTTTCAAAGTTTTGAGGATAAATTAAAATGGCGTGGCGACTCCGTTTTTCATAAATTTGGTGTCTTCAAACTGAGGTGAACTCGGCCCTTTTCGTAAAAGAAAATGGGGGGGCACATTCACACCCTTATAATCTTTGCCCCTGGCCGTCCAAAGGCCATTTTCGGCAAGATTCATGCAGTTTGGTCCCTAAACGGTAAAATTAACACCGGCCGTCATCGTAAGTCCGAGTCTCGCCCACTAAACGGTAAAATTAACACCGACCGTCATCGTAAGTTCGAGTCTTGCCCACTAAACGGTAAAATTAACACTGGCCGTCATCGTAAGCCCGGATCCCGCTCTCTAAACGGTAAAACAAACACAAAAGGCCCAATATGCCTTCGAACGCAAATCTCAAGGCACAAAACGCCTCCGAAACACAAAACACAAAACAAAAACCGACCATCAAAGTAAGCCCGAACCCCCTCCCCAGTGGACAAAATTTAAACGGCCATCAAAGTAAGACCGTGCAAAAGTACATATCCCCAGCAGATAAACCCCGGCCGTCATCGTAAGTCCGGACCCCAAGGCGCAAACGCCTTCAAACACACATCCCAAGGCACAAATGCCTACACAACAAACAAGTCATTCCCCCGGCAGCCATTGTAAGCCCGAACTCTTCCCCAGCAGACAAAACACAAGGCAAAAATGCCACTCACAAGTCTCAAACACCAGCTTCATACTCCTGAACCAACCTCAGTCAGAGGACATAATACATCCTCATACACGACGTCACCTCTGTCAGAGGACATAACACGTCCTCATACACGACACAACCTCAGTCAGGGGACATAACACGTCCTCATACACGACGTCACCTCAGTCAGAGGACATAACACGTCCTCCTACACAACACAACCTCAGTCAGAGGACATAACACATCCTCATACGCGAAGTCACCTCAGTCAGAGGACATAACACATCTTCATACACAACACAACCTTAGTCAGAGGACATAACACGTCCTCATACACGACATAACCTCAGTCAGAGGACATAACACATCCTCATATACACGATACAACCTCAGTCAGAGGACATAACATGTCCTTATACACGACACAACCTCAGTCAGAGGACATAACACGTCCTCATATACGACACAACCTCAGTCAGATGACATAACACATCCTTACGACGACACAACCTCATTCAGATGACATAACACGTCCTAATGACCACACAACCTCAGTCAGAGGACATAACACGTCCTCATACATGACGTCACCTCAGTAAGAGGACAAACACGTCCTCATACAAGACACAACCTCAGTTAGAGGACATAACACGTCCTCATACACGACACAACCTCAGTCAGAGGACATAACACATCCTCATACATGACATAACCTCATTCAGAGGACATAACACGTCCTCATACATTATATAATCTCAGTCAGAGGACATAGCACGTCCTCATACACGACACAACCTCAGTCAGAGGACATAACACGTCCTCATACACGACATCACCTCAATCAGAGGACATAACATGTCCTCATGCACGACCTCAACCTTAGTCAGAGGACATAACACGTCCTCATAATGACGTCACCTCAGTCAGAGGACATAACACGTCCTCATACACGATACAACCTCAGTCAGAGGACATAACACGTCCTCATACATAAGACAGCCTCAGTCAGAGAACATAACATGTCCTCATACACGACATCCCCTCAATCAGTGGACATAACACGTCCTCATACACGACACACCTCAGTTAGAGGACATAACACGTCCTCATACACGACACAGCCTCAGTCAGAAAACATAAAACGTCCTCATACATGACATCCCTTCAGTTAGCTGACATAATACGTCCTCCTACACGACACAACCTCAGTCAGAGGACATAACACATCCTCATTTATGAAATCACCTCAGTCAGAGGACATAACATGTCCTCATACATGACATCCCCTTAGTTAGAGGACATAACACATCCTCCTACACGATACAACCTCAGTCAGAGGACATAACACGTCCTCATACACGACATCACCTCAATTAGAGGACATAACATGTTCTCATACACGACATCACCTCAGTCAGAGGACATAACACGTCCTCATACACGACATCACCTTAGTCAGAGGACATAACAGGTCCTCATAACGACACAGCCTCAGTCAAAGGACATAACACGTCCTCATACACGACATCCTCACAGTCTAAGGACATAACACGTCCTCATACACGACAACACATTCAACACTTCTGAACTACGATCAGGCTTGATTCCCATACGGGATACGTAGGAATCCTATCAAAGGGTCCAGCCAACCGACATAAACGGTCACCTCAGGACACCACCACGTCTTCATAAACCGACCAACATGGTCACCTTCTCTCCCAACAAGCGATCCTGATCGGGACCCTTATCTTATCGACGATCCCACTTCCTTCGTAAGTGACATCATTGAGGGGCTTCCGTAAGTACCCCAATCTGGATCTCTCCCCATCTGACACACGGGACACACCGGAGCTCAAACAAACGTGATCTCGAACACCCATATCCTTCAAAAACCCAAAAAATCACCAACCAAACCAAGGTGGGACCTTTCTGGGATAAAATAATGCAAAAGGACCTTTTGGAAATTTCAAAAAATATTAGGCCTGCATAATGGTCCGCTCGGACCATTTTGCACCCAGACATCATCATTACGAAATCCCCTTAAAGTCCACAATATTCCCTTAAATCCAGGAAAACCAAAATATTGGTTTTGCAGAATGGTCCGCGCGGATCATTTTGCAATTTTTTTACCCCTATAAATTGAGGGCTCCCCCTCTCAAAATTTTCACTCCTCCCTTCTTTCCTCTCTCCCCCCAGCCTTCAGGCTCCCCTCTAAGTCCTCTCGAGGCAATCTCGGTCCCTTTCGGTTCCATTCGGGACTTTTTGAGCCCTTCTGAGGCGCTCCGAAGCCTTGCCAAGCGCTCCCGAGATGCTCTCGAGCTGCCCCAAGGCATTTTTGAGGCATCCTGAAGTCTTGCTGATCCATCCCGAGGCTTTTGGCCCATCCCGAGGCATCTCGGTCCATCTCGAAGCCCTTCCGGACAATCCCGGTCCATTCTGAAGCAAGCCGGAACTCTGCCGGACAATCCTGAGGCATCCCGAAGCAAGCCGTAGCTCTGCCCGAGTACATCCAACGCTCCCGAGGCACGCCAAACCTCTGCCCGAGTACATCCAACACTCCCGAGGAACGCCGAACCTCCACCCGAGTACATCCAACACTCCCGAGGCACGCCGAACCTCTGCCCGAGTACAACCGACACTCCCGAGGCACGCCGAATCTCTGCCCAAGTACACACCTGACACTCCTGAGGCACGCCGAAGCTATATCCACAAACACCGATACATCCCCGAAGCAATCCCGGTCCGTCCCGGAGCACTATTCACACTCAAACACTACTCCCAAACGGAAGACAGACACGAACCAACAATGGTAAGGCTTCCTTCCTACACAATTTCAATTCATTTCAATACATAGCATACAATGTAGACATCATATCTAGCATGCATTTTTAAAAGTACATACACACACACACAACTTTTAAAGAAAAAAGGGTATCGAAAGACTCATTTTTACGAGACGACTCGGGTGAGCTCTGCTATTCTCTTCCCGAGGCGTAACCTGATCTCCGAACTCAAAATCTCATAACACAACAACATTTTTTAAACTAGCCTTTTTTCAATGTTTTGGGCTAAATCAAAACGCCGTGGCGACTCCTCCAAACAAATGCAGCGACACCTCCCAACTTTGAAATGCACAGCGAGATGTCTGGGCCCGCGCGAGCGGATCCGGGTAATTTCACTACCAACATTGTATTCAAAGAAGTATTTCAAAATGTTTAATGTGAACAGAAGTTGCTTTATTCTGAATGCTTTTTGTAATTATTTTTAGTTGAAATAAACAAGTAGCCATCTCTGGAGAATTAAATGTTGAATCAGGTCCATTCTTTTTTTAAACTATTGCTAATTAGTTTACTATAAATATCTTTAATAATATTGGATTCAAGTCCAGATGAATATGAATGTCATTTGATGACTATATTGTTTGATCAGATGTAGTAAAAAAAATCAGATAAATTGTTATATAGAAATAATTTTTAATTTTTTAAAATGGAGTTAGTTGTAGGAAGTTTGTATGTTATATAGTACGTTAGTGAAATTCAGGTATGTTGTTGGGTATGCATGTTTTAACCCTCCTATTTTGTATTAGATTTGATTGATACCATAACCTCCTATCTATTTTAAGGACTTTAGGACCCTATGTAATGAAGCTCAGACTTCAATTTTTAGCTAAGTCCATTTTATAGAATTGGTTAAAATTAGGCTTGAAGACTGGCACAAGACTCATTGGATTGGAGAATTGCAGTTCAGCAGTTTCAAGAACCGCCCCTATGAACCGCACATACAAACTGCATGAGGAACTCCTAGTTGAATCTGCTACTACAGTGCAACCGCTTGATGAACCGCACCTGTACAGTGCATCTCCAACCTCTCTGTGCAACTCCCTGGTGTAACCAACCGTACCTCATAAACCGCTCTACACCAGACCGCATCCAATGATTGAAGACTTGAAGTGAACCACTTTTTAACCGTTGGAATCCACGTCAGCAATATCAAAAGTCAACCACTAAATCTTGTCACGTGATTCAATGTCAGAGAAGATCTGCAAGGATCTTGAAAAGGTGACAGGTGTCCTAACCTCATTGCTTGCAGCTGGAGCCTGATCAGCTTTATCTGCATCAATAGTTCCAAAGGACAAAAGTAGTTGTTGTGGACCAATGGGAAAGCATCAAGTACTGTACTTACAACAGCTGTATCCAACGGCTATTTTTGAGATGCTTGGGTATAAATACCCCTAATCTTCACCATTTGAAGATTGCTTGAAAAATTGAGAAGTGTTGTGTTAGGATTTGATCTTCATAGAATAGATTTTAGATTTGAGTATTGATCTTTGTAACTTGTAATCTCTCATACTCATAGTAAAATCACTCTTGAAAATCCAAGACTAACCATCTTGGTAGTGGACGTAGATCGTTTATCGATTGAACCACTCCAAATCACGTGTTCTTACTAGTTATAGTCTTAGGATTTGATCTTCATAGAATAGATTTTAGATTTGAGTATTGATCTTTGTAACTTGTAATCTCTCATACTCATAGTAAAATCACTCTTGAAAATCCAAGACTAACCATCTTGGTAGTGGACGTAGATCGTTTATCGATTGAACCACTCCAAATCACGTGTTCTTACTTTCTGCATTTATATTTCCTGTGATTACTAATTATTTATCTTTATCTCTGTTTGATCTTTATTTAGATATCCATTATTGTGAAATAGTGTTTGGAGTTAAGATTGTCAAAAATACACGTGTTTGTAAAACTGCAATTATCAAAACCGCACCACCAAAACCGCTTTACAAACTGCCTCTATCAAACCGCTTTGCATCTTAAATATTCCGCTGTGCATTTTACAAGTCTACTTGCAGTGTATTATCAACTGCAAGAGGTTTAGTAAGCATTAGAGGTTTAGTTTTTAAAAGAGGGCAAAAATTTCGTAACAGCTATTCACCCCCCCCCCCTCTAGCTGTATTTTCACCCTTGTTGCCACCTTTGGGACCAACAAGTGGTATCAGAGCTAACACATTTTAAAACCACTGTTTTTCAAGCTTAACAGCTTGTGTGCCGATTCAATATGGCAAACTCAAAGACAATGACAACTGTTAACTATTCACACATTCCAATCTTGGACGAAGACCACTTTGACATCTGGAAGTGCCGAATGCTTATTCATTTGGAAACTATAGATAAGATGCTGGTGGAGTGCGTAGTCAATGTGCCATGGATTCTAATGAAGGCCAACACTGATGCAACCACCAATACTGAAACTCCAGAGGTCAAAAAGCCAAAAGAAGAGTGGTCGGATGAAGTAGGGCTGAGCAAAAAAAACCGACGGACCGGACCAGACCGATAGAACCGGACCAGACCAATGAAAACCGGACCAATCCAATAGAATTGATTTGGTTCTGGTCCCAAATTTATATGAAACCGATTATTTGGGTTGGTCCTGATTTTTGAAAAAATATATATGGTCCTGGACCGAATCCGGACCGGACCGATTATGTATATATATATATATATATATATTCATAATTTCTAATTTCCAAAATAAAAATAAAAATATTTGCTGTGTTTCCAGGCTGTCCACAGCGCACCGCACAAGCACATTACAATTTACAAGATATAATATAAGTATATTTACAAAAACCCTATACCTAATTACCTCTATCACTTTCATTCCGCCGTATTCGTCTTATCGTCCTATATTTTGGTTTCGTGAAAAAAGTAGTTGTTTAGAAAAATATATAGTATAGTAACTTGTGGAACCGATGAAACCGGACATGGACCGAACCATTGGAACCGGACCAATGTGACTGGTCATGTAATGTAATGGTCTAGTCCTGGTCCTGAATTTAAGCAGAACCGAACAATTGGTCCGGTCCTATTTTTTTGAAATTTTGATAAAATCCGAACCAATCCGGACCGTGAACACCCCTAGGATGAAGAGAAGAGATTAGTTGCCTTGGACAGCAAGGCTAGGAACATCATTTCTGGAACCCTCCCTGTTCCAACTCTTCAGAAAGTGATGTATCTCAAAACCGCAAAGCAGATGTGGGATGCCATAGAGAGCTACCTCGAAGGTGATGACGAATGCAAGGAAAGCAAATTATATAGTGTTGAAAGATCCTACAACAACTTCAACAGAAAACCCAACGAAACCTTGCGTCAAACCTACGATCGCTATGTTGAGGTAGTCAATGCTTGTAGATCTCTTGGCAAAACTTTAACCGATAAGGAAATCAATATGACTTTCCTGTCTGCTTTAGGTTCTAGATGGGTTAATAAGGCTACCTCTCTAGAAGACTCAAAAGTTTTGAATACTTGGTCGTTAAGTAACTTGTATGCAAACCTTAGAGTCTATGAACTTAAATTAAATCATATTGAAGAGATTGAAGGAAAAACCAAATCGCTTTCTATGTCTGTAGTGGAACAAGAGGAGAAACCATCTACATCCAATCAAACTGCAGATCCTTCCATATCAACCTCATCACTCATTGAGATGGATGATGATGATTTTGCCATGTTTGTAAAAAGATTTCAAAAGTTTAGAAAATCCTCAAAACCTTTTACAAAAACTTTTTCAAAAGGCAAACCTCCAGCAACATTTTCTAAGGTTAGAGATACAAAGAAAAAGAGTGATCTAGTTTGCTATAATTGTAGAAAACCTGGTCACTTTGCATCTGAGTGTCCACAGCCCAAATACGAATACTTGAAAAAGAAAACCTCTCCTGCGAAATTTTCTTGTCGCAAGGGAATGGTTGCTGAGGAGGAAGAGAATTCCAAGGAATTAGCAGCTTGGATTGAAACAGATTATGATGATGGAAGTGACGAAGAAACCGAAGAGGTTAATCTCTGTTTAGTTGCAGGTGCTTCCGATGAGTCAGATTCTGAGTCATTTGAGTTGCAAGATATGAAGGAAAAAGAGTTTTCTGCAAAACTTCCAAATTTTAAGTTGGATGATGATGTCAAACTTACTCCTAGCGTTAAGATAGGAAATTGTTCGTATTCTCATCCAATTTTCTCTTCTAAAAATGCTCCACCTTCAAAAGCAATTCCAAATAAGAAAGTTTTGAAAAAGGTGGTGGAAGAAGTTTCTCCCTCGGAACACGAAAAGATGTTTAAGAAAGCTGAAATGGTGATCCATCAAATCTCTAATCTTAAGAAAGCCTTAATCTTAGCTCATGATGAACTTAATCTGTACAAGACGGAGAAAATAGTGATGAGGTCCGAAATTTCAAATCTTAAGGACCAAATCAAAAAGATGACTCCTCTTGCTGATCAAACCTGCATCCTTAAAACAAAGGTTGCTGCACTTCAACTCCGGAATGATGACCTGGTCACCCAACTCAACGATCGTCAAAAAATTATTGATGGGTGGCTCAAGTCAAAATCTTATGCAGAACAAATCATAGATACCCAATTACCCAGTGGAGTTACTGAGGGTATAGGATTTGGATCTGCTGAAGAAGAGAAGTGTGCATCCTGCAGTAAAAAGGATGAGGAAATTTTGAAACTAACTAAAGAAATTCCTAAGGGGAAGCATGCTAAAGGCATGGGTAAAGGACAACAAATTAATTATGTCTACCCAAAAGGGAAGCAATATGGGAAGAATTCTCAGATGAAGCCAAAGGATTCTGAGGAAGTAGCTGAAGAGGAAATGGCTTATGGAATTGGCCGTATCCCTGCTCCAACCGCTTCTGGTGGAAAAGGTGGTACTGGCAACTCCAAGGCTGACCGCGCATCTTCTTTGACCGCTCCTCCTGCCTTCAAAAGCAGGAATTGCGTTCCTAGAAAATACGTGGTCAAACCAAAGCCAGTTCCCTTTGTCAAAGCTGCCACCACCCTTCCCAAACCGATTGCAACTCCTAAGAAGAGTAAGGAGTTAGTAAAACCTCATGATGCTTGTAGCTTTTATAAATGTTCTGTGTGTGATGGTTTAGGTCACAAGGCTGCAGAATGCCTTTTGCGGTTCACATCCAATGCCAGGAAGAGTAAACCTCCTTTTGTCAAACAGGTGTGGGTCGTGAAGGGTTGCTAACTTCAGGACCCAAGGAATAAAGAGGGACCTCGTTCTTAATGTTTATATTTCAGGTCCTCTGCTTAATGGCTGGTCACTCCAAGGAAAATGAATGGTATCGTGACAGTGGCTGCTCAAGACATATAACTGGAGATAGATCATTACTAGAAGATGTCATTGAAGCAAGTGGTCCATCTGTAACCTTTGATGACAACAACAAAGGCAAGACCATTGGATATGGTGTTATAAGGAGAGGAAACCTAACCATTGAGAAGGTTTCTCTTGTTGAAGGACTCAAGCACAACCTCCTTTCAATTTCTCAATTCTGCGACAAAGGAATGCTTTGCAACTTTACATCATCAAATTGCTTCATCAAAGATAGCATTTCCGGCGTCACCCTACTCACAGGGATTCGTAAGAGTAATATTTACATTATTGATCTAAATTCTGCATGTAGTATTACTAATCTCTGTTTTGTAGCTAAAAATGTGAGCAAAAATAGTTGGCTTTGGCACAAGAGGTTGAGCCACTTGAACTTCAAGTATCTTGCAAAGATTAGTAGGGAAAACCTCGTTCGCGGTTTACCCAAAGTGGCTGACCATTATCCAGAGAAATGTGGTGCATGTCAACTTGGTAAGCAGTCTGCGTCGTCTTTCACCAGCAAGACCGCTCCATCAACTTCAAGATGCTTACAACTGCTTCACATAGATTTTTTTGGACCCGTAACCACTGCCAGCATTGGAGGAAATAGATATACTTTAGTGGTGGTGGATGATTATTCAAGATATACGTGGGTTGAGATGATGATTTCCAAAGATGATTGCTATGAGATTCTCACCGCACTTTTTAGACGGCTCCAAACCCAAAAAGAAGACGACATCGTTAGTGTTCGATCAGATAATGGAACAGAATTCAAGAACAACGGTGTTGCTCAGTATTGTGATGACCATGGAATTGATCACAATTTCTCAACTGCTGGTGTTCCACAACAAAATGGGGTTGTGGAAAGGAAGAATAGGACGTTGATTGAGGCTGGAAAAACAATGATATCTGAAGCCAAGCTGCCTCAGTATTTTTGGGCTTAAGCAATCAACACAGCATGCTTCACTCAGAACCGCTCCCTCATCAACAAAACCTATAACAAGACTCCCTATGAGCTTTGGCGAGGAAGAACCCCCAACATTGCATTCTTCAAAATCTTTAGCTGCAAATGCTTTGTCCTCTACAACGGAAGAGAAAATAGAGGTAAATTCGGAGCCAAGGCCGACGAAGGTATTTTTGTTGGGTATGCTAAACATTCAAAAGCTTTTCGTGTTTTCAATAAAACTAGTTTAAAAAATAGTTGAGTCTGTCCATGTTACTTTTGATGAGCATTCTCTCCTTGAGCCACATTTGGCTCCAAATGTTGCTGATGATTTTGTTAAGCATAATGAAACATGTGAACCATCTCAAACCGCACCTGAACCTCAACCGCAAAATCCAGCACCCTCAACTGAGATTCCCTCAAACCGCAAATTTGAAACCACACCTGAAGTTCCTGCTCCAGATGCAACTCCAAGGGAAGAAGAAGTTGTGAATTCCCCTATCCAGCTTATAGAACCTCTTCATCAACTTACCTTCCATGACTTCGCTGAAGGATCTAACGATGTTCCAATTGAAGATCTTCAGCAAACCTCAGTCCAACTAGACTTACCCCCGGAGGTTCGTGAAGTCAGCAGTCACCCTCTCTCTAATGTGATTGGTGATCTATTTTCCGGTGTTCAAACTAGGAGATCGAACTATGACGAGCATACTTCCTTGATATCTCAAATTGAACCCAAGAAGATTGATGAAGCACTCCAAGATTCCAGTGGGTATTTAGGAATAAGATGGATGAGAATGGAAGCATCACTAGGAATAAAGCAAAGTTGGTTGCACAAGGATATAGGCAAGAAGAAGGAATCGATTATGATGAAACCTTTGCTCAAGTTGCAAGATTGGAAGCTATCGGAATCTTCTTAGCCTACGCCTCTTTCAAGCGTTTCAAGTTATATCAAATGGACGTGAAGAGTGCTTTCCTCAACGGTGAACTGCAAGAGACCGTGTATGTTGCCCAACCGCCTGGATTTGAAGACTCCAAATTTCCCAATCATGTTTACAAACTCCAGAAAGCTTTGTATGGACTTAAGCAAGCTCCAAGAGCATGGTATGAGACTCTTTCTAAATTTTTGCTAGAAAAAGGATTTAAACGCGGTAAAATTGATACAACTCTTTTTATTGCCAAATACAATGATCATACTTTACTTGTTCAAATATATGTTGATGATATCATTTTTGGTTCTACTAACGAGTTACTTTGTAAGCGTTTCGAGAAGCTAATGAAAAGCAAGTTTGAGATGAGCATGATGGGAGAATTAACATTCTTCCTCGGGCTTCAAATCAAGCAATGCGAAGAAGGTATTTTCCTCAGCCAAGCCAAATACACCATGGAGCTAATAAAGAAGTTTGGATTAGAAAATGCTAAAGCAAATGATACTCCAATGGCCACCGGCAATAAGCTAGATAAAGATCTCAAAGGTAAGAAAGTTGATCAAACTTTATATCGAGGTATGATCGGCTCATTACTTTATTTAACTGCTAGTAGACCCGATATCATGTTTAGTGTCTGTGTATGTGCACGCTATCAAGCAGATCCTAGAGAAGCACATCTTATTGCAGTCAAGCGTATAATCCGCTATTTATCTGGAACTACTAACCTTGGACTTTGGTATTCCAAAGATTCGAACTTCGATCTTGTAGGTTATTCAGATGCAGATTATGCAGCTTGTACTATTGACAGAAAAGCACTAGTGGGACTTGTCATTTCCTGAATAGACAAGTTGCTTGGGCCAAGAAGAAGCAAGCTTCGCTTCAGTGTCAACCACGAGGCCGAGTATATTGCTGCTGAAGTTGTTGCTGCCAAATCCTTTGGATGAAGCAAAGGTTGGTGGACTATGGAATCCATGAAGGAAATTGCCCTATCATGTGTGACAATACTTCAACAATTTCAGTCTTCAACAACCCTGTCATGCATTCCAAGACCAAGCATATTGATATCAAGTATCATTTCCTCAAAGACCATGTGGAGAAGAGGAATATCCATTTAGAGTACGTGGGGACAGATAACCAGATTGCTGACATCCTCAGCAAGGCTCTTGACTCCAAAATGTTTTCATTTCTTAGAGGAGAAATGGGTATGCTTGAACTTAAATGAATCCATTCTTTTTATTAGCTAACTTGTGTGTTAAGTATAGTTTCAAAATCACCTTGTTGAACCGTGTATACCAAATCGCATATTCTCCAACCGCCCTGCAGCCAACCGCTTCATTCCAACTGCATGCTGCAGCTCAACCGCTTGGACCTCAACCGCGTTTCAACTTGGAGTAATTTCTAATTTTTGCTTATGTTTATTTAAAAAAAAAACTGTTCAAATTCCTTTTATTTATTTTTCAGTCCTTATTTTTTTCTTTAAGGGTTTATTTGCAAATGTTTTCCCACGAAAATTTAAATTTTGAATGCATTTAATGCAAAGGGAACATTAGCATTTAATGGCCCTCATGTCAGCCGTCATTGGTTGATGTGTTGAAGCTGAAAGGGTGCAAGTTTGCAATGATTCACTGTGTTGGTAAGTGAAACTGTCCCTTCAGCTGCCAAACCCTAAACCCTTTCCTATAAATAGAAATTATTTCTTCTTTTTCAAACTTTTTCAAACTGTTCTCTCTGGCACCGTACCTTATTGTCAGTCTTTCACCAAACTCATTCTCAAAACCGTCTTAAAAGCTTTAAATTTTTCAAATCAATGGCTCCCAAGCAACCAATCTTTGACATGGTATGATTTCTTAAACCTTTATCTCTTACTTTTCTGCAAATCATACATGTTTATTTGACTTATCCGCCATTGATGAATGTTCTTCAAGCTTCGAACACCAAAACCTAATTTTTGTTCATATGATCTTCATTTCTTGATCATTTTGCATAAAATTAGTTAGGTTATGCTCGGATTATGCTTATATGTTTGATTATTAACTTTATTTCATGATCAACACTTGATTTGGGTACTGATTTTCAACTTTAAGCTTTTTAAGTTTTGAAAACCCACTTCTGATTTTTTGCATTTTCTGGGAGATTCTGAGTAAAGTAGATATTTTTATTGTTATATTATTGATCTACTTCTCAATGTGATCATTTTGACATATCATTTGTTCATTTTGGTTAACATTCATCAAATCTTTGTTCTTGGTGTTCTTCTTGTTCTTCATGCACTCATGTGACTGTTCATCTTCATTTCCAGAAATTTCTTATGTTTTGGTTTGACCTAACTTTCAATCTTGTTTTTCCAAACATAGAAAATTTTTGGAAATTTTAATTTTGTGTTGTATGTTTGAACCGCTTCGTTGACAACCGCATGCTTTTTAAACCGCGTATCTTAAACTGCTTACTTTGTATTTCAAACCGCATGTGTTGTTGGTCAATCAACCGCACACTAAGAACCGCATGCCATGTTTTTCAAAACCGCATATATATCCTTTGAAAACTGCATGTTGAAAATTGCTTAAGTATTGCTAAGTATATTGGCTGGAAACCAAGAACTTCCTCTCTAAGCACCGCTTGTAGTGTGGGATAACTTTGGATTACAATGCCACGTACTAAGTAAATATACTTTTGTATTTTTCTTATTTGTTTTCCTACCAGTGTTCACAGTTTCCTTGAGGTTTGGAAATTATCATTACCAAAACCGCACTATTGCCAACCGCATGTGTGCACCAAACCGCTTGTGAACTGTGATGTTATTAAATATTTCTAACTTGTGTGTTTTCTTTGTAGAATACCAAGTATTTTTTACCAGGATGGGAGATAAATGAACCTGAACTGCGGTCTGATGCTCTTGGAAGGGAGATGATCAGAAAATTGCAAGCTTCTGGAATCCTTCCCCTCTTCAACAAACAACAAACCTACACCATCCCTCTCTTCATTGACCAATTCTATCAAACCGCAGTGCGTGGGGAAACTGAGCTTTCAGATGGAACGAAGATCCCCAGTTTGGTGGGAGTTGTTGAAGGATTCAAGGTATCTATTGATTACTTGGATATCAGAAGCACATACGACTTCCATGTGTCTGGTGCTCCAATTGAAGTGTCCCAGGAGGTTCAGGATGCTACCTGCTCAACCCTTACTGGAACCCTTGATTCTTTATCTGGCTACTACAAGAAGAAGGCAAGAAGAGATTTTGGGGAACTTGTGAGCCACCTCTGCTATCTAGTAGGGAAGTCTGTGTGTGGGAAGACTGGGAACCACAACAACTTCACCTTACTGCAGTGGCAATATTGCTGTGCCATCTACAACGACATGAAGCTCCATTGGCCCAAGATTTTGATGAGAATGCTGGCCAGCAGCATTGATGCTTATTAGTTGAATACTAAGGATGTGCATACCAGATGGAGACCCTTTGGTAGATTGCTAACCACCATCTTTGCCAACTATCAGAACTTGGAAGATATGAGAACTACCTCTCCTGATATTTGCTATTATTGGGGAGTTGAAGAATCCTTTGGGCTCAAGGCTTGCCATAGTTTCAGATTTTCATTTGGCAATGATGACTACAGAGCCCTCTATGATGCTGACACCTTTCAACCCAAGGAACATTTTGTGGAAATGACCCCTGCAACCGCAGTGACAGCATTGGGTAAAGCTTTAAAGAAGGTATCAAGGAAAAGAAAAACTGTTGAAGAACCGCTCCCCAAGAAAATAAGAACCGCACCTGCTAAACCGCGTGGTGCTACTGGAGCTGGTCCAAGCAAGAGAGGAAAAGAGAAGATGACTCTTCTAGATGAGGTTGAAGAAGAAGAAGAGGATGTAACCATTCCTCCTTTGATTGCCAGAGCAAAGAAGGCCAAACTTTCTATGGAGACTTTGGCTAAGATGACTGATGAGGACCTAACCGCCTACTACAAGGCAGAAATTGAGAGAATAGAGAGAGAAAGAGCTGAGAAGGATGCTGCCAAAGGAAAAACCAAGGAACCCATTTTCCAACCGCCTCCTTCTCAACCGCCCCAAACCCAAACTCTTATCTAAACACCACCTCAATCTCCTAACCACTCTCATCATTCCTCCCCAGCCAAAACTCTATCACCAAGACCGCCTTCTCCTCCTCAACCACCAAGAGCTGCAACCGCTCAGGGGGAGAAGCCAAAGAGGGTCAAGCATATTGCCCAGAAAATGACCCCAACCAAAGGACCCAAGCGTTTTCTTCACCGTGTTGCCAAACAACCTACTCCTTCTCCACCCTCATCCCATTCATCTTCTCATTCCACTTCACACTCACCATCCAAATCTCTTTCTAAATCTCATTCCACCTCTAGCCAAACCAGAACCCAATCTCCCTCACCTCAACGTTCAAACTGCTCCCTTTCTTTTCATAATTCAAACCACGCTCAATCACCTCCTTATTCTCATCACACTCCAGCCATCTCCGTTTCCAACCTAAACCGCGATCGAACCCCTTCTCCAAACCGCGTTCATACCCCACCTCCTCCAAATTCTCCTCTCCCTGAAAATTTCCCTCATCAACAGAATTCCCCTTCTATTGAAGTTCACACTACTAGCTCCTCCTCAAATTCCAACCCTGTTACTTCAGGAATTCCTACTTCTAACATTCCACCTCCTCCAACCGCACCAATTTCAACCGCACCCATTCCTACCATCCCAATCTCAACCGCACCTACCACTTTACCCCAAACACTACCCATACCTCCCTCAACCGCTTCACCTTTTATTGTCCCTACCAGCCACCTTTTCCAAACCATCCTAAACCCTCTATCTCAAACTGCCCCTCCAACTCAGTCTCAACAGCCTCCCTCAATTACCCAAATTCCATCCATTCAAATTGCTCCTTCTGACTACCTCCAAATTCTATCCACCCTCCAACTAATTCAATCACAGTTGGTTGTAAACCAAGGGCATATGCTGAAGCTGACTGAATCCAACCTTGCCCTGGCTGCCTCAAATTCATCCCTCGAAGCCTCCAACCGCACCCTTCTTTCCAAAGTGGACTCTCAAACCACTGAACTGGCAATCATGAAAGCCCAATTGATTGATGCCATTAAGGGGGAGAGAGTTTCTACATTCCAAACCGCCTCAACAACCCAGACCGCTGAAGCTGTCAAAACCGCAGCTACAGAGTGTTTTCAAGGCTTCAAAGAAGACTTAGCCAGAGGAGTGCTTAGAGCCATGGGTGATGCTGTTTCAAAGACACAACTTCAAGAGATGCTCACCAACCTTTCTAATGAGTTTGTCTCTTCCACCAACTCTGCACTAATATCTTTCATGAAAACCCTTCAAGAAACCCAACCGCAACAAGCCTCAACCTCAGCCGCTCCTTCCCAAACCGCTCTGGATGACTTGCAGCTGAAAATCTTTAATGAACTGGACTCCCTCAAAGAAAGAATAAATGTTGATCTCAACATAGTGGGAGACAGTATCAAGGAGCAAGTGACAACTTTTGATGGTGATATCTCTTTCAGGTTTGAAAACCTCAAGGCAGGATTCAACCTTAAGCTTGACAACTCAATAAAGGAATTGAAGTCCAACTTGAATGTGACTGTTGATCTGGAAACTTTGAGAGATGCTTTATCTACTCAAACTTTGACCATTCAGGATGAGATCTTCACATTCTACAACTCCCTTAAGGCCTGCATTTAATCCTTCACAACTGAAATCAAGGAGAGTGTTGCTGCCAACACAAGATACGCATTGATCTTCTTTGGATCAAGCTATTTGCTCAATCGATGCGCACTTAGGGCAGTTGAGACCACCTTAGGAAGACAATCTGAAGACCTCAGAGCTCTTAGAAGAATCATCAGAGGAGAAAGCTCAGCCTTCAGACCTTCAGAACCGCAAGTGCCAAATCAAGAGGTGAACCAGCGTCATGATCAACCGCGCCATCAACCGCATCATCAACAACCGCGTCAGCATTAGGACCGCTCTTCACTGTAATTCATTTCCTTTTTGTTGAACTCTTTTTTGTTTTGTTGGACCGCACTTCATGTATTTTCTTTGTCCAACTTTTTGTTTTTGTAACCCTGCAATTTTCTTTCATTCCTGTAACTGTAATCACTTTAGGAATTAATGGAAATTGCATCATGGTTCCAAAACTTTGTTCATATCAAACTGCTTGTTTGTAGAACAATGTAACCGCTTATGGTTTATAACCTCATTCAAATATTTTTCCAACTTAAAATCATATTTTTGAAATGCAGGTTAAACATTCAGTTTAAACCTCACTTTGAACTTAAACTCATATGTTTAAAGTGCACTGAATGCATTTCTGTACTTTCCATATTGTAAGTTTTTATCATTCAGATAGTATAGAAATCTATAGCTTAAGCTAAGTGTTAGCATTGACTTGGGACATGAATTACCATGATAATTCCTATGGACATGTTTTTACCAAGTACAATGTTTGCTTTAGTTATATTAGGTAATGGCATCAATCAAATAGGGGGAGATTGTTGGGTATGCATGTTTCAACCCTCCTATTTTGTATTAGATTTGATTGATACCATAACCTCCTGTCTATTTCAAGGACTTTAGGACCCTATGTAATGAAGCTCAGACATCAATTTTTAGCTAAGTCCATTTTATAGAATAGGTTAAAATTAGGCTTGAAGACTGGCACAAGACTCATTGGATTGGAGAGTTGCAGCTCAGCAGTTTCAAGAACCGCCCCTATGAACCGCACATACAAACCGCATGAGGAACTCCTAGTTGAATCTGCTACTACAGTGCAACCGCTTGATGAACCGCACCTGTACAGTGCGTCTCCAACCTCTCTGTGCAACTCCCTGGTGTAACCAATTGCACCTCATAAACCGCTCTACACCAGACCGCATCCAATGATTGAAGACTTGAAGTGAACCACTTTTTAACCGTTGGAATCCACGTCAGCAATATCAAAAGTCAACCACTAAATCTTGTCACGTGATTCAATGTCAGAGAAGATCTGCAAGGATCTTGAAAAGGTGACAGGTGTCCTAACCTCATTACTTGCAGCTGGAGCCTGATCAGCTTTATCTGCATCAACAGTTTCAAAGGACAAAAGTAGTTGCTGTTGACCAATGGGAAAGCATCAAGTAATGTACTTACAACAGCTGTATCCAACGGCTATATTTGAGATGCTTGGGTATAAATACCCCTAATCTTCACCATTTGAAGATTGCTTGAAAAATTGAGAAGTGTTGTGTTCATAGAAGCTGAAGCTCTGCCCAGAAATTCATAAGTCCATTGAATCTTCATCTTCTACCTTCAAGAAATATTCCCCAGCCCAGAAATCAAGCCTTAACACATCAAGAATCATTGTTCTCTACATCTCATAGATTTAAAGAGCCTTGATCTTGTTCTCACACACACACCTCACTTGTTTAATCACATAGATTAATCACTTGAGATACACTAGTTATAGTCTTAGGATTTGATCTTCATAAAATAGATTTTAGATTTGAGTATTGATCTTTGTAACTTGTAATCTCTCATACTCATAGTAAAATCACTCTTGAAAATCCAAGACTAACCATCCTGGTAGTGGACGTAGATCGTTTATCGATTGAACCACTCCAAATCACGTGTTCTTACTTTCTGCATTTATATTTCCTGTGATTACTAATTATTTATCTTTATCTCTATTTGATCTTTATTTAGATATCCATTATTGTGAAATAGTGTTTGGAGTTAAGATTGTCAAAAATACACGTGTTTGTAAAACTGCAATTATCAAAACCGCACCACCAAAACCGCTTTACAAACCGCCTCTATCAAACCGCTTTGGAACTTAAATATTCCGCTGTGCATTTTACAAGTCTACTTGCAGTGTATTATCAACTGCAAGAGGTTTAGTAAGCATTAGAGGTTTAGTTTTTAAAAGAGGGCAAAAAATTTGTAACAGCTATTCACCCCCCCCCTCCTCTAGCTGTATTTTCACCGTTGTTGCCACCTTTGGGACCAACATATGTAATCTCATCTTTCAGTGTTGAAGATGATATTTGGTTAGGGAAATTGATTATATAATCGTATTTGTTGTTATTTTCTTTGTTATTTATTTTTCTATATTTACGTTAAATATTACTATTTTATATTACATTTTTTAATTTTAATTGATATTTGATTATATATATTATTGTACTAATTTTAATTTAAGATAAATTATGCTATTTTCATGTATCGCACAGATATACTGATAGTTTTTTTAATGGAGAGTAACACCTTTTGTCCCTCAAAATCAGACTTTAAAATGAGAAGAGTCAAAGATATGTAAGAGAATAAATAAAGGTGTAGAGTGATTGTGGGAGCATTTTGGTTTGGGACGAACTTGAGGCATTGATTCATTCATGAAGCACAATTTGAGGGACGAGGGAGATCTTTGCATGTCAGTCAGGTTATTATTGGAATTTCTGAAAAATATTTTCTTTCTGGTTAACTATTTTAAAATAAAATTTTAAAATATTTGTTTTAAGAGTAACTCTTGTGAAAAACTAGTTTTTTTTTCAAAATGTTATAAAAAAACTAATTTTCAGAACAATTCATCACTCTTATTAGTTAAAATTAGTGCTTTAAAACTAGTTTTTTTTTATGTTACAAAAAAACTAATTTTTTACAAGATTTTGACTTATTTTAACCTCATAAATGAGGATAAAACTCAGTTTTCACCTTTAAAATTTGATTAAGTATTGACGTTCACTTTCTTATAATTATTAAATGAAATAAAAGTGACGCTTTATACCCAATGATTGAAACCAACATTTACATAGGCATATTTATTAATTGGGTCAATCCAGTTACCGCTACACTTACGACCCATCAACATAAGGTTAGTCGACCTAGCTCATTGTCCGATCATTTTTGTTCATGACCTAGCTTCGTGCGACATACGATCACTTATATAATTCACATCTAAGCGAAGGCAGAAAGTCAGTTCGATTTCGAACATTCAAGCGATCTCGACCTAAAGAAACGTGCGTCTATCTACAACTCAATCTTTAATTGTCTCCTACAATTACTGAGATCGTTACACCTGCATTGTTTCTACGATTTAAGAGATTAATTATGATTCTACACCACTCCTATATATACCAGACTATATCCAACGTAAAAAGGTAATATCTTTTTTGCTATCTTGAGATTACTTTATTTCCTTATAGTTATATACAAACTAATAACACTACATCTTATCATCACACCGGAGGGTTTTAGCCGGAGACCAGACCGTCTAGTCGTTTGTTCGTGGTTCCAGGTCATAGTTGCTACATATCAGTCTATTGCTGTATTGAGACTGATCTGGATCGTTTACTGCATCATCAGTTTGGTTCCATTGCTGGGAAACGATCATACTAGACCTTGAAACTTCGCCTAATCATAAACATGGTATCAGACGGACATACTGCCACTGCCTCTAGTGAACCACAATGGGAGAATCTTGGGGGAAACCTTGATGAGGGTACGGGGAATCGTACTGCTAACATACCTCCTCCTCCACAGGGGTACCCCACCATGAGGAGCACTCGCTCCAATAGCGTGGCCGATGGAATGGGAATACAAGATAGGAGGAGAGAGAAGGGGCCCCTGCCTAATCAAGTTGTAATCCAGCAAGTTAAGAGGAACCACACAGGTCGACCAGCCGCAGGCGACATTGCAGGTCCCTCAGCTTCTCACCTTGGTAGGAATGAGATTTTACTAGAGCGGGCTAGACTGCTACAGAGTTTGCTCGAGGTAGAGAATAAGCTGCTCGTGCTACCTGAGTCTCCTAAAAATGACAATAGAAGATCACAAAGGGTAGCCCCCTCTCTCACCTCGCAAAGGCGTGCTAATGGGGCGCCTAGGCCGTTAGGAGAAGAGAGAAGGAATGAAATGCCTCCTGCTACCCACATCTCCATTGACCGGACTGGTGACCTAAGGGATAGGCTCAACCAGCAAAGAGAGCAAGAGGCCGACTCATCTCAGATGAGGCAGCTCGAAGCTAACAGGGCTCAGCATAGGTCAGAGGTCGTTTCCCCGTCGGGAAAGGAGAAAAATGAATCCCCCAAGGAATGAGAGATAGAGAGCCCTCTCTAGAAAGGAACCCCACCGGGAGGAGAGAAAAAATTCTAAATCTATCTCCCATCAAAGAAGCGACCTGAATGTTAGGGAGCTTCTCAACTTGAAAGCAACCAATGGGAAGGTCGAACGAAATGACTGTACTCTTTGACTTTTGGCCAAAGACATGCTCGACAAAGGCACACCTACAGGGTTCAAGTTGCCTATGTTAGAAATATATTTAGGCACGACAAATGCCTTGAATCACATGCAGCACTTTGAGGCCACCATGTGTTTGTTCTCTTCTGAGGATGATGTGCTATGCAAGGCATTAACCATCACCTTCACATGTGCAGCACTGACTTGGTTCTGTGGTCTATCCACTGGTTGCATCATTTTATGGAGCTATAAGAGGATAAAGTTCCTAGAAAAGTTTTCTACAACGGGAGCTTGTAAGAAAACATTCACTGACCTAAACAACATGACTCAGGGTAAGACGGAGAGTACTATGAGTTACTTCACCAGATTCAAAGTGTTTGTCGACCATATTGAGGAATACCTTACAGATAGGGAGGTTATCAACTGCTTTAGGAATGGAGTGTCCTCTCCCAACCTAGATTATGAGCTCGAGGTTCGGAGGGCGACCACGAGGAAAGATTTGTTTGAGAGGGCTTATGATGTGGCCGTGGCTGAGAAACGGAAAAAAAGAAAGAATGACAAAGGCTCCAAACATTCTGAAGTTGGTGATTCGACAAAGGGGGGGACAGGCAAAGCACAACAACAACAAAGGGAAGAATAGGACAAGGGCGACTGAAAGGGTCCAGGAATGCTTCACTCTCCTTACAGTTAGTCGGACAGAGATCATGAACACTGTTGACCTAGGTCCATCTGCCCCAATGAATACTCAAAATAAATTCAGAAGGGATAATGGTAGGTACTGCGAATATCACAAGGACACCGGGCACACTACGGAAGAGTGTATGAGCTTGAAAAGGATCATCCAAAAGTGGGTGAATGAAGGAAGGTTGGATAGGTTTGTAAAGGAAGGAAAACACAGGTTAACTTTGGGCATAATTGCTGAAAAGACAAGCAACATGATGCTCAAGCACAATATTTTCCATCTGAGTAAAGCTCCATATGTGCCCCCTAGAAGCTGTATTCCAGAGGAAGTGATCAGTTTCTATCCTTACGAGTTGGCGACCAACATGGCTACGAGAGAACAGACATTGGTGATTCCAGGGCTCATTGATGACTGCACGTCTAGCAATATCTTGGTCGATACTAGGGCCTTCAAAGACATCCTATACTATAAAACTTTCCTGAACATGGGTTTGACAGATGTCAGGTTGTCGCCTTACTCAGGTCGGCTAGAGGGCTTCACAAATTATAGGGTTGATGCTAAGGGCCAGATAGAGCTTGAGGTGGACATTGTACAACATCCCTTGAGGACCACATCTAAGGTAACATTTATAGTCATTGATATTATAAGTGATTATCATGCTATACTGGGTATACGTGCACAGGTCGCTCTAGGAATGGTACCCTTCATCCCTCATCAAAGGGTCAAGTTCTCCACCATGCTAGGAGTGGGGTGCGTTCTGAGCACAGCTAGGGAATAACTGGATCACTTGCTTTGCTCTAAGAAGAAGAGAGAGTTAGAGATAGACACTTCATATGCCTGTTGGAAGTTCTTAAAGTCTGTCACCACTACTTCTAGATTATCTACGATCCAGTGTATAGAGGAGGCAACCTATCCCTCATATGACCACGTCATGACTGAGCCGACACATCCCTCTGAAAACACTTGGGCCGCAACAGATACAGTTTTGGTTGACCAGATTGTCATTGACAACATATGTCTTCAAGTCAACCAAAACTCAGGGGCCCCCAATGGGGAAACAGCTACTGAGCTATATGATATGATTGAGGGAGAAGTTTCACACTTGGGGGATGAGGAGAGAAAAAGGGTCCGAGAAATTATCATTGAGACTCTATAATTTAGAGATGGCACAGCGCTGGAACCAGTCGACGAGCTTGAAGAGGTAGAGATCAACCCATCTTACCCCGAGCAAAAAATCAGAATATGGAGACAAATGTCACCAGAAGAAAAGGTGGAGATAGTCGACCTGTTGAAGGAAAGCATAGATGTTTTTGCTTGGAGGGTAGAGGACATGTAGGGAGTCAAAGAGGAGGTCGCAGTGCATCAGTTAGAGGTCAACCCCACCATGAAATTCAAAATCCAAAAGCTAAGGATTTTTGCTACAGACAAAGAAGTCGCCATCAAGCAGGAGGTAAACAAACTTCTTAGTACAGGTATAATCAAGGAAGAGTCCTACACTACCTGGCTGAAAAATGTAGGAATGGTTAAGAAGGCCAATGGAAAGTGGAGAATGTGTGTCGACTTCACTGATCTGAATTTGGCGTATCCAAAGGATAGCTATCCACTTACACGGATAGACAAGTTGGTTAACTAAATTGCTGGACATGCCACCCTCAATTTCCTCGACGCTTACTCGGGATACCATCAAATCAGAATGCACAAGAATGACATTGAAAAGATAGACTTCCAAGCATCTGGAGGGATATATTGCTACAACAAGATGTCATTCGGGCTGAAGAATGTTGGAGCTACTTATCAGAGAATGGTGAATAGAGTCTTTGCTAGTCAGATTGGCTGAAGCATGGAGGCCTACATTGACGACATGGTAATCAAAACTAAGGTTGGTCATCATGTGGTCGAGCTAAGGGAAACATTTGTCAATATTTGAGCAAATGACATGAATCTGAATCCGAGCAAGTGTGTGTTTGGGGTGGCTGCAGGCAAGTTTCTAGGGTCCATAGTGTCACATAGGGGTATTGAAGCCAATCCAGAAAAGATAAAGGCTTTAGTGGAAATGAAAGGCCTACGTGAATCAAGGAAGTCCAACGATTAAATGGTAGGGTTGCACCTTAGGTTCGCTTCATATCGAAATCAGCTTAGTGGTTTCTCCCCTTCTTCAAAACTTTGAGGGGGACGAAAAACTTGAGTAGACGACCGAATGTTCCTCGTCGTTCCAGCAGCTCAAGGAATACCTCGCATCTCCACCATTGCTGAGTAGTCCGGTTCAAGGAGAAAGTTTTTATGTCTACCTATCAGCTGGAGATCGGACAGTAGCTGCAGTTTTGGTTAGAGAGGATAATAGCCTTCAGAAGCCAATTTATTATAAGAGCAAGGCCTTGCCGACGTAGAAGGGTGATACTTCAATGTTGAAAAGGTATCCTACGCCTTGGTGGTAGCAGCCAGAAAGCTCCGAGATTTCTTCTTCGCCCACCCTATTATTGTGATGACTAATGTACCCTTGAGGAAGATATTGCATAAGTAAGAAAGTTCAGGTAGACTACTTAGATGGTCCATAGATTTGACGGAGTTTGATATCGAGTATAGGATTTGAAAAGCTTTGCAGGCTCAACCTTTAGCTAACTTCTTGGTCGAACTAGCATTCACCAAGGAAGACAATACAAGGGCCGCCCCAAAAGAGAGCTTGAAGGGGAAAGAACAATTGAGCCAACAGATAGTGAGTTTGCCCGACGACTGTTGGAAGGTTTACTTAGATAGGTCTGCTACTAAGAATTTTTGTGGAGAAAGGATTTTGTTGATTGAACCAGAAACTGCTAGAGCTTTTGAAGAAGCTTTAAGGTTCAAATTCCAAGCCTACAACAACCAGGCAGAGTATGAGGTCTTGATTGCAGCAATTGAATATGAAAGGATTTTGTTGAGAAAGGATTTTGTTGATTGAACCAGAAACTACTAGAGCTTTTGAAGAAGCTTTAAGGTTCAAATTCCAAGCCTACAACAACCAGGCAGAGTATGAGGCCTTGATTGTAGCAATTGAATATGATAAGTGTTTTGGGGTGACCAAGATCGTAGCTTACTTTGACTCCCAGTTGATCATCCATCAAGTCAACGGAGAGTATGAAGTGATCAATCCAGTTCTGATCAAGTATTGTGAGATGGGGAAGAAGTTGGTCCAAGACTTGGAGTTTTGGGAAATAAAGAGAGTAGGCCGTGACGAGAATGAATTGACCGACTTACTCTCCAAATTAACCACTTCAGACGAGCAGCATGGAGAACTAATCTCATACTTAGAGCATCCATCAT
Source organism: Adenophora triphylla var. japonica (assembly GCA_022495995.1). Taxonomy (NCBI): domain Eukaryota; kingdom Viridiplantae; phylum Streptophyta; class Magnoliopsida; order Asterales; family Campanulaceae; genus Adenophora; species Adenophora triphylla. The sequence goes on along the minus strand of JAFEMH010000464.1, from coordinate 292,503 downwards.
ACGAACGAGTACAAGTTCTATGCTCGGTCTAGGGCTCTAAGTATTGGATTGACAAGATGAAGGCCTACATCAAAATAGGCGAGCTACCAACTGATGAGCAAAAAGATAGAACGATAAGGAAGAAGTCCCCCAGGTTCACTATACATGGGGATGCATTGTTCAGAAGGTAATTTGTGAAACCGTTACTGAGGTGTGGTCATCTTGTGGAAGTTCCTCAACTCTTTCTAGAGGTACACAGTGGAATATGTGGTGGACACTCGGGGGCCAGAACTTTGGCGGACAAGATACTCACCTTGGGATACTACTGGCCTCATCTAAGGGAGGATGCTCGTGAGTTTGTGCAGAAGTGTGATAAGTGTCAAAGATATGCTGACCTACCAAGGCTCCCAATAACTGAGCAAACACCTGTGATAGCAGCTTAGCCGTTAGACATGTTGGGGGTAGACTTGATTGGACTCTTCCCACCCGCCTTTCATAATTGAAAGTATGTGATAGTGGCTATTGATTACTTCACCAAGTGGATCGAGGAAAAACCTTTGGCAAAGATAACAGAAGAAAATGCCATCAACTTCATCCACGATTATATTTGGTGTTGCTTTGGGTGCCATATTCAATTGTTTCAGATAACGGACTACAGTTCTCAACATCTTTTGAAACAGAGATGAAAAGGTTGGGGGTCAAACACTGGAAGTCGTCAGTCGCTTATCCTCAGGGCAACAAGCAAGCAGAGGCAGCAAACAAATTGGTATTGACAGTACAAAGTAAGGGACTAATTGGTCGAGCTGGCAAATGGTTGGACGAACTACCCCTAGCTCTTTGGGCAGTCTACATAACCACTCGGAGGGCCTATAGGGGAAACCCCATTTGCTCTTACATTTGGGTCGGAGGCTATGGCACCTGCCGATCTATGAATTCCTACAGCTTGGATGACCTTGTTTGATCAGAACTAGAATAACTCCAACAGATTGCTCGACTTGGACCTATTGGATGAGAAACGGATGACTTCCCAACTTAGGATGGTCAATTACAAGAAAAAAACTAAGGGGTATCATGACAAGAAGGTAAAGAAGAGGTCGTTCAACGTTGGAGACTACGTACTATGGAAGATCAAGGTAACTGGAAGGAAAGATGAACAGAACAAGTTATCTCTGAATTGGGAAGGACCCTACATCATCACTAGAGTTGTTAAGGAAGGGACCTACATGATTGGTCATCCAGGTGGTGACGAGCTAAAGCACCCTTGGCATGCTAGCCACTTAGTTAGATATTATTTGTGATTGAGCCCTCTATGTAACAATCTTCTTCATCAATAAAATGAGGTTACACCCGAGAAGTTCTACTTACAAACTGTGTTATTCTTGCAATGTGATTAAATTCAGGTCCGACTCTTAATCGATCTCAAAATTTTAAACAAGCTTGACTAAACTCCTAATTCAACCTCGTTATTAAACAGGTTTGACTGAAGACTTATATCAGTCTCATTCCTTAAAACAGACTCGACTAAAGTCTTAAGTCAACCTCGTTCTTAAACAAGTTCAGCTGAAGACTTAGGTCAGTCTCGTTCTTAAACAAGTTCGATTGAAGTTTTGGGTCAGCCTCATTCTCAAAAAAATTCGACTAAAACCTTAGTCAGCTTCGTTGTGGCTAACTTATCTGATTAAGACTTTGGTCGACCTCCTACTTAATATAGTTCGACAAAAAGACAGAAACTTGGATCAAAGCGAAATGGTTCAGAAGTCAACTAGTATTAAAGTATCAAGTCCCCCAAAAGCAGGCCAAAACTTGCACAAATTTGAAATACAAATGCCATAAGTTAAAATGCCTCCCAAATCGGGCCAAGGCATTAAATATTAAAAATAGTAAAGTAAAAATGTTTGGAACTTGTTCATTATAATAACAAATGGAAATGAATGGATCAACCTTCTTGATCGTGACCAAACTGCTCCTGCTCCTACTCCTGCTCCTGCCCCTGCCCTTTCTCAGGCTAATGCTGCACTTGATGCTCGACCTCCTCAAAGACCTGATCTTGAGTGATTTCATTTTCTTCATCAACCTCATCAGCCTCCTTGAGCTCCCTGAGAATGACATTGAAGTTCCTTTGATTAAATGGAGGGGGGACCCAAGGCTCTATCCCATCTTCTACATCCTGTTGGGTAATGGCGGCCAGATCATTCTCATTGAAGGGCACAAGGGAGTGGCCGCTGCGTGCCTGCTTGTCGTAGCGATCTTTGGATCCCCATTGAGCCAATTTGTCAACACTTAAGTCGACTGAAGGATCTACTACAGGACGGTGGGCCATGTGTTAGTGCCGAACATCATAGAAATCCTTAGCTCGGGACAAGATGATGTCATAACACTCATCACTATTCTTGAAGTTCTCTACAGCAGCCTTCTCTCGGGCTAGGACCCCCTCCTCCCGCCTAAGCCGTAATTCCTGATGGTCGTTGATCAGCTGTTCCATTCTTCTAGAGCGGTCTTGGACCAAACCAGACAGCTGCTCAACCTATCCTTCAGCCTTGGCTTTCTCCTGGGGAGATAGGGACACCTCCTCCTCCAAGGCATATTTGGTAGGGGCTAGAGATTCTACATGGGCTTGGAGAGAATGTAGTCTCTCCCTTGATACCTACAAGTTAGCCAAAGCCTCATCCCGCTCCTTCTAAGCATTAAAATGAGCTTCTTGGAGAGCTCGATACTAGGAGTCGGAGTCTACTAGCTTCTTCCTCAGCTCGGCGGCCTTCCTAGCCTTCCTGGAGTATTTGGTGGAGGCTATTTGCTCCTTCTCAATGGCAGCCCTCCAGCTGCACTTAGCCTGCTCAGAGAGAGCACGAGACTACACAACAAAAAGAAGGTGGTCAGTATGACAGCTATCAAAAAGATGACGACCAGACAGAAGGAAAAGTATATGCATGGAAAATACAAGGCTTACCTCGGAGGCTAGGAGGCCAGACCGGTCGTTAAACTCTTCAGTCCCAGCTCAAGGGAGTGGCGACTCAAGCTATTGATGCCCATTAGAGGAGGGACATTACTCAGCCTCTGTACCATAGCTTGCACTTCTTTGGTGCTTCTAGTGGATGGAGCTTGAGGAGGGGGATGGCTAAAGGTGGAGCCCGCTGCTCGGGAAGTTCCAACTTCTTCAAGTGTCAGGTCAACACTGGACCTTTTTCTCAGCGGATTAAGGAGAAGGTCATCATCAGCATCTTCTGGCTCGTCATCACTGAGTTCCAAGTCCACAATATTATGGGGTCTACCCCAATTGACTCATTTATGAGGTCGGAGCCCAACTCCAGCTCGGTCGACATATCGACCTCCCCCTCTCCCCCAATACCTTATACTTGGGGGGCATGTTCAATGGGCTCTACTGGCCCAGACCCATCAATAGGGACCATCCCTACTCCTTCATTAGGAAGCAAAGTGTTCCTATCCATAGCCTCCTTCTCCCAGCTGGCTCTAGCATTGGCAGCTCCATGCGCCTTTTGGTTCCTCCTCCTATCATCAAGGTCGACTACACGATTCATGTTGGCCTCCTGTTCAGCAGTTAAAGCTGCACGATCAAAGGGAAAACATTTAGCAAAGAGATATACAAAAAAAATAAGTGAATTAATAAGGAAGCAAGTTAAATACTTAACCTCCATAGTGAAACAGGCTTCTGCAATGGCTGGGTTCCTTTGTACTGAGACTCAAACCTTTCTCGCTCATGGATAACCCAATATGGTACCTAAGGTTATGAATTATGGGCACTAAAGGGTTTACCTCCCAATATCCTCCTAACATCATTTCGGCCTGAACGAAGAAATCTTTATCCGAGCTAAGAGTGGCCCAACTTATGGTGCTCCTCCAAGCCACCAATGTCAACCTACGATGGAGATCCCTGCTCCACTCTGTGACCCAGTAATCCTCCTCTTTCATGGGAGGTGTATCAGCCTCAGGCAAGGGAAACTCCCATCCCTTCCTACTTTCCACAAGAATCATGAGGCTATTCCACCTTGAAACTTTGTCGGGCAAGTTGGTGAACAGTTTAGGGGCCTTAGCTTTAGCCGGGGTACTTATTCCAAATGTCTTCTCGTTTTGCACTACCTTGAAGAACCTCCTAAACACGTGCATACAGGGTTCGTACACCACGAACCTACAGACCATAGCAAAGCAAACAACCACCCTCATGGTTTTGGCGCCCAATTGCATGGGGACAGCAACCATGCACTCCAAAAACTCGAAGATAAAAGGATCGAGGGGAAGTCGTAGCCTGGCCTAAAACTGACCGTCATAGAAGGCTACCATAGTGGAGCTCAGGCCCCAGTACATCCAAGACTGAGCCTTTCTTTGCCTCTCCGTGAAATGGGTGAGGTGGAAGTCATCTTTGGGGATCTCAAAGAAGTCATGAGGGATTTTGATGCGCGATTCAACGTTCTTCCTCCCTATGACTCGCTTGGGGCCACATATCCCCTCTCATTGCGACCTGGAAGCACGTTCTAGCAAAATTTGTCCACGATGTTGCTTGAGGAGGACCTCGACGAAGTAGAAAGGGAATATTGTTGAGTTGCCATATCTATAGAAGACACAGAAATAGGGGAATCAAACCTAGTTGAAGTATGTTTCGAACTAGCTAAGGACGACCTAGATTCCCCTGGGATTGCTAACCACTCTCTAGGGAAGGGGGTTTTATTGGACTTTATATTGAATACTATGAGGTGGTCTATTAGTTTATTGAAAAGATGGAAACGAATAATCAGTAGATTATCCGCCTCCAAATCCCCCATACTCTCACCCGCTGGGAACCCTACCTCACTATAAGAATAAGCTCCACCTATCTATAATGGTAATGCACTACTCTCTAGTCAGTTCCCTCCATGTACCCTCTAGCCTCTTATAAATCCTAAGGTTTATGGAGTTGTACCCATAACTAACACCTATCTCAAAGCCAAATGTCCTAGCCATGGCGGAATATGGGGAAAACTTAAAATTAAACCTAATACAGAGAAATTGAAGGGTACCTTGATTGATTTGAGGAAGATAGAACTCAAAAACGAAGCGAAAAGCTCGACTACGCTAGAAAATCAAATGCCTTGCTAATGTTCTTGCTAGAATATTTGTTTGCTAGAGGATTGTAAAGTTCGAAAAGGAAAGGGATTAATCCTTTTATACGCCTCCTTTTCCTTACCTGAATTGGAAAGGGTGGCGGACAAAACAGTTCGGATTTGTCAGTTAATGCTCCGCAGTGGTTTCCAAGACAGCTATCCAATCGCCAGAAGCGTACCATTATAATGGAAATTACGGCGCGTTAAACAGCCTGTCAAACAGCCAGAAGTCAATGGTCGAGAGAGACCTACTTCTACTCAGTCTATCTTTCAACAGCAAGCTACGTAAGCAATCACATAATTTTTTCATTATTTCCTGGTCGACAACGTCAACACAGAAAGTTGGAGGGCACTAAACGGATTAAAAGTAACGGGCTAGGCCCAGCCCAATATTAACACAAGCACATTTATTAACTGGGCCAATCCAGTTACCGCTACACCTACGACCCACAAACATAAAGTCAGTCGACATAGCTCATTGTCCGATCATCTTTGCTCCCAACCTATCTTTCGTCCGACATACGATCACCTATATAATTCATGTTATTTCACCAATGTAGATAGCAGAGTATTGTAGCCCAAATTGTTATTGACTTCTTGTGCTGGTAGAGGTAGTATTTATTTGCAGAAAATGCCCATCTTGACTCATTTATTCAATTGGTCTTGATTCAGATTTCTGAGAATGATAAAGGAGCTCTCAAGTAATCTCAAAGACTTCACGTGTTGATGGAAGTTTTGAAAGGCTTTAAAGGCTGGGGAGTATTTCCTTCTATAGAGTATTTAGTATATTCCTTAATACCTTAATAAGTTATTGTATTTGAAAGTCTAACTCAGCTATTTGTTATTGTATAATTGCATTTGTATATTTGGTTTGATTTAATTAACACTTTAGGACAACAATTTTTTTGTGATATTGTTTTATGATTGTGTTAATCAATGGGTTGCTGCATCAGGTGTGATATGATAAAGAAGGGGAAGAGCATGAAAACAAATTTAATTTTTTTTTCCAAAAGTCATCAACAACGTTTCATACAAAAGTTTTCAAAGAAATACCACAACGTTTAATGAAACGTTGTATTACCATAGGCACAACGTTTTCAAAAACGTTGTATTAACTCAGACCCTTTAACAACGTCGCATATCACAACGTTTCATAAAACGTTGTGAAAGACCTATAACAATGTTTTTAAACGTTGTAAAAGACCAAATTTGTTGTTGTGCGTCTATATATACGACTCAATCTGTAACCGTATTTTACAATTACGGAGATCGTTACTCCTGAATTGTATCCACGATTTACGGGATCACCACTCATATATATATCAGACTAAATACAACGTAAAAAGGTAATGTGTTTTTGGTTATCTTAATATTACGTTATTTCCTTATAGTTATATACAAACTCATAACACTATATCACATAATCACGGCGGCGAGTATTAGCTGTATACCACCCTAGATAGTCGTTTGTTTGTGGTTTCAGGTCATAGTTGATAGAAATCAACCTATTACTGTAATAAGGCTGATTTGTATCGTTTCCTACGTCATTAATTATAGTTTAAAATAAAAATAAAAATAAAAAATATTAGATATTAATACTCATCCAATTTTAAATATTCACTGAATTCAACCCTTAAAAATTATAATAAATTGTTAAACTCAAACTTTAGCATTGCAACAACTTGAATTTGCTTAATCGAGATCACTTGTATTTCTTTATGCACCACATTGTGCAACTTATACTCATAATGCAACGATTTACATTTATTATTAATGCTGACATTATATAAACCCTATTCGAACACATAAAATAATACTTCAACCACGAATAGTAAAAACTGTACTTGCTTCGTCTCAGTTTAATGTTTTTAGTTTCACTTGTTATAAAAATTAAGAAAAAATAAATGTTGTGAGTATAAAAAGTAAAATAAGAAGGAGAAAGTGGATAAAAGTTTTTGTTTTTGAGAATTATATGTAGGTCCCATTATTAATTTTAAATAATAAAATAACTAATAACCTTAATTTGGGATAAACTAAAAAGGAATTTAAAAATCTGAAAGGAATAATATTTTCATAGTTTTATTTAAAATGGCCTCGTTTGATTTTTGTTTATCAAAATAAGTAAAATTTGATCAAATAATACAACTGGTAATCTCAACTGGAAATTGACCAGCCGTTTAAATTTCACAAATTGAAAAACGGAGTCCCCACGCCGTTTTTAGTTTAAGGGTCAAAACTTTGAAAAATGCCAAAAATTAGAGAAATGAGTTTGGAGGTCACGTTACACTCCGGAAAGAACGTTTGTCGTTCACCCGGAATGCCTCGTATGACGAGTCTTTCAAACTTGAAACTTTGTGTGTGTGTGTGTGTGTTTTTTTAAAAAAAAGATTTTGACTTAAGGAATTTTCTGGAAATAACAGAAATACAAGGGACTGAACTGGAAAATAGTTTGAAAACCACAAAACTGGAAAATAACAGAAACTGAAAATTTATTTGCAGATGACAATGTCATCCGCGTGGATGAGATTGTAATGGAATCTTATCCGCGCGGACTAACCTGCAGTGTCAATATTTTTTACAATTTCCTAATCAGTCATTGTAATTTTCAGAAATTTAACTGAATTTACAGGACTTAACTGGAAATGTAACTGTAAACCAAAAACTAAGGAAATGTTTGGATTTTTTGGCATCCATGTTTTGTCCTCTCTTTCCCTAGACTTTGATTAGTTGTCATAAGTGATGAATCCATTTAATCAAGCCATTCCGGGGGTACATTAAGACTTGAAAACATATCATTTGCAAAGGGGAGGGGGATAGGTCAAGATGTATTAACTTTTAGAGGCAGATCTCTAAGGTGATCACAAGAAAGACCATCATCCTTGAGACCTAAGATCAAGTGTATCTCATACATCTTGTGTGACCTAAATTGTGCAAGTCATAAGGATTCATCCAAGGAAATGATTTCAAGCTGAACATCTTAGACTATGGGGGAAACATTTGCAAGATAATAAAGATTTGTGGACCATTTGAAGTGGTCATACATGGAGATGGACTCCAAGATGACCATCTTCTAGGTCAAGTGAACAAGTATGGACTAGAAATGTAAAGAGGCATGAAAATAAAAATATTGACCATTTGAAGTGATCATGGAGATAAACTCCAAGATGACCACATTTTAGGTCAAAAGAGCAAGTAACAAGTAAAGACTAGTTAATGTAAAAGGGACAAATGGGAATACACAATAAAATGTGAATCCTTGTAGAGAATCATCCATGGAGATGGACTCCATTAATATCTCTTCGATCCTAGTACAAAGGGGAAGGGGGATAAACAACAAGTAAGTAAAATCACATCATGGAGACATGAAATAGATGCATGAACAAGGGTGTTTTGAGTAGGGAGAACAAGGGTTTATCAATGTTTCATGAGTTTGTGTTTAGGGTTTGAGGATTTCAATGGCTTAGGAGTGGTTTTGGAGTGGATTTGGTGTTAAATTTGGTGTGGAATTTGAGTGGTGAGAGTGTTAAGGGCTGTTTGAGGATGAATTTTGGCAGATTTACAGCATGATTTATCAATTTTTCGCCTTTTGAAATTGAGGGAGAAGGGCCGTATTTATAGGTTGGCTGGGGTGCAATCTTATCCGCGTGGATAAGATTGTAGGCACAATCTCATCCGCGCGGATGGGATTAGCAGCGTACCTGGTCCTTAGCAGAAAGCAGTTTTAAATTTTTCTAAATGGTCAATATCCCTTTTCCTTGGAAATGACACATTTCCAGCATGGTCCTTGACCATTTTCTTATTCCTAAGAGGTCCTTCCTCATTCAAATTGTCAAAATAATGTCCAAAATGCCTCTAAATGATTATAAATCATTAATTTGGGCTGACGGAATATTAACGACCCAGTTGGCGCACTTACATTAGCCCCTCGGCGACGGTACTTCCAGTGAAAGTGGGGTCATCGACAAAAGTGAGGATCCCAGTCTGGCAAACTTTTACCTAGATGGGTGATGAGGTGACAGAGGCGATCGGATGGCTGGACCGTTTTAAAGGATTCCTACGTATCCCAGGTGGGAATCAAGTCGGTCGTAGTTCAGATCTTGCTGGAGAAAGGAGTGTTCAAGGTGGTCAAACGAATGGACCTCCCTACCGCATTTTCGTTGCCGAAGGTAGACTCGATTAACGGAGGTGTTGCCGAAGGTAGACTCGACTAACGAGGCGTTGCCAAAGGTAGACTCGACTAACGGATGCGTTGCCAAAGTTAGACTCGACTAACGGAGGCATTACCGAAGTTAGACTCATCTAACGGAGGCATGGCCGAAGGTAGACTCGACTAACGGAGGCGTTGCCGAAGATAGACTCGACTAACGGAGGTGTTGCCGAAGATAGACTCGACTAAAGGAGGCGTTGACGAAGGTAGACTCGACTAATTGAGGTGTTCTTTATCACCGCAGACATGCTTTGTTGCCTAGCTGGGGAAAATTCGGGCTTACGATGACATGCCGGGGTTTATCTGCTAGGGATATATATTCACTGTATGGGCTTACAGTGATCGCCGGAGAAAGTAATACGGGCTTACGATGTCGGCCGGGATTGAAAATCCGGAAGAAAATAGACTTCCGTTAAGAAAATCGGGTTTACTTTGGAGGTCGAAGTTGGAAATTAGGAAGGAAATGGACTTTCGTTAAATTTCTTTGAAGGAGGACGGGCTTACTTTGGAGGCCGAAGTCGGAAATTAGGAAGGAAATAGACTTCCGTTAAATTCCTTTGAAGGAGGACGGGCTTACTATGGAGGCCGAATTTTGGAAATTAGGAAGAAAATGGACTTTCGTTAAATTCCATTGAAGAAGTTAACTTCTGTTAACTTTCTGTTAGACTAGAGAACTGAATGTTGAGTGCCAGGAATTAAAAGGGCAAATTATGGTTTTTACCCTACAATCTTATCCGCGAGGATAGGACCAGCGTGGCGACAGGTTTAAAAAACAGAGCAGCCGTATCCTTCTTCTCCTTTTCAACACGGTCAGTCGAGAGAGAGAGAGAGAGAGAGAGAGAGAGAGAGAGAGAGAGAAAAGAACAAAGAAAACCTCCATTGTTGTTCAAAATCCTTGCCGAAACCTTCGAAATCGAGACTATGGAGCGAGGGGAAGGAATTAACGTAGACTGCCGAGGTCGGGTGTGTAGGGAGGCTGCGGAGAAGCTGCTTGAATTGGTGAGGATGAACCGCCATTACACGCTCTCGTAATCGATAAACGACGAAGTTTACCCAGATATGTAACATTGGGCCACCGATGAGGATCTTCGCATGGTATGACACTCAATTTTGTCGATTTTATTGATTTTTTATCAAAATTGGTTCATGCTAGATTTAGGGCTTGAATGTCAAAATTTGGGGGTTTTGTTGATTTTGTCATTGGAATATGAAATTGACGATGCATAAGTTTAATTGAAAGCATGGGTAGTAGGAATATGCAATTTGTTTGTGAAAAACATGAGTAATTTGCATGATGTGAAAATAAAGTGGGTACAAATTTACCGAATTTGGGACAGACTCTTGTGTGTGAGATTTTTGTGTTGAAAACTCATTTTTGTGAGCATATGTTTGATAACATGATGACTGAACGTGAGAAAAAAATGCATGCATGCTAGATTTATTAAAATAAAGTACATGGAGAAAAAATGTGTCCAAAAATGGGACGGAGGTTATTTTCTCTTTTTTCTGTTTGTGTTCGTGTCATGTTTGCAATTTTGTTGACATGCTTGCGCTGTGTTTACCTGCAGGGGAGAGCGGATGTCATCCAAAGCAAGTTGGACAAGCTAAAGACTCGGGGCTCTGTGGACGCGATCGTGAAGCTTTGGGATGCTTTGCCCACAGCCAGTAGGGAGGGTTACAGAAGTCCTCGCCAGCTTGTGGTGGCCTCTAACCTTTACGGTTTCATTGAGTGCTTGAGAGGATTGGCGGGGTTGCATAAGAGCAAGGGGCTCTATCTAGCTCTGATTGAGCACTAGTGGGATGTTACCCACACGTTCCACTTCTTTTGGGGGGAGGCTACCGTGCCCCCACTGACTATGCTGCTATCACTGGCCTGTCCTTCAAGGGGCTCAGCTTGGAGTGGCATGACGGGTACACCGACGGGGAGCTGATGGATCTACTGGGGATCGTTCCCGTGTCGAGGAAGGGAATGGACATGGAGTATGCCGTGATTTTTGGGAAGCTGACCGAGAACATAGCTTGGTGTGAGAGAGGGGATCAGACCATCTCGGCTGAGCAGATTGCCCGCTGCTTTTTGTGGTTCGCCCTTTCTAGCACTTTATTTGGGCATGCTGAGGGCACAGCTGTGTTCGCCTTGTTGGGGTCTTTGGCTGATATCGATAGGATTGATGAGTTCGCCTGGAGAGGCTGGCTTCGTGGAGTTGTACTTCACCCTGGACAGGTATAGCAGGAAGGCGTCCACCTCCCTGACCTGCTTTGAGTTCCCATTGGAGGTACACTCTCTTCTTCTTCTTCTTTTTTATCCCTTGTACATATTTTATATGCATCTTTGTGCTGACGGGTCTCCCTTGTTGGATGCAGGTCTGGGCTCTGGAGATTTTTGGATGCGCCCTGTGGGACCATGTCCCGGGGGAGGTTTTTACATACCCGGCTATGCTTTGGTGGACAAAGGATGCCCGGGTGAAGAGGACCAGTAGGACCAGAAAGAAGGTGAGGTAACAGGACATGGTGCCATTTTTTAGGGCGGAGACCAGCGAGAGGGTTAATTTTTATCCCTGGGGTCGGTTCGAGGTTGACCAGCTGGGCGGTGCCGAACACTGGACGGAGCGGAGGTGTATCATGCGGGTCTTACCTGCGATGTCTATTACTTGGGGGAGAGGGTGATGAGACAGCACGGTTTAGGGTTGGCCTCTTTGGCACCAGTTGAGCCACCGGAGGACATGTTGTATCCCCGAGAAGGGTCAGCGAACTGGCAGTGGTTTAGGGCTGGGCGGCCCGTCATGGAGTATATCACTCAGGAGCATTATCTGGCATTTGTGAGACGCAGGCTGAAGATGCCTCAGGTACTGGCGAGGGAGGGGACTTCGGTCGTCAGTCTCCCTCGAGTTGACTTCTCATATACCCAGGAGGGGGTTAAGATGAGGGCACAGATACCCCTCCCAGAGGTGACACCGCGAGCTTTTTGGCCCCGACCGAATTCTCAGGTATGTGCTGATCACATTCTGATTACTTATCCTTTGTACATCTTACGCCATTACTTCGACTGTTTTTTTATGCTCTCATTTTTTTTTGTGCAGTATTCGGCCTGGGTTGTAGATCGGCTTTTGTGCCAGGTCATCGGGGCCAAGAGGTTCATTCGCAACCTTGTGACGCGGGGGAATGCTCGGGGTTCTGAAAGGGCATCGCGACTAGCGCCTAGTGCCTCTGCGAGAGGGGGGTCACCTATTCCGGCCAGCGTGCCTATGCAAGGCAGGCGATCTATGGAGACTCCTCGCTCCCAGCCTAGAGAGTCGGCTCCTTCGCGGCAGTCGACGGACGTCCCTCTTTCTCCTTACATGGATAGGAGCGTAGAGATCTCCCGGGACCACATCATCTTCGGGAGCATGGAGGGACCGAGCTACATACAGGGCTTAGCTGGTGAGGGCTCCTCTTCTCACTGAGGGAGTTATGGCGCCTTTCAGCTGCAGGGGGTTACGCGACTCCCTTACAGACTCAGGGGACGTATGGCCAAAGCTCCGACGCCTTCTCTTTTGGATACGACTTCTTCACTGACATCGGGGTGCCGTACCGAGGCGTGCCTGCTAATCCTGAGGATACTTATTCTGACGCTGAGCAGGATGACGTAGAGCCGGGGATGGCTTTCTCGGAGGCAGCTGCGGAGGGACCGAGCATGGCTGGCTGCCGAGGCGTGGCAAGGAAATTTCCAGGGAGGATGATCCTGATTCAGACAGAGATTCTGACTGACAGTGAGTGACCGCGTCTGTTAGGGCAGAAAGAGAGAAAACATATACATTTGATGCACATTGCTTTTCTATTATTTTTTTTGAATGTAATAACTAGGTTAATATATTATATATGATTTTTGTGAATTATGCACTGAATGAAAGTTGCATGAGCCAAGTTTTGTGTTTTATATGGGATTTTGAATGGAAAATGGGGGATGGGCTGTTTTTGTTTGTGCTTGGCTGTTTGGGGAAAGAGTTCTTCTTTCCGGGACAGCAGTTTTTACTGTTGTCAGAATATTTTGACTGGGTGACAATGTCATCCGCGTGGATGAGATTGAGGCTGCAATCTCATCCGCGTGGACAAGGCTGGCATCTGACAAGGTTATTTAAATTTTCACCTCAGAGGTCTATCCTCCATTTCAAGGGTCCGTCCCGTACCTTCAAAGGGTCCGTCCCGCGTTTCAGAGGTCTATCCTCCATTTCAAAGGGTCTGTCCCGCATCTTCAAAGGGTCCGTCCCGCAGAAGTCAATTTTTCACAAGGGGTGACTCCCACAAAAGTCAAATATTTGGCTTTTGATTCCCACACAGTTTTTTCCCACATTGCCCCATACACTTTCTCTCAGTACGCAAATCAAGACTAAACTTGGTTTATTTGCACAACACACGGAGAAATCAAGATTACACTTGATTTGTTCCATCACACACAATTTTCAAGGGGAAAATCAAGACTATACCTGAATTTCCTTTCCACACATTATCTCATAACATATCTTCACACGGAGAAATCAAGACTACACTTGATTTGTTCCATCACACACAGTTTTCAAGGGGAAAATCAAGACTATACCTGAATTTCCTTTCCACACATTATCTCACAACATATCTTCACACGGAGAAATCAAGACTACACTTGATTTGTTCCATCACACACAGTTTTCAAGGGGAAAATCAAGACTATACTTGAATTTCCTTTCCACACATTATCTCACAACATATCTTCACACGGAGAAATCAAGACTACACTTGATTTGTTCCATCACACACAATTTTCAAGGGGAAAATCAAGACTATAGTTGAATTTCCTTTCCACACACAACATATTTTCCCACGGAGAAGGCAAGACTATACTTGATTCTCCTTTCCGTACATCTCTCAATATTATTCGAATCGCCCTTAAATTCGATCCCCAAAGCCTTGCCACAAATCGCATCTTTGGCTTGAGACGCTGCACGTCCGCCACTCTCGGGTACTAAACGCCCACGTTTTCGAACTACGACTTGGCTTGATTCCTCTTGGGATACGTAGGTAGCCCGACGTGGGTCCAGCCACTTGACCTACCTGGTCATCCTTTTGCGACTCAGCTCAAGTCCAAAAACCTCACATCCACAAGGTCACTTTCCTTACCTCCTGAAATCCCTTTTTTCAGGACGGATCCTATTCTTTTATCGTCGACCCCACTTGTCTTACAAGAAGCGTCACCGAGGGGCTACTGTTAGTACCCGGTCCGAAAAAAGGGACTGAAGTGCAATTCGGGAAAATTTGGGACTAAATTGGAATTTGGAAGCTTTTTGGACCAAATTGGAATTTATGGAAAATTCAGGGACTAAACGGGAAATATGGAAATTTTGGACGAATTTGATATATAAAAATTCCTGGGATTAAATGAAAGATAAAGTCCCAAAGAGCGAAGTGCAAAAGAAGTCATTAAAGTGGTCAAAATGGACTTGGAAATAACAGAGACGAAACGGATATTTATGGTACTAAATTGTGTCCAAGGTTTGCTGTAAGTGGCCGAGCTTGCTAGGCCAAGAACTTCAAGGTGGCCGGCCAGGAGAAAATGGTTAGGGCCATTCTAGGCCAATTTGGGCCCAGGCTGGGCTTTATAATATTGTGCCGATCGACCATTGTCCACTGCCGCCAGAATCTTCCTTTTTGTGCCGATCGACCCTTTAATTTAAGGCCGATCGACCCTTCAGCTGGCCCAGCCCAATTACCGAAGCACTATAAATAAGTGTGCCCGGCTCCCATTCAAAACACACAATTTACTGGGAAGAAGCGAGATTACACCTGCTTTACCCACAGTTTTTCTTACTCTCTTCGAATCGCCCTAGATTCGACCTCAAAGTCTTGCTACAATTGGTAAGACTCTTTTTAATATTTTTGTTCTTTATTATTATTGTCTTTATTATTATTATTGTTTGCATGCTTAGTATATTTTAATTACTTTATTTCTTGCTTATGTCATATATGCTAGATTTAGGGTTGTTTTAATATATTTAAATATGTAATAGCCGAGGATGATCTAAGGTTTCGCCCTAAGAAACCCAATGGATCTAGGAACTATTTCTTTCCTTCCACCTTAGTTATAATTGTCCCATGATCAACAATCCCCCGAGGATGAACGTTGATTAGTGCACCTTCCGAGGGCCTAACTCAAAGGTTCTAGGGTGTGATCATCAATTAATTCTTTCTCTCCCCTCCTCCTTATGCATGATCCCGCTTCTTCTATCTATTCTCGTAAACACCGCACACAACCAACACCCCACATGCTAGAAAGACCGATTCGTCGGGCAATAGGAGTGATAACGTTTCTTCTTCTGTTGTAACTTGACCCCCGAACCCAATTAACTGTTTAGCCTTTTTTCAAAGCTTTGGGCTATATCAAAGTGGCGTGGCGACTCTCAAAATTAAACTAATATTTTAATATGGTTTAAAGCGAGTGTCACTAAATGAATATCCCATTTCGATCCGACTTTATATAATTAATTTATTTCAAACCTCCGAATGCGCGTTGCATCGGGACGGGGTATTCACAGTGGCGACTCTGCTGGGGACTGTTTTGAAATTTTTTTCAAACTAAGTGGGTCAGACTTTCGTTTTCTTGTATGGTGTTGTATTTTACTTCCTTTTTCTTTTTTCTCCTATTCTTAACTGTTGCGTTGCATGCATGCATCTCATAAAAAAAAATCTTTCTCTTTTATCCTTAAAAAAAAAAATTTATTAGACTTTTTACCTCACACTACCACTAGAGTTCGTGTCACACTGCACAGACACCCTTTAACCCATCGGAGAAGCCAAAGTGCGGGAAGCGTGGTGATCATGTCGCCTCCCTTCCGAGTCTCACTTGGCCATCCACTCATCAGTGCGCTTCGGCTGCACGATGGGAGCCTGAAATCTAACCCTTGTGTCACCCACTTTACTAGGAATACACTCCATGTGACCGGTTGGTTTGACTAGCTTTTTTATATAGACAATTAATAAGGTCTTTATGTTAAGTCACTGCGAATCAATGATAAGTCAAGATCTACGAGAGATTAAGAGCACTAAAAAATTGATTTCCTTTTAAAGGACGCACCATGTAAAGTTTGAATGCTTGATCTTGTCCTATCATGGGTCTGTAGTACTTCCCATAAACATCATATTAAATGTCTATATGAGACGGTTAGTCGTTAGGATCCACCACTTTAGGACATTTAGTTAGTTGCGAAAAAGGGGTATCCCTTCCAACCAAGAGTAGGTTCTATAAAAATGGAAGGCTTTTTTGTAAATAAAATGCTTAACTATCCCTCATTTCTAGGACCCTTCGAGGTCCGCTCCTCATTTCTAGGACCCTTCGAGGTCCGCTCCTCATTTCTAGGACCCTTCAAGGTCCGCTCTTCATTTCTAGGACCCTCCGAGGTCCGCTCTTCATTTCTAGGACCCTCCGAGGTCCGCTCCTCATTTCTAGGACCCTTCGAGGTCCGCTCCTCATTTCTAGGACCCTTCGAGGTCCGCTCCTCATTCCTAGGACCCTTCGAGGTCTGCTCCTCATTTCTAGGACCCTCCGAGGTCCGCTCTTCATTTCTAGGACCCTCCGAGGTCCGCTCCTCACTTCTAGGACCCTCCGAGGTCCGCTCCTCACTTCTAGGACCCTCCGAGGTCCGCCCTTCATTTCTAGGACCTTCCGAGGTCTGCCCTTCACTTCTAGGACCCTCCGAGGTCCGCCCTTCACTTCTAGGACCCTCCGAGGTCCACCCTTCATTTCTAGGACCCTCCGAGGTCCGCCCTTCATTTCTAGGACCCTTCGAGGTCCGCTCTTCATTTCTAGGACCCTCCGAGGTCTGCTCTTCATTCCTAGGACCCTCCGAGGTCCGCTCTTCATTTTTAGGACCCTCCGAGGGCCACTCTCCATTTCTAGGACCCTCCGAGATCCGCTCTTCATTTCTAGGACCCTCCGAGGTCCGCTCTTCACTTCTAGGACCCTCCGAGGTCCGCTCTTCATTTATAGGACCCTCCGAGGTCCGCTCTTCATTCCTAGGACCCTTCGAGGTCCACTCTTCATTTCTAGGACCCTCCGAGGTCCACTCTTCATTTCTAGGACCCTCCGAGGTCCACTCTCCATTTCTAGGACCCTCCGAGGTCCACTCTCCATTTCTAGGACCCTCCGAGGTCCACTCTCCATTTCTAGGACCCTCCGAGGTCCACTCTCCATTTCTAGAACCCTCCGAGGTCCTCTCCTCATCTCTTGGACCCTTCAAGGTCCACACCCTCTACTGTGGACCACCCTAGGTCCAATCTCCCAATCTTGGACCATTCAAGGTCCACTCCTCATCTCTTGGACCCTTCAAGGTCCACACCCTCTACTGCGGACCGCTCTAGGATCAGTCTCTCTATCTTGGACCGTTCAAGGTCCACTCTTTGACCCTTCGTGGTGCTCTTCCTATACTATGTCCACTCTCCCAATCTTGGACCATTCAAGGTCCACTTCTCATATCTTGGACCGTTCAAGGTCCACTCCTCATATCTTGGGCCGTTCAAGGTCCGCTCCTCTTCTCTTGGACCCTTTAAGGTCCACTCCTCTTCTCTTGGACCCTTTAAGGTCCACTCCTCATCTCTTGGACCCTTCAAGGTCCACACTCCTCATATCTTGGACCGTTCAAGGTCCGCTCTTCTTCTCTTGGACCATTCAAGATCCACTCCTCAATTTAGGACCCTTCGAGGTCCACTCTCTCTATCTAGGACCATTAAAGGTCCACCCTTCCACCTGAGACTCTTCGAGGTCCACCCCTCGTCTCTTGGACCATCCATGGTCCATTCCTCTACCTTTGACCACCCACGGTCTACATCCTTCAAGTTAGGACCCTTCAAAGTTCTGCCTCTTATCTCTTGAACCATCCGCAGTTTGCTCCCTTAGCCTTAAAACCATCCATAGTTTAGATCCTTTATCTCTAGCACCCTTCAGCCAAAGACCCACCTAGATCAAACCTCTCTCGACCCATATAGATCAAACCACCATCTAGGGCCTACCTAAGCCAACTTACCAAGTCCGATTAGCTCGTCTAGATCACCCTCACTTATATTTGACCAAGGATCGAGTCATCTTCCTCTCCTTTTTTCACCAAACGGACTCTTTTACATTCATCCTCTCTCTTTCTCTAAACTTAACCCTGGTTGTATCATCAATCGGGGCCCCCTCGAACTACGGTGACCTGAGACTCATACCTTAAATGGTAAGGGTTACGTAGGCAACTTCAGCCCGGTCAAACTCAAAATTGTGGAGGTCAAATATTTTCTCAAGGATGCCTTAAGATTAATTATGAATCTAATTCAACTCATTGGTTTGACTCCGCCATATGTTCTTACAGAATTCCACATCATGTCTCTGGAGAAAAGCATTGAAGCCCTCAAAGAAGTCTCAAACATGAGGTTGGGAGTGATCAACCTCCTCAAAGACATGCATGAAATTGAGCAGCATCATTTGTCCTACATTCAGGAATACTTGAGAAGAGTTCCTCCTCCTGTTCAATTCCGGGGTCCCTATCATCCACATGCTTATGGTTCCCCTTATGGTCCTACACATCAGAATTTCTCATTCAGGATACCGGCTGTGGCCACCAACCAACTAAAGGCATCAATACCGAGAAGAAGATCAACAAGGAACATTTTGATGATTTAGGAATGCACTGGGTGAGTTCTTCGACATTTTGATGGGAAAGAACTTGATCAAGCCGCTCGAGAACTACAAGCCTATTAACCCAAGGGAAGACTTAGATACATCCAAGTTTTGCAGATACCACAAGTACGTTGGGCATACCACTGACAAATGTGTGCAACTGAAACGCTCAATTCAAAGATTGATCAACCAAGGGAAGACCCAAGGCCTCATTAATGAAGAAACCCTCGTACTTCAAGGAAGGATTTAGATTCATTCAGTCTTGTAGGTTCTAGTGTGTCTTTCTTACTTCCACTTTGGGCATTGATATGTAATGTCCACTTTAGATTAGTTGCTTCAATAATAAAAGAGTCTTTCTTTCTTTTCTCTCTAGACTTGAGACATAATCTCGCATTACTTTCAAGAAGAATTGTTTTATTTATAATTATCACTTGATTGCTAATCTCACTAATTAACCCACCGGCTAATAAAGTAAACAATGAATGAATGCTTTGATTGGAGTAAACAACTCACCGTCCCTTCCTTATATACACCATCTCTATACATCCCTCTCTCATACACTCTTCCCATACTCCACCATATACTTTCCATACACTATCGCCAGACCCTCTCCTTGTACACTCCCCCTATGCTCCCTCGAGCCTACACTTCCCCAAATACACTCTCCCCCACTTGACCTCCTTTCCATATGGTCAAGACAAGCACAAAGACCGTTGTTGCTCATCATCAGAAAATAGCTGCTCACGCCACTGCAATTTAAAGAAGGAGTTGTTCCTATCCTTCACAAGTGTTGCATGAATATCAACTTGGGGCTCACCAACCCCCCAATCTCGCGTCTCCTCTGATTTTCCATTTTGATCGATAAGCTTTCATTGAATATGCTCACATATCTTTCTCATGGTCCGAATATATTCTGCCTTACTTAATAAGTCGGTTAAATGAGTTTGCATTTATTTTAAATACTTTTTTGAGAATGCTATCCAGTAGCGATTGAAGCTTAAACCTCTCACCATAGGAAGCCATAACCTTACCCTCACTAAATAATACCCTTTCATTTCAAGATCGACAAGTTTTAAGACCCTAAGGAAGAAGCCCATACTAGGGGCTCCCTTGATTCACAAAGGAAGTAATCACCTCCAAGCTCAAGAAAGGCGAAATGCAGAAGAAACTCAGACAAGGGGCTCCACCTCCAAGCCCAAGAGGGAAAAGGTAAATGCATCCCAAGCATATACGCTAGGGGCTACCGCGAGCAAATAAATCCGAAGGCCTTTCTCGAGAAGAAAGTGTCAAAAAAAAAAAAAAAAAAACCTCCATCACTCTGAAGTGAACCTCCCATCTCAAAGGTTGTGAAAATGAGACGTCGAGTGAAGGTCTTATCGTTAACAAGTTACCTGCTGGAGTCACAACAATCTCGCGAGAAGAAGCAACAAAAATTCCCTCTTGGACAAATCCCGTAAACCAATTCCAAGTCCATCCTCTCACTTTTAGAGGATTCCATAACCACCCTTGACCTTGCCAAAATCAAAGTTAACCTCACTCTTAGAGGTCCTGAAGAGGCAACAACAAGAAAATCCCTTCACCTTAGAAATCCCAAACACATCCCTCAAACCAACCTCTCAGCAAAAGGCCCAGCCGACCTCTCACTTTAAGAGGTCATGTTAATCATCACCTAATGATCGATCGCAATCCAAAGCCCAGCTACAACCGCTACCGGATGGCATCCTCAAAAGATTATTTAAAAGAAATGCATATTCAGATTTTTGAGTCACTTGTTATCCTACGTGAGCATATTACATATTCTCTCAAAAGTGTGGGAACTCGTCCTATTCTTGAAATTCGTTCATTCAACTCCTCAAACACTGTCTGCAAAAGTCTCACTGGGGCTTCGCATCCGTGCCTCTCAGCGGCACTCCGGTAAAAGCAAGGAGACACGCGCCAGGGACTACTCCCCTCGGCTTGCGAGAACAAAGGAACAAAGAATCTTCACTTGAAAGAATGAAAAAATCTTTGGGTTATAATCGGTCAATTCCCACCTTTTCTTCCACCCAATCTTTTTTCTATTTTTCATTCTTTCCCATAAAGGAGATCAATGCAGCGGCAGCCCGCACCACAATTACCACCGAACAGCCTTGAGCAGCAAGCAACAACGGAACGTCCTTCTCCTTCTTAAGTCAAGCCCAATTTCACCATCAATCGATTTTCTTTCTCTTACTACAACTTCAAATCAAAGCAGTCATTATTTGTTTACTTACATAATTGGAATTTGATAAACCAATCAGTGAGGTCCATTCACGAGCAATCAAGATATAATTCTGAATAAAATAAATTCTTCAAATGTCTCGACAAAGTCTTCTTTTTCTACATCATAGGAAAATAGAGCCAAACACTGTCTTTCTGTCAAGCAGGGGCTTCCATACACTTTTCCACACCTTGTAATGCTTATACTCTCCCAAAAGAGTCAAAACCAAAAGCGAGAGTGTCATACACGAATTCGGGATCCATTCCCACCTTCGAAAAAATGCGCCCCTGCACGCATACATTTCTGAGTCTTGTCCAAACGACTGATGGATTGTTGTTCGAAACGATGGGTCGCCTCTGTGACTCTCAAGATGACTCTATCTGCAATAGGAATACATCGAATCCCTCCAAGCTGGGGCTTTTGTTAAGCTATTCTCTCAGGCTCTCTTTACCAGATTTCCTTCAAGTTTGCTTTGCATCATCAACTGGGGCTTCGCCATTCATCATCAACTGGGACTTCGCCAAGGTCACTTCATCAAACATTGGGGCTCCCCTCAACAAAAATGGGTCGACTATGTGCTCTAACAAAAATCAGAGCTCCAATGAAGTCATATCTAGCATGAAAGGCATCCTTTGTCATCAAGATCAGCATGTGGCAAACTCTTTGAGTTAGTAAGAAACATGATTAATCATAAGGCCTCTTTATCAAATAAACATGCTTTCAAAATACTGTCCTCCTGGGTACCTTGTTTACAAAAATCACTCTTTGGTCTCCACAAATTTTCAAACTCTTCAAATCTATCAAAAACGTATCTCTGTGACTCTCAAGATGACTCGGCCCTTATCTCTGGACATCAAACCTACCTAATCCCACCTTCTATCATCGACACTTACTCGTCCTCGCCTAGTTTAAACCAATAACCTTTCTGCTCAAACTGCCTTGTTTAGACTTACCGCAAATGTAAAACCCTAGCCTCAAACCTAGGTGACAAATACCCTTCTAAACCCTAGCCTCAAGCCTAGGTGACAAAATACCCTTCTAAACCCTAGCCTCAAGCCTAGGTGACAAATACCTCTCTAAACCCTAGCCTCATGTCTAGGTGACAAATATCTCTCTAAACCCTAGCCTTAAGCCTAGGTGACAAATGCCTCTCTAAAACCCTAGCCTTAAGCCTAGGAGACAAGACTCCTCTCTAAGCCTTAGCAATGATTATCCCAATCTTTTAATCGCTTGGTTCTTCGGCTCGGGAAGCCATAATAATCCCAATCAATTCACACAACTATTCTTCATCGCAAACTTGTAGCCTAAGTCCTTTGGCAGCTACAGTTTCCCGCATTTTAGAGGTCTATCCTCCATTTCAAAGGGTCCGTCCCGCATCTTCAAAGGGTCCGTCCCGCATCTTCAAAGGGTCCGTCCCGCATTTCAGAGGTCTATCCTCAATTTCAAGGGTCCGTCCCATACCTTCAAAGGGTCCGTCCCGCATCTTCAAAGGGTCCGTCCCGCATCTTCAAAGGGTCCGTCCCGCATCTTCAGAGGTCTATCCTCCATTTCAAGGGTCCGTCCCGTACCTTCAAAGGGTCCGTCCCGCATTTCAGAGGTCTATCCTCCATTTCAAGGGTCCGTCCCGTACCTTCAAAGGGTCCGTCCCGCGTTTTAGAGGTCTATCCTCCATTTCAAAGGGTCTGTCCCGCATCTTCAAAGGGTCCGTCCCTCAGAAGTCAATTTTTCACAAGGGGTGACTCCCACAAAAGTCAAATATTTGGCTTTTGATTCCCACACAGTTTTTTCCCACATTGCCCCATACACTTTCTCTCAGTACGCAAATCAAGACTAAACTTGGTTTATTTGCACAACACACGGAGAAATCAAGATTACACTTGATTTGTTCCATCACACACAATTTTCAAGGGGAAAATCAAGACTATACCTGAATTTCCTTTCCACACATTATCTCACAACATATCTTCACACGGAGAAATCAAGACTACACTTGATTTGTTCCATCACACACAGTTTTCAAGGGGAAAATCAAGACTATACCTGAATTTCCTTTCCACACATTATCTCACAACATATCTTCACACGGAGAAATCAAGACTACACTTGATTTGTTCCATCACACACAGTTTTCAAGGGGAAAATCAAGATTATACTTGAATTTCCTTTCCACACATTATCTCACAACATATCTTCACACGGAGAAATCAAGACTACACTTGATTTGTTCCATCACACACAATTTTCAAGGGGAAAATCAAGACTATAGTTGAATTTCCTTTCCACACACAACATATTTTCCCACGGAGAAGGCAAGACTATACTTGATTCTCCTTTCCGTACATCTCTCAATATTATTCGAATCGCCCTTAGATTCGATCCCCAAAGCCTTGCCACAAATCGCATCTTTGGCTTGAGACGCTGCACGTCCGCCACTCTCGGGTACTAAACGCCCACGTTTTCGAACTACGACTTGGCTTGATTCCTCTTGGGATACGTAGGTAGCCCGACGTGGGTCCAGCCACTTGACCTACCTGGTCATCCTTTTGCGACTCAGCTCAAGTCCACAAGGTCACTTTCCTTACCTCCTGAAATCCCTTTTTTCAGGACGGATCCTATTCTTTTATCGTCGACCCCACTTGTCTTACAAGAAGCGTCACCGAGGGGCTACTGTTAGTACCCGGTCCGAAAAAAGGGACTGAAGTGCAATTCGGGAAAATTTGGGACTAAATTGGAATTTGGAAGCTTTTTGGACCAAATTGGAATTTATGGAAAATTCAGGGACTAAACGGGAAATATGGAAATTTTGGACGAATTTGATATATAAAAATTCCTGGGATTAAATGAAAGATAAAGTCCCAAAGAGCGAAGTGCAAAAGAAGTCATTAAAGTGGTCAAAATGGACTTGGAAATAACAGAGACGAAACGGATATTTATGGTACTAAATTGTGTCCAAGGTTTGCTGTAAGTGGCCGAGCTTGCTAGGCCAAGAACTTCAAGGTGGCCGGCCAGGAGAAAATGGTTAGGGCCATTCTAGGCCAATTTGGGCCCAGGCTGGGCTTTATAATATTGTGCCGATCGACCATTGTCCACTGCCGCCAGAATCTTCCTTTTTGTGCCGATCGACCCTTTAATTTAAGGCCGATCGACCCTTCAGCTGGCCCAGCCCAATTACCGAAGCACTATAAATAAGTGTGCCCGGCTCCCATTCAAAACACACAATTTACTGGGGAGAAGCGAGATTACACTTGCTTTACCCACAGTTTTTCTTACTCTCTTCGAATCGCCCTAGATTCGACCTCAAAGTCTTGCTACAATTGGTAAGACTCTTTTTAATATTTTTGTTCTTTATTATTATTGTCTTTATTATTATTATTGTTTGCATGCTTAGTATATTTTAATTACTTTATTTCTTGCTTATGTCATATATGCTAGATTTAGGGTTGTTTTAATATATTTAAATATGTAATAGCCGAGGATGATCTAAGGTTTCGCCCTAAGAAACCCAATGGATCTAGGAACTATTTCTTTCCTTCCACCTTAGTTATAATTGTCCCATGATCAACAATCCCCCGAGGATGAACGTTGATTAGTGCACCTTCCGAGGGCCTAACTCAAAGGTTCTAGGGTGTGATCATCAATTAATTCTTTCTCTCCCCTCCTCCTTATGCATGATCCCGCTTCTTCTATCTATTCTCGTAAACACCGCACACAACCAACACCCCACATGCTAGAAAGACCGATTCGTCGGGCAATAGGAGTGATAACGTTTCTTCTTCTGTTGTAACTTGACCCCCGAACCCAATTAACTGTTTAGCCTTTTTTCAAAGCTTTGGGATATATCAAAGTGGCGTGGCGACTCTCAAAATTAAACTAATATTTTAATATGGTTTAAAGCGAGTGTCACTAAATGAATATCCCATTTCGATCCGACTTTATATAATTAATTTATTTCAAACCTCCGAATGCGCGTTGCATCGGGACGGGGTATTCACAGGTGGTGATGTCCATTTCTATGGATGACTTATCTGCGTTCTCCTTCTTCTCCCGAGTATGGAGGTATCATGTTTTCCCTCCTGTGGTCCTTCTCAGGCGTCCGGAACGTATTTTCCTATCCACTTGGTACTTGGATTGGTACGAGAGACACATGGGGGAGACTCAGGTGGCTCTTATGAGGAGGCGTGAGGCCATTGTGGGACCAGAAGATGTCCCTGTTTTAGTGTTGAGGAGAGCTGAGGCGAGGGCTAGTCCTTACGACAGGAGCGGGGATGACATGCTTGATTATGAGGTGAGAGTGGAACGTCAGAGAGACAGGGTTCCTATGGCGCCGCCCAGGAGGCAGGAGATCAGAGACGAAGCCCAGGTGACTAGAGCTCTGATAGAGGCCGTGTTGATGGACCCGGCCCCTATGCCGGAGCTAGGGAGGAGAAGGACAGACATCATTCCCGTACCTAGGCAGAGCACGAGGCACGGTGGAAGAAGACGGAAGAGGAAGGAAGGGGACGCGAGCACTAGTGGCTAGAGCTTCGAGTATCCGCTATCATTCTTGCAGGCACATTAGTTTTTTAGTTAGTTCATTTTATCTTTTAGCTTAGTTGTGAGTTTAAGAGTAGACCGGGCTTGAACTCATCAAAAAGTTTTTAACTGTAATGAATATATGAATTGCATTAGAGTTTTTCGAGATGCAGTCATGACTTGATCAATGTGTTGATGATGAAATATGATTTTTGTTTATGTTTTAGACCGAACCGTTTCTGGCTGCCTACGTTCCCCTTTTACAAAAGGACTAAGGGGCTCAGGTCTTCGTAGTTCGACTCTATGAGTTGTTCATTTTTATTTTTTTAGAGAGGGTAGGTAGAGAGAGGGACAAGAGAAGTACAACCCTATTTTTTACCTAGGCCGCCCTTTCGGGTTTTCAACCTAGTTGGGTATTACTCTTTTAGCACTTTTGAGAGGGAAATGACTCAGTCAGGCGTAGTATCTACGGAGCTTGTCTCCGTTTACTGGATGCATGATATGATTTCCATCTAAGTCTGCGAGCTGCATGGCTCCTCCAGAGAAGATCTTCTAAACTACATAGGGTCCGATCCAGATGGGCTCCCATTTTCCAAGTGGATTGGCATGGGTCGGAGGCTTCGCTTTTAGCACGAGGTCTCCTTCTCGAATGTCCTGATGTTTCACTTTCTTGTCAAAGGCTCTGGCCATTCTTGCTTGGTAAGCCCGGGTGTGTTCCATGGCTTTTAGACGACGTTCGTCTAGTAGGGCCAACTCATCGTGGAGACTCTGGAACCATTCGACTTCGTTGATCTGATTTTCCAACAACACACAGAGTGAGGGGATTTCTAATTCGATTGGGAGCACGGCCTCCATTCCGTAAGTGAGGGCAAATGGCGTTTCTCCCGTGGCAGTTCTGACGGATGTTCTGTATCCCCAGAGGGCAAGGTGGAGCTTGTCTGGCCAATCTCTGCCTCGGACAGCCATCTTCCTGATGATGTTTTCTAGAGTCTTCTTTGCTGCTTCAACGGCGCCGTTGGTTTAGGGCCAATAAGGGAATGACTTGTACCGAGTTATTTTGAACTCTGCCAACAATCTGTCGCATTCTCCTTCAAAATGGGAGCCATTGTCAGAAATTACTTCAGCTGGCAACCCGTATCTGCACATGATGTTTTCTTTGATAAAGAGGGCCACCTTCTTGGAATTAAGGACCTTGTAAGACTTGGCCTCGACCCATTTGGTGAAATAATCTATGGCTACCAGGACGAACTCGTGACCATTGCTTCCTGGTGGTGTAACTTTACCGATGACGTCAATTCCCCAGGTAACGAAAGGCCAAGGGGTTGTCATGTAGTAGAGGTCGTGTGGAAGTAAATGGTTGAGATTTGAATAGCGCTGACATTTGTCGCAGCTTCTCATGAATTGGATACAATCCGTCTCCGTAGATATCCAGAAATAGCCCATTCTCAGGATGACTTGCATTAAGGCTCGAGCATTCATGTGGGGGCCACAGGTACCACCATGTACCTCATTCATTAGTTCGGCGGCCTTTTGTTTGCCGATGAAGCTAAGAGGGGACCTCGGTAGCACTTTTTGTATAGCGTATCTCCCAGAAGGACGTAGTGGGCAGCCAATCGTTTCAAAGCTATCGTGCTTCTTGCCTTGATTCCCTCTTTGTATTTCCAGTCTTCATTTTTGAAAGAGGCTTCACCGCTTTTCAGGTATTAGTAGATCTGATCATACCACGGGTCATTCACTGATTCTTTTCTGGTTCAATTTCAAAATAGTAGGCTGGGTTTTCTCTTCTCCCAACCATGAAGGGCTTGACTGATTTTCCTTAGGGTATCTCGACAAGAGAGGCTAGTGTTGCTAGGGCATCTGCCAACCTGTTGCGATCTCTGGGCAGATAGTGGAAGCTGACCTCTTTGAACTGGGCCAAGAGGTCTTCCATATAGGCGTGGTACTTTTGCAGACCTGGATCCACTGTTTTCCACTTATTGGACACTTGGTTGATGATAAGAGCAGAGTAACCGTATACTTCTAACTCCTTGATGTTCCTTTCTAAAGCGGCCTCCAATCCATCTATGCAGGCTTCATACTCGGCAATATTGTTAGTGACCTCAAAATTGAGCTTTACGGCTATGGGAGTATGTTTGTCAGTAGGATCGACCAGGAGCATTCCTATTCCATTCCCCCGTCTCTTCGCTGCCCCATCAAAGAAGAGTTGCCAGCGATTTTCTCCTTCTAGAGCAAAAATACCATCGTCGGGACATTGAGGTTCATGTCCTTGGCATTCATCACTTGGGAAGTTAGCCAATTGTTCTGACATTATCCGCCCTTTCACAGATTTTCTTGTCACATAAGTGATGTTGTATTCGGCTAGAAAGAATGACCATTTTGCCAATCTCATGGAGAAGAGGGCTTGTCGAACAGGTACTTGATAGGGTCTAGCCTCAAGACCAAGTGCACTAAGTGAGACTGCATGTAATGCTTCAACTTTCCCACTACCCACACTAGACCTGCGCAGGTTTTCTCGCAAACTGAGTAGTTGAGTTCGCTGCCTTGTAGTTTTCTGCTCACAAAATAGATGGCGCCTTCAACTTTGGAGTCTTTCTTCTCCTGTGCCAGCATAGCCCCAATTGCTGTATCTGTGACAGTCAGGTATAGCAATAATGGCTTTTGCCGATGTGGTGGGCAAAGGATTGGGGGGTTGACAAGGTATGCCTTGATCTTCTCAAAAGCGAATTGGCATTATGGGGTCCATTCAGTGCATGTGCTCTTCTTCATTAGCTTAAAGATAGGCTCGCAGATGGAGGTTAGTTGATTCACAAAGCGGCTTATGTACTGTAGCCTTGCGATGAAAGATTTGACTTCTGTCAGTGTTCGAGGCGATTTCATCTCGACTATGGATTTGATCTTCTGAGGGTCTACTTCAATTCCCCGTGCAGTCACCATATATCCCAACACCTTGCCTTGCTTGACGCCTAAGGAGCATTTAGCTGGGTTCAGCCCCATGGAATGTTCTTTGAGACGGTCGAAGAATTTTCTCAAATCGATAAAGTGCTGGCCATCGGATCCTTTGGAGTGGGACTATCATGTCATCCATGTAGACCTCGATTTCTTTGTGAGTCATGTCATGGAATAGGGCAGTGGCTGCCCTCTGATATGTAGCCCCAGCGTTCTTCAGACCAAAATGCAAGACTGTATAACAGTATGTCCCCCAGGGAGTAGTAAAAGTTGTCTTAGCCTGGTCCTCATTGAATGAACGCTCGCCCGAAAAAAATTAAAATCGTTGTATCATTTCCCCCCTTTTTTGAAAAGAGTTTCTTTTGTATTGAAAATGATACGACAAGTTTTTGAAAACTTCGGTTTTGGGAGTCGCCACGCCGTTTTTAGAGGAAAACATTGAAAAACCTATTTTAAGAGATTTTGAGTCCGGGAGTCTGGTTACGTGTTTGGGAAGAACTAGAGAGTTCACCCAACACGCCTCTTTCGAGACTTTCAATCAACATTGGACAATTTTTGGACATTCAAAGTGTGTGTGCAATATGTGTCGATGTGTGAAAAATGCAAATTTGACATTTTCATTGATAATATGGAAGCTGAGTACAACTTGTGAGCCATAAGAGGGGGCCACACCCTTTTACATATTATGATTATCATAACAAGGCAGAAGGTAAGACAATCTGCCCAGAGACTTCCCATGTCGTCCGACACAGGACCTCCTAGGCAGAGGTTGTCGCATGACATAATGTCTCTTGGTCAGATTGTCCTATTACAAAGACCAAGCAATTTCTGTAAATGAAATGACATTTATTCAACTCAGTTTGAAGGTCTAAAATTCAGTTTTGGGATTGACGGGAGTGAACAAAGTCACGATAGACTTTGTCGACACGGATGTCATATGACATAGAGCCTTTGATGTCGTCTATGTCATACGGCGATCCTCTTCCATCAAATAGGTTGCACCCAAACTGAGTTTAGGCACCCAAATAGTGGCTTATGAGCCAGAAGATGCTTAGGTAGGCTTTGAGTCACAAAGGGGATAAACCTAGCAGATCTGAAGTCCAAGAATGGCATTACAGCCTTCTGGGAATCCCATGTCGTATGACACAGGATCTCCCTGGAGACCTATGTCGCACGACATGGGGAGCCTGTTTCAGTGCCCTTCAGTCTGTTTGGTTCCTCCTTTGTTCCCCAAGCAAACCAAGCATATTTATTGATTATAAACAGTAATATAATACTATAATATGGGTATTATTGGAAGATCACATGGCTTTAGTGACCAAATGTGATAAATCACACGTTTTATGGTCACTTTGAAATAGCCATCACTTCCTAACACAATGTAACTAGGCAAAGATTGAAACTTTATTGGTGTGTGTACCACCAAATGTCCAGATCTGAGGTGGGGAGAAGTGAATATTGAAGATTCACTCCTCCACCACCTTTATCATGCAAAATCCCAATTTCTACATGGTATGAGAACAAGTATGCATGCAAGGTATATTTAAAGACTTTATTAAAAGAGGGAGAAAGGTTTAGTGGCTACCTATTGTAGTCCACAAGGTAGAATCACCAATAGTATGGTGTCTACCCCTTCAATCACCAACAAAGGAAGCTTCTTGGAGTCTTGACCTTGAAGTGTGTGTGTGTGTGAGGAGGGAGGTGAGTGTATGTGTATGAGAGAGAGAGAGACTCTATTTGGCAAGAGTTTCCCCCTATTTTACTGATATTGCTCTCAGAATTTTATCCTCACTTTGGCTCTCTTCCTTGCCTCTCTCAAAATGATCAGCCATGCCTTGTATTTATAGGAATCCTGATGGGGCATCTTATGTCGCACGACATAGGCAGTTAAACCGCCTTAGTGGCCCTTGTCGGACGACAGCGTACTCTTTTTGGCCATATTGGGCCGAAAGCTTGGCAGGCCCAATGGACTGATGGGCTGCTGGGATTTTTGGACTAAATATTGCCTTTTAGCAATTATATTAGCCCAAAATATAATCAAAGTGGATCCAAATCATGGGTTCGGATCGGGGTACTCACAGAGCCCCTCGGCAACGTCACTTCCACGGGAAGTGGGGTCGTCAACACAATGAGAATCCCGAGCCGGACACGAACGACGGGGAAAGAGGTGACCAAGATGGTCAAGTGGCTGGGCCTCTTATGAAGAGGATTCCTACGTATCCCGTGGGGGAATCAAGCCAAATCGTAGTTCGTTGAAAATGGGGGGTGCCAATGAAAGGCTATGGGTTTTGTACCCGAAATTGACTGTTCCAAGGGGAGTCACCCCGAAAAAATGTGACTTTTTTCTTTGGGAGTCACCCGCGAATTTGACTGCTTTTTCTTTGGGAAGTCACCCCGCGAACTTGACTATTTTTTCTTTGGGAAGTCACCCCGCGAACTTGACTATTTTTTCTTTGGGAAGTCACCCCGCGAACTTGACTGTTTTTTCTTTGGGAAGTCACCCCGCGAACTTGCTTGTTTTTTCTTTGGGAGTCACCCCGCGAACTTGACTGTTTTTTCTTTGGGAAGTCACCCCGCGAATATGACTATTTTTTCTTTGGGAAGTCACCCCGCGAACTTGACTTTTTCCTTTGGGAGTCACCCGCGAATATGACTGTTTTTTCTTTGGGAAGTCACCCCGCGAACTTGACTGTTTTTTCTTTGGGAAGTCACCCCGCGAACTTGACTGTTTTTTCTTTGGGAAGTCACCCCGCGAACTTGACTTTTTCCTTTGGGAGTCACCCGCGAATATGACTGTTTTTGGTGGGAAGTCACCCTGAAGATGTGACTTTTTTCTTTGGGAGTCACCCGCTGGAAACGTTGACTTTTTTCTTTGGGAGTCACCCGCTGACTGGACTGTGGAAATCTGTACGGTCTTTTCGAACCGGGTAGTTTAAGGCCGTTCTGGGCCAATGTGTGCTGTGTTGGAAATCTGTACGGTCTTTCCGGACCGGGTAGTTTAAGGCCGTTCCGGGCCATTGTGTGGATTGGAAATCTGTACGGTCTTTCCGGACCGGGTAGTTTAAGGCCATTCCGGGCCAATGTGTATTGGAAATCTGTACGGTCTTTCCGGACCGGGTAGTTTAAGGCCGTTCCGGGCCAGATGTGTACTGGAAATCTGTACGGTCTTTCCGGACCGGGTAGTTTAAGGCCGTTCCGGGCCAATGTGTACTGGAAATCTGTACGATCTTTCCGGACCGGGTAGTTTAAAGCCGTTCTGGGCCATATGTGTACTGGAAATCTGTACGGTCTTTCCGGACCGGGTAGTTTAAGGCCGTTCCGGGCCAATGTGACCAAGAGAGGTGGGCATTTGAACCCAAATGAAATGATGATTTTTAATGACAGGCAGTCAACGGGATTTGACCAAGTTGACCAGGGGCAAAAGAGGAAATTACCCCTTCTGGAGCATGGTTGTCGTCCGACAGGGGGGGTCTCCAAGGCAGTTTTAATTAAAACAGTGGGTCGTAAGACAGACCCTAAAAAACCCCCCATTGTCGCCGAGAACACAGAGAGGGAAGGAGAGAAAATTTTGAAAATTCTTCCTCCAATTTGATTCAAATCCAAGATTTTGACAATGCCTCCGCGAGCCGAATTGAGAAGGAACGTACAACAAGTATTGTCCGAGAGACGGAAGCTTGTGGATCGAAACAAGCGAAATAGATTCCCCGAGGGACACAGGCTCTACCCCGGTCTCGACTTTCATACTTCCACCTTGGAGCAGAAGGGGGTAAGTGCTTTAAAAGATTAACCCTTTTTTTTTTAAATTTGATTTCTAGGGTTTTGAGATTGAAATTGGGGGAAATCGCACCCAATGAGGAATTGCATGCTTGGCATGAAGTGCATTTGTTTTGAAAAGATTTTTCCTTTTCTGTTTTTTTCTTCTTCTTGAAAGAATTTAATGATTTTTTGAAAACAATGCGTATGAATGCACACATTGTTGCGAGTATGGTTTTTGATACCTGTGATGTGTTTACCTGCAGACTTTGCGGACCAAGGGGTCCCCTGAGGCTATTGCGACCATATGGGGTCTTCTTCCGGGCTCTTCTGATTTGCCAGACAGTCCTAAGGGACTGGTCTTTGCTGCTGGTCTTGGACCATTTTTCACAGCTGTCGGAGCTTTCGGGGATACGCCGAGGAGCGTGGAGCTTGTGCGAGCCTTTAGGCAATTCTGGTGGGATTCTACCCACACATTCCATCTGTCCTGGGGTGAGGCGACCATCACTCCATATGACTTTACTGCCATCACCGGTCTGCAGTTTACTGAGAGGCCGATCTTTTCTGAGGACCCCGGCGCGCTGAGCCCAGACGCCATTAGAGCCTTGACTGGTATGACCTTTCGCTTGAAGGGCAACGGGGTTCCGCTGGCGGACTTGCATTCTACTTTGACGCACCAGTGTCGTCTTTTTGCCGAGGATGCCGCTACTGCTATCGCCGAGCTGGGCTAGGGCCTTTGTCTGGGCCAGGTTGTCTGACACCCTGTTCTGTAATGCTTCCACGACGGCATTGACCCTTTTGCAGGAGCCTCTTCGTGATTGGAGCCAGGTGTCCACTTTCTCTTGGGGAGAGGCTGGTTTGGCCCAAGTGTATAGGGGCCTTGATGAGGTGAGCAGAGGCAGTGTGACCTCTCTGGATTTTTACCAGACTGTGCTGGAGGTATGCCCTTTGCTTTTTTCGAATATTGACCTCCGTATTTGACTTTTCTGTCATCATTTTTACTATTGCTGCACACTGAGAGTCTTTTGTCTCTGATTTCAGGTGTGGGCCTACGAGGTATTCGGCTGTTATGCCTGGACTATGCCTTAGAGGATTGCAGCAGATTTGTTCCCTGTTATGCGCCGTTGGGCTTTTGGAGCGAGGGAGAGCCGGAAGGTGGACGGGGCAAAGCCCCGTAAGACGGCTTGCTACCATGACATTATGATTGCTCTGAGGGGTACCCCTGTTGGGTTGAGACATTTCCCCTGGCATGGTCGGTATGATGAGGGTTTGATTGGTGCTGCTGCCTTGGTGACCAGGACGCGGAGGCTTTTGATCGGCCTGGAGGGAGATGCCCTTTATTTGGGGGAGAGAGTTAGCAGGCAGCATGGACCTGGTGCGGCTGCTAGTGTCCCTCATGATCCTCCTGAGGGGATATGGCATATTCGGGCCTTGCCTGACTTGGAGCGACTGCGGACCGGCATTGATATTGCTGAGCTTTCTGATGCTGGGGACTATGCCCAATTCGTCTTCACCCGGTTGGTGACTCCTCAGGTTATGGCCGCTAGGAGGGCAGCGGGGATGCAGCTACCGGCACCTCCCCGCTTTTTTAAGTATGAGGCTGGGGGTAGTATTCGCCGCTCCTCTTTTGACATGTCTGAGACTCACCCGCATTTGCGGCTGCCCCGCGGGACCACCTCTGTGAGTGATTTTTTCTTTTTCTGATTCATTCCAGCTTTTAACTGCTTTATTGACTGCTTTTGACTGCTTTTTCTGCTTTCATTGAAAAGGTTCCAACCAAGGCATTTAGGACGGTGGCGAAGGTGCTCACTGGTGCTGTGAAGATGCTGCGCCAATTTCAGAGGAGCGCGGAGCATTGGAAGGGGAAGTGCAGTTCCCGGCCTGGCGATGTAGTACCTCCGAAGAAGAGGCCCAGACCGACCTTTGCTCCTTCCGGTTCACAGGCGGGCGGATCTAGTCAGCAGCCCCAGCCTGATGATGATGATGGCGAGGACGATCCCTACCAGCCCTTCTATTCCACCGAGCCTGAGTGGCAGGGGTATTATGCTAAGCCCCAGCCTTGGGCGCATTATGAGGGCGATGATTCTGACGGCGAGATCCATGAGGTGCCGGAGGGTGGCGGTGATGGCCAGGAGCAGAGCGGCTCCGAGGAGGAGGTGGGCAGCGTCGAGGATGACGACAGCTCCGAGGAGGGTGAGGAGGACGATTCCGAGCAGGAGTGACCAGCTGTGATCCCCTTTTGCCATGCTTCGACTCTTTTTAGGGAGAGAGGAGAAATGCATGTGCTATTTTTGTTCTTTTGGATTGTAAAACAAATATTTTATTGCTTTTGCACTTTGACAAGTACAATATTTGTTTACTTATGTATTTTTGAACTTATATGCACGAGTTCGTCCCAAGAAAGGCACAAAATGGTGGCTTTTGAGTGTGATTGGGTGTTTTTGCGGTTTTTGTACGCATTGGGTGACATTTATGTGTCTGTGGGTGTGTTGGATGTGCCGCATCCTCTCCCGCGGGCTTTATGAGCGAGGGGGAGTGTTTAGGTATGATTTTGTGGTGTTTTGAACAGGTTTGGGTGGTTTTTTGAGCAAGCGTTGGGTCGCTTGGGACTGCTGTAGTTGCTGCTGCTGTTTTTCCTGATGGACCTCTCCATGTCGTCCGACACAGGAGTTCATGGGGCACTTATTTCGCACGACAAAGAGAGTCCTGGGGACAGTTTTCTTGATCAGCAAGCCCCAGCACTTTACAAAAGGCAGACTCGTAAACCACTCATTTCAGCAGTCATATCAGGTGTCAAACTTGCCTTCCACCTCAAAATTAGCCCCAAGATTTGATCTTTGACCCAAAATGGAACATTATGACGACAGATCTAAGACCAAAGAGCGTCAATTTCATTCCGATCTCATAAATCTGACCCGCCATCATCGCGACAACAATAGGAGGATCATTGACCAACGATATGGGTTGAGATGCATTTGGGCATTAAAGGAGTGGGCGGTTGACTGGAATCTTCTCCGAGCCGCATCCAGATACTGGGATTGCGAGAGGCATGTCTTCACCCTCTCATATAATGATCTCACACCCACCATTGAGGAGTTCCGTGCACTGATTGGGGGAGCTGAGCTTAGGGATGTGGTCTTTCCCCGAGATCCGCGACCTTTGGCTGGCGAGTTAGGGCGATTTCTTGGGATTTCATCCCGAGCAGTGTGATCGATCCGATTCTTGACTGTCTTTTGTTGACTCGGCCCAGATAGCCCGATTGGCCGTGTCATGCCCAGTCAAGCATTTGACTCATCTAGCTATGGACATCTTTATGCCGATCATGATCTCCCTATACCGCTTACGTGAGTATGATGGGGTATGCTCCGGCCATTGGGAGTTGTTAGACAGATGCGGGGCTCTCGAGGTACCACACTGACTGAGGTCCGATCCGGGCAGGGGGAGAGAGACATAGTTCCCATTCTGCTGGCAGAGACTTATCATGGGATGGACCGACTGGCTGGAGGGTCAGTGTATATGGGACACGGTAGCCCCAGTCTTTTATCATTGTGGCTCTTTGAGCGGTTGAGACTCATCTCCCCACTACCGGCGGGCGTGACCGCTCCACTGGGTTACGGCAGAGGCGATTGGCTCCCGAGGCTTCACAGATAGGCCGCGGGCGGCGGCGAGGTATACCACCACGGACATTCAGTATTGGGTCCCTGGATGGAGGCTTGAGATTATGAGCGGTAGGCAGGATGGCTCTGCTGTAGTGAGGTTACCAGGACTACACCTCTCATCGTTCAGTATCCCCTTACTTGTTCAGAGGCAGTATGGATACCCACAGCAGGCTGTTGATGGGTTCAGAGAGCAGATGTCTCGGGATACCGTTCTTCTTGACATGACCGATGTCCAGACCCTCAGGTTCTTTACCAGGGCCTTTTCAGGAGCAGCTTTTCCTACTCATACAATGATACGGAAGACCCGGGGGATTACTTATCTGTCCACCAGGTACCTCATCTGGTACAGGGAGCAGATGGGACCAGTCCAGCACACCATTGAGGCATATTGCAGAGGGATCCGAGGAGGAGACCAATCTAGCCTGGAGCTACGCGATGTTGAGGCTCAGGCTGACCCCGACAACGTGACCGATGATCCGGCAGCGGATTTTGAGAGACTCGTGGAGAGGAGAGCCAAAATGAGGGATGACCCTGAAATTATGGCTCGGAGGACAACTCTGAGTGAGGGGAGAGCTACCCAGGCAGTGTTGAGAGCTGCCGGATTAGTTGACTCACCGACTCGTATTATTCCAAAGCCGGGGCGACGGGAGACAGGATTGTTTGGTATGGCTAAGACGAAGACCTCCCGAGGACCAAGGAAGAGGAAGCAGAAGAATGCTAACTCGGGAGTGGGAACGAGCGACTAGGATTTGGTGACCAGTCATTGTATCCCTTGTTGCCGACATAGACAATTTAGATGTACCTTTTAAAAGATATTATTTTTGCTAATGTTAATGAGCCGAGAGTAAACCGTGCTTGAACTCATCAATGAATGTATTAATGTGATGAAAGTTGAAATTACTTCAGAGCTTAATCAAGACACATTTTGGTAATCCCAAATACAACTGTTGACAGGATTTGGTGATTTTTATGATTTTTAGACCGAACCGCGAACGGCTGCCTACGTTCCCCTTTTACAAAATGGACTAAGGGGCTCAGGTCTCCGTAGTTCGACCCAATTAACTTTTGTGTTTAAGAAAGGGATAGATAGAAGGGGGACAAATGGTGCAACCCTGTTTTTTACCTAGACCGCCCGTTTTAGGGTTTTCAGCCTAGTTGGGTATATACTTTTAGCACCGAGCGCGCCCTTAGTTTTGCACGGACTGCCTTTTGAGAGGTTTTCAGTCTCGTCTGGGTACATTATTTTCGCGCTTTTGTTTTTTTTTTTATTTTTGTTTTTTTTTTTTTTTCTTTCTTTTTTTCTTTTTTCTTTTTTTTTATAGAGGGGAAGACTCGATTTAGACGTAATAACGGCGTAATTTGTCGCCGTTCACCGGGTGCATGAAGGGGTTACCATCCAAAATCTGTCAACTTCATTGCTCCGCCAGAGAAGATCTCTTTTACCAGATACGGGCCTACCCAGATTGGAGCCCACTTGCCCAAAGGACTAGACTGATTCGGCGGTTTTTCTTTTAGGACCAAATCACCCACTTTTATATCGCGGGGATGTACCTTCTTGTCAAAGGCCCTAGCCATGCGCTTCTGATAAGCCCGGATGTGCTCCATTGCTTTAAGCCTTCGCTCATCCAGGAGAGCTAACTCGTCATGCCGACTCTGAAGCCATTCTATTTCGTTGACCTCATTTTCAAGGAGAACCCATAGAGAGGGTATCTCTAACTCAATGGGTAGAACGGCATCCATCCCATATGTCAAAGCAAACGGGGTTTCACCGGTGGCAGTTCTTACTGACGTACGGTAGCCCCAAAGTGCTATGTGAAGCTTCTCGGGCCAATCCCGGCTCCTTTCAGCCATTTTCCGGATGATCCTTTCTAGATTATTGTTTGCGGCCTCGACATCACCATTGGTTTGAGGGCGATAAGGGGAGGACTTGTGTCGCTTGATTCTGAATTCTGCGAGCAGTTTGTCGGTGTGTCCCTCGAAATGTGACCCGTTATCTGAGATAATCTCATTTGGAACCCCATATCGGCACAGGATGTTTTCCTTTATGAAACGGGCCACCTTTTTGGAGTTGAGGACTTTGTAGGACGCTGCTTCAACCCATTTGGTGAAGTAATCCACAGCGACCAAAACGAACTCGTGCCCGTTACTGCCGGCAGGAGTTATCTTCCCAATAACGTCGATCCCCCAAGTTGCGAATGGCCAGGGAGTGCTCATGCAGTAGAGATCATGAGGAGGTATATGGTTGAGATTGGAGAACCGCTGACACTTATCGCAAGTTCGCACAAACTGAATACAGTCAGTTTCCATGGAGATCCAATAATAACCCATCCTGAGTATGCTGAACATCAAGGCTCGGGCGTTCATATGTGGTCCACATGCGCCACCATGGACTTCTTCCATGACCTTTCTAGCTTTAGACTTGCTGATGCAGAGTAGAAGTGGGCCTCGGTGCCTTTTCTTCCATAGGTCATCTCCCAGAATAACGTACTATGCAGACAACCTTTTCAAAGCTTGTAAAGTTTTGGCGCGGAGACCTTCTTTTAGTCTACCATCCTTTTCCGTTAGGAATGAAGCTTCGCCATGTTTAAGGTACTGAAAGATCTGATTGTACCACAAGTCATCGACCTTTTCTAGCTCGATCTGGCAACAGTAGGCGGGATTCTCGCGCCTCCCAACCCTGAATGGTTTTACTGATTTTCCCTC
Organism: Adenophora triphylla var. japonica; assembly: GCA_022495995.1. NCBI lineage: Eukaryota > Viridiplantae > Streptophyta > Magnoliopsida > Asterales > Campanulaceae > Adenophora > Adenophora triphylla. The sequence goes on along the minus strand of JAFEMH010000464.1, from coordinate 253,754 downwards.
TGGGATTTCCACCAGAGAGGCCAAAGTGGCCAGGGCATCCGCGAACCTGTTCTTGTCCCGGGGTAGGTAGTGGAACGTGACCTCCTTGAATTGGTCGATCAGATCCTCCATGTAGGCATAGTACATTTGCAAGTACTGGTCCACGGTTCTCCACTTATTGGATACACGATTGATGATTAGGCGAGAGTCTCCGTACACCTCCAACTTTTCGACATTTCGTTCCAAGGCCGCCTCGAGGCCGGCTATGCAAGCTTCATACTCCGCGGCATTGTTAGTAGCCGGGAAATTCAACTTGATAGCGATGGGGGTGTGCACATCCTTTGGATCAACCAACACCATGCCGATACCATTGCCCCTTTTGTTGGCGGCACCGTCGAAGAACAAGCTGCCGGCGGCTGTACCCTCTATCACGAAGATTCCATCGTCAGGCTGGGGTTCGAACTCGGGCTCTTCGAGCTTGGGAAATGCCGGATGATCCGACTGAGCTTGGCCTTTGATTGCCTTGCGGGTTACGAACTTGATATCAAATTCGGCTAGGAAGAATGACCATTTCGCAAGCCTTGATGACAGAGAAGACTTTCCGAACAGGCACTTGATGGGAACCATCTTTGACACTAGGTGTCTTGTATGCGCCGGGAGGTAGTGTCTCGGTTCTTTGACCACCCATACCAAAGCTGCACGGAGTTTTCTCTAAAGCGGAGTAGTTTAACTCACAGCCCTGAAGCTTTCGGCTGACGAAGTATATGGCATTTTCCACCTTTGAATCCGGCTTTTCTTGTGCGAGCATGGCTCCAGCAGCCGTATCTGTGACTGTTAAGTATAGCAACAAGGGCTTGTCCTTATGTGGAGGACACAAGATTGGGGGATGGACCAAGTAGGCCTTGATCGTCTCGAAGGCAGTTTGACACTGTTCGTTCCACTCAACCTCCTGATTCTTTACGAGCGGCTTGAAGATCGGCTCACAGATAGAGGTTAGCTGATGGATGAATCGGCTAATGTATTGGAGACGGCCCATGAAAGCCTTCACCTCCGTGACGGTCGTCGGGGGCTTCATCTCCATGATGGCTTTGATCTTTCTTGGATCGGCTTCAATCCCTCGCTCTGTGACCATGTATCCCAGAACCTTTCCTCGGACTACGCCAAAGGTGCATTTTGCTGGGTTCAACCTCATTTCATGCTCTCGCGGCGGTTGAAGAACTTCCTTAGGTCGATCAAGTCTTTGTCCATCGATCCCTTGGAATGAATAATCATGTCATCAACATAGACTTCGATCTCCTTGTGGATCATGTCATGGAAAAGTGCGATGGCCTTTCATTTGGTAAGTGGCACCGGCATTCTTCAGCCGAAGGGCATAGCGTATAGCGAAGGTTCCCAAGGACTGGTGAAGGAAGTCTTTTCTGATCTTCTTCGGCAACTTTAATGCGATTGTAACCCGCAAAACCATCCACGAATGATTTGACTTCGTAGGCGGCGGTAGTGTCTACCGAGGTCGATATTGGGCAAGGGAAAGTCGTCCTTCGGGCTAGCTTTGTTTAGGTCTCTGAAGTCCACGCACACCCTGACCTTGCCATTCGACTTGGTAACTGTTACTATGTTGGTCAACCACTTGGGGTATTCGACCACTCTGATGAAACCCACTCTAAGCAGCTTCTCTATCTCCTCTTTGACTTGGAGGGACCATTACGGCTTGATCCGGCGAAGTTTACGCTTGGCGGCCCGGCTTCGGGTCGGGGATTCGGTTCTCAACAGTTGAGGTATCCAACCCGGGCATGTCCTTGTAGGACCAGGCAAATACGTCTACATATTCTTTAAGCAGATCAATGAGGGCTTCTCGTTCTTCCCCGGTGAAGAAACTGCCAATCTGTGTCTCTTTGGGCTCTTCAGTAGTTCCCAAATTCACCGTAGTTAATACCTCATCGGCAGCTTGGGCCCGATTATCGTCTCGGTCAAAAACCTACTTTATATTATCATTTAAAAAGTTTTCATCTAAAAGGTATGTGTCCTCTTCAAATGAATCATTATTAACCACTTTTAAGTCATTAAGATTTGTCTTAGTTAACTTATCATTTGTTAAGGTGGAAATTAAGGGATACGCAGAAAGGTCGACCATTTCATTCAATGCAAAAGGGAAGACAGAGTTAACGACACGGTGATTATCATCAACCGTGAGAGTATCAGACCTATCTAGAGACTCAAATTCGATAGAAAAAGACTCTGAGGACTGACTCCGGATTACAGGGACAGACTTAGACTCTGATACACCAGGACGAGGGGTCAGCCCGAGCTTTTCCATCATAATCTCCCGGCTGGCGATCGGTCCCTTGAAGGAAGCCCAATTCCGGAGCGGCATCTCTGAGGTGCTGACAAAGGTGCGTGGATCAATCTCTTTATCCCCGTCAAACTCGATCACTGATACGTAATCTTCCCCCGTCGGAAAATCAACCATAGGTACATAATCATCCCCGGTCAGAAGGTCAACCATGCTGAAGGGTTCTTTAATGCTGACCACTGTCATTGGCGGTGTCTCTTCACTTAAATCAATCAACGGTGCTTCCATCAGTAGATCAGCCCCGGCTATTTCTGATAAGTCTGCTTCTTCGAATAAAGCTGCGATGTCTTTGTCCATATCGAGCTCGGCGCTAACATTGTCCCCACGAATGACGATCAATTCTCCATTTTGGACAAACTTGACACACTGATGCAAGGTTGAGGCGATCCCATTGATCTGGTGTAGCCATGGTCTTCCTAGCAGAGCGTTAAAGGCTGCTGGGATATCAAGGACCCAAAATTCTATGGGTATCATCTTCTTACCGAACCAAAAATCTAAAGTAGCAATCCCGAGTATCGAGCGTGACGTCGAGTCGTATGCTTTAATCGTGAGGGAGGAAGGCTTCAAATCTGTGGGCTTGATTCCGAGTAGGCCCATGGTCCTTGCTGGGAGGATATTCATCCCAGACCTGTTGTCAATTAAAACCCGTGGAAGCCGCTGTTCATTTGACTGGATCGTGATGAAGAGGGGCTTGTTATGATTAGCCCCGAATTGGGGAAGGTCAAGGTCTGTGAAGGTTATCAGGCAGCGAGGGCTACTACTTTCAGAGCCCAGTGATCCTTCTTTTTCATTTTCATCGTCATGCAGTAATCCTGGACTCTTCTTGTAATGCTCGGTGCTTGAGATGATTGTAGCACTCTGTGTCGGGGGAATATCGGACATTGGGCCAGCGTCCAAAGCCTCCCTTAGGGCTGAGATGCACTCGGGGAAAGTGACTTCCCAGTTGGTAATTCGGAAAAGGACCGTTTCTTCACCATCGGGTGGGCTTGACTTGATAATGGTTACCTTTTCTTCTGAGAGGATGGGATTTAGTCTCCCTTCTTTTAACAATTCTTCAACCATCTGTTTGGATTGGACTCCTGAAGATCCTTTCCCCAAAGCATGATAGGCGGTATTGAATTCTATGATATCCACATACTCAGCTCCGGCAAAATCCATTGCTCTCATGTCTTCGGTCACATAGTCGTCTTCCGAGACTTCTCTCATTTCCTGACTGTCGATTTCCATTTCATCGTACACCATTTTCCTCTCGCTTTTGCAGGTTGGGCAACCGCAAGTGAAAGATTGACAATGTCCATTCTCTTGGCCTGACGTCGGAGTTTGGGATACCTGAGTCCAAGTGAGAAGTGCTCGGGATCCATTTCCGGATATTGGGGCAACCAAGAAGGCATCGTGTGGGTCCATTGGTATGAATGCAACGGGAGTGGCTTCTAAATCCATAACCCTTTTGAGAGATTCCAGGCATTCATCATGCTCGAGAGGTTCGACAGTGACTCTTACAGTTGTGATGTCGTCCGATGCAGGGGAAGAAGAAAGGGATCTGACGACGTTTACGAATTCGTCATCTGTTGAAGGCTGGAAACCTGCTTTTTCAGCTAGCGTAACAATGAACTGTTTCCACTCACCGATTAATTTTCCATAAGGGACATTGTGTTCCAAGATCTCGAACTCATACTCGTCTTTAGATGGGTCGAGTTGTTCATCACCCTCTGGGGTGCTTGGGCACTGGCCACAGTGGCATCTTGAGAAATACTCCTCATAGGGGTCGGTTTCCATTGACACTTGATCTATATTTACTGGTGATCCTGCGTCATCACTGTCTGACAACCACCCGTTATGCCTTGATCCCATGTGGTTGCTCCTGGCGTTGCTGTCTTGAACTGATTCTGGGCTAGAGATTTCGATTGACTCTTCGCTCTCGTTGTCATCATTATTAATGATGTCATCGGGACTGTCATCCCATACTCCTCGAATTTCGGCTAAGAGAGAACGCCGATCGTATCTGAAAGGGGAGGATGGGCATGTGCAACAACAGAGATTGTCGTAGGCCTCCATGGCTGGAAAAGGTGATTGCGAATCAGCTTCTCCTCCTAAAAATTGCGGGGGAAGAGTGAGAGGGGGAGGTATGTACTTGACTCCGGGTAGAATATAGAAACAATCTTCCTTCTCTGACTCTTCATCCTTACTGTCTTCAGGGTCGTATCCGGTCCATCCGAGAGCCAGTTTACAGAGATGTATTGATTCAAGGTGGGCTTCGGCCTCCTTACTAATGAGTCTCAACACAGATGCTCGTCTGAAGCTCTCTTGCTCGATCCTTTTTGATTGTTCTAGCCACCTTGTGTAAATGACTTTCTCGTGATTTGATCTGAACAATCCCAATTTCATAGTATCGGCTTCCTTTCCTTCTGAGAAATAACGATCTTCATATTCTTGCAAGAAACGGCTAAAATGAGACCAGGGGGGATTGGTTTGTTCACTGCTTTCAGAGCTGAGAGGGAATCCAAATCTGACATCCTGCCCCGCATCCTGACCTTGATCTGGCCCTACACCCTGACTGACATTCTGATTCTGAGCTGGATCTGCATTCGGACCCAAACTTGCTGAACCCTGCGAATCTGCCATTTCTGAGACTGCTGAGAACGAATCCCTGACTGGAGAAAGACTGATTAACCGACCGCCTGGAACTCTGACCCAACACTTGCTCGCTGAAAGAGGGGAGAGAACGGTTTTAGGTAGGGGAGAGAATAGGCTGAGGACGGACTCATGCATATGCTCTTTTTTCTTTTATATATATATTTTTTTTGTTTTTGTTTAAAAATGATTTTTATTAATCCTAGGAATGGTTGGAAAAGGGGGAAACCTTCTTTTTCGCATTCTACGCTATTCCTAGATTAGTGGGTTTCGTCACTACGTCTATAGACCCCCTGTATTCCACCTGTATTGCACCTCCGGGACGGACAATCCCGGTAGAGGTCCTATAGGGCACGTGTAACCCACCGACCGAAAGGGAGAACGAACCTATGGGCATACGAGCCAAAACATGTCAAACTCGGGGTTTTCAAAACCAAGTCCAAGTCAACGTCTAAACTCGGGAGGAGAGAGGGTCGAGCGTACGTTTGAACGTACGAGACCGCAATGACCTCTCCTCCTTTCGAGTTGGAAATCTGGCATGGCCTCTCGTCACTTGGTGGCAGAATTTTCGGCATAACTCTCGTTAGTATGCGTTAAGAAATCGACATGGTCCCGTGTTGACACATGTCGAGAACGCGTCATGACTTCTCACGAAGCCACGCCGAGAAATCGATATGTACCTACGTCGAGATATGTAGAGATCTTAACGTGTACTTACGTTTGAATTATGTCGTGATTCCGACACGAAGGGGGGAGAGTATGCCAAGGTTTTCAAAGACGAAGCATGACTCAGACTTTGTGAGAAAATTTTGAAAAACCGAGTTTAAAATGTTTTGAAAAGTATTGGCCAAAAACCAACCGGTCACGGTAGAAAGTGTGTCACGGACAAGTGTTGGCTGACTCACTGGCTAGGAGGACTTTAGGCGCTCAAACGTCAGCGAAACATGTCACTTTTCGCGATGCCGTACGTACACTCCCGGGTTCTAACTCTATGTACGGGTAGAGTGCGAGTAGTGTGAAGGTATTTTCTAGGAAAAATATTTTTTTGCTTTTTTGCAAAAGGTTTTTTTTTTATGTGTTTTTTTTTTATGCAGTATGCAAAAGAAAAACAAGAGAATGAGTCAAAGCATGACAAAAGGGGACTGCCCCAAATGTCAGAATTTACCAGTAGCTGTAGTCCAGCGTCATCCTGCCCTGTTCTGATCAACGGGAAGAGCAAATTGCAAAGGGGGAAGCCCCGGCTTCCAATAGTACCACATACCAAAGCATGGCAAGGTGCATTTGAGCACACAAAATGACACATATGTACACACAAGGTGAATGTCGAAATTGTCCAAGTTGATTTGAAGAAAGTTAGACTCTCTTAAGAAAAACTTTTCTCTTTTTTCAGAAAATGGAAGAATGATACTGGTACGTGGGATTGTTAGACCACCATTTATCCCAAGCCCCGGGTTAGGGAGCGATACAGGAAGGTTAGTGGTTTCCACCTATATACCAAGTATCGTCTTCATTTTTTTTTAGAACAAAAAGTTTTTCAACGGTCCCCAGCGGAGTCGCCACTAAATGAACGCTCGCCCGAAAAAAAATTAAAATCGTTGTATCATTTCCCCCCTTTTTTGAAAAGAGTTTCTTTTGTATTGAAAATGATACGACAAGTTTTTGAAAACTTCGGTTTTGGGAGTCGCCACGCCGTTTTTAGAGGAAAACATTGAAAAACCTATTTTAAGAGATTTTGAGTCCGGGAGTCTGGTTACGTGTTTGGGAAGAACTAGAGAGTTCACCCAACACGCCTCTTTCGAGACTTTCAATCAACATTGGACAATTTTTGGACATTCAAAGTGTGTGTGCAATATGTGTCGATGTGTGAAAAATGCAAATTTGACATTTTCATTGATAATATGGAAGCTGAGTACAACTTGTGAGCCATAAGAGGGGGCCACACCCTTTTACATATTATGATTATCATAACAAGGCAGAAGGTAAGACAATCTGCCCAGAGACTTCCCATGTCGTCCGACACAGGACCTCCTAGGCAGAGGTTGTCGCACGACATAATGTCTCTTAGTCAGATTGTCCTATTACAAAGACCAAGCAGTTTCTGTAAATGAAATGACATTTATTCAACTCAGTAAAGACACTATTTGAAGGTCTAAAATTCAGTTTGGGATTGACGGGAGTGAACAAAGTCACGATAGACTTTGTCGACACGGATGTCATATGACATAGAGCCTTTGATGTCGTCTATGTCATACGGCGATCCTCTTCCATCAAATAGGTTGCACCCAAACTGAGTTTAGGCACCCAAATAGTGGCTTATGAGCCAGAAGATGCTTAGGTAGGCTTTGAGTCACAAAGGGGATAAACCTAGCAGATCTGAAGTCCAAGAATGGCATTGCAGCCTTCTGGGAATCCCATGTCGTATGACACAGGATCTCCATGGAGACCTATGTCGCACGACATGGGAGCTGTTCAGTGCCCTTCAGTCTGTTTGGTTCCTCCTTTGTTCCCCAAGCAAACCAAGCATATTTATTGATTATAAAGAGTAATATAATACTCTAATATGGGTATTATGGGAAGATCACATGGCTTTAGTTACCAAATGTGATAAATCACACGTTTTATGGCCACTTTGAAATAGCCATCACTTCCTAACCCAATGTAACTAGGCAAAGATTGAAACTTTATTGGTGTGTGTACCACCAAATGTCCAGATCTGAGGTGGGGAGAAGTGAATATTGAAGATTCACTCCTCCACCACCTTTATCATGCAAAATCCCAATTTCTACATGGTATGAGAACAAGTATGCATGCAAGGTATATTTAAAGACTTTATTAAAAGAGGGAGAAAGGTTTAGTGGCTACCTATTGTAGTCCACAAGGAAGAATCACCAATAGTATGGTGTCTACCCCTTCAATCACCAACAAAGGAAGCTTCTTGGAGTCTTGACCTTGAAGTGTGTGTGTGTGTGAGGAGGGAGGTGAGTGTGTGTGTATGAGAGAGAGAAAGACTCTATTTGGCAAGAGTTTCTCCCTATTTTACTGATATTGCTCTCAGAATTTTATCCTCACTTTGGCTCTCTTCCTTGCCTCTCTCAAAATGATCAGCCATGCCTTGTATTTATAGGCATCCTGATGGGGCATCTTATGTCGCACGACATAGGCAGTTAAACCGCCTTAGTGGCCCTTGTCGGACGACAGCGTACTCTTTTTGGCCATATTGGGCCGAAAGCTTGGCAGGCCCAATGGACTGATGGGCTGCTGGGATTTTTGGACTAGATATTGCCTTTTAGCAATTATATTAGCCCAAAATATAATCAAAGTGGATCCAAATCATGGGTTCGGATCGGGGTACTCACACTCATCGCCCATTTTGATCTGGTTGTAGTCGACGAAAGACTTGATCTCGTAGTTGGTCGTGGTGTCTACCAGCATGTTAATATTAGGCAGAGGGAAATCGTCCTTTGGGCTGGCTTTGTTGAGATCTCTAAAATCAACGGAATATCGGACTTTTCCGTTAGCCTTGGTGACTGTTATGATGTTGGAGAGCCAGGTGGGATATTCAATGATCCGGATGAATCCCGCTTTGAGCATCTTCTAAATTTCTTCCTTTACTTGTAACGACCATTCGGGCTTGATCTTACTCAGCTTTTTCTTTACTGGCTTGAATACAGGGTCTAACGGTATCCGGTGCTCCACTATGGAGGGATCGAGGCCGGGCATATCCTTGTAAGACCATGCAAACACGTCCATGAATTCTCTGAGTAGTTCAGTCAGGGTTGCTTGTTCGGCATCATTGAAGAAACTGCCAATTTGCGTCTCTTTGGGCTCTTCTGTAGTCCCCAGATTCACACGAGTTAAAACCTCCTCGGCAGCTTGGGCTCGGTTTTCCTCTTTCTCGACAACCTGCTTAAAGATTTCTTTAATGTATTGTTCGTTTAGTGTGTCTTCATCTTATCTAGTGAATCATTATTAACCGTTTTTAAGTTATTAGTTAATTTATCATTAGTTAAAGTGGCAATCAGGGGATACTCGGAAAGGACGATCATTTCATTCAGAGCAAAAGTAAGTACAGCATTGGCTACAATTTCGTAGTCTTCTGGCGTAAGGCCATCAGACGAATCTAGGGACTCAAATTCGACGACAAGAGACACAGAGGACTTGAGATAGGTGGACACAAGGGGACGAGGGACCAATCCAAGCTTTTTGATCATCTCCTCTTTGCTCGCGGATGGACCAGAGAGAGTCTCCCAATTCTTCAGGGGCATTGTAGACTGCATGACCATGGCTCGGGGATCTGACAATTTCTGTCCTCCCGCTTCAATTACCGCAATCATTTCTTTCACTGAACTCAGGTCGATCAGGTCTGGAATTTGTACCTCTTCCCTAAACATCTGCTGCATGACGGGACCATCCCATTCATCTAGAGATAACTCTGGAGTCTTGGCTTTCGGTATGACCAGTTCAAACTCAGCTTTTGTGGCCTCTTCGACAGTCGGGATGACCTCATTGAGCTTCTCAAACTGCATTATGAACTCTGGCACTCCTTTGAAAGTATACTCACTTTTCATGGTGGTAGTAGCCCCAGGTATATTGGGTAAATCGAGAAACATTCTTCGAACAGGGTTGGCTTTGGTTCCCCTGAACTTGCTATTATTCTCTTGTAGTTTCAACCAGTCTTTAGTAGGAGTGGGCACTTTGACTGCGGCGTTGTCCACCTGCGGAGCGCCCTTTACTAAGTAGTCAGTCATGTCGAGACTGAAAGGGAGAGATTTAGGACCACCGTAAGGGATCTTTTTTGCAGCAGCCTCCCTCCTCTTCCGAGCAATTTCCTTTTCTTTCGCAATCTCATACCCCAGGCCGTGGCGAGTTTTCTGTTCCTACACCTCAATGACCTTGTGAGTCCCTTGTAGGCGTTTCCCAAGACCCAGACTAGGCAGGTAGTTCATCTTTCTCATCATCCTCATGATGGGAGGAATTTTGTCCCGAGTGAAAGTCAGATCCACATTGCAAACATGAACTTTAGGAGATTCGACTGTGAAGCCAGTTAGCATGAAGCCATCTTCATCATGCTTGATCTCCAGGATGGGTATTCCACCCGTGTCAGTGCCCTCTAGAGTAACTAGGTCGCCGTAAATGGTTGTTAGAGCCCCATCTGAAACGAACTTCACACACTAATGAAGGCTTGAAGCGACTCCATTAACTTGGGATATCAATGACCTGGAATTCTACAGATATCATCTTCTTACCAAACCACAGGTTCAAAGTAGCAGCCCCAAGTACTGTACAAGACGTTGAGTCATAGGCCTTGACTGTAAGGGAGGAGGGCTTCAGGTCTGTGGGCTTGATGCCGAGCAGTCTCATGATATTTGCTGGGAGGATGTTCATTCCAGACCCATTGTCGACTAGGACCCGAGGGAGGCGTCGTTCATCTAGCTGGACCGTAATGAAGAGAGGTTCATTATGATCGGCTCTGAACTAGGGGAGATCGAGGTCTGTGAAGGTGACTATGTTTCCGTAATGGATGTTCCCAAGTCGTCATGGGTGGCATCAATAGGAACCAGGGTGCGGGCCAGACTTTCCTCCAATTTCAGCTTGTGGGGATAAGATGAGGTGAGTAAGGACCATAGAGATATGTTGGCTTGAGTTTGCTTCAACTGAGTGAGCACGGGATCCTCTTTCTCGGGGACGGGAGTTTCAGCTGTCTTGGCATAAGGATTACGATTCACCCTGGGTGCCTGATCTGCTAACTTCTTTTCTGTCTTGGGATTACCCTAGTGGATTTTCCCAGATCTGGTTAACATGTTCACTTCTTTCTCCGGCTTATCTGTTCCTTCTTTACAGGATTCTTTCAATCCTGCTAGGGTCAACGGAGGAGCTTGCTTGGCTACTGGCCACTGGCTCTGACTGATTCTGTTACAAGTTTCTCAAAGCTTGGCAATAGTGAGGGGCTGAGCTTGGGGATAGTGAGTATTACTGTCTTCTGACTGGGCAGCCTTCCGAATTGCTTCCCAAGTTACAGGTTTCTGAACTAAGGAATGTGTCGTCGTTCCTTGAATGGCCCACAGGGCTAAGGCCTCTTCTGATTCATCCTCATCCTTGTGATCATGGTCTATATTGTCCAAAGCTTGTTTGAGCTTGCCCATAGTTAACATGCTGCAGGAACTATTACCTCCAGGGCTTGGTGGCTTCTCCCCTTCGTCTCCAGCTTTATACAGCAGTCCTAGCTACCTTTAATAATACTCAGCACTAGAGATCACTATGGCGTTCTGTATGGGAGGAACATCCGATATCATGCCGGTGTCCAGGACCTCTCTAAGAGCTGTGTTACACTCGGGAAAAGTGACTTCTTCCCTGGTAATCCTGACAAGGATTGTTACTTTGCTTCCAGGTGGGCTTGATCTGACAATGGTTACTTTTTCATTAGGGAGGATAGGGGCCAGTCTTCCTTTCTCTAGCAGATTTTCAACTATCTGCTTAGATTGGATGCTCAAGAATCCTTTCCCCAAAGAATGTTAAGCAGTGTTGAACTCCACGACATCTACACATTCAGCCCCGGGAAAATCCATGGCTTTCATATCTTCGGTCACAATGTCGTCCCCTGAAGTTTCTTCAATTTTCAGGCTATCAACTTCCATCCAATCGTACACCTTTTTCCTTTCGCTTTTGCAAACCGGGCAACCACAAGTGAAGGATTGACAATGCTCGTTCTTATGGCCCAACACAACGGCTCGTGATACCTGAGTCCAAATGAGGAGCACTCGGGGTCCGTTTCCGGGTATCAGGGCTATCAAGAAGGCGTCATGCTGGTCTGTATTATGAAGGCAACCGGAGTGGCTTCCAGATCCATAACCCTTTTTAGCGATTCCAGGCACTCATTGTACTTGAGAGGTTTAGTAGTGACTCTCAAAGCCATAATGCCGTCAATTCTAGGGGAGGAACAAAGGGATCCAATGACATTTTCAAACTCATCGTCTGCCGGAGGCTAGAAGTTTCCTTTTTCGACCAGTGCTTCAACGAAATTTCTCCGTTTGCCTACTAGTTCTCCGTAAGGGACATTGTGCTCCAGAATCTCAGATTCATATTCTTCTTCAAATGGGTTGGGCTCCTCCTCATCCTCCAATGTATTCAAGGTTGGGCAGTGGCTACAATCGCATCTTGAGAGGGGCTCAACATCGAGGTCAGTTTCCATTGATTCATCATTTGTATTTTCTGGCGGTCCTTCGTCGTCACTGGCTGACAACCACCCATTGTTTCGGACGTTCACGCGGTCATTTTTGGCGTGGTCATTCCAAACTGATTCTGGGTCTTGGGCCTCAGTTGATTCTTCGCTTTTGCCGCCATCACTGGAGTCATCATCCCATGCTACCTGAATTTCGGTTAAGATAGAACGCCGATCGTTGCTATCAAGGGAAGATAAGTATGTGCAACCACATAAATCGTCGTAGGCTCCCAATGCTGAAAGCGGCAATTGCGACTCAGCTTTTCCTCCTAGGAAATGTAGGGGAAGAGTGGGAGGTGGCAGTACATATTCGACCCCAGGTAGGATGTAGAAGCGATTCTCCTCATCTGATTGTTCACCTTCGCTGCTATCAGGACTGTATTCGGCTTCTCCCAGAACCATTTTGCAGAAGTGTATCAGTTCGAGGTGTGCTTCAGCCTCTTTACTAATATGTCCCAATACAGGCGCCAGCCAGAAGCTCTCTTGTTCAATCCTCCTTAAGTACTCTAGCCATCTCGTGTAAATGGTCTTCTCATAGTTCGATCTGAATAGCCCCAGTTTTCCAGTGTCAGCTATTTCTCTCTCTGAGAAGTAGCGAGCTTCATATTCCTGCAGGAAGCTACTAACGTGGGACCAGGGAGGATTAGTCTGTTCATCTTCCTCAAGGCTGGGAGGGGATCCGAATTCAGGATCATCGACAAAGTTATTCATGGGCACTTGGGGGTCCTCATTTGCTTTCTCGGTTAGCTCTTCTGGGCACGTTTCTTGAATAACATCCAGATTTTCCCTGGCATGAGAAGGCTCTCCAATTTCAATCATGTTCACCCTATTGTTGTTCCTAGGGAATGGATTGTTGACTGTATTGGGCCCTTCAGGTACCTCCAGCTTACCCTTTTCAATTAACCCTCGTATGGCCTTCTTCAGAGTTATACAATCGTCAGTAAAGTGGCCGTGGTACTGATGGAAAGCACAGTGTTTAGTAGTGTCCAAAGGGATGTTGGGGTCCTTAGGCAGATAATTGTCCATAGGCCGAATCAGGCCCTCTTTGACCAGTCCTCTGAAAACTTCGCTCAAAGGCATCCCGAAGTTACTGAACTTTATATTATGAGGTTTGGGCATCTCGACTTTCCTTGGCATGAAAGGAGTGGCATTGTTGCAATTCTGACCAGCAAAGTTAATTGCTTCTTTGCCCTTGGGCTGGGCAGGAGCAGGATTAGAGGTAGTGGCTCGGTACCGGAAAGTAGGGGCAGTGGCTTGTTGCTGATTGTAAGTCTTCTCAAATTTTGCCCCAGAGTTAACCATGGCATGCATATCTAGATAGGGGAAAATGCTGAGGGATGCTTTTAAGTGAGGCTTCAAACATGACTGAAAGATGTCCAACTGTTCTTCATCAGAAGAAGGGATGGTCATTTCACTCAACTTAAGGTTCCAACGTTCGTAAAAATCACCGATGTTCTCATCAGGGCATTACATAGTTGTTTGCAAGTATACCCGATTCGTCTCCCATTCCAGGTTGGCTTTGTATTTTTCGGTGAAGGCGTTGGTGATCTGTTCCCAAGTGGCCCTGGACTCGGGTTTCAACCGGAAGAACCACTTTAGAGCCCCCAAATTTAAGGAGAGGCTGAAGTAATCAACCAACTGCTGATTTGTGCACCCTTTGGCTTTCATGGCTAGGGTGTAGGTGTCAAGGTGGGTCTTGGGGCAGGCAGTTCCATCAAACATTTCTAAGTTAGGCATCACGAACTTGTGGGGTAGAGGCACAATAGAATTAGGATATGTGGGCCAGAGGGCAGCCTTCTTTCCTGTCAGATCGGCGATCTGCGCTTTCATTTCCTTATGCTGTTCCATGAACCAAGCCAGATGAGGGTCCAGTGGTGGAGCCAGAGCGTTCAAACCAGTGACCGAGCTGGAGAGAGGCATTACCATTGGCGGCACACTGGTGGAAGGGATGCCAGGGCCCGAGGCGTAACTGTAAACCTGCTCTTGGCCTAAATTACCCTGGGGAGCATAAGTAGGAGCCTGGGTAAAGGGATAGAACCCAGCGGCCTGCTGCTGATTTCCAATGGGCAAAGAGGGTGGTGGAAAACCAGAAGTGGCCGGGTAGCTTGGGTTCCCGAGGTGAGACTCATAGGGAAACATAAATGCGGGTTGTGGTCCTTGGTTGTTGAACTGCATGCCTGGCTGAGGTGATGGTGTATAATCGGGAGGATACTATGGTCCTGGTGATTCTGATGAGACTGGGATGGGGGCTTGCTGACCCATAGGACCTTGGGTGAGGAACGGGTTTGTGGAGGCTGGTGAGGCGTCGGGAGCTACTGGACCGATGCATTTCGAGGAGGGATACCCGACCGCCTGTCCTAAACCAAGCCGTAGCGCGGCATTCAGCATTGTTGCGGCACTCGAACTGTTGTGTGAAGGCCTGCATCGATCGGTTCCCAGGCTCGCGGTGGGATCCCAACTTGCTGCAGCATTCCAAGGTACCCCCAACCATAGGAAGACATTCCATACTGATTTTGCCCCCACTGAGGGACTGCAAACTGGCTTGTCCCGCTGGACTGTATGGGGCCACTGGATTGAGGCTGAGGAGATGGCTGACCCATAGTTCGAGGAGCAAGGGCTCCAGCAGTAGCGCCATAGGAGGCTGGTGGTGGCATTCTGGTGTAGTCAGGGCGACCGAGAGTGGGATTAGGGTCCTCTTCATCCTCCACGGTGAAAGTGCCATCGGAGTGGAAACTGGCAGCCAAACCGTGGCTCCTAATAGCCTCTAGAAGGCTGTTCATCTGAGCTTCCTATCGCAGTCTCATCTGTTCTTCCAATTGATTCCACTGATGTTCTGTCTGAGGAGTCTCGGGAGGCGGAGTGGCATTGTCCCCATTGTTACCAGCTGATGTAGACATTCTAAAAGCCGTAGTTGAAGCGAACGATGAAGCTGACGACGCGCTTGATTCTTCCCAACTGACCAGACGGTGAACCGATGTCCATACCCAAGCTTTCCGAGGTGCTGCGGGAGGAAGATATAAGGGAGGTTCAGACTTTGGGAGTTGAAAAAGGGGGTAGGTGTTTGGGCTCAGGGCTCATGCAACATGCAGTTATTGGTTCAAATTTACTTAAAACGTGTTTTCTTAAACCCTAAGTGGTTGGAAAAGATTGTTCTTTTTTTTTTTTACTACACTGAGTCCTGGATCAGTGGGACCCATCACTACGCCTACGGACCCTCAACCTGTAACCTCGAACAAGGGTTCCATAGGGCAAGCGGGTCCCACCGACCGAAGAGGAAAACGGACCTAAGGTCTGGCGGATCATGAAGTCTTAACGCGCATTCGATGTAAATTACCGGCAAAGCTACCGTCGAGGGTCAAGATCGAGTTAAGGTGCCTGACGAAAAGTTGGCATGACCTTGACTGATAATTGTCCACAAAAATCATGACTCGTCGTTGGTTAGGCGGTAATTAAGCATGGATTGGGCGTTAATCCTTGATGACTCGGTGTCATACCGGGAGCCGGTGCATAAATCGTGCGAGTCAAAGTCAAAATCCAAGCCCCAGCCAAGATCTAGTCAAGGTTCATGACGGAAAACCGGCATGGCCTCGACTGATTTAGGTCCACGGAGGATCTTGACTCGGCACGTTGACTAGGGTTTGACCGACACGAGGTATACACTGACACGGTCTGACACGGACCAGACTAAAAAAACCAACCAAGTCTCGGACAAAATGTGTGTCACGGACAAGTTCAGGGTCGACACGAGGGTAAACCAATGACTGTTTGGGTCGTCCCGTGCTCGCACTGAGAGGCGTAGTAAGGCCTCCCAGGCTGCTACTGATATTTCCCGGGTTAAGGACGAAGTGTGCAGTGTACGGTCAACGTGCGCGTAGTGTGCGGCAGTCTAAATTCCTTTTTTGAATAAAAACAGAGATTTTCAAATGTGTCTTAAAGGCATGATGCATGTAAAAGATATTTTTTTTTGAAATGAGACCAGTACGTGGCGTTGTTAAACCATAATTTATCCCAGGCTCCAATAATGAAGTGTTTAACGGGAAGGTTAATGATTTCCAGCCTTTATACTAAGAATCATTTTTTTTTTGAAAGCATGTAAACACATAAGCACATAAAATTTGAACAGTTAAAGAAATTGACCCGACAGTCAAAATTTTGACTTTCCCGAGACGATAAAACAGATAGCAATGCATAATGGGAAAACACATACACACACAAAAACAAAAGTTTCAAGTGTTGGGACAGAAGCTTGACCCACAAAAGCTTTTTTTTTTTTAGAAAAACAAGTTTTATTTATTATTCAAAAACGGTTTTTTTTTGTAAAAGAAAAAAACTTACTTTTCCCCAGCGGAGTCGCCACTGTGATGTACCCGATTTTTGGCGCCCAACGAAAAACTTGGGAAGTTTTCGAAAAGATTTTTTTTGTAGTGGGTTTAATCTTTTATCGGACTTTGAAAAATCAACGGAGTCGACACGCCGTTTTTAGTTTAAGGGCCAAAAATTTGAAAAATGCCCAAATTTAGAGAAATGAGTTCGGAGGTCACGTTACTCTCCGGAAAGAACGTTTGGCGTTCACCCGAAACGCCTCGTATGACGAGTCTTCCAAATTTGAAACTTTTTGTGTGTGTGTGTGTGTGTGTTTTGAAAAAAGATTTTGACTTAAGGAATTTTCTGGAAATAACAGAAATACAAGGGACTAAACTGAAAAATAGTTTGAAAACAGTGACTAAACTGGAATATAACAGAAACTGGAAATTTATTTGCAGATGACAATGTCATCCGTTTGGATGAGATTGTAGTGCAATCTTATCCGCGCGGACTAACCTGCAGTGGCAATATTTTTTACAGTTTCCTAATCAGTCACTGTAATTTCCATAAATTTAACTGGATTTACAGGACTTAACTTGAAATGTAATTGTAAAGCGAAAACAAAGGAAATGTTTGGATATTTTGGCATCTATGTTTTGTCCTCTCTTTCCCTAGAATTTGATTAGTGGTCATAAGTGATGAATCCATTTAATCAAGCCATCCCGGGGGTACATTAGGACTTGAAAACATGTCATTTGCAAAGGAGAGGGGGATTTGACATGAAAGTAAATTAATGAACAAAGGATAGGTCAAGATGTATCAACTTTTAGAGGAAGATCTCTAAGGTGGTCACAAGAAGGACCATCCTTGAGACCTATGCTCAAGTGTATCTCATACATCTTGTGTGACCTAAATTGTGCAAGTCTTAAGGATATTCATCCAATGAAATGGTTTCAAGGTGAACATCTTAGACTATGGGGGAAACATTTGCAAGAAAATAAAGATTTGTGGACCATTTGAAGTGGTAATCCATGGAGATGGACTCCAAGATGACCATCTTCTAGGTCAAGTGAACAAGTATGGACTAGAAATGTAAAGAGGCATGAAAGTAAAAATATGGACCATTTGAAGTGATCATCTATAGAGATGAACTCCGAGATGACCACATTTTAGGGCAAAAGAGCAAGTAACAAGTAAAGACTAGTTAATGTAAAAGGGACAAAGGGGAATACACAATAAAATGTGTATCCTTATAGAGAATCATCCATGGAGTAGATCCTCTTGGATCCTAGGACAAAGGGGAAGGGGGATAAACAGCAAGTAAGCAAAATCACATGATAGAGACATGAAATGGATGCATGAACAAGGGAGTTTTGAGTAGGGAGAACAAGGGTTTACCAATTTTTCTTGGGTTTGTGTTTAGGGTTTGAGGATTTCAATGGCTTAGGAGTGGTTTTGGAGTGGATTTGGTGTTGAATTTGGTGTGAAATTTGAGTGGTGAGAGTGTTAAGGGCTGTTTTAGGATGAATTTTGGCAGAATAACAGTAAGATTTATCAATTTTTCGCCTTTTGAAACTGAGGGAGAAGGGCTGTATTTATAGGTTGGATGGGGTGCAATCTTATCAGCGTGGATAAGATTGTAGGCACAATCTCATCCACGCGGATGGGATCAGCAGCGTGCCTGGTCCTGTGCAGAAAGAAGTTTTGAATTTTTCTAAATGGTCAATATTCCTTTTCCTTGGAAATGACACATTTCCAGCGAGGTCCTTGACCGTTTTATTATTCCTAAGAGGTTCTTCCTCATTCAAATTGTCAAAATAATGTCCAAAATGCCCCTAAATGATTATAAATCATTAATTTGGGCTGACGGAACATTAACGACCCAGATTGGGGCACTTACATCCCCCAGGTCAGACGGGCGTACGAAAAATGACGTTAAATTGCACGTGCCTTAACGTGATTGGCATTTACGTATTTTCAGTGTAATTTGTTTTAAAACGGCGTCGTTTAGAAATATTAAAACAAAAAAAATAAAAATAAAAAGATATTTACGTCTTCTTTAAACCAAAACCATCGGTCAACCACCGTGCTGTCGTCACCGCCACACCACCACCATCATTCAAATCAAATCAAACACCAATTTCATTTCATTCATCCTAATCGAAAAAATTGAGAACCCTTCTAGACTTTTTTAATATCAAGAAAAGCATTACTAGAGTGCATAAGAACCAAACCCCATATTTGGGCTTCTACAAAATCGGAAATTCAGATCTGCTGCTAGATCTGAGATGGAAGGGGAAAAGGGGGTGGAATATTGGGGTGAGGTTACGCGGAAAGGGGGAGTTGGGAGGGATCTAAACCAGATTTTGGTTCCACAACATGGTTTGTGTGCCACAATATCAACGCATTCAATTCTTTCTAACCTTTCCTTGTCATGGTCGCCGTAGACGAAATGTGAGCTCTCTTCGATTCAGCTCACTTGCTTGTCTAATCTAGCAAAATTAATTGAAATTGGGGGAAATGAATTTGGATAAGTTTGAATTGGAATTGAGAGAAATGAATTGGGGGAACAAAGGGGATATACATAAATACACGGCCCTCACGGCCCCTCAAAATACACGGCCAAAGCGATTTGACGAAATTACCCATTTATAAATAATTTTTTTTTTTCATTTCAAATTCAATCAAACAGCCTCTTCCTCTCCCTCGCTCTCTCTCTCTTTCTCAGTACACACGACGACGAACACACCACGACCGACGAAGAATGGCTCGAGTAAAAATTCCGGCCGTCCCTGCTGGAGCTTCCGCCGCCGCTACCACCACTGCCATCGCCGCCGCCTCCGCTTCTACCACCGTGCCTGTAAAGAAGGTAATGCAATTTGAACGAAATTTAAACCTAATTTTACATTCCCAATGTCTAATTTTTTTTTGATTGCTTCAATTGATTTGGACGTCTTTCATTTCATGAACTGGTTTCTTCAATTTTATTCGACGTCTTTTTCTCATTTTTCTTCGTGTAATTTTTCTTTCTTTGATAATAACCAAACTGGAGAGGGGCACATTTCGTGTAACTCACACGAGATTAATTTCGTGTAAGTCACACGAGATTCATTTCGTGTAACTCACGAAATGCATCTCGTGTAACTCACACGAAATGCATCTCGTGTGACTTACACGAAATGTGCCCAGTGTCGACTCTTTTCCTTTACATCGTTCATATTCAGTTATAAATGCTAAATAGCTAATTTATTGTCTCTTATTTGTTTTTTTGTAGGCACGTGAACGTATGACCGCGTCAAACAGAAAGAGGAAGGCCGAGACGACAGCGGCAGCTAAGGTAGATAAACGAAGCAAAAGTATACATGATAGGGACTATCGTGCGTGGGTCTGAGCTTGAGATTCAGGAGGAGGTAGGAGATGATCATGATACGACTTTGCAGCCTGAGCGGGCGAGCAGATTGATATTGATTCTGATGATAGTGTTGAGGAGGATGGAGGAGATGATGAGGCATCTTCTGATTCTGGTGATAGTGGTGAGGAGGATGAGGAGGCGGAGGAGGAGGGTGGGGATGATGATGATGAGGAGGAGGAGGAGGGGAGGGATGATGATGATGATGATGAGGAGGAGGAGGAGGAGGAGGAGGAGGAGGAGGAGGAGGAGGAGGAGATACATGATGTTAGACCTTTGAGGCATGGGAGGGGGGGGGGGAGGGATGTGGCTAGAGGGCAGGGACAGAGGAGGGGGCAGGGTGCGGGTGAGGTGCCACCATCATGGCAGCTTCAGAGTGACCCAGGTGGCGGCCCAGAGAATGTTTCACTTTTATACGGGTTTGGTGATCACAGAGCCCGAGAGATTTGGAGGGACTCCACTAGTGAGTCAGTGGTGACTTTTCATACGAGACTGCAGCATCTGCAAAAGTAAGATAATCATTTATGTTAATTTATTAAAATCTTGAAGTTGTTTGGCACACACTCTAAATATTCCATTAATTATACATCTCGTACTTTTCTCGATCTCGAGTATTGATTATATTTTTTGTTTGGAATAAACGGGTTCAAGCGTGCCGATCTCGGAGGCTGCTGATAGAGCCTGGGTGACCCTCGTTGATGCATCGGGCATCCGGCAGCTGCACGATGCCACCATTCGAGGCCTAACCATGCGGCGATGACGGCATTTTGGAACGGTGGTCTCCTGAGACTAACTCGTTCCACATGCCGTGGGGGAGATGACCATTACGTTACACGGCGTATCTCATATCACAGGTATGTTGTTATATATTATCAATTTCAAGACTATATTAACTATCTACATTCATCTCTTGTACTAAAATGTGTTATTTCATCTTCAATTTACAGGTATCGGTGTGTAGGTGCACTGTTCGGCATCCGGATCAGTGCGACCTATGCGGCATCGGTAGACACCTCGTTTTGGGCGGCATTTGGATACTTATTAAAGGATGTCCGGCGTCTCTTTTCTTCCCGTATACCGCACATGGGCGATCGATGCCCAGCGTGCTTCTGCGTATATCCTGCACCTCTTGGGTTCCACGATGTTCGTGGACAAGAGTCGAGATAAGGTGCACTGCGGCCTACCTTCCTTTATGCATGGATCTTGAGAGACTCCCCACTCTCTCCCGGGGATCAGCTACATTGGCTTATTTATACCGAGAGTTGGGGAAGGCGTCCGTATCCGGATGCAAGCAGATGGGTGGTTGTGCGACACTGCTAGAGGTACATCTTACTCTACTCACTTTCTTTTTACTCTGTCGTCTCCCCCCTGTAATTACATCTTGCATTTGATTAGTATTTAATACTTTTTTACATACATCTCAGGGGTGGATATACGAGTACTTCCCGGATTTTCGGCGACTTTCGACCCGCTTGGCGCAAAGCAGGGCAGCCGAGAGCCCGTAGATGGTCACGTCTTTGATGCTGGGAGGGCATTGGATCATCTAGTGCGGTATCGCCGCACTATTGACGGGATGCATGTTGATAGGGTGAGTTATTCATATTAAAAGCTGTTTCAAATTGTTACACTCCCTCTGTTATTATGTAGACTACGCCTAACAAAGTCTACTCACGAGGTTGCTTGGACTCCTTATGGTATTGGAGCGGACTCGATCTGCCGGTTTCACACTTCGGGGGGTTATACGCTTTTGTGACATCACCGAGGCGTATATGCACGATCGTGTTACCGGGCGGTTCGGGTACGAAGAGGATCCACAGACGGCCCCGTGACTCCCACGAGATGTATTTTTGTCAAAGGGTCAGAAGGGATACCAAAAGGAGTATGGTGACGGAGATGATTTTTGGGACGGGTGGGTGTTGTTCGACATGCATGAGTTCAGGCCCGTTCCCCGATGGGGGCCACCACTAGATACTACATCTTCTCCCGACCGATGATTATATGGAGTGGTTTTACGGCTAGGAGTCATGTTCGGATATCTAATCCGATACACGATCCTCCCGTTGACATTCCACCTCCCCCACCTCCCCAGTTGATGTTCCACCGCGGCACTGGGGTTGCGGCGATCGCGGATCTCATACTTCCATTAGTGACGGATGCGAGTCTCCCGAGTACGCCAGAGATATACTTAGACGGGCACACGAGGGTTTAGGTCGTCTCATGTAGGAGGTCGCATTTATGTATTGTTGATTATGGAGTTTTGGTATATTTGTAGTACTGATTATGGAGTTGGATTTATTTTCTGTAGGAAATGGATAGTTGTTGTTGTAATGGTATGCGGATTGTATTGTTGTTGTTTATGGAGTTATGGATTTGTAGTACTGAATATGGAGTTATGGATTTGTTCTTTGTTGTTTATTTGGTGTTGTTTATTTGGTATTGACAGATGCGAGTATGAAATGGATAGTTCTTTGTTGTGTCGATTGTGTTGTTCTTTGTTGTTTATTTGGTGTTGTTGTTTACTTGGTGCTTGGTGCTTTATTCTTGATGTGTCTCGTATGGATCCACACGAAACACATCTCGTGTAGATCCACACGAGACACATCTCGTGTAAATCCACACGAGATGTGTCTCGTGTGGATCTACAAGAGACACATCGAATAACAACAACGGCTTACCAAAGTCATACTTGATGAAAAATTGTATACGAAATAAAAGTGTTAACAAGGATAAGCATATAATTCAAACATCCAAACATTCATAAAAGTGTTAACAAGGATAAGCATATAATTCAAAAACCATTACACATATACTATCCCCTACGTAATCTTTCTCTTCTTGCATCGGTATCCTGATCATAGAGTTTATTAAATGCTGCTATCCTATCTCGGTATTGGAGGATCAGTTGACTTTCGCGTGGATCACGAGTGTTCCCTCCAAGTGTTCGGTGGTGGTGGAATTGGGTAATCATTGCACGACATGTGCGGCTACAAAAGTAATAACGATTAAATCTGACGAATTTAAGTAAGACACTTAAATATTACAAATATAGATGAGACAGTTAAGTATCATACCAATATAAAATGGTTTCTCACTTGTCCCACCACAACTGTGTTTATCGGTGGTCCTACTCCTATTTGGTACGATCCTTTGGAAGACATAAGCTGCCGCCGCTAGCCGAGTACGAAATGAATGCCACATTATACCTCGTGGCAATGATGTGCCCAAGATCTGGAAGGTCCATCCAATAAGTAGCGTCCGGCGGCCCAGACATAGCAAGCAATCCTACGTAAGAGTTCATCTACATTTATCCAAGTTAGAACTCTTTGATAAAGGTCTTAGCGAGCATTCGCCTCATGGTAACGAAGCCGAGCGCACTTGAGCCCACATCTCCTCATCTCCGAATATGCGTCTTCTTACGGCTCTATAGCCACAATGTCCATCGGATGCCACATACGTGATGCCTCCAATATATGGGATAATGAAAGGTGGAAAAGACCTCAAATACTTAGAAATTTGTATATACTAGTGTGATTGGGCTGTCCATTTCCCTCTCCACGACCACGACCACGATCCCGTCCTCGTCCTCGACCTCGCCCTCGACCTCGCCTCGACCCCGTCCTCTCCCACGACCAGGAAGCGGCTAGTGGTGGATGAGACGTAGGAGTACTAGCAGGGGTAGATGGTGTGGGTTACGAAGGCTGATTTCCATTTGTGCGTGGACTCCGAACTCGCTTGGGTTGATGCAATGAATGCAGATCTAGACCTGAAATAGGGCAAAGAAAAGAGTGAGAAGCATTCATACTATCAACATGCAAATCAAATACATCAAGAACTTAATTGAAATGTGAGCCACAAATGAATGAAGATCTATACCCTTTGCTAGTCGAGGATGGTGTAACGGGGACTCGAAAAAAATGGTATTCGGCTACCTCATTTATTTTTAGGGTTTTTAGGGTTTTACGTGTCCCGATCTTGCCAAAAATGGTATTCGGCTACCTCATTTATTTTTTTTTAATTTTTTTCTAGATTCTAAATGACATTTAAAGTGTTTTTCATCTACATGAGTTTTCTCAAAATCCAAATGGATATTGAGTTACAAATTTTTGCCATTATTTAGGGTTTTTAGGGTTTTTAGGGTTTTACGTGTCCCGATCTTGCCAAAAATGGTATACGGCTACCTCGTTTATTTTTTTTTAATTTTTTTCTAGATTCTAAATGACGTTTAAAGTGTTTTTCATCTACATGAGTTTTCTCAAAATCCAAATGGAGATTGAGTTACAAATATTTGCCATTATTTAGGGTTTTTAGGGTTTTACGTGTCCCGATCTTGCCAAAAATGGTATACGCCTACCTCGTTTAATTTTTTTTTATTTTTTTCTAGATTCTAAATGACATTTAAAATGTTTTTCATCTACATGAGTTTTCTCAAAATCCAAATGGATATTGAGTTACAAATTTTTGCCATTATTTAGGGTTTTTAGGGTTTTTAGGGTTTTACGTGTCCCGATCTTGCCAAAAATGGTATACGGCTACCTCGTTTATTTTTTTTTAATTTTTTTCTAGATTCTAAATGACATTTAAAATGTTTTTCATCTACATGAGTTTTCTCAAAATCCAAATGGAGATTGAGTTACAAATATTTGCCATTATTTAGGGTTTTTAGGGTTTTACGTGTCCCGATCTTGCCAAAAATGGTATACGGCTACCTCGTTTATTTTTTTTTAATTTTTTTCTACATTCTAGATGACATTTAAAGTGTTTTTCATCTACATGAGTTTCCTCAAAATCCAAATGGATATTGAGTTACAAATTTTTGCCATTTTTTAGGGTTTTTAGGGTTTTCTGTGTCCCGATCTTGCCAAAAATGGTATACGCCTACCTCGTTTAATTTTTTTTTATTTTTTTCTAGATTCTAAATGACATTTAAAATGTTTTTCATCTACATGAGTTTCCTCAAAATCCAAATGGAGATTGAGTTACAAATATTTGCCATTATTTAGGGTTTTTAGGGTTTTACGTGTCCCGATCTTGCCAAAAATGGTATACGGCTACCTCGTTTATTTTTTTTTAATTTTTTTCTAGATTCTAAATGACATTTAAAATGTTTTTCATCTACATGAGTTTCCTCAAAATCCAAATGGATATTGAGTTACAAATATGTGCCATTATTTAGGGTTTTACGTGTCCCGATCTTGCCAAAAATGGTATACGCCTACCTCGTTTAATTTTTTTTTTAATTTTTTTCTAGATTCTAAATGACATTTAAAGTGTTTTTCATCTACATGAGTTTCCTCAAAATCCAAATGGATATTGAGTTACAAATTTTTGCCATTTTTTAGGGTTTTAAGGGTTTTCTGTGTCCCGATCTTGCCAAAAATGGTATACGCCTACCTCGTTTATTTTTTTTTAATTTTTTTCTAGATTCTAAATGACATTTAAAATGTTTTTCATCTACATGAGTTTCCTCAAAATCCAAATGGAGATTGAGTTACAAATATTTGCCATTATTTAGGGTTTTTAGGGTTTTACGTGTCCCGATCTTGCCAAAAATGGTATACGCCTACCTCGTTTAATTTTTTTTTTTTTATTTTTTTCTAGATTCTAAATGACATTTAAAATGTTTTTCATCTACATGAGTTTCCTCAAAATCCAAATGGAGATTGAGTTACAAATATTTGCCATTTTTAGGGTTTTTAGGGTTTTACGTGTCCCGATCTTGCCAAAAATGGTATACGCCTACCTCGTTTATTTTTTTTTAATTTTTTTCTAGATTCTAAATGACATTTAAAATGTTTTTCATCTACATGAGTTTCCTCAAAATCCAAATGGAGATTGAGTTACAAATATTTGCCATTATTTAGGGTTTTTAGGGTTTTACGTGTCCCGATCTTGCCAAAAATGGTATACGCCTACCTCGTTTATTTTTTTTTAATTTTTTTCTAGATTCTAAATGACATTTAAAATGTTTTTCATCTACATGAGTTTCCTCAAAATCCAAATGGAGATTGAGTTACAAATATTTGCCATTATTTAGGGTTTTTAGGGTTTTACGTGTCCCGATCTTGCCAAAAATGGTATACGCCTACCTCGTTTAATTTTTTTTTATTTTTTTCTAGATTCTAAATGACATTTAAAATGTTTTTCATCTACATGAGTTTCCTCAAAATCCAAATGGATATTGAGTTACAAATTTTTGCCATTATTTAGGGTTTTTAGGGTTTTCTGTGTCCCGATCTTGCCAAAAATGGTATACGCCTACCTCGTTTAATTTTTTTTTATTTTTTTCTAGATTCTAAATGACATTTAAAATGTTTTTCATCTACATGAGTTTCCTCAAAATCCAAATGGATATTGAGTTACAAATATTTGCCATTATTTAGGGTTTTTAGGGTTTTACGTGTCCCGATCTTGCCAAAAATGGTATACGGCTACCTCGTTTATTTTTTTTAATTTTTTTCTAGATTCTAAATGACATTTAAAATGTTTTTCATCTACATGAGTTTCCTCAAAATCCAAATGGAGATTGAGTTACAAATATTTGCCATTATTTAGGGTTTTTAGGGTTTTACGTGTCCCGATCTTGCCAAAAATGGTATACGCCTACCTCGTTTAATTTTTTTATTTTTTTCTAGATTCTAAATGACATTTAAAATGTTTTTCATCTACATGAGTTTCCTCAAAATCCAAATGGATATTGAGTTACAAATTTTTGCCATTTTTTAGGGTTTTTAGGGTTTTACGTGTCCCGATCTTGCCAAAAATGGTATACGCCTACCTCGTTTAATTTTTTTTTAATTTTTTTCTAGATTCTAAATGACATTTAAAATGTTTTTCATCTACATGAGTTTCCTCAAAATCCAAATGGATATTGAGTTACAAATTTTTGCCATTATTTAGGGTTTTTAGGGTTTTACGTGTCCCGATCTTGCCAAAAATGGTATACGCCTACCTCGTTTATTTTTTTTAATTTTTTTCTAGATTCTAAATGACATTTAAAATGTTTTTCATCTACATGAGTTTCCTCAAAATCCAAATGGAGATTGAGTTACAAATTTTTGCCGTTTTTTAGGGTTTTTAGGGTTTTCTGTGTCCCGATCTTGCCAAAAATGGTATACGCCTACCTCGTTTAATTTTTTTTTAATTTTTTTCTAGATTCTAAATGACATTTAAAATGTTTTTCATCTACATGAGTTTCCTCAAAATCCAAATGGATATTGAGTTACAAATTTTTGCCATTTTTAGTGGTTTTTAGGGTTTTACGTGTCCCGATCTTGCCAAAAATGGTATACGCCTACCTCGTTTAATTTTTTTTTATTTTTTTCTAGATTCTAAATGACATTTAAAATGTTTTTCATCTACATGAGTTTCCTCAAAATCCAAATGGAGATTGAGTTACAAATATTTGCCATTATTTAGGGTTTTTAGGGTTTTACGTGTCCCGATCTTGCCAAAAATGGTATACGGCTACCACCTCGTTTATTTTTTTAATTTTTTTCTAGATTCTAAATGACATTTAAAATGTTTTTCATCTACATGAGTTTTCTCAAAATCCAAATGGAGATTGAGTTACAAATTTTTGCCATTATTTAGGGTTTTTAGGGTTTTACGTGTCCCGATCTTGCCAAAAATGGTATACGCCTACCTCGTTTATTTTTTTTTATTTTTTTCTAGATTCTAAATGACATTTAAAATGTTTTTCATCTACATGAGTTTCCTCAAAATCCAAATGGATATTGAGTTACAAATTTTTGCCATTTTTTAGGGTTTTTAGGGTTTTCTGTGTCCCGATCTTGCCAAAAATGGTATACGCCTACCTCGTTTATTTTTTTTATTTTTTTCTAGATTCTAAATGACATTTAAAATGTTTTTCATCTACATGAGTTTCCTCAAAATCCAAATGGATATTGAGTTACAAATTTTGCCATTATTTAGGGTTTTTAGGGTTTTCTGTGTCCCGATCTTGCCAAAAATGGTATACGCCTACCTCTTTTAATTTTTTTTAATTTTTTTCTAGATTCTAAATGACATTTAAAATGTTTTTCATCTACATGAGTTTCCTCAAAATCCAAATGGATATTGAGTTACAAATTTTGCCATTATTTAGGGTTTTTAGGTTTTACGTGTCCCGATCTTGTCAAAAATGGTATACGGCTACCTCGTTTATTTTTTTATTTAAAGTGTTTTCATCTACATGAGTTTCCTCAAAATCCAAATGGAGATTGAGTTACAAATATTTGCCAATTAAAGGGTTTTATGTGTCTCGTATGTATCCACACGAGATGCGTCTCGTGTTGATACACACGATATACATCTCGTGTATATCCACACGATACACATCTCGTGTGGATCTATGCGAGATGAGTGAAGAATTACGAAACCCATTACCAAAACAAAGAACAACCATCATCATCATCAACACTAAACAACCGATTACCAAAACCCGAATATTCAATCAAATGAAAGGGCCCTTTTAATGGTGGACGGAGATAAATCTCGTGTAAAATCACACGAGATTATTCTCGTGTGAGTTCACACGAGATAAACTGAAAAGAGAGTTCCTCTACTGGACGCATCAATGGCGTCACTAACAATTCAAATCGAACCTCCTTTTCCAACAATCAATGATCCAATTACTTCAAACCCTTTCAACAAAAGTGTCCTCAAATCATCACGCACGGAAAAATTCAACTAAATCAATCACAAACGCACAGGCAAACAAAGAATCAGATTATTGGGAGTTAGGGTTACCTGATTCTCTGACGAAATCGGGTGAAAAGGGGTCGGAGGGGTGGGTGTGAATGCACTTGAAGGTGGATATTAATGTGATGGGAGAGACGAAGGGAGAACCTATCAACCATTGGAGACCTGCTTCGTTGTTGATGATGATATCGTTCGCAGTGTCCATGGTGAACGATTGAAATTTTTCTGCGAGGTGTGTCGTGTGATTCTACACGTGATAAAGGCATTGATGTCGTGTAGAATCACACGAGACGGAAGGGCAAAATTGGAATATACCGTTCTCTGTATTTTTCGGGCCGTGTATTTAGTATTTACCGAACAAAGGAGATGAAAAAGGTGGGAGAATAAAGGGTGAGCAGGAAATGTGAGCTCTATTTTATTCCTTTTTTTTTCATTTCCTTAAACGACGTCGTTTTGAAACAAATTACATTGAAAATATGTAAATGCCTATCACGTGTTAAGGCACGTGCAACTTAACGTCATTTTTCTAATGCCCGTCTGACCTAGGGGGTAATGTGGAAAAAACGGTAAACTTAGATACGAAAGAGACCAATTTTTCAAACAGGAGGACAAAGTGGAAATTGGTGAATACTTTGTTTTGTGGGGTAAACGTATTTTGGCCCAATGGCCCAAGTTTTATCTTCCTGTCCCTTAGCTCATCTCCACCCTTTTCCCACTTGCTTAAGGATGGAATTTATACTATGGAGGGGCAACTTCCACGTCAATACTCTAAAGTTCAAATAAATTTCAATTTAGATTTTAATATTCATTTCTATTTTCTACGCAATACTCCAGTAATTGTTTTTTTAAGACATTTCAAGCCAAGAGGTAAGGAGAAAGTGAGACTTGATTTTATCATTGGACCGTTCTTTTAGGGACATACTCCAAATTGTTATCTCTTACGTTTAAAAATAAAATTATAAATTATATACTCCGTTTATTTTAAAATGATTTTCCACTTTTTTTATTATTAATACAAAAGTACTTTGAGTAATTGATGATGCAGGAATTATTCCGAATCAAACTTATTCCAGCAATAGGTTGTAATACAGCTAATATAACCTGAAAACACGAAAAAAAGACTTGATGGGATGGTGTTCGGCTAAAACCCTCCAGCGTGATGATAATATATAGTGTTATAAGTTTATGTAAAGTTGTATTGAAATGACTTAATCTAAAAACAGCCAAGACATTCCCTTTTTACGTAGGATGTAGTCTGGTACATATAGCGATGATATGGGATGATTATAAATCCCTTGGATCATGGAGATATTGCTGGCATAACTGCCTCCGAAAATATAGGAGGCGGTTACAAATGACGAAGTGGGTTGGCACACAAGTTGTTTGGTCGAGGTCGCCTAAATGATTGAGGTCGACCTGAATTTGTGTCTTGGCTTAGACAGAGATTGCACAAGTAGGGGATTGTATGTCAGACAAAGCTAGGTCGGGACCGATGAAGGTCGGACAATGTGCTTGGTCGACTGATCTCTACTGATGGGCTGGTATAATTGGGGCTGCTTGGTAGGATCACTTCATTTGACAGACCTTTGGGTTGATATGGACCTTGTCAGCCCGTTGAGCCTGGCCCATCACTTTTATTTTGTTCAGTGGCTCTCAACTTTCTAGGTCAACCTGTCGAGCAGGAAGTTATAGAAAAAATTGTGATGACTTGTTTGGGGCGCCGGTCGAAGGTCGATTCATTGGATGTAGGCCGCTCTCGGCGATTGACTTTTGGCAATTGGATGAGCTGTCTTTAATGCGCCGTAATATTCACCGAAATGGGACGGTTTATGGCGATTAGACAACTTCATTGGGAAACGGCTTTATTCTTCTGTTCTGACAGTTGAACAGTTTTGTCCCCAAACTTTCCAATTCAGGTAAGGAAAAGAAGGTATAAAAGGGAGTGTCCAACTCCTTTTCAATCTTTACCATCTCAAAACTCTTAAGAATTCAGCAAGAGCAAAAGCAAGAAGATTATCTCCGATGTATAGCAAGCTTTTCCTCTTTCCACAATTACGTTCTACTTCTCCAAAATCACAAAGGTACCCTTTATTTTCACCGTTCTAGGTTTAATTTTAAACTTCCCTTTTTTCCGCCATGACTAGGACCTTTGGCTTCGAGCTAGATGTTAGATATGGTTACAACTGTGTAAACCTTAGAATTTACAAGAGGTTGGAGGGTCACTAGATGGAGTTGACCCTAGCTGAGTGTATCACCATCTTACATAAGTGGAGCTTGTTCTCTGGTGAAATATGGTTCCCAACAGGTGAGAGTATGGGAGACTTGAGGGCGGACGATCTACGAATTATTCGTTTTCATCTTTTAAACAAACTAATTGACCACTTAATCATCTTTTACATCAAATCCAATAAACCACCATTTCCTCATGAGAGGTTAGCTTTCTCAGGGGAATCTAGGTCGTCATTAGATAGTTCAGAATCTTCAACTTCTAGGTCTGATTCCCTTATTTCTGTGTCTTCTTTAGATATGGCGGCCATCGTCCAACAATGTGCAGGCCCTACATCGTCGAGCTCTTCCTCTGGTAACATTGTGTACAAATTCTGCTCGAAGATGGTCCCATATCATAATGAGAGGGGGTGTGTAGCCCCTGCCATTTGAAGGAAAAATGTTGAGTCCCGAATTAAGATCCTTCATAAAAACTTTGAGGTATCTAGGGCAGATTTCCAGCTATCCCACTTCACCGAGAGGCAAAGAAAAGTGCAATATTTATCGTATTGGGCCCTCAGTACTACCAAAATGGCCTTCTATTATGGCCAGTTTGAAGCAGGCCTGAGACTTCTCTTGGACCCCTTCATCTGTAAGTTTGTGGAGTATATGACCGCGGTCCTCATGCAGCTCGGAGCTAATAAGGTCAGGGTTTTAGTGTCCTTTGCCATGATTTTGGTGGAAAGTAGGAAGGGATGGGAGTTACCCTTGCTTGAGGAGGATTCTGAATCCATGAAGGAGGAGGATTATTGGGTCTCAGAGTGGAGTGATGAGCTCGCTCGGAGGAGCACTGTGAGTTGGGCTACCCTGGGGTCCGACAAGGGCTACTTCATCCAGGCAGGGATGATGATGGGAGGAGATGGAGAAGTGGCCTCTCTAGCAACCCTAATTAGAAGATTTAGGTACCCATATTAGGTTATACATGAGAGAGAGAGAGAGAGAGGTTTGAGACCCAATGACACGATTGTAAAAAGAATTCGGGCCACTGCAAGAGCCTCTTCCATTACGGCGGTTAAGTACTTGTCCCATTTTCTTTACTGCTTTAACTTTTTACTCGCTTATTTGTATGTTGACTTTCTTCTTTTGGTCGTTCGGTTCTTATCCCGGAATAAGAAGCTCAAATGGATAGGAATTTTTACCTTGGTGACCGTAGGAGGAGCAGGAAAGAGCATGGGAAGCCTAATGCTCGGGCCAGCAGGAAGAATGAGGCCATAGATAGGAACAACCTGCTCCCAAAAGATGGAGTGCGGATGGTCCCCATCAATGGATCTGGGCAGGTAGAGCCCATCGAGCAGCATGTGAAGGTTGACATTTTTGGGTCTGAGAGAGAGACCAGTAGGCAAGCGAAGCAGGGGTCAAGCTCTGAGCCACAACCGGGATCTACGGGGCAGGTTCCCCAAAATATTGTAGACTTGGAGCTCAAGGAGGCTGATGACGACCAATCCCTTAGCCGGACCAAGAAAAGGTCCCAAGTTGAGGTAGAGTATGAGAAAGTTGGCACCTCCAGGGCAGCGGGCTCTACTTTCAGCTATCCTCTCCAGCAAACTCCCCCCATCAGAAGCACAGAGGAAGTGCATACCATGGTGGAGAAGCTTAGTGATGTCCCCCTTCTAGTATCAATTCATTAAGACGCTAGTACCCTGAAATGGGACTGGGTTAGGTCATCGTAAGGAAGCTGCTGACAGGGATCTTCTTGCCAAGTTTGTGGAAGAGGGGTTAGTCCATAGGAGTATAGTGAGAGGTCTGGCATGTTTACTTCTGAGGTACTACTCAACACCTTTTCATATTTTTCCACTTAGTTTGATTGTCATTATTTTGATCATCTTCTTTTTGCCTTGTAGTCTCTAGCATTGACTGAGCAAGCCAAGTGTAGCTGGAGGGCTACACTGGAAAAGGAACATATCTCCTCTGCCAACTACTTTAGGAAGGCTAGGGAGGATGCTGAGCTGAGGCAGAAACTAACAGATGCTAACTCTCAATGCCAAGCTCTTCAGGCTGCCCACTTTAATGTTGAGAAAGAGAGAGATGAAGCCTACGGGGCTTTGAAGGTGGCAAAGGAGCAACTCGCTCCCCTTCAAGCATAGGTAAATTCATGGGCTACGACCAAGGCTGCCCTAGAGGAGGAGGTAGCCTTAGCAAGGCAGAGAAGGCAAAGGTTGAGGGGAAATTTGAGCAACTGTCTAGTTTGGTCCAGGATTGAAACACTAGGATTGAGCAAATGTATAATGACCACTAGGCAGCTCGACTCAAGTGGGAGGAAGAAGCTTAGGCCAGGGAGAGGGCTGTTGTTGAGCAGTTAAAGGCTAGTGATGAATGCTACCATATCATGGTATCTCGAGCTAGAGATTTCTATGATGCTAGGCGCCAGCACATGGCGCGTCGAGCGATAGTGGTTCCTTCAATCGAGATATATGTTAATAAATTGACCCATTAGGCATATGAAGACAACTATGATGAGAAAGCTTGCACTGGCCACTCCCTTGTCCCCTATAACGCTAATGATTTGGCCATCATAGCCAAGAAAGAATCTGAGAACGGGCTTGAGCCCTGGGTTGCCCCTGCCATTAAGCCAAGGAACTTCAACGCCATTCTTCAAGAGCTCAATGATACAGATGAAGGTGAATAAGAGAGAAATGTTACCCAGGACCAAGTTTTTGAGGAGGCCGAGCAACAGCAGCAGCACCAGCCAGAGTAGGGGGAAGGGCACCAGGATTGATATTTTCCTTTTACTTTTGTAGTGAAAAAGTACCAAACAATCTTTGTTTAAAGTTTTAGTCGTCATGCCTTGGCTCGGTTTGGGAGGCATTTTTCTGGATAACTCTTTATAATTATGTTAGCCTTGGCCCATTTTTGGGAGACTAACTTTTTTATACTAGTTTATTTGAATTATCTTTGTTTGAACCAAGTATTTTTACTTTATTGTCGAACTAGCATGAGACAGGGATCGATCAAAGTCTTGGTCGAATCAACTTTGATAACGAGATTGACTAAGGCTTTAGTTGAACCTTTTTAAGAACGAGGTTGACTAAGGCTTTAGTCGAACCTGTTTAAAAGTTCGAGATCAACTAATAGTCGGATCTGAATTAAACGCGTTGCAATCATAAGGCAGTGACGTGGGCATAATTTCTTGGGGGTAAACCCTTTTTATTGAAGACGTAGCTCGTTACATAAAGAATAGACTTCAAAAATAATATCTAATCAAATGGCTAGCATGCCAAGGATGTTTTAGCTCGCTTCCTCCTGAATTGCCAATCATGTAGGTCCCCAACGCTAAATGGCCTCTTCTTGACCTTCTTGTCGTGATACCTCTTGGTTTTCTGTTTGTAGTTGACCATTCTGAGTTGAGATGTCATCCGTCTTTCCTCGAGTAGGTCTAAGGCGATTAACCTGTTGGAGTCAATCTGATTTTGATCAAACAGTGCAACCCTTGATGTAGGAATCTGTAGCTCAGTTGGTGCCATGACCTCTGATCCAATGGTAAGAGCAAATGGGGTTTCCCCAGTAGGCCCCTGGGTGGTTGTGTGGACTGCCCATAAAGCAAGGGGGAGTTCATCCAACCATCTGCCTGCTCGCCCTACCAGGTTCTTATGTAGAGCCATGAAAACTAACTTGTTAGCTGCCTCTGCTTGCCCGTTACCTTGCAGATAGGCGACTGAAGGCTTCCAATGCTTAACACCTAACCTGTTCATTTATGTCTCGAATGCTGTCGAAAATTGTAGCCTGTTATTAGAAATGATTGAATGTGGCACCCCAAAATGACACCAAAAGTAATCATGGATGAAGGTTATGGCGTTTTATTCTTTTATCTTGGCTAGATGCTTTGCTTCGATCCATTTAGTGAAGTAGTCAATAGCCATGATCACATACGTACAATTTCCACGGGCGGGTGGGAAGGGTCCGATTAAATCTACCCCCCACATGTCGAACGACCAAGCAGTAATCACATGAGTTTGCTCGGTGGTTGGTAGCTTCGGCAGGTTGGCATATCTTTGACACTTATCACATTTTTATATGAACTCTCGAGCATCTTCCCTCAAGTGTGGCCATTAGTATCCCAAAGTAATTATTTTGTCCGCCAATGTTCTGACCCCCGGGTGTCCGCCATATATCCCGCTGTGTACTTCGAACAAAAGGTTTGGGACTTCATGAGGATGCACACACCTTAGAAGTGATTTGATGGAGGAACTCCTGAATAAAGCTTCTCCATGGATCGTGAATCTATGGGACATCTTCTTGATCATTCTACCTCTCTATTTATCATCAAGCAGCTCATCGTCTCGATATAGGCTTTGATCTCGTTAATCTAGCACTTTGCATTACCTACCACGCTAAGAACCTGGACTCTTTCGTATGTAGGTTGTTTTACATACGAGATGGGTTGGCCATGTTGTTCCTTTGATGTGGCCAGCTTTGAAAGTAGGTCAGCTAGCTCGTTGTCTTCACGGCCTACCCTCTGAATCTCCCAAAACTTCAAGTCTTGGATCATCCTCTTAACTACCTCGCAATACCTGACCAAGATTGGATTAAGTACCTTGTATTCACCTTTGACTTGATTAACGATCAATTGTGAGTCACAATAGGCTAATATCTTGGACTTCTTTGATTCTAGTGGGTTCCTGCATTTCAATTAAAGCCTTGATCTTTTTTGGGTTAGCTTCTATGCCTCTCTGTGACACCATGAAGCCTAAAAATTTCCCTACAGACATTTCAAATACACACTTGCTGGGGTTCAATTTTATGACTTGGTTTTGATGTCTCAATGCATTCTGATCTGATGGTAACCTGAATAAGCATCCAATAAGCTGAAGGTGGCATGACTAGCAATGGATTCTACCAACTTGTTTATACGAGGTAAGGGATAGCTATCCTTTGGGCAAGTCACATTAAGATCAGTGAAGTCGACGCACATTCTCCACTTTCCATTAGCTTTCTTGACTGTTACCATGTTTGCTAGCCAAGTGGTGTAGGATGCTTCCTTGATGATGCCCGTATTGAGTATCTTGTCGACCTACTACTTAATGGAGATTTCCTTATCACGAGCAAAGATTCTCATTTTTGGCTCTTGAATTTCATTGTGGGGTTGACTTCGAGCCTGTGTACCGCGACTTCTTCCTTAATCCCTTTCATGTCTTCAACTTTCCATGCAAAGACATCCAAACTTTCTCTCAACAAGGCAACTATCTCAGCTTTTTCCTAGGGCGATAGTTGTCCACCTAACTTGATTTTTTGCTCGGGGTAGGCCGGATTGATTTCTGCTTCTTCCAGCTCGCCCACTGGTTCTAGCTCCAGGCCATCCCTGAAGTGTAGGGTCTCAATGATGATTTCCCTAACTCTCTTCCTGCCCCGAGGTGTGGAGCCTCTTCTTCAATCATGCCATCTAGCTCGACAGTTATTTCCTTATTGGTGGCCCTGAGTTTTGGTTGACTGAGAAACATAGGCCACCGATGGAGACTTGGTAATCAAAACTATACCAGTTTCATTTCCATCACTACCTGAGGGACGTGTCGTCTCCACCATGACTATGTCAGGTGATGGATAGGTCGTCACACGTTGCACCGGTTCCATCTTGATAGGCTAAAGTCGCATGCCTACAAATTAGTACCAAGACTTGGCTACAAAACTGTAGCAAGGACAAGTCCAGGGTCGATCCACTGAAGAATGGTATTTGTTGTGTAATGGTCACATACCAGTTTGGGGGTTTGTTTGAATTGTTTGTCGTAATAACTACAGCAAGTAAATAAATGTGATTGTAAACAATTATAAAAGAAAAGCACTTCAGATTTGTTTCTGTCCCCGTTTACCAATCCAATATCATCGGTATAATTTCTTTCCCTTCCTCCTATTCACTTGATCCGAGATGTATTTCAATCTCTATCTCTTTCTTATTAATGATTATAATCAGTGGCACACTCACCTATAACCCTAATCAATAATCAAACCTAACTGGCACAGTCTAGGTTTAGATAATCAATTGATAAAGCTTTAAGAGATTAAGATCAAGAATTTCACTATTCTTTTGCAAATAGAACAAAATCTAATTTTACCCACTTCTCAATTTACCATGGCACATGCATAAATCTCAAAGATGCTACTTGTGAAAAATCCTAATCTAGCACAGACTTAGGATTAAACTAGCAATAAATCAATTACAAAGGAAAAGAGGATGATCAAATCTCAAAACCCTATAAAAAGATCTAGCAATTAAAACAAGTAAAACTATGAATAGGGATTAAGGAATAAAGAAATAAATACCTCGATTGAATTCAATAAACGGTTCAAGATTCAAATCTAAAGCAATGGAGTTTAGTTCTCCATGGAAATTCAACAAAGCTCTCTAGAAAAAGAAACAAAGTTCGAACCCTCAAACAATTGACAAAAGAAGTATATATACTCCTCTGTCTAATAAACCTAAAACCAAAATAATAAAAGAAAAGAAAAAGGAAAAAGAAAATAAAATCAAATCAAATTACTCTTCCACCGTGGGTCAACTGCAATTTTGCCTCGGTCAATCGGCGAGCAGGTCTTCACGTACGGACGGAGGGCCATTTTCACAATTTGCATTTCAGCCCCTGAAGTTTTAGTTATTTGCAGTTTGGACTCATACTTCTCCGCTTCAGTTGACTTTGACTTTGCTTTGACTTTAACTATTCTTGATACTCGAGGCATGACTTTGAAGCTCACCAAAATTACATCCGGAAAAGTAACTAAATAAATACGACTATTTTACCCCCGGATTACAATAAAAGCTCAAATGATAAATAATGCCCCAATAACATCAAATCTAGTCTAAGTACATCAAAATGAATGAATACACATAGGAAAATGAGGGGAATAATAAATACAAAATCCGCCACATCAAATTCCCCCACGCTTAAACCATTACTCGTCCCTGAGTAATATCCTAACCCCACTCTAAGCACCGGTCTAATCAGCGTAGCATGGGAGAAAATGACCCCTAATCTCTTCTAAGACTCCAAGTCAAAATTCAACAAACTCAAACAACTCGGAGTATAAGAAACTCCGTCCCCATATAACTCCAGAAAATCAAATATACATCAATGGCCTTAGCCCGATACAAACTCCCATAATAATAAAGTATCCGGACTAAGGCTCACACATAAAATCCTAGGGGAACCAAAAATGTCCTAAGTTTCCCCCACTCTAGTCTCACACTACTCTCGCCCTCGTAAAAATAAGAAGTTGATGCCTAGAAATTATTTCCGGACATAACTTACCTCATGAAAGCACCAACGCCCCCTTATTACTCCAAGAAAGAACGAGGGTTTCTATCCTAATCACCTCTAACCGAGTCTCCTACACCAAGTATGAAAATCCTAACCCGAGACTCCAAACCCCCCTTATGACACTAACACCGGTGAATAAATGATAATACATCTCAAAACCTCACCTTTTGCCTAAGCGCCCTTTCGAGTTTTCACTTAGCCTCTCTATTTATATATATATATATATATATATATATATATATATATATATATATATATATATATATATATATATATATATTTCATTTTTTTATAAAGAAGAAATACAACTATATACACCAAAAACAACTATACAAACCCCACCCCCTCACTAAACAATGCATAGTTTCATATGCATCAAAAAAAAACCAATAAGTGATAGGGATACCTTCCGGGACTACTGAGGCGGTGGAAACAAATCTAGCCCCCAAAAAGATCATTGGCTAGAGCTACTCCCAAATTACTGTTGATTATGGGTGAATAATGGCCCATTTTCTAGAGATTTGAAAGTATAGGGGCTAAAATGAAAATTGGGAGAAAATGGGGGGAATAAGCTTGGATTGAAAGTTTAGGGGCCAAAGTGAAAAATTGGGAAAATAAGGAACCAAATTGGTTTTAGAAAGTTTAGGGGCCAAATTGAAAATTTGGGGAAAAGAGGGGCCAAGATGAAAAATATGGAAGTTGAAGGGCTAAACTGCAGATAATTTGGAGGAGAGGGGCTGCAGCTGAAACTTTGGGCTGGCTCATTGGGACATTTTAACAAACAGCTTATGGGCAGGAGCATGGCCGGCCAAGCAAGGCAAGGATGGCCGAGAATTGGGACAAGGCTGGCCGCAACTGGGAGGGGAAGGCCGAGGGAGAGTGGCCCAGGTGAGGCGGCCGTATGGCCAAGGCTGGGGCTTGCGCCTTGAGGCCAGTAGCTTGGCCAAGGTTTGCTGCATGCGGGCGGATGCCTAGGAATAATTGGGGCTGGCGCCTGGAAGGCAGAGACTTGGCCGGCCAATTGCTGCATTGATGCGGCCGCCTGAGTTTTTGTGATGCTGGCGCCTCAAAGCCATTCTTTCGTCTCAAAATTACTTCTCTTTTTTTTTTCAATAGGCCTCACACATTTTTTTAGACCCTTTATTTTATTATTATTTTTTAGGCCTTTTTTTTTGTTTTTTGAACAAGCACTGTTATGCTCCGTCTCCGTCGCTTTCTCTGCATAACACCACAACGCAAAAACCTCAGTAGCACCAATTCTACACAAAAAAATAATAGTAAATATAAAATATAAAAAGACATAAAAACAAAGAAATTTCCGGGTTGCCTCCCGGTAAGCCGCCCTTCTTTACCGTCTTT
Organism: Adenophora triphylla var. japonica; assembly: GCA_022495995.1. Lineage (NCBI taxonomy): Eukaryota > Viridiplantae > Streptophyta > Magnoliopsida > Asterales > Campanulaceae > Adenophora > Adenophora triphylla. Next base: position 214,293 of record JAFEMH010000464.1, on the reverse strand, counting down.
AGCTAGACCAAATGTCGGGTAAGCCCCCGGCGAGCATCAAATTTTAAGTCTTTGACAAGACTCAGACCCAAAGCTAACAATGATACAATCATCCTTCCCCCCCACGCTTAAACTAGACATTGTCCACAATGACACTAAACCATAAATACGGGACAATAAAACACGGGGAAAAGGACACCAAGGAATAATCAAGTAAGGGAACGGGAGGCCCCACAAACATGGGCTTCATCAATGTAAGGGGGATGAAAGTAATCTTCATTTACCTCTAGAAGATGTTTGGTTTCCATGACATGCCTCCCCGTTGGAGACCATTTAGGCTTCCCCTTTTTCTTTTGCTTCCCTTCTTTCTTCCTCGATGGTCCACCTTTCTTTGCCTCCTCAGGCTTCATTTTAGAAAACTTCACCTCATCTATCTTGGCCTCCTCCTTGATAATCAGCTCCCTCAAGTCCATGGCACAAACTTTACGCACATTCTTGGGAAGATTCATGGCATCGAAAATATTAAATTTCACCACCTCCCCATCAAACTCCATGGTTAGAGAGCCCTTCTTTACATCAAGTTTTGTCTCTGAAGTAGACATAAACGGTCTCCCCAATAGAATTGGAGCCTTAGAATCAGTCTCAATCTCTAAAATGAAAAAATCTGCCGGGAACAATAGATCACCAACCTTCATTTCTACATCTCTCACCACCCCCTTCAGGTATGCGTCGGACTTATCCTCCAACTGAATCACAACTCTAGTATCCTCCAATTCACCCAACTTAAGTTCTTCAAACAACGTATATGGCATTACATTGATTGAAGCTCCCAAATCGAGCATAGCCTTCTGCACCGAGCTACCCCCCAACGATATCGGCACCACGAACATGCCCGGATCACTACACTTTTTGGGCATCTTTTTCTGATAAACTGCGCTCATATGCTCAATCACCTTCACTTTCTTCATGGCCTTCAGCTTATTATTCCTCTTGGTAGTACACAGTTCCTTCAAGAATTTGGCATATCTAGGAACTGTTTTGAGAAGATCCAAGAAAGGAATATTTACTTCAATATTCTTGAAGGTATCAAACATGCTCTTCTCCGACTCTTATGCTGTATCTCTGCTCAATGACATTGGAAAAGGAACTTTCGGCTCATAGACACGCAACGGTGGTGGAACATATTTCTCTTCAGGGGTCTTCTCTACCTTCTCTTCCACCACTAACTCCGGTTCCACTCGCTTCTTAACATTTATTTTAGACTCTATAGGAACCATTTGCCCCTCAACTTTCTTCTTTCTCCTCACATAAACAGCACTAACATTATGCTTCAGAAGTTGCTCAGTCTGAGGTGGTACTTTTGCTGCATCTCTAGCCTCTATTCTCACTACTGCCTCTGCAATTTGGCCCATTTATCTCTCCAGGTTACCAATACTCGCATCGGTGCGCTGCTGATACTTCTGAAAATTCTGGTTCATGGTGCTAACACACTGTGTCAAAGAATTCAGCAATGCCTCTGTAGACTGTCCCGGAGAATTCTGCTGCTGTTGCGGTGGCTGCTGCTGCTGTCCATATGGTAGTCTATAAGAGTTGTACTGATTACCCTGGTACCTGTTGCCGCGATAACCTGCGATTACCAAGCTGTTGTCCACGACCACCGGCCGATTCTGCATCGACATGTATCCCATCTGAAATTAGGATGATTTCTCCAGTTGGGATTATAGGTGTTACCCATCGGTCTCTGTCCCTACTGCGCAAACCCAACTGCATTGACATCCTCCATCTCACCCGTCTGCAAAGAAGGGCACGAATCTGTAGGGTGCGTAATGTCATAACAAATCCCACACGGCTTCGGTGTCTGTCCCAGAACCAACTGCTTTACCATACCCTTAAGATCCTCCATATCTGTCTCGAACTTATTGGTCAACCCACTGTTAGAACCCGCTGCGCTAACCTGTCTCATATTTGACCTCTTGCCATGGGTCCTCGTACTCTTAGCTAGCTCCTCGATCAACCTTTTAGCTACCTCAGTGGTCTTATTCAAAATACTCCCCCCACAACATGAATCCACTAATCTCTTATCCTGAATGGTCAACCCTCCATGAAAATAGACGATCAGTTGGTCCTCAGTAAATCCATGATATGGACAACTCCTACAAAGCTTGTGGAAGCTATTGCAGTAGTCGTATAGGGTCTCATCTGCCTTTTGCTCCATATTACTGATGTCCCTCTTCATAACATTAATCTGGTCCTGAGGGAAGAACTCTTCTAGGAATACCACTTTCATCTGATGCCATGTCGTGATGATATTGGGTGGCAAGTGATAATACCACCCGTTCGCGTTATCTTTCAGTGTGAAAGAAAACGCCCTCAATAACAGATGCTCGATCGGAAGCGATGCCGGCTTCATACTCTAACATATTTGCACAAACAGAGAGATGTGCTGATTGGGATCCTCTCCGGGCATCCCTGTGAAGTGCGGTAGCTGATTCAGTAGCCCCGACTTCAACTCAAATGTTACCCCGGCAGGTAAGGCGGGGAATTGGACGACATGTGGTTGCTCATTCCAATTCGGGGCAGTCTTTTGCCTCAATGTTTGTGGTGGCACTGCTTGTCCACCACCATCGCCACCACCACCTGCATTATTTCCGTCCTGCATCTCTTCAGCTAACAATATCCCCTTGACTCTCCTGCTTTGTTGTCGTCCTTTCCTGAAAGATCTTTCGATTTCTGGATCAAACGAAACAATCAAATCGTTAGTAAAACGGGTGTGGACCATACAATAACCCATACCACGAAGGGACAGGGGGTGAAACTAATAAAGAGATAAAAGACAAACAAATTAAATAAAATGACAGAAATTAAATAAGAACACAAACAAATAAACACCATTCCCTGGCAACGGCGCCAAAATTTGATAGGCTAAAGTCGCACACCTACAAATTAGTACCAAGACTCGGCTACAAAACTGTAGCAAGGACAAGTCCAGGGTCGATCCACTGAAGAACGGTATTTGTTGTGTAATGGTCACAGACCAGTTTGGGGGTTTGTTTGAATTGTTTGTCGTAATAACTACAACAAGTAAATAAATGTGATTGTAAACAATTATAAAAGAAAAGCACTTCAGATTTGTTTCTGTCCCCATTTACCAATCCAATATCATCGGTATATTTTCTTTTCCTTCCTCCTATTCACTTGATCCAATGTATTTCAATCTCTATCTCTTTCTTATTAATGTTTATAAGCAGTGGCACACACACCTATAACCCTAATCAATAATCAAACCTAACTGGCACAGTCTAGGTTTAGATAATCAATTGATAAAGCTTTAAGAGATTAAGATCAAGAATTTCACTATTCTTTTGCAAATAGAACAAAATCTAGTTTTACCCACTTCTCAATTTACCATGGCACATGCATAAAACTCAAAGATGCTACTTGTGAAAAATCCTAATCTTGCACAGACTTAGGATTAAACTAGCAATAAATCAATTACAAGGGAAAAGAGGATGATCAAATCTCAAAACCCTAGAAAAAGATCTAGCAATTAAAACAAGTAAAACTATGAATAGGGATTAAGGAATAAAGAAATAAATACCTCAATTGAATTCAATTAACGGTTCAAGATTCAAATCTAAAGCAATGGAGTTTAGTTCTCCATGGAAATTCAACAAAGCTCTCTAGAAAAAGAAACAAAGTTCAAACCCTTAAACAATTGACAAAAGAAGTATATATACTCCTCCGTCTAATAAACCTAAAACCAAAATAATAAAAGAAAAGAAAAAGGAAAAAGAAAATAATATCAAATCAAATTACTCTTCCACCGTAGGTCAACTGCAATTTTGCCTCGGTCAATTCACCAGCTGGTCTTCACGTACGGACGGAGGGCCATTTTCACAATTTGCATTTCAGCCCCTGAAGTTTTAGTTATTTGCACTTTGGACCCATACTCCTCCGCTTCGGTTGACTTTGACTTTGCTTTGACTTTAACTATTCTTGATACTCGAGGCATGACTTTGAAGCTCACCAAAATTACATCCGGAAAAGTAACTAAATAAATACGACTATTTTACCCCCGTATTACAATAAAAGCTCAAATGATAAATAATGCCCCAATAACATCAAATCTAGTCTAAGTACATCAAAATGAATGAAAAACACATAGGAAAATGAGGGGAATAATATATACAAAATCCGCCACATCACATCTCCTCCTCCACACATCGAATATGAGCCATCCTTGAGGTAGTAGTGATAGATTTAGATCATTTCCAACTGGCCTATGGAGTTTCCACTTCGGGTTCTATCTTCTTCTTGGACCTCAAGACATGATGAAGATACTCCCTGGCTGTTCCTAGTACACATCCAGCTCCAAGGGGGTGAGGAACTTGACCCTCTGATGGGGGATTGAGGGGATCATTCCTAATATGACCAGTCCAGGAATTCCCAAAATAGCATGGAAATCACTAAGTACATCAATGACCAAAAAATTTACCTTGGCCATGGTGTTATTCGACATCTACCTCGAGCTCGATCTGTCCCTTGGCATCGACCCTGTGGTTGGTGAAGCCTTTCGACTTGAGTAAGGTGACAATCTGACATCTGTGGGGCCCATTTCTAAGAAAGTTTTGTAGTATAGGGTATACTTCCATGCCCCGGTGTCGACCAATATCTTGCTGGAGATGCAATTATCAATAAGCCTCAGAATGACTAAGGTTTGCTCTCTTTCTGTCGTGCTGGTGGCTAGCTCGTAGGGGTAGAAGCTGATGACCTCCTCTTGCACACAACCCCTAGATGGGACGTACGGGGCTTTGCTTAGCTTAAAAATTTTTGTTTGATGGAGGTGTTGGTCGCTTCTTCAGTGATCACTCCCAATGTCAGCTTAGGTTGCCTTGGCTCGGGTACCCCTCAAGCCAATTAATCCCCGCTTAGGGACGATATCCCTTCATGAATCTATCAAGTCTACCTTCGTTCACCCACTTTTGGATGATTCTCTTCAAACTCAGGCAATCCTACGTGTTGTGGCCCGTATCCTAGTGTTACTTACAATACTTACCATTATCTCGCCTTAACTTGTTCTGAGGATTCAAAGGAACAGGAGGAGACAAATCAAGTGTGTTCATTATCTGTGTCCGACTAATTGTGAAGGGAGTAAAGCTTTTGGGGACTCTCTTAGTCGCCCTAGTTATGTTCTTCCCCCTGTTGTTGTTGTCGGTTCTAGCTGCCACACCTTTGGTCGACTCTCCTGCCTCGGTACTATTGGGGGTCCTCTCCTTTTTCCTTTCCTTGCGTTCTTTAGAAACATCCACATCATAGGCCCTTTTAAATAGGTCTTCCTCTTGGCCGCTCATCTGACATGTAGCTCGTAGTCCAAGTTAGGTGAGGATACCCCATTTCTAAAGCAGTTGATGACCTCTCTGTTATTTAAATCTTCTTATATTTGGTCGACCAACTCCTTAAATCGAGTAAAATAGCTCATGGTGCTCTCCATTTTACCTTGATCAATGTTATTTAGGTCGGTGACCGTCTTCTTACTAGCCCCAGCAGCTGAGAACCTCTCTAGGAACTTTCTCCTCATATATCTCCATGGGGTGATGCAACCAACAAACCACGAAACCATGTTAGGCCAGCACCTGTGAAAGTGTTGGTTAGTGCGTAGTACAACACTTCTTCTGAGGAGACCAAACACATGGTGGACTCAAAATGTTGCACGTGATTCAACGCGTTGGTGTGCTGGCATACTTTTCTAGTACGGGTAGCTTAACACCAACGAGTGGGCCTTTATCTAGCATACTTTGGGCCAAGGGTCGAAGAGTACTATCATTTCGATCCCCCTTCCCGCTTGTCGCCTGTCGATCAGCCTCCATATCATCTAACCTCCTCTTTAGGTTCAAAAGCTCCCTCACATCTAGGTCGCCTCTTTGGCGGGATACATAGTTGGATTTTTGTCGTTCTTCCCTATGGTGCTCCCTCCGTGATGGTGCTTTTTCCCTCTTATATCTTGGGGGAGTCCTTTCTCTCCTGTCCCTCCTAGGGGTGATCGACCTCCTCTTGGAGGCGACCTATCTCAAGCACGGTCAGCTTCAAGTTGTCTCCTTTGTGCCAAGTCAGCTTCTTTTCCCGTTGGATGTTGATCCCATCCCTTAGGTCTCTAGTACGGTCAACTGAAATGTGGGTATGGTGAGGCCTATCATTCCTCTTCTCCGCTCCCGAAGGTCTAGGGCACCCCGTTGTCACGTCCTTCTTAGAAGACTCGGGTAGCTCGAGTAATTCATTCTAGACCTCGATCAATCTCTGTAAAACCCTTGCTCGTTCAAACAACATATCTCTCCTACTAGAGTGAGTAGCTGAGGGACCAGCTATGTCACCTGCAACTATTCGACCCGTTTGGAGATTCTTCATTTTCTGGCCACCCCCTTGGGTGACCATGAGCCTCTTCTCCCTCCTCCTTTCTTGAATTCCTTTTCCATCTGCCTCAGTGTTGGACCAAGAGGGTCTTCTTGTGAGGTGTCCATGTGGAGGGGGAGAAAGGTTTGCAGTGCGGTTCCACGCACCGACATCTGTACCTGGGTTATTTACGCCGTCATTCTCATTAACTGGATTGCTTGAAGCAGTAGCAGTATGCCCTTTGGACATCATGATTGTGAGTTTGTAAAATTTCAAGGTCTAGCACTTTTCGATTCCTGGTAATGGAACCAAACTGATGATTTAGGAATCGTTCCGAATCAACGTTAGTACAGAAATAGGTTGTAATCAAATTACTATGATCTAAAACCACAAACAAACGACTTCCTGGGATGGTCTACGGCTAATACCCTACGGCGTGTTAATGAGATATAGTGTTATGAGTTTATGTAAAAATGTATTGAAATGACTTAATCTCAAAATAACTAATATGTCATTACCTTTTTACGTAGTATGTAGTCTGGTATATATAGTGGTGATATGTGATTATTATGAATACCTTGGATCACAGAGATATTGCTGGCGTAACTGTATATGAGAATATAGGATGCGGTTACAAATGATGACGTGGGTAGACACGCGTGTTGTTTGGTCGAGGTCGCCTGAATGATCGAGTTAGAACTGAATTCGTGCATTGGCAGAGATTGCACAAGTAGGGGATTGTATGTCGGACAAAGATAGTTCGGTATCAAGAATAGTCGAAAAATGAGCTTGGTCGACTGATTTCTATTGTTGGGCACATAGAATTGGGATGTTTGATAGGCCCACTTCGTTTGACAAACATTTGAGTTGATATGGATCTTGGGTTAGCAAGTTGAAATTGACTTATCACTTTTATTCCGCTTAGTAATAATTGTAATCAGTGTAATGGAGAGTAGTTGAAATCACGAATCAAGTAGATAATAAACAAGTGAAGTTTATGTGTATAAATTCATCGGGTTTTGCTTAATTTGTGAGGAATAAAAAAACAGATGTCCTAATTACGCGAGAACTTAATATCCATAAGCAGCGAAATAAGACTAGAGTATGAGGTGGGCAGCAAAAGTCAGTATAATGCCAATAATAGAAAGCTCACATGGGATGCAAATGCAATCCTATCCATTCCATACTTTCCACTTTTAGGAATCTAACCTAACCCTAATTTACTCAATCCTTCCTTCTTGTTTCCTACCACGTCTACCCTACTACACCCTACCCCAATATTATTCACAATTAAATAAATTCAAAAAATTAAAGAATAAACCCTGGCATCTCTACTGTCATGAGGACACGTGTTGTTTATGGGACACGTGTGTTTTGGTTGCATGCAGCAGAAGTAGTCATGTGAAGCCATACCCATACGCCCACTTACCTTTGATGCGCCCTAGCAAAATATTATTCCCGTTAGATAGTTACTTACCCGAAAGATATGATCTTTGGGGGCCCTACTTTATGAGGATGATACCTATTTTATGGGCCTATAGGGGCCCTATTTTATGGCATATGGGTCCACATTTTATGAGAATATCACAAAGTTATAATTATGATTTATTCCTGTTATATTCTATATGCCGCATATTAAGTGTTATATTCTATATGCCGCATATTAAGTGTTATTTTCCGTATGCCGCGTATTATATGTTGTACGTTATATGCTGCATGTTGAGTGCTTATGATTATGAGGCTAGCCAAAGTTAGGCTTGTCGCTATGGTTCTGGCCCTGGTTCCCGCCAATGGCTTGGCCCTCGGATATCATATGTCGCATGTAGCCTGTCGTGTTGTATGCTAATAATGTTATAGTTGTCGCATGTTGTAAATGGGTCTCGCATGCTGGTTCTCATATGTTATATGTGCATATAATGGTGCATGATTTATGTTATACGACTTATGAGAGAGGTTAAATGTTGTAGTCTCTTGTTAGACTTCCCTCCACTGCAGGCGTGACACGTGGCAAAGGATAATGATGTGGATGGTGATGTCATTGATGACATCACCCTTGGATATATATACTCCCCCCCCATTTCATTTTAAGGTATGAGATATTTGGAGAACTTCTCTCTCTTCTTTTTCTCTCTCTCTCTCTATATATAAATTGTGATACATATTATGTGCCGGATTAATGATTCTCACGCCGGAGGGTTTTTGGGGGGAAAATCCTCCCGCCCTAACGGTGTTTTCTCTTGTAGGTCCCATATTATTTAGGACATCGTGGAGCGTGTTCGTCTGGTCCAATCACCGTTGCTACCTGTGGCCGCTTTCTGTGCAACCATTTTTTATGCGCGCAAAAGATCGCTGGTTCCGTTGCCGGGACCGACAATTTTCCGGCGGAGTTTGGCCGGAATAGAGGAGCCGGGAGTATAAATTCAGACTACAATGAGGGGTAGCATGGAGAAAATCAGATCGGAGTTCGCCGGAATGGGAAACCCTCTTTTCCGTTTTCTTTTTGGGCTAAGAGCTGAGATGGGTGTAGCAGTAAAAGAGAAAACATGGAGGAAAGGCAAATCTGGAAATGGGTTGTTCAACGGAGAAGAACCGTTCGTCATTCGCCGGAGGTCAAAGGGAGAAGGATTATTGCGGTCAAAGCTGTTTTTTGGACCGGAAGTCAAAGGTCACAGGCAGTAAAAAAGGGAAAGAAGAGGAAGAAGGGCAAATTTGGGGACGACGTTCTTCACCGGAAATGAGGAGCCATTCGCCGGAAATTAGAGATAAAGACGTGGTAAACAGTGATGAATAGTTGTGAACAGTGCCGGAGACGCGTGTCAGCGGGAGAATAGCCTTGTCCGACGCGTGTCAATCAGCCAGCCACGTTACCCGGCACGTGTCAAGCTTGTAGAGGCGTTCATAGCGCCGCCGTTATCTCGCCGGTTGATTGTCGCCGGTGGGAGCGAGTTTGGGTTTCAGAGAGGTCTGGTTTGCGGGTGTTGATTGTCGCCGGCGGTGACATTAGTTCTTGGGAATCGCCGCGCCCTGAGGTCGCCGTCGACAAAGGGAAGTTTGTCGCTGAGATTGAAGCTGTTTTGGGTGTCGCTGTTTTGTGAATCGGAGTTGAAAAAATAGAAGTAGTCGCCGGTTAGGAAGGTCGCCGGAAGGAGGATTGTCGACGGGAGTAAGGGAGCCGGCCGAAGCTAAATCAGGCCCCTTTTGTCCTCACCGTCGTTGAAGAAGAAACTCATCAAGGTGAGTATTATTTTGAAAGCGAAATTATTTTCTCGGGTGGTTAAGGGAAAAAGAAAATAGGAGCTGGAATGGAAAATGTTGAAGAAGAAATGAGAGAGGAAAAGCAAAATTGGTATTTGTTAATTTGAGGGGATGAGAGAAGGGCATAGGAAAGAGGAGCGAGAAAGAGATGGACAGTTCAGAGCCACAAATGTTATGAGTGGTTGGGGTCAGCATGTGGTTTCCTTGATGCCTCAGCTTTGTTGACTTGGAAGAAATATTAAGGGCCAGCCGTTAAGAAGTCCATTAAATTTTTGACGGGTTTCGTCAGAATCACCGCAAATCTCCGTCAGGTCGCTTCTTTCCATCTTTATCATTTATAATGAATAAATGCTTAACAATACATGCCTAATAAATTGATAACAAGCATATGCAAATGCGCTGTTATTAGAAATATGAATATGCCTTGAAATATGTTTATCATATGAAATGGGGGGCTGTAACTTGGAATTATTCAAGCGATATTAAATCTTGCCGTGCAATTTGTTCTAATCATCAGATAGAAATGAAAGTGAAACACAAGGAAAATAGTGTGTAAATGAATATATGATTAGAAATTCCGGTGCGTAGTAAAGTCGAATATGCTTTCTATTTATTATGCTAATTTGATAGAATAAATCAGCTTAATACGTTACTTGCCTATTTCCTGCTCCTAACAAGAGATAATTGGGATATAGAAACTTGAATGTGAATGGTTATAACCTAGCGGGAATAAGCTCCGTGAAATGGTTAAAGTATATTTTGAAATAGTATTTTGATAATCGGTGACTTCATATGAAAAGAATAGAAAGAAGTGCTTGGTGACATATGAAAAATTATGTTTAGGTCTATATTCAAGATAGTTTGCCAAAATCACCCTTATGTTTTTAATGATGTATTCTTGGTTAAGAAATAGCGAATTGCATGCCTTCTTGGGAGTCTTTGTTATCTGTAGGGCCGTGAATTTGGTTTGGGAAAAGGGAAGCCGCAGGAGATAAAGATTGTCGGCCAAATAAGTCAGGTCAACTCTTTCCTTTTTTCACGGTAGCCTTTACTTTGATAAAATGAAAAGTAGAAAAAAATAGTATTGTTATTTGTTGGGCTAAGTATTTGAGACAGGAAAAGTGGATGAAGAAAGTCAAAAGTTAATGGGAAGGACAAGCGTGTGACAGTCTTGGTGTTGAATCCATCCGGAATATCATCAACCTTCGTCAGGTCGTCTCTTCCCATCCTTTATGTTCATGTTAAATGACATTTACATGAAATCGTTATGTGAGAATAAGGATGCATGCTTAGAAATGTTGTTACATAGTAAAATTGAATGTGTTCTGTGCTCCTATATTTAATGGATTGACTTGACCTGCTTGCCTACTTATGTCATTAAGAAGAGATAACGGGTGACTAAAGTTTTGTTGATCAGAAATATGCATAACAGAAAATGAAAATGGTTAATGGGTATCTGGCAAAGTTAAGGAAAGTGTTCTCTGTTTACTATGCTTGCTTGATAGAATGAATTAATTATACGATGAATCCCTTAGACGAAAACGGAAAGTATGTTAAAGATGACTAGAATATGAAATTCCTATAAGATTGTCTGGGACTTTATTTAATTTTGGAAATATGAATTATTACTTTTTGAATAGAGTTATTTGAATTAGCGACCATCGTTTATAATGGGGTTGCGAAAATAAATTCTCGTGGAAAGATATTGGTTAAGTGAATCTATGAGTCAAAATGCGGATTTGATAAAATTTAAATGTGGCAACTCTTTTGAAATGGATGAGACGTAGGCAGTGGTGCATGCGTGAAAATGCTAAGTATCGACATCTATTAAGAAAGAAAGTAATTGTGATTTTTATATGAATGAGGCAAATCTAATGTAACTAGAATATATGGAGTCTGTGCTTTATGTGATATTATGATTGCAAAATGTTGTTGTTATGATGAGAGATATGCTTGGCCGCTAATGTGGAGCGTGCCTTATAAATATGAAGATATAAGATCAATAACGTAAGACCCATGTGCATGATTCACATAAGGATTTTTATTATGCCCCTTATAATGTGTAATATGATATGAAGCGCTTGTTGCCTATTTGCTAAAGTATGGATGAGCGTGGATTAGTATTATATTGCAACATGTCACGCAAATTTTTAAGTTATGCCCTTGCTTGTTTGTTTAATTATGAAAGTCGTCAAGTTAGCAAAGTGTGAATCTTGATCGAATTAAATGAAAAAGAAGTATGGCGCAAGAAAAATGATATTTTATAAAGAAAAATATGTGAGTTTTATGCTACGTGTTTATGTGCAAAGTTGCGTCAGAATTGTGAAAAGATATGCTATATCGAATGAAAATGAAAGTGTCGTGATATATGGGTACGTTGACCCGCTACATTTTTGAGATCTTGAAATGATGGATAGTGAAAAATGGCAGTCGCAATAATATGTTTGAAATGATAATATGCTCAGTAAAATGCGAAAGATATTTGCGTTTTATTATCTCTCTCGTTTATATAAAAGTTTCATAATATTTGCTTATTGTGTTAAATATAAAAAAAATGTTTACTTGATTTGCAAATGACTACCTCATGTCTTTTGTAGGGACTCTGTCGAGTGTGACAAAGTCGGCTAAGTAACTTGGAAGGGCTCGCATCCCGAACTGCCTATGTGTTGATAAAGATTGTTGCCGCTAAAGCTGCGACAAAGTTGATAAAGATTGTTGCCGCTAAAGCTGCGACAAAGTAGATAAAGACTGTTGCCGCTAAAGCTGCGACAAAGTAGATAAAGACTGTTGCCGCTAAAGCTGCGACAAAGTAGATAAAGAATGTTGCCGCTAAAGCTGCGACAAAGTAGATAAGGATAGTTGCTGATAAAGCTTAAAGATGGATTGATAAAGCTTAAAGATGGATTGATAAAGCTTGAAGATGGAGTGCGACCTGGGGACATTGAGGCCCAGGCGCGGCGTCTGGAGATAGTGGTTCCAGGCGTCTAGAAAAGTCCCAGCTTTTTTATGGGCGAGATAAAAGGGGCGGTGACCTAGAAGAGCGAAATGCTAGGCACCAAACCTTGCGACCTGAAAGAGTGAAATGCCAGGCGCGGCGACCTAGAAGAGCGAAATGCTAGGCGCCTAGAAAAGTCCCAGCTTTTTTATGGGCGAGATAAAAGGGGCGGTGACCTAGAAGAGCGAAATGCTAGGCACCAAACCTTGCGACTGGAAGAGTTAAATGCCGAGGCGCGGCGACCTAGAAGAGCGAAATGCTAGGCGCCTAGAAAAGTCCCGGCTTTTTATGGGCGAGATAAAAGGGCGGTGACCTAGAAGAGCGAAATGCTAGGCACCAAACCTTGCGACCTTTGGAAGAGTGAAATGCCGGGCGCGGCGACCTAGAAGAGCGAAATGCTAGGCGCCTAGAAAAGTCCCGGCTTTTATGGGCGAGATAAAAGGGCGGTGACCTAGAAGAGCGAAATGCTAGGCACCAAACCTTGCGACCTGGAAGAGTGAAATGCCAGGCGCGGCGACCTAGAAGAGCGAAATGCTAGGCGCCTAGAAAAGTCCCAGCTTTTTTATGGGCGAGATAAAAGGGGCGGTGACCTAGAAGAGCGAAATGCTAGGCACCAAACCTTGAGACCTGGAAGAGTGAAATGCCAGGCGCGGCGACCTAGAAGAGCGAAATGCTAGGCGCCTAGAAAAGTCCCAGCTTTTTTATGGGCGAGATAAAAGGGGCGGTGACCTAGAAGAGCGAAATGCTAGGCACCAAACCTTGCGACCTGGAAGAGTGAAATGCCAGGCGCGGCGACCTAGAAGAGCGAAATGCTAGGCGCCTAGAAAAGTCCCAGCTTTTTTATGGGCGAGATCAGGGGCGGTGCCTTGGAGATAGTGGTTCCTTGGCACCAAACCTTGCGACCTGGAAGAGCGAAATGCCAGGCGCGGCGACCTAGAAGAGCGAAATGCTAGGCGCCTAGAAAGTCCCGACTTTTTTACGGGCACGGAAAGTTTTAAAAAGAATTTGAAAAGTGTTTGGAAAGTTTTAAAAAGAATTTGAAAAGTGTTTGAAAAGTTTTAAAAAGAATTGGAAAAGTTTGGCGAGATGTCGCCGTTTTGAAAAGTTTTTGAAAAATGAAAGTGTGGCGAGATGTCGCCGTTTTGAAAAGTTTTGAAAAGTGAAAGTTTGGCAAGACGCCACAGTTTTAAAAGGTTAAAATTTGGCGGGATGCCGCAGGTTTGAAAGGTTTTGAAAGGTTAAAGTTTGGCGCGATGCCGCATGTTTCAATAGTTTTGAAAAGTTAAAGTTTGGTGGGACGCCATGTTTGAATTTTTTGGCAAGAAAAATGTTGTGAAAAGTTTTGAGAAAAGAGCATAATAAAGTATATGATGGGCTGACATCCCATGCTGTTGGGCTGACATCCCATGCTATTGGGCTCGCATCCCGAACTGCTCATGTCCCAGAGTTGATAAAGCGGCCCCAAAGTTGATAAAGCTGCGACAAAGTTGATGAAGTTATCAGAAAAGTCCTGGGTGAAAAGCCAGGCACAACGGGATCTGCGCTTGCGGACTCGGGAGTCCTGGCAGAGGCCTGGCTCAGCACCCAGCCTAGCCTGAGTGGCGAAGCTTATGTGATCTAGCCTAGCCTGAGTGGCGAAGCTCCTGCGACCTGGAGATATTGGTTCCAGGCGTGGCGACCTGGAGATAGTGGTTCCAGGCGTCTAGAAAGTCCCGGCCTTTTTACGGGCGAGATCAGGGGCGGCGACCTGGGGATAGTGGTCTCAGGCGCCAAACCTTTTAACCTGGTGACATTGAGGCGAGATGCCACAGTTTGAAAAGTTTTTGAAAAGTGAAAAGTTTGGCGAGATGCCACAGTTTGAAAAGTTTTTGAAAAGCAAAAAGTTTGGCGAGATGCCACCGTTTGAAAAGTTTTCGAAAAATTAAAGTTTGGCGAGATGCAACAGTTTGAAAAGTCTTGACAGAAAAGTCCTGACTTTTTAACAGGCATAAAAAAGACCTGGCTTAAAGGTGCTAGGCAAAAGTTGAGCAGCGATGGAACTAGTTGATTTGGCCAGGTGGTCTAAAGCGCGAGATTTGATTTAAGATGATTTGAGTTTTATTCGGAATGATTGAATGCGGTTTGTTAGTGATGCAGTTTAGCATCAAGTAAGTTTTTCATCAGCGCAGTTCTGATCAGCGCGGTTTTGATTCGCGCAGTTTGATTAGTAAGGTTTTGGTTCGCGCGGTTTTGATTCGCGCAGTTTGATTAGTAAGGTTTTGATTAGCGCGGTTCTGATCAGCGAGGTTTTGATTGTCGCGTTTTTTAGTTAGCGCGTTTGTGATTGGCGCATTTTCGTGCTTTGATCAGTATGGTGCGACCTAGTGTGGCCAAGCGAGGTTTGGCCGCGAGTTTTGGTTTGAGCCAAGTGGGTTGGGCCGCGAGGTTTAGCCCAGATGAGGCTGTGGCCTAGGCGTATTTTTTGTTTTAGAGTTGGTTCAAGAAAGACCTGTCTTAAAGGTGTCAGGCGCAGATGAACAAGGAATAGTAGGTCGCCCCGAAGCTAAGTAAAGCTGAAGGGTGAGAAGCATAGCTAAGGAGTAAGGCTGCCTAAAGACAAGCCTCACTCTTTTGAAGGGAGTAGTATGTATATAGATAAGTTATGGGAAAGGAGTCTTCGATAAACTATCGAAGCAAAAATGGCGACATATTAAAGGTAGAATTTAAAGCAAATTACAGTAAGCAGAGCAATGACATTTAAAGTATAGAGTTGAAGTCGCACCGCGACATTCAAATAACCGAGATATGCATCAAAGAAGAATTTATGAAAGAAAATTAAAGTCAAGGCAAGGTGCCAATCGCGGCATCTGAATTATAGTAGAGCAAAGGTTAAAGAAAGCAGGCATAGAGGCGGAAAATAAAGTTAAGATTAAGTCGCAACCCGCGACAACCAAAGTATGAAAAGTGAAGTTAAAAGACAAAAAAGTAAATTGTTTTAGTATAGACCCATATCAGACTGAATTGTTGAAATGACGTCAAAAGTCAGAGGGATCGAAAGATTTTTGGCAGAATTGCCGAAACAAATTGTAGGGAAGGAGAGTTATTCGAAAGTCCAGCGACCAGGGTTCGTGTTGCTGGCATTTATGGATCTGAGCCGTATAATGTTGGCTCCCGTATGATTGGTTTTCGCATATTTTACTAGCCAAAAATTTACAGAAATGATTGAAATGGGAAAGAGAAAGTGCAAAAGTTGAAGTAAAATGAGAAGTTAGTAATGAAAGTGTTGGAAAGATCAAGGAAATGGACCTATGTTGTGAGCCAGGGAATTGACTCGATGTGATAAGTTATATTTTGTTGTGTATATTATTTTACTCCTCAACTCGATCATGAATAATCGAGTTAAGGAGTCGGGGGCTTCTGATGCGCCCTAGCAAAATATTATTCCCGTTAGATGGTTACCCGGCCCGAGCATATGGTCTTTGGGGGGCCCTACTTTATGAGGATAGGGGCCCCTATTTTATGGTCTATAGGGGGCCCTATTTTATGGTCTATAGGGGGTCCACATTTTATGAGAATATTGCCAAAGTTATAATTATGATTTGGTTCCCCCGTGTTATATTCTATATGCCGCATATTAAGTGTTATATTCTATATGCCGCATATTAAGTGTTATTTTCCGTATGCCGCGTATTATATGTTGTACGTTATATGCTGCATGTTGAGTTCTTATGATTATGAGGCTAGCCAAAGTTAGGCTTGTCGCTATGGTTCTGGCCCTGGTTCCCGCCAATGGCTTGGCCCTCGGATATCATATGTCGCATGTAGCCTGTCGTGTTGTATGCTAATAATGTTATAGTTGTCGCATGTTGTAAATGGGTCTCGCATGCTGGTTCTCATATGTTATATGTGCATATAATGGTGCATGATTTATGTTATACGACTTATGAGAGAGGTTAAATGTTGTAGTCTCTTGTTAGACTTCCCTCCACTGCAGGCGTGACACGTGGCAAAGGATAATGATGTGGATGGTGATGTCATTGATGACATCACCCTTGGATATATATACTCCCCCCCCATTTCATTTTAAGGTATGAGATATTTAGAGAACTTCTCTCTCTTCTTTTTCTCTCTCTCTCTCTATATAAATTGTGATACATATTATGTGCCGGATTAATGATTCTCACGCCGAAGGGTTTTCGGGGGGAAAATCCCCCCGCTCTAACAGTGTTTTCTCTTGTAGGTCCCATATTATTTAGGACATCGTGGAGCGTGTTCGTCTGGTCCAATCACCGTTGCTACCCCGGTCAGTTTCCTGTGCAACCATTTTTTATGGCAGCATCAACCTTCGTCCTTGCAAAAATAACGAACAATTATAATAAATATAATTAAAATAATTAATAATAGAAAATGTAATATAAATATGAAAATTAAAATAAAATAACAAAGTAGAGTAAAAAAACATGTAAATTAATGTTATCATCATGACATGTAGATTTATTAAATAAAAAATAACAAAAATTGACTATTTTTCATGAATTCACTTGTTTTAGTGCAGAACAAAACTATAATAAATTTCCCTTCTTATTATGAGACGGTAACAGTATGTAATTAAACAACAATCAATACATTCTCAGAAAATAAGTTATTTTTTGCTTAATTTATTTAAAAATAAAATAAAATATTTATTCCTAAAATTGATAAATGTAATAAAATATACAATATAAATATTATTGCTATTTTCTTTCAAAATTTATAAATATACATTGAAATTTTAAAAACTAAAAATAAAATATTTATTCCTAAAATTGTCTTAGAATATACTCCCTCCGTCCCGGACCTACATGCCTAGTTTGACTTTTCACGTAAATTAAGGAGAGAGTATTATATTGAAAGTGTTGTGAGTGTGAAAATAAAATAGGAGAGAGAATAAGTGGAGGGAATAGTAAATTATAATGGTGTTGTGAGTATTAAAATAATGTAGGAGAGAGAATGAGTGGAGGGAATAGTAAAGATTCCTTTCCATTTTAAGAAATGTGCACGTAGGTTTGGGACGCCCAAAATGAAAAGTGTGAACGTAGGTATGAGACGAAAGGAGTATTATTTTTGAAAATAAATATTTTATTAAGAAGGGAGTATAAAATTTTAATAAGATTTAATTAATTTTAATAAGTCCAACGAGTGCATTATTCAAGCCTATAAATCAGAGGAGAATAATTGAAGCCAAAGAGGAGAGGCATTGCCCTTTAGACCACTCCCGGCGGTGACCTTTTGAGGGAGGGTCACTTAAAAAAAAAAAAAAAAAAAAAAAAAAAGATAAATTCATAGAAAGTCACGATTTTTCACAACTCAGGTTGGTCTGTTGCCCTGGGGTTGCCCCGGTTGGGTCATCAATTTTTTTTTTTTTTTGTTTCACCAAATTATTTATATTTTGTGTTTATATAAATATATTTTTAAAACTAGTATATTTTATATAATTATAAAAAATATATCAAAATTCATTTTTTTTATAATTGTATGGGTAATTATTTTTAATAATTGTACGGGTGATTTTAAAAATATTATTACTAATACATTATTTTAAAAAATAAAATGATAAATATTTTAGGTAATTTGAAGTAAAGAAAAAATAAATATTTTATTTTTAAAAGGTTGGGTTGGGTTGGGTTGGGTTGGGTCGAGGTCACTGATGGGAGTATAAATTACATAAGGTTGAAAGTGTGTATATAAAAATGAGAGAAATTAATATTTTATTTGAGGTTAAGTTGGGTCGGGATCACTGATGGGGATAGTCTTATAGAAAAGGAGATCAGCTACTCATACGGCACAGAGTAATGGACACGCAAGAAAGGCATGACACGCGTCAGAAAATGAGACAGGTGGAAATGAATTTTATAACAGACCCCTAACTTTGGATCCATCGTGTCCCCCTTTTCTCCCTCTTGTTTCCCCATTAACAACCAACCACCGCCACCAATACCGCCACCGGCTAATATAGAAAACTAGTTGCACGTGGTGGTGCAATGAGTGACCATCATCTCTCCGGTAGATTATTTTATTTATTCATCCTTACACTTCATATACTTTCTCATTCAATAACAATACCTTTTCTTTGTTTCAAAATACTAGATCTATTAATACGGGTTAACGAGATGAGACGGATTCAACCCGCCAAATCCCGCTTATAAATGAAACGGGACGGGTTGGACCAAATTTATGGCGCACTGAAAATACGTCATGCCAACCCAACTCACCTTGAGTTAGTGTGTCATGTGGGCCAATCAAATAAATGAATTTTGGGTATGATATTGTGCATAAAATAATATCAAAAAAATAAAAAATCATAATAATCAAATAAACACAAACTGTTAAACATAATAATATCTCAAAAGATATCAAAAATTATAACAGTCAAATAAATATATACAAAATTCATATTAATATAAACTAATTCTCAAGTATACAAAACAATTAAAATTTACGCAAATTGCTACAAACTAATACGGGTAAATCAAGATCCCGAAAATAAAGATTCATATCAATAAAAATGGAGAGAGAGAGAGATGCATGTGTGTGAATCAGATACAGTAACGACAACGAATTAGTAGCCGTGATGGAGTGCAATGGCGGCGATGAAAACGGCGACTAGTGCGACGGCGTCTCCATAGGGTTTCTCCGTTTCTATTCTCTACTTCTCTACTTCTCTCGAGTCTCTCTCAATTAAAGATTCACGGATTGAGTTCAAAAGGTCGATATATCACTAGAATTTCCACTTAAAAATAATCACTACAAGAAAAACATGTTTTAGCGACGGAAAAATCCGTCGCTAAAAGCCAAAAATCCGTCGCTAAAGGCATTTAGCGACGGATTAGCGACGGAAAAAATCTGTCGCTAAAACCCTTGTCGCTAAATATTAACGACAGATTTTGGGGCTGTCGTTAAAGTAGCGACGGATAATTCCGTCGCTAAAACTTAAAAATCCGTCGCTAAATGTTGAAGAGGAATGACAAAATTAATGTATTTGGCGACATTAATAACGACGGATTTAACGACGGAAATTTCCGTCGCTAAAATTTATTCCAAATTTTCACAATTTTTTTAATTTTTTAAATTTTCTTTTTTCAATTTTTTTTATTTTTGATATATCAAATTACCGACGGATATTTCCGTCGCTAATTTGATATTTTTTACTAAAAAAAAATTATATATATATATATATATATATATATATATATATATATATATATATATATATATATATATATATATATATATATATATATATATATATATATATATATACTCCCTCCGTCCCGCTCGACTTAGGATTCTAAGTCCCGACACGGGGATTAAGGAATAATAATTTTTTATTCCATAAAGTGATAATGAGTTTGAATTAACAGCTTTAACCTTTAATTAATTTCTAACCATTTCCCCATAAAATTTTATTACCATTCAAACATATGTTACAAATTTAATTCAAAACCTAAAATTAACAGTTCATCCATACTTTAAACAACATTCTCTTCCCCCACCTCCACCACCGTCCCACCCCCACCAACGGACCACCATCAACCGCCAATGGACCACCACCACCCACCATCTCTTCCCCACCATTTCCGTCATCACCACCACCACCACTTCCTGCCACCAAACACCACCATAGCTCACCATTTCATTCCTGTCACCACCAAATAACAACAATTCAGTGAAAACAAAGTGAACAAAAAAATTGAAATGGAACACTCTAAGATAAACATAATCAACCAAAAATGGAAAAAACACAACCAAAAAATTCCCCGGGCAAAGAAAAAAATAAGTCAACACTTTAAATCGGAAGCTTGATTAGCTTGACATCCAAAAGAGTGAAATCAGATACGAGGGGATTTTGTATGACATCAACACCGAGGAGTCCAGTATCGGACTGCGGAATGGTATTTGTTTATCCTTTCTGTTTGTGTTCTTGTATAGATAGATTTATGTGCTGATAGTTGGTGAATTTGTTTTGATCGCGGTTTGCTAATTTGCCCTGTGATTTTTGGGGTGTTCTCGATTTGTGTATTATTTTGGACATATTTTGATTTGGTGGGAGTACATAAAAATCAGGCAAATTGAAGCAATTGGATACTTGTTTATGGTCGAAATGCATGATTGTTTGAAAAAAAAACTTCATTTTAAAACCATTTAGCTTGCTAATTGTTGTTGAAAAAATTGACGCATGAGTTTTGGTAAAATGAGAAAGGGACAAATATATGAGGGCAAAATGGGAAATTCGGCACTTGCTACTGTTCATAGTACTGTAGCAAGTACCGTTCCCATTTATACTATAGATTATATATCCTTACTCCGTTTTGAAATAATGTTTTTAATAATTTATATATTAATATGAATGAATTTTAATTCATATTTTATTAGTTTAGTTATCCTAATTTTACGGCACAACATGGTTTCTACTGATACATGTTTTATACAGCACATTTCTTTTCAAAAGGGTAAAACTATCATTAAAGTAAGAAACTTACTTGCATCAAATAGAATAACAAACTGTTGAACATTTTTGGCCATGGTTTGAATTGCAACCTCAAGGGTGAACACTAGCAACCGAGTAAATCTGAAAAATAAAAACGAGAAAAAATAATCAAATTGTGCTAATAAATATGAAAATTCACGCACAAAAGAAAAAAACACAGTATTAATTTGCTGTCATTTTCTAGGATAGTTGTAATAACGTACTGTTTTTGAGAGTGAAATCTTAGATAATCTTGCTTCACGCGGAAAATCTGAAGGGAAAATAACAAAATTTATTAGAGGAATAACAAAAAGAGAGAGAGAGAGAGAGAGAGAGAGAGAAAGGAAATGCGTGTCCGTATGTGTGAGAGAGAAACAAATTAGTTACCATAACAGGCCGAGATTCGTGATCGTGTCCGGCGACATAAGCCACGCCTTCGCCGATCTCGGCGGAAAACTCATCGGCGATCAAATTACCTGCAATTTAAAAATTAAAATATATATGAACAAAAATCTAACAAGTGTATAAAAAAAAAACAAATATATTTCCAGTTATTGGCGCCTTTTCAGATAATATACTTTAATCATCTGCTGTTTTTCGAGTACTTTAATGGCCGAAATTCAAAGCCGAAAAGCAGATTCGCTGCTTGTTCTAATGTAAAAAACAAAAAGAAGAGAAACAAATTTCTTAAAAGAATAGAGATTCAAATTCTAGTAAGCTTTTTCAGAGAAGAAGAAAATGAAATTACCAATGCCGGTGGTCTCTCGCCATGAAAGTGTAGCTCGAAGCTGCCTCGCTGCTTTCTTCGTATCACCTTTCGCTTTCAGAAACCGCTCGATACAAGCATTATTACAAAATTTCTCCTACAAATCAATAAGAAAATTCTAATAATTTTAGTTCGTATGAATCAATCGTCTGATTTGTATTCAATTTTTGCAGGCGTATGAATATATACAGTAATTTCACTACTTTTGAAAGCAAATTTCATTGAAAAATACTAAGCAATTAACAAAACTATTAATCAAGTGGTACAGATTAACAAACCTGTTTGACAGTTAATTGAGGTACTGGTGCTATTGTTGAGAAATAGATTTTTTCCCCTTCCTATGTTTTGAGAAATTGATGCGTGAGTTTTGGTAAAATTCAACTTATGCAACTAAACTCGTGGGAGAGGATGTAGCGTTCTTTAAAGCGTACAAGCTACTTAAGTTCATTAATTTTGTTTTGAGTGAACTGTTAAAAACACGCGGCAGGTTACTTAGCCATTGGTTTGTTGTATGGTGGTTTTGATTTTATAGTTTGCTTTAACTTTAGAAATTTAGGTATGACCAAGGGTTGGAAGTTTAGGATTATGATCTCATGTTTTTAGATCTACACTCTCAAAACACTAACAAACACAAAAAAACTCAGAATTAACACACAAAAACAAACACACCCAAATTCAACAGACAAAAATTAACACACCCAGATTCAAACCAACCAGATCTATACAGATCTGGTGGATCTACACACGAACATAAAAACCAATTCTACATCGATTTGAGTTTGAAAACCCACACACAACATAATACACACAAACAGAAACATAAACATATCACACATCAAAAATTCGAACGAGAGAAGTAGGGAGAAAGAGATAGAAAAAGAGGGAGAGAAAGAGAGATAGGTAGACTTATCTGAAGTTGAAGGCGGCGGCAACGATGGCAAAGTTAGCTATGTGGGCGGCGACGGTAAAGAGGAAGTGGGACGGGGTGCTAGGAAGGGAAAGTGGTTCTGGGAAGCAAAAGGGATGACGGGTGAACGGTGGGAGGGTGGCGGGGTGGCGGTGGGAGGGGTGGCGGCAGGGAGGGTGGGGATGAGAGAAATGAAGAAGGAAAATATCAAGGGTTTCATGAGGAGGGGATGAAATAAAATGGGGGAAAGATGAATTAGAGTTATCTGGTAGGAATTGGGTTTAGTGGGCTGGGCCTAGACATGGGCAAATCGGAACCGGAACCGGGCGGAACCGGAGAACCGAACCGGAACCGGAACCGGCAGAACCGGAACCGACGAGAACCGGAACCGGCTAGAACCGGAACCGGCCGGTTTCCGGTTCAATCTCGGTTCCTATTTTTAAAAAGCCGTGAACCGCCGGTTTTGGAACCGGAACCGGAACCGGAGAACCAGAACCGGGGAACCGGCGGTTCGGAACCGTGGAACCGGCGGTTCTTTGCAGAAAATTCAAAAAATTTCAAAATTTGCCCTTTTTTTTCACCTTTTCAGTCAAATTTTCCCGTTTTTTTGACTTTTTAGACAATTTTCAGTAATTAAAAATAAATAAAAAAATAAAACAATCCTTACCTTTCACCTATAAATACAAATTCACCTCATTGCATTTTATTTTCACAAAACTCTCTTAACTCTCTCTTAATCTTTACTCTCTCTTAACTCTCTCTTAAGTTCTTAACTCTCAAGTCTCAAGATCAAAGCCTCAAATCACTCACCAACATTCATATTCCATAATCCATAATTCCATCCTCATTTTCCATATTTTCATCCATTTTCATAGTCTTCACTATTCACTCATCACTCATCATACACACCAAATCACCAATACACCATCATCATGTCTTCTTTCCTTAGAAACTTAACAAAAAAAAACGGGTAGCAAGAGCAAAAAACAACCAACCTTCTTCATCTTCTCGACTACCACCACCACCACCACCACCACAAATTCCAAATGATATTCCCTTTTATGATGGGGGAATGTCGGGGAGAAATCAATGGAAAAATTTAGAAGATGAGGAGGAGGTTCAAGTTGGAGACCAACAATTTCCAATACCGCCTTTCATGTCACAACAACCACAATTTGTAGGAACTCCAAGTACTGAAGAAAGTGATGCACATAACCTACCACCAATTGCACCAAGAGGAAGGGGTCGCGGTCTTCGTGGAGGCGGTCGACAAGGTCAACCGCCTTCTCCTAAAATTCGTGAACCGAAGTCCTCAATTTTTATTCGTCACTTTAGGAAGGAGCTCGGATTGGACAAACATGGTGAGGAGGTTTGGAAAGTGATATGTAACTATTGTGAAAATGTTTATACTTGGAGGGATGGCAATGGATACGGCACTTATACCAAGCATGTTCGAGTTCATCATCCTACTGAATTTGGCATAGATCAAACTCAAACACAACTCCAAGGAGTTTCGACTTCTTCGATGGGCGCTGTAGGTACGTCTTCTTCTTCCACTACATTTCATTATATAGTTTAATTTGTATAATTTAATTTGTTGCTTTGTTTTATTTTATATATTAGTTTTTTTTTTGTTTAGATTAGATTGTTATAATTTAGATAAATATTGTAAAATACTAAACGAGGTTAAGGCTCCTTATGTCCTCCCTTACTTATAAAAGGGCAAGGTTGGTTGTCCCCCTCATTGTAACATTTTAACAATTATTAATAAAATTTAAGGGTACCGTCCCTTTTTCTTTTATAAAATATGTTAAAATAATTTGTTTATTATTCATCTTCATCCAAATTTGTTAGAATCTTAACAGTTTTGATGGCTTAAAAGAGAAGAAAAGGAAAAGGAAGTGACCAAAGTGCACTGACCAAACTTTGGGTTGCTGGAAATTGGATGTGGGCGGTCGCCCACCTCTCTCTTGGGCGGTCGCCCATGAGTGCAGAGAGTTTGACATTGCTTGAATTTGGATATGGGCGGTCGCCCACCTCTCTTGGGCGGTCGCCCACCTTCACAGTTTAAAAAAAAAAAAAAAAGCCAAAAAAAGGAACCGGGAAACCGTGGAACCGGAACCGGAACCGGCATCAAGGAACCGGAACCGAGAACCGGATTTAGGCGGTTCCGTCTCGGTTCCCCCTTCCCCGGAACCGGCGGTTCGAAATCGGAACCGGGAACCGGATGCCCATGCCTAGCTGGGCCTAGAGGAGGGTTAAGGATAGTAAATTAGGAAAAATTAAATGTGTTGTGGTTTAATTTAGGATCATTAGTGTAAATTGGGTGGGGTAGATCCATTAAAAAAATAATTATTATTATATAATTAATAGTAATACTTAATAATAATATTAATATTAATAATAACTAGTAATAATACATAATATTAAAGAAGTAAATAATTGAATATATTAATAATTATTATTATATAATTAATAATAATACTTAATAATAATATTAATAATAACTAGTAATAATAATGATGCTATTGTTAATTATTCAATTAAATAATTGAATATATTAATAATTATTATTATATAATTAATAATAATATTATATAATAATATTATATAATTAATAAAAATAATATTATATAATTAATAATAATACTTAATAATAATATTAATAATACTATACCCTATACCCTATACTTTATACACTATACCCTATATACTATACCCTATACCCTATAACCTATATTCTATACCCTATACCCTATACTCTATACTATATACCCTATACCATATATCCTATACCCAATACCCTATATACCCTATACCTAATACCCAATACCCTATACCATATACACTATACTCTATACCCTATACCCAATATCCTATACCCTATACCATATACCCTATACCCAATACCCTATACCCTATACCATATACCCTATACCCTATACCCAATATCCTATACCCTATACCCTATAGGGTATACCCAATAGGGTATACCCTATATACCCAATACCCTATATAGGGTATTGGGTATATAGGGTATACCATATACCCTATTGGGTATAAGGTATTGGGTATAGGGTATAGGGTATTGGGTATATAGGGTATACCATATACCCTATTGGGTATAAGGTATTGGGTATAGGTATAGGGTATTGGGTATAGGGTATAGGGTATACCCTATAGGGTATAGGGTATAGGGTATACCCTATAAGGTATAGGGTATAGGGTATAGGGTATTGGGTATAGGGTATAGGGTATAGGGTATTGGGTATAGGGTATACCCTATAGGGTATAGGGTATAGGGTATTGGGTATAGGGTATAAGGTATACCCTATACTCTATACTCTATACTCTATACCCTATACTCTATACTCTATGGGGTATAGGATATTGGGTATAGGATATAGGGTATTGGGTATAGGGTATACCCTATAGGGTATAGGGTATAGGGTATAAGGTATAGGGTATAGGGTATACCCTATACTCTATACTCTATACTCTATACTCTATACTCTATACTCTATACTCTATAGGGTATAGGGTATAGGGTATAGGGTATAGGGTATTGGGTATAGGGTATAGCCGATAGGGTATAGGGTATAGGGTATACCCTATACTCTATACTCTATACCCTATACTCTATACTCTATAGGGTATAGGGTATAGGGTATAGGGTATAGGGTATTGGGTATATGGTATAGGGTATAGGGTATAGAGTATAGGGTATTGGGTATAGGATATACCCTATACTCTATACTCTATACCCTATACCATATACCCTATACCCAATACCCTATATACCCTATACCCAATACCCAATACCCTATACCATATTCTCTATACTCTATACCCTATACCCAATACCCTATACCATATACCTTATACCCAATACCCTATACCCTATACCATATACCCAATACCCTATACCCTATAGGGTATACCCAATAGGGTATACCCTATATACCCAATACCCTATATAGGGTATTGGGTATATAGGGTATACCATATACCCTATAGGGTATAAGGTATAGGATATTGGGTATAAGGTATAGGGTATACCCTATAGGGTATACCATATAGGGTATACCTTATATTCTATACCCTATACCCTAAACCCTATACCCTATAGGGTATACCATATACCCTATAAGGTATACCTTATATTCTATACCCTAAACTCTATACCCTATAGGGTATAGGGTATAGGGTATACCTATTGGGTATACCCTACAGGGTATAGGGTATAGCCTATAGGGTATTGGGTATAGGGTATACCCTATAGGGTTTAGGGTTTAGGGTATACCCTATACCCTTAACCCTATAGGGTATAGGGTATACCCTATAGGGTATAGGGTATACCCTATAGGGTATAGGGTATAGGGTATACCCTATAGGGTATTGGGTATAGGGTATATGGTATAGGGTATTGAGTATAGGGTATAGGTTATAGGGTATTGGGTATAGGGTATACCCTATAGGGTATATCCCATAGGGTATAGGGTATAAGGTATTGGGTATAGGGTATAGGGTATGGGGTATATGGTATTGGGTATAGGATATAGGGTATTGGGTATAGGGTATACCCTATTGGGTATACCCTACAGGGTATAGGGTATACCCTATACCTTATACCCTATAGGGTATAGGGTATAGGGTATAGGGTATAGGGTATAGTATATAGGGTATAGTGTATAAAGTATAGGGTATAGGGTTTAGGGTATAGGGTATAGAGTATTGAGACGGGTAAATTTTTTTAATTTTTATTTATAAATGTATAGTTTTTTTTTATTTTTTATGAATATAAATAAGTATTTTGGATATTTTTTTGTATTGAAGTTTTTTTTTCAAAAAATTATATAAAAAAAGTTAGAAAAAAAATAAACAAATGAAAGTATAATAAAGAAATCAGGGACGGTTAAAATTCTTTAATTTTTATTTATAAATGTATAGTTTTTTTATTTTTTATGAATTTAAATAAATATTTTGGACATTTTTTTTTATTGAAGTTTTTTTCAAAATGTTATATAAAAAAATTTAGAAAAAAAATAAACAAATGAAAGTATAATAAAGAAATCAGGGACGGGTAAAATTCTTTAATTTTTATTTATAAATGTATAGTTTTTTTTTATTTTTTATGTATATAAATAAATATTTTGGACACTTTTTTGTATTGAAGTTTTTTTTCAAAAAGTTATATAAAAAAGTTAGAAAAAAATAAACAAATGAAAGTATAATAATGAAACCAGGGACGGGTAAAATTTTTTAATTTTTATTTATAAATGTATAGTTTTTTTTTTTTTTTTTTATGAATATAAATAAATATTTTGGATATTTTTTAGTATTGAAGTTTTTTTCAAAAAGTTACATAAAAAAATTAGAAAAAAAGTTAATTTTTTTTAAAAAAACAATTTCCGTCGCTAAATCCGTCGGTAATTTATTTTTGTAAAATTTGTCGCTAAATCCGTCGGTATTTAAAAGAAAAATATATTTTTATTTTTTAGTATTTAGCGACAGAATAATTCCGTCGGTAATTTATTTTTGTTAAATCCGTCGCTAAATCCGTCGCTAATTTTAAAAAGAAAAAATATTTATTTATTTTTTATTTATTTAGCGACAGAAAAAATCCGTCGTTAAAAATTTTTGTAATCCGTCGTTATTCCGTCGCTAAATCCGTCGCTAAAATGGGCGGGCTTTTTTGGCGCCACTATTGCGACGGATTAGTGACAGATTCATATGTGTCGCTAAAATCCGTCGCTAATCCGTCGCTAAATTCGTCGCTAACTGATTTTTTTGTTTTATTTTGCTTCTGTCGTTAATCCGTCGCTATTCCGTCGCTAATAGCGACAGAATTTGATCCGTCGCTAATTTCCGTCGCTATTTGACAGTTTTCTTGTAGTGAATGTCATTTTGTGGACAAAAAATTATAAAAAATTATAGTGGGCTGGCCTGTCCCGAACCCGCTTTGGCCCGCACCTGTATGAGCCAGCCCGAATTGGCCAACTTTTATTTGGTTTATTAATTTTAAAACCTTACCCACCCTTATTACATGGCGGGGCGGGCTGGCCCGACGCCCTGCCCAAATTGACGACTCTACAAAATACATACTCCCTCCAATTTAAAATTGCAATATTTATTATTTTAAATGTCTTACATAAAATTACAATTTTTTTTAAATGAAATATTTTTAATACTTTTTAAATAATGAGAAACACGTGTTATATTCACAACAACTACCCAATTATTGTCTCCTATCTCACTTTCTGCCACCTTCGGTTCACACCATTATCTACACTTACAAGAATTTAATATTATATATTAATTTCCGTGCATGACAATTTCTTTTTTGCAATTTTAAATGACATGTAGAGAGTATTATTTATAATTTTTCACACGTATTAAAAAAATGCAATTAATACATGTGAAAAAGACTTAGATACCCGTATAATAATGAAATATGGTCCGAAGTTTGGTCTGAAACGTGGTTGGGACCAAGGTATGTGATGAGCCCGAACCCGCAGGAGGTATGATCGCTCCATCCGTGCCCGCGTCAAATACCTTTGATCGCGCCCAAGATGTTGACCGCGGGCTAATACTTGCCTCCCGGTTATCTCTCCTGCCTCCCGGTTAATGTCAAGCCTTACTGAGCACGTTAGCTTACTGGCTCTGACATGCAAGTTGCCGGCTCCCCCATCACGCATTTAATGCGGCTCAGTCAGGCGCCTACTATTTCATTTAATGCGCCAAGCCATATACACGGCTCATGTCCCTTTCAGCCATGCCCCCTCTGCAGTCAATGTTCCCTCCTTGACAGGGCCAATTAGCTGCGGACACGTGTAGATGGTCAAATACCAAAGTGCCCCCTAGGGCTGATCTCATTGCTTACATCAACAAGCACCTCTCCATTGCCTATAAATAGAAGACCTTTGTCCCCTTGGGCAAGGTAAGTTCCAAATATATTGAGTAAGCCCTATTACTCTAAAACCCTAAACACTTACACACACTCAAGGTATTTCAAACCTTAATTACTCAGTATTCTTACTCTCACACCCGAGGGCCTAAGTTGGATTAACATCCAACTTTGACCTTAACAGTGCTTCATTTGTGTTGTGTTCTAGGTACAACAAACCATCAAATATATCTAGCCAGATATCCTTGAACCGCTCCTGACCCTGAAAAGCTTGGCGTTATCAGTGGTTCCATTGTCGGGAATAACGACTTTCATTTGTTTTCCCATTTAAAAATCTTTGTTTTCAGGCACACTTTGTGTCCTAAACAGCTGACTGTCAAAAGACACTTCTTTTCAGTCATTTTCTTCTTTTTTAAAGCATGTCTAAAACTTTGCAAAATGCTGGCCACTTGACCATTGAGGAAGATAACCAGGCCTCACCTTCCAATGTCAACAAGGGTAAGGCCATAACCTCCGTTTTTAACAGAATGCGGGCACGTTCTCAGCCACAACACAGCCTCTCCCCTGGTCAGAGGGCTATACACAAACTAACCGACGAAATACGTGCTGAGAAAGCCCAAGCCCTACTAAACAACAGCCCAAAAACTCCCCATGCTCCTATAAAAAATACCGCCCTAACTACTCCACTCTCCCCGGAGTAAATCCTGAGAAGGCAAGAAATTCTGGCCTCCAAATCCAAGCTGATCGCTGAGGCCATGGCCGTCGCTGATGCTCAAATGGAGATGTTGAGATAGAGGCCAACGGCGGGCTCCAGTTCCCCCAAGGGTCACAGAGGTTCTCCCAACGAGCTCCCCCTAAATCGCTTGCTAGTCAAGCTAAGGGGGCAAACCGGGTTGAACCAACCCTTGATCGCGGACAGCCGGCCAGACGCAGTGTGGTGCATGTAGAAGAAAGCAAGGAGGTGGGAGAAGAGGCCCAATCAAATTTATGTGCGAAGTCCAAAGCCAGACCCTTGGCTCCGGCCAAGGAGAAGGCCGTGATTCCACGGGCTAAAAAACAGAAGGTTGATAAACAGAGCCCGGAATTTATCAAGTTTATGAACGAGATGTGGGAGACCCACCAAAAGGCCGCCCAGAGGTGTGGCCGCACCATGGATGCCTTCAATGATAAGATGGCCCGGGCACCTATTCAGAAGGGCAAGCCCCCCAGACGGACACCTATGATGGCTCCAAAAATGCCAAGAGCCATATGGGACGATTTGAGGGACAAATGGCTTTATTCTCCTCGGATGAGTCCGTGATGTGCAAGGCATTGGCTTCAACTTTCACGGGCAAGGCCTTATCTTGGATGTTAGCCCTCAAGCCCCGGACCATCCAACCATTCAGTCAGTTTAGAAGCATCTTCCTTAATGCCTTTGCTGGGGCAGGGGTGCCCGCTAGACCAAAGATAGATCTTGTCCGTGTCAAGCAGGCCCCAAACGAGCCTACAAAGGATTACATATCTCGATTCAGGAAGGTGAGCGAGAAGATTGTGGACCTGGAGGAAGGAGACATCAGACTCTGCTTTGAGGGCGGCCTGAACTCCTCCTTCCTCAAAATGAACTTTGCCTCCAGCCGGCCTAAAACGGTGGAAGAGATGTATGAAAGGGCTTCCGCCATTGCATCCGCCGAGGAGCCCAGTGTGCCCGCTCCCCGAGCTTCAGCAAAAGAAAGAATAAGCCAAGTTCAGGAGACTACCCCAGAGCCTGTCCGCACCAACAACCAGGGCAAAAACCGAGGCCGTGGGTCAGATAAACTCCGAAAGACAGTAGATGAAACAGTTTACACCGAGCTCACCGAGCCAAGAGTGGTAATCATGAGAGCCTCAGACTTTCCTCCTCCTCCCCCAATTCTCCGAAAACCAAATGAAAGGAATAGGGCTAAGTTCTGTGAGTATCATAACGACCACGGGCACGGAACTGAGGACTGCTTCCAGTTGAAGCGAATTATTCAACAAAAAATCAATGACGGGGAGCTAACCAAATGGGTTAAGGGAAACAACAATGCCCCCAATAACAATACTCAACAGCGGGCACGAAATACGCGTGGACCCGAAAGGAATGAAAGAGACCATTATGATGATGATTTGGGGGATTATGACATTAATTTCATTGGCGAGGAGCCTCCCTCCAACAAACAACTCTCCCTTCAGATTCGAACGTTGGAGAAAGTTTTCTCAATCCCCGCAATGGCTCCGGAGGAAGAGCAAGAAATAGGGTTCAAAAAGAGTGAACTTGCCTCCTCCCTATTTCACTCTACTCAGCCCCTAACTATCCATATGAAAATCAACCGGGCCAACATACACCGAGTTTTGGTTGATACAGGCGCGACCAGGGATATTCTCTACTACTACACGTTGGTGAGCATGAGAATGACCGAGGCTAACCTAACTCCTTATGAAGGCATGCTGGAGGGGTTCACCAACCACGCCGTGGGGGTAAAGGGGACGATTGTGTTTGAAGTAACTATTGGGGAAAAGCCCATGCAGAAGACGGCCAAAATAACATTCATGGTGGTCGATCTTCCTTCCCAATACAATGCCATTCTCGGCGTAACTGCTCAGGCCGAATTGGGAATAGTTGCTTCCGTTCCCCACCAAAGGGTGAAATTTAACACCCCGGGCGGGGTTGCTACCATCAAGAACCAGCCCGGGAGATTCCTCCGAGCACTTGAGGAGAAGAGAAAAGCTAATAAAGGCCAGACATCCTGCCCGCAGATAGAGGGCGAGGACAAATCGAAAAAGGGAAAGGCCCTAGCACTTGTGCCGCCACCCATTCCAATTGGCATGCTTTCTTTCCATACCACTAAGGTGGAGCTCAAGACGAGCAGAAAATCAAAACAGTTGGCCCCGATTGAGGGAGGTTACATTGATCAAAGAATTGAAGGGACAATTGACCGTGAGATCATATGTTCCATGGCAACGCTGACCGGAGCTCAGGTCAACCCCCAACTATTATCATTAACTCTTTGCACAATCGTGAGATCAGCGACCTTCAACCTAACGACGAGCTCGAGGAGGTGGTAATCAACTCCCACTTCCCCGAGCAAACTGTTAAGGTTGGGCTGGAAATTCACTGCGAAGAAAGAAGGATCCTCATCGAGTTCCTTAGAGCAAATTGTGATGTGTTCGCTTGGAGGGTAGAGGATATGCAAGGAATCAGCGAGGACGTGATCCTCCATAAAATTAATGATGACCCATCCTTCAAGAACATTCACCAAAAGTCAAGATACTTCTCCCCGGAGAAAGAAGTCGCGATCAAGGAAGAGGTGGAAAAATTGCTAAAATCAGGGATAAAGAGGAGATTTCCTACCCCAAATGGCTAGCAAATGTGGTCATGGTTAAAAAGTTCAATGACAAGTGGAGGATGTGTGTTGATTTCACCGATCTCAACAAGGCATGCCCCAAAGACTGCTTCCCTCTTCCTCGCATAGACAGATTGGTGGATTCAATAGCCGGCCACAGAGTATTGAGCTTCATTGACGCTTACTCCGGCTACCATCAGATCCAGATGGCTCCTGAAGATGTCCGCTCCTTAGCTTTCATCGTTGCGGGCAAGACTTATTGCTACACAATGATGCCCTTCGGGCTAAAAAACGCAGGAGCCACCTATCAGCGAATGGTCAATCTGGTCTTCAAGAACCAACTAGGCAGAAACCTTGAGGCCTATATTGATGACATGGTTATAAAAACAAGGGAAAACTCCCACGAGCTCGACATGGAGGAAACCTTCCAGAACTTGCGCCGCAATAACATGAAACTAAACCCTCTGAAATGTGCTTTTGGGGTAAAGGGGGCAAGTTCCTTGGATTCATGGTCAACCAGCGAGGAATAGAGGCTAATCCCGAAAAAATCCAAGCGCTGTTGGGCATGAAACCTCCTGCTTGCGTGAAGGATGCATAGAAACTCAATGGTCGCATCACCGCCCTTGGCCGCTTCATCTCGCGGTCAGCAGAGAGATGCCTCCCCTTCTTCAAAACTCTAAAAGGGGGAAAGAGAGCTGATGAATTTGCATGGAGCAGTGAGTGCCATCAAGCTTTTGAAGAAGTCAAGACATACCTCGGGCAGCCACCTTTTCTCAACAGCCCGGTGCCCGGGGAAGAACTTTTTCTATTTTTAGCAAGCATCGATCCGGGCAAGAGGCCGTCGTTCTTGTAAGGGAGGAGAATAACTCCCAAAAACCAGTTTATTATGTATCTAAGGCACTGTCCGCCGTAGAATGGCGTTATCTTAATATAGAGAAGTTAGCCTACACCTTGCTTGTATCTGCTCGAAAATTAAGAGCTTACTTTTCTGCACATCCTATTATTGTACTCACTGAGGCCCCGCTTAGAAAGGTTTTACATAAAACAGAGTCCTCGGGGAGAATGCTAGCTTGGTCTATCGATCTCACTGAGTTCCAGATCACCTACTCCCCGAGAAAGACAATCAAAGCGCAGCCCTTAGTTGATTTTGTGGTAGAATCATCATTCAAATTGGCGGACAGCGACCTTGGAAAAAGAAAGCAGGCAGAATAAGAAGAAGCCCCAAATAGCTCGAACACTGAAATTATACAGCCAGAGGAGCGTCCAGAAGAAGTGTGGACTTTATTCGTGGACAGCTCTGCGAGCAAGTTAATTAGTGGAGCGGGCATACTTCTGATCGCACCCTGCGGGGAGAAATTCAAAAGGGCCTTGAGATTCAAGTTCGAGGCATCAAACAATCAGGCTGAGTATGAAGCGATTATAGCGGGCATGGAATTGGCAAAAGACTTGGGAGTTCAGAATATAGAGATCAACAGTGACTCTCAGCTCATAATTAATCAAATTAAGGGGGAGTATGATACTATCAACCCAGTGCTAACTCAGTACTGTGGTCTTGCAAAAGCTCTCATCAAAAATTTCACCTACTATGAGCTGAACCAAGTCATGAGAGAGGATAATGTGGAAGCAGACCTCCTCTCCAGAATAACCGATCAAGAGATTGTTGACTTAGAGACGGATTGCCAGATTTAATTCACGGAGAGACCTGCTATAGATCGAATTCAGATAAACAATATTGAGGATCAAGTAAGGGATTGGGTAGATGAAATCAAGGATTACATCGAGAGGCAAACCCTCCCCGAGGATCCAGCAAAGGCTAGAACCATTAGAACGGTTTCCGCGAAATATCTCGTCCTCGATGGGATACTTTTTCGACGATCATTCACCAAGCCTTTGCTAAGATGTGTCAAAACTCACATGGTCACCAACTTACTTTATGAGGTTCATGAGGGAGTTTATGGCGGACATCCAGGTGCTCGCACCCTCTCAGACAAGATCAAATTTCAGGGATTCTTTTGGCCCACAATGAGAAGGGATGCGCAGGAATATGTGAGAAAGTGTGATAAGTGCCAGAGATTTGCGGACATCCCTAGACTACCATCAACAGAGCAAACTTTGGTTGTACCATCATGGCCGTTTGATACGTGGGGGATTGATCTCATTGGACCATTCCCAACTGCTCGAGGGAACATTAAGTATGCCGTTGTGGCGGTGGATTATTTTACCAAGTGGACAGAAGCCAAGGGCTTAGCCACTATCTCCGAGGAGAATACCATCAATTTTGTCCACGATCACATCTATTGCCTATTTGGGGTTCCACGAGCAATAATTTCAGACAATGGCACCCAATTCTCCGCAAAATTTACCGCTGAATGTGTGAGAATGAAGGTGCAACACCGTCAGTCCGCAGTTGCTTATCCTCAGGGAAATGGCCAAGCTGAGGCCGCAAACAAGCTAGTCCTGACCGCCCTTAAGAAAAACTTGGAGGGGAGAGGAGGACGATGGTTGGACGAGCTCCAGACCGCATTATGGGTTGTCCGCACCACAATAAGAAATTCTACAGGAGAAACTCCTTTCTTGCTCACGTATGGGTCAGAGGCAATGGCTCCAGTTGAGGTAGCCCTACCCTCGTACAGAGTCACATACTTCGATGAGTCTCAAAACGAGGCAAACAGAAAGTGTGACCTGGACGATCTCGAAGGAAAGAGAATGCGGGCAAATGAAAAAATGGTGAACTACAAACAGAAAGCGAAGAAGCACCACGATAAAAGAGTAAATAGAAGGAGTTTTTCAGTTGGAGATTGGGTACTCAGAAATGTGGAGGTCCAAGGGACCCAGCCCGGTTTCAACAAGCTCTCCCCGAAATGGGAGGGTCCATATGAGCTCACCAAAATTGTCAAGGAAGGCACCTACATATTGCGAACAAAGGAAGGAAAAGACCTCAAGCACACTTGGAATAGTGATCATCTTAGAAAGTACTTCTTTTGAAATCGTTGTAATTTTTTGAGGGAGTATAGACCCCTACATATTAGTATGAAGTTGCCATCAAATTTTTGTGCAAAACTATTGTAACGTTATTCCCACCAGCCTCAAAAGCTAGAGTGGATGCCCACAAGCGGATGCCAGTAGGTTCAAGAGCCAACATACGAGCTCCTACCTACTGATGCGCAAAGATCCATTAAGATCCGCAAGCCTATATGGGTACAACGACCATTAAGCCCGTACTCGATTATGGGGAGGATACTCCGTCCTGCCCGCTGTAAGTACCCAAATCTGGCTCATGCCTTCCGGTTAAGTTTTCCGGCAATTTTCCGGACTTTCCTAAAGTCCGGGAGCAATTCCGGAACTGTTCCGAACCTTCCAAGGAATGAAGGGACTGATTTAAATTAAAAGGGCACGTTTTCCTTAATAAGGAAAACCTTCTAGAAGTGCCACCTTGCATGATTCTAGAAACATGCTGAGTCATACAGGATAATGCCGCACGACTGCATTAGGAGGGAACTCCTAGCCGCACGGCCTCATTAGCCTTATCCAGACTGCTTATAAATAGAGCCCTCCTCTACCCATTTTACACACAACAACAGACCATATTCAGTATCAAAAGTTCTGTTCAAGCCCTGCTGCAAAAATCCAAGAAGTTGAAGAGTGCCAAGAAGCCACCTCCCTCCTCCTTGAAGCCTTCCAAGTTGGTCCATCCACTAGGCAAGATCCAAAGAAGAAGAGGTCACCACCATTGGTAACCTCTCACCCCTTCACCTTGCATTATGCTTGTTTATGTGATATAATTTCTCCTTGCATTCATATATTACTATTATCTTGCTTGGGACTTGGTATTAGTTGTTAAAGATCCTATCTTTATTCATATAAATCGTACCCCCTCCCCCTTTGCATCCTTTGCATGAAATAAGCATCATTTTCCCATAAAAATGTAATCTTTGCATTAAAGGTGCATCCTTTGCACCTAAAAATCCCTTTTTTTCACATAAAAATGGTATCCCTATGCATCCTTTGCATATAAAAATATAATCTTTATATTCAAATTGCTTCCTTTGCACCCTAAAACTCAATTTTATACATAAAAAAGCATCATTTGCATTAAAGATCATTTCTTTGCATCAAAAATGCATCCTTTGCATTAAAAATCCTTTCTTTACATAAAAATGCATCCTTTGCATAAAATTTTTTTCTTTACATTAAAAAGCATCATTTGCAATCAAAAGCATCCTTTGCACCCTAAAAATGTCATCTTTTCACTAAAAATGTCATTTTTACATGCATTCCCCCATGCCCCCATTAGCAACCTTCGGAACGGACCGGTGTAAAGATCCTATCTTTACATCGTTTCTTCCATTAAAGGTGCCAAAATCTCTTTAGAAAGGGATAAAACCTTGAACCTATATCTCCGATTATCGCTTGAGACGAGCATGATAGCTCCCATATAAGCTCAATCGTCTCAAGGCGTAGGATTGATGGGCTAAGGTCACTCCTTTCCTAAAGAACCCCATTTTGGACTGTAAAAGAGAGTCCTTCTCTCGATCACGCAAGACCCAAGGTCAAATAGCGATGATCACAAGTCCAAGATGAGGACAGGATCAAAGTTTCGAACACATAAAAATCCAAGGAATCCCGAGCGACAACCAACTAAATGGTTTGTACGTCCGGAAGACAACTTGGGACATTCCCCCCCCCCTCTTTTCAACACATGCACACAAGAAAGCACGCAAGCAAGCACGAAAAATGGAATCTAGGGAGACTTGCTACGGCAAGGCACCTTGGGTGAACGACGATCCGTTCTTCCCAAGGGGTAACTTAACCTCCGAACCCTAAAATCCTTTTTTTCAAAGTTTTGAGGAAATCAAAATGGCGTGGCGACTCCGTTTTTCAAATTAAACCGGATGTTTTCAAACTCGCGTGAATCCAATCTAAAATTAAAAAAAAACAAAATTTAGAATTTGGACACACATTCACAGTTTGGCGACTCCGCTGGGGATATCCCAAAGGAGAAAAGCTTTCATTTTCAAAATAAACGATACCCGGTATATAGGTGGAAACCATTTAACCTTCTTGTATCGCTCCCTAACCCGGGGCTTGGGATAAACGGTGGTTTAACAATCCCACGTACCGGTATCTCTTTTCAAAAAAAAAAAAAACTAAAGAAGAAAGCTTTTTTCCTTTGAGCGGGTTAGACTCCCGTCGCGAATTCCATTCATCGTGCTTGCTTTCTTTGCCTTGCATTGCATCATTTTGCATCTTGGGAATTGTGCATACTTTGAACAAGAAGCCATCTCAAGGCGTTCGGGAAGCAACCTGAAATTGCAAAGGAGTGGAACCTGGAAAATTGATCCATGCAGTCGTACGGCTCAATCCTCCTAGGATTTTGACCGGGCGGCCTCAGTGGCAATTCCACCAGGAAAAATTGAGGTTAATCTGGCAGCCTTGGCAGCTTGGGGCTATTCAGTTCCAAGCCTGACTGGGGCTCCCAGAAAATTTACGTGCCTTATCTGTTGCATTTTCCCCCGTCCCGAAAAATCATTCCTTTAAAACACATTTATGAAAATCTCTGTTTTAACTCAAAAAGGAATATTTTTAGGAGGCCGCACACTACGCGCACCTTATATATCCTGTACACTTTGCACGCATGTCCCTTTAAACCCGGGGTGGTTTTTCACCGTTAGCCACTGGACTTTTACGATGCTCCCGGCGCGCACGGAATCACCCCAAACTCCCCATGGCAAACAAAGTGTCGACCAATGCACAGTCCGTGTCACACGTTTCAAAAAACCGTGACTTTTGGTTGGTTTTTGGTCTAGTCCGTGTCATATAGCCCAGTTGCATATCCCCGTAAAGGTCAAGCCTTAGTCTATAACGGAGGTCATGATCTTTCGCTCAAGCGAAACTCTGCCGAAATTCCGACAAGGAAAAATCGGTAGAATCTTGACTCCGACATTGAATTTGACCTTGACCTGCACGGAATGCGTAAGAGTCAAGACCGAGTCCTTGCCAAGAAAATCCAAAGATCTTTCGCTCAAGCGAAGCGCTGCCAAAATTCCGACAAGGAAAAATTGGCAAGATCTTGACCCGGCATTGACTTCGATCTTGACTCACGCATGGCGTATGCAACGAAGTTCAATGTGACACTGTGTCATCTGGCTTTTACCGCCCGACCCATGCCTATTATCTTCTCGGACATTACCGAAAAGTCAAAACGTCAATATCGCAAGCGAAATTCTGCCGAAATTCTGTTAAGGCTGAAAGACGAGACTTTCCCGGTATTGCCTTGACTATAATCCGCATCGCTCGTGCGTAAAAAGTTCCTATGACCCGCTAGACCCGTTAGGAGCATTTTTCTCTCTCGGTCGGTGGGATCTGCGTGCCCTATAGGACACTCGCCCTGGGCTGTCCACCCTGGGAGGTCGAAATACAGGTGGAATACGAGGGGCTTATAGACATAGTGACGGAACCCACTGATCCAGGATCTAGAGTAGTTGCGAAAAAGAAGGGCAGAACCCCTTTTCCAACCAAATAGAAATTGATAAAAGACACTGTTTTAAGTAAAGTGAAAGATTCTTAATTTACATATTGCTTGAGCCTTCAGCCTAAACACCTACCCCGAGTCTAAACCTCTCCTATCCCTTTCCCATTACGAGAAAGAAGTGGGTGAGAACACCGGGTCAGCGACTTGTTAGCGTAGTATTCTCGTACGCTCGCCGTAATCCTCGCCTTTGTCACCCGTAAAGTCGAATGGCCGATTTGGATGCAGAGAACAAGATTGGTTTGGGTAGCCGCATGACTAGGGAAGAAGAGCTATCTTTAGACTTGGAAAACAACATAAGGCCCATGTGGAACAAAGAAACCATGCTCATTGATGCGCTCCGTCGTCATGGGGTCCAGATAGTGGTAGAGCCCAACGGTTCCTCGGTTATGGTAGAAGATGAGACTCCGTAAGTAACCATCTCGGGCCCCCCTAGCCTATAACCAATGCCCTCCTCCATCCACATATGATCCATTGCCAAAGACTCGTCCCTTTTCAGCCCTTCCCAATGTCTCAAGCCATCGTGGTCCCGACACCCTCTCCTCCTCGCATAAGACCCACTTTGTTCCCTACCAACAGAGAGCAAACGCCACAACTATCCCCGTAACGCAGCCTTCCGCACTACCCCACGGGATTCGTTCCTCTCCCCAAGATGGGCCGTCCTGCATAATTTCTAGGCCTCGTAATCAATCGAGTGACCTTCTCAATCTATGCCCTTCCACAGCAGATCTTCCACCCCCAACCTTGCCGACAGGATCCCACGAGGCTCCTTTTTCCTACTCAAGCAACTACGAGCCTAATTCCTATGACTCCGGCCACCTCACTAAACACAGACTGTGCCAAGTTTACACTTACTTCCCTTCTAAAGATCCCCAAGCCATGGTACCAGCCTACCACCGTGTCACCCACCGTCCCGCCACTCAAATCTCGATAAGCCCGCTTCGAATCGAACAATCCTAAACCATCACCTGACCCCAACATGACTTGGTTGATGGAACAAGTTAAATCCATGCAAGAGAAGTTTGGAGAATCGAGCACCAAAAAGGCAAAGATACCGTATCACCGATCCCAAAGAAATTGTCCCTCTTCCTCCAAAATTCCGAATGCCTGAGATTGAAAAGTTCAATGGCACCGATTGTCCCCGGACTCACATTGAAAGCTACCTTCTTGCCATGAGAGCTAAGGATTGTACACATCAGCA
Organism: Adenophora triphylla var. japonica; assembly: GCA_022495995.1. NCBI lineage: Eukaryota > Viridiplantae > Streptophyta > Magnoliopsida > Asterales > Campanulaceae > Adenophora > Adenophora triphylla. The sequence goes on along the minus strand of JAFEMH010000464.1, from coordinate 173,541 downwards.
AATGGCCGACCATTTTCAGTTGTCATTAAAGGGTTCAGCCCTTAGGTGGTTCCTGCATGTAAAGCCAGAGGCCCGAGCCACCTGGGACCAGATCAAGGAAGCATTCCTGGAAAAGTATAAGGCCAATTTGAATTGGGAAACCAGCAGGAATGACCTACAAGGCACTTTACAGCGCCTGCATGAGCCGCAAGTGAATTCTACAAGAGATGGAATTGGAAGCTTAGTGAAATGATGACCCCGCTGAATGAAGAGGAACAGATGGAGATCTTCCAATCTTGCTTGAAACCTCAACTAAGGGTCCAAATTGGCAATTACTATTATCCTGACCTTCGGGCAATGGTAAATGCCGGCACCAAGTTTGAAAATGCCTTCAACATGGCCCCGGCCACAGGAACAACCAACTCCTATCGCTACAAAGCACCAGTTTCAAATGCCACAGCTGTTACTATAAAAGGAAAAGAAACGGTTGGCGCTGTCAATTATATTCAGAATGAGAGGGTTGGACAAAATTCAAGCCAAGTCGCTGCGAAGCCAAGGCCTCGTTCCTATACTGCCGAAGATTTCGGAATGCCACTAGAAAAGGTCTTCGACGGTTTGGTAGCTGAAGGACTCATCAGACCTTTGGAAAACTGGAAACCAATGAACCCTAGTGTCAGGATGGACGAAACCAAGCACTGCCGCTTTCACAAATATCATGGGCATAACACCAATGATTGCACCTACCTGAAGTTCCTGATCTCTCGCCTGATTGAAGAAGGCAAGCTGGAGCCGCCTCGGGGTCCCAATGTGGTCAAGAATCCTCTTCCTGCTAACAATCAAGTCAACGTGATCGAGTTCGGAGAGACAAATGCAGTCAGTGTTGGGAATCCAAAGATCATAGACATCCTGAAATTCAATGTTCCTTATGCTGAATTACAAGGAAAGTGGAAAGATCTGATTAATGCCGCCGCCATGGAAGGACAGTTTGGACCCATAATAGGAACGGATTTCGTTAATGTTGTCAGAGCCCGACCTCTCTTTTATGATATCGAACCAGTGACCATGGTCAAGATTACAGAAGAAAGGCTCACTTATGAAGATTGCGAGTTTGAAGTAAAACAAGCCATGTTAATGAAAGTCTCTTCGGAACCCTTCATTACCCACGATGAGCATAATGTGTTTGTGATGGCTCTTACTACCCCTGAAGATCAGTCCCAACCCCCTGTTTGGGAAAAGGTGGAAAGAAGAGTGAACAAGCCAGAAGACTTTTGTGATGAAGAAAGCTGTCTCTCAGATGCCGAAAGTACAACTGGTCCTACTACCCCAGAGGTACAGATGAATATAGTCAGATTCGGAGAAGAGATTGCGCTGTATCGCCGACATCCCCCATGGGAATGGTGTCAGCAAAGGCAATGATGGTCCACAGGATGCACAACTTTCTGAAGAATGCTGACAAGACTGCTACTCCCCAGGGCAACAGCAGGAAAGAGTAAACCCCAGTCCAACCCGCATCAAACACTTCGAGTCAATAAGTAGTGTAGGGTCCAGAGTCAGTAGGTTCAAGAGTCAGTTGAGTCAGGAATTCCAGTCCACTGAGTCATTCGAAGGCCTCACGCCTGAGGATTATGAACATGTAATCAATGTCATCTTTCCCTTTGCTTTGAATGAAATGACAAATCTTTCTGAGTATCCTCTTATTGCCAACTTAACAAATGATAAATTAACTCAAAACTTAGCAACAGTTAATAATGAATCATTTGAACAAGATGCAAACACACTAAACGAACAATACATTAAAGAAATCTTTAAGCAAAGTTACGTAAAAGAGGAAAACCGGGCCCAAGCTGCCGAGGAGGTTTTGACGAGTGTTAACTTGGGTACTGTCGAGGAACCTAAAGAGACACAGATTGGAAGCTTCTTCCAGGGGGTTGAAAGGGACAGACTGGTTAATCTGCTCAGAGAATACATGGACGTCTTTGCATGGTCGTACAAGGATATGCCGGGGCTAGACAGTTCAATAGTAGAGCACAAAATCCCTCTAGCACCGTATGCTAAGCCAAGAAGCGTAAACCGAGAAAATCAAGCCAGAATGGTCTCTACAGGTCAAAGAAGAAATTGAGAAGCTACTGCGAGTAGGATTCATCAAAGTCATCGAATATCCGACATGGTTGTCCAATATTGTGACCGTAACCAAGGCCAATGGGAAGGTGCACCGTGTAGATTTCCGGATCCGAACAAGGCCACCCCCCAAAGACGATTACCCTTGCCAAACATAGACATCCTGGTGGACTCTACTGCCAACTACGAAGTCAAATCCTTCGTTGACGGCTTTGGTGCTACAACCAGATCAAGATGGCCGAAGAAGACCAAGAAAAACAGCCTCTTCACCACACCGTGGGAACTTACCGCTATACAAGAATGCCATTTGGGCTTAAGAACGCCGGGCTACTTATCAAAGGGCAGCGACCGCGCTTTTTCATGACATGATCCACAAGGAGATTGAGGTCTACGTCGACGACATGATAATTCACTCCAAAGGCGAGGATGGACGCACTTTTGTTGACCTCGCGAAAGTTCTTCGAGAGGCCGAGACAACATTCCATGAGACTAAACCCTTCTAAATGCACCTTCGGAGTGACAAGGGGAAAAGTGCTTGGGTATATGGTCACGGAGCGAGGTATCGAAGTCGACCCCGAAAGATCAAAGCCATTATGGACATGAGGCCACCTCAAACCCGCATGTAAGTTAAAAGCTTTATGGGCAAACCGCAAGACATCATCCATTTTGTCAACCAGCTTGACCACTATGCGCGAGCCCATCTTCAAGCTCATGAAGAAGAATGTAGACACGTAATGGACCGAAGAATGCCAGATGCCTTTGACTCGCATCAAGGCGTACTTAGTACATCCTCCGCACTATGCCCCCCACATAGACGTAAACCTCTTCGCTCTATCTCACCGTCACCGATACGGCAGCTGGGGCTATGCTTGCTCAGGAGAAGAAAGACTCTCGTAGAAAATGCCATTTACTTTGTCACGAAAGTCAGCAGGAAGTGAGCTCAATTACTCAAGATGTGAAAAGACTTGTGCAGGATCGGTCTCGGGTAGTCGGTAAGTCGAAGCATTATATGCAAGCCCACCCCCGTGAACTTGGTCTCGAAAATGGACCCCATCAAGTACATCTTTGACAAGCCTTCCCTCTCGATGCGCCTAGCAAAATGGTCCTTCTTCTTGGCCGAATACGACATCAACTACGTGACCGTAAAGGCCATCAAGGGTCAAGCATTGTCGACCATCTCGGCAAATTTTCCCAAGAATGAGGACCGTGGCCCGAACCCCAATTCCTGCATGAAGGGATCTTTGTAGTCGAGCCTCGAGAACCGATGGTAGCTTTTCTTTGATGGAGCCTCTAACAAAAGAGGAAATGGCGTAGGGATGCTACCGGTCGATCCGAAAATGAGCACACGCCCATAGCCCTTAAGTTGAACTTCCCGCCACGAACAATGTTGCCGAGTACGAAGCCCGCATTGCCGGTCTAGAAGCCGCCTTAGAAAGGAATGTCAAGGAGCTCGAAGTTTATGGAGACTCAGCTCGATCATCAACCAGTCTCCAACAAATGGAAGACTCGTGGACCCTAATCTTCAGCGGTATCATGCCCATATGGAGGAGTTGACTGGACAGTTCAGAGAAGTGACTTTCCACTACTTGCCAAGGGAAAAGAACATATTCGCAGATGCCCTAGCTACTCTAGCCTCACTGGTAGAGATCCCCGAGGGAAAAGCCATAAAACCCTTCAGAGTAGGTAGAAGAGAAGCCCCGGCCTTCTGTTGTGAAGTAGACTTGGGACCTGAGCCTATCAAGGAACCACGTACAATCAAATTTACCAGCTCCTCAAAGACGGAGAATCAGCTTTCAGAGACGAAGAAGGTAGACCAAAAGAAGGTGTCAAAGCCAAGAGCTTGCAAGCCCTGAAAAGGTTGACTTCCCATTATGTCATTTTAGGAGGCATCTTGTACAAGAAGCGGTACCAAGGACCACTCCTCTTGTGCGTCACTGAAGAAAGGGCCAGAGATTTGATGACCGAAGTCCACAATGGTCCCTGCGGTCCTCATATGAATGCTAGAGCCCTGATGCAAGTGATCCTCAGAATGGGTTACTACTGGATTTCCATGGAGATAGATCGTGTCCAAGATGTCCGAGCGTGCGACAAATGCCAACGGTTTGCCAACCTCAACCATCTCCCGCCTCATGACCTGTACTGCATGACGACTCCTTGGCCGTTTGCAACTTGGGGTATTGACGTGATAGGGAAGATAGCCCCTGCAGGAAGCAATGGGCATGAATTTGTGTTAGTAGCCGTCGACTACTTCACCAAGTGGGTAGAGGCCAAGTCCTACAAGGTCCTCACTTCCAAGAAGGTGGCCCAGTTTATCAAGGAAAACATAATGTGTAGATATGGGGTGCCCAATGAGATCATTTCTGATAACGGGTCGCACTTTGAAGGAGACTGCGATAGGTTACCGTCAGAATTCAGAATCACTCGCCACAAGTCATCCCCATACAGCACCTCGACTAACGGAGCCGCGGAAGCCGCTAATAAGACGCTCGAACGGATCAGCCGGAAAATGGCCACTCGTGGTCGTGATTGGCCCGAAAAGCCGCACCGGCACTCGGGGCTACGTAACGTCTGTCGAACAGTACCACAGAGAAACTCCTTTTGCCCTAACCTACGGGATGGAAGAGGTGTTACCAATGAGTTGGAAATCCCATCATTAAGGGTCCTCCCGGAAAACAAAGGTCAACGAAGTAGAATGGCTACGTAGCCGGCATGATGAGTTGGCCCCGCTCGATGAAAGAAGGCTAAAAGCCATGGAGCACACCCGAGCCTACCAGAGGCGAATGGCCTAGCATTTGACAAAAAGGTCAAGGCCGTGGACATCAAAGAGGGTGACTTAGCGCCGAAAGTGAAGCCCCTACCGCAGACAACCCCTTGGGAAAATGGGAAACCCATTTGGATCGGCCCGTATGTGGTGCGTAAGATACTATCGGGAGGAGCCATGAAACTTGGCAGACCCTGGACGGCAATCCCTTTGTCCACCCAAATAACGGTGATAAGCTCCGAAGGTACTATGTCTAAGAAATAAAAAAAAAATAAAAAAAAAAAAAAAAAAAAAAGAAAAAAATCTTAGTGCAAAAAGAGTAATACCTACTAGGCCGAAAACCCAAAAAGGGCGGTCTAGGCAAAAACAGTGGTTGCACATAAAAAAAAAAAGAAAGAAAAATCTTAGTGCAAAAAGAGTAATGCCCACTAGGCCGAAAACCCAAAAAGGGCGGTCTAGGCAAAAACATGGCCGCACATAAAAAAAAGTTCACTGTAATGAACTACGAAGACCTGAGCCCCTTAGTCTTTCTTGTAAAAGGGGAACGTAGGCAGCCATTTATGGTTCGGTCTAAACAATAAAAAGGGCGATTAAGTCTCCATGAAATGCGTCCTAAACAATAAATAAAGGGCATTCAAGTTTTCATAAAACGGGTCCTAATCAATAAGACATCTGAAATTTCCATGAAATTGTGTCTTGATTAATTTCTAAGATAATATCTCTTGTTCATTACAAGTTAAAAAAACTTCTTGATGAGTTCAAGCACGGTCTACTCTTGACTCTGCTAACCTGCTACAAAGATCTAAAATACAATAAAATGCCTAATAAAATTACTGTGTTTGCAAAAATGGCAATAAGGGAATCCTAAGAAAAGATATGTCAGTCGTCATTCACTGAGTCTTCTTTGGTCTTCTTCCCTTTACCTCGACCCCGTCGAGTTTTCTTTCTCTTCTTCTCCAAGATGTCGGTCTCCCTCAACCCGATCTCCGATATCCTCACTGGAGCCTCCATCAAACCGGTGTCAATAAGTGCCCTCTCAACACGGGCACGAGTCCTCACTTCCTCCCTCTGAGCCTCAGTCAAGGGAGCGACTTCAGAAAGTCTCTTATATCGAGCCTCCATATCTTTGATAAGGTCACCCGACTGATTATGGTGACTCGCCTTAGCTTCAGTCTCCCACATAGTCCTGCTCGAGTCTCAGTCAACCCCCAATAAAGCCTAACGCCTCTCTCCCAATATGACCTGAGTCGCTCCCATCTCCCTCTCGTACCAATCCAAGTAGACCATAGTCAAGATGGTACTCTTCTTGTTCCTGAGAATGGCCCTGGGTGGGAAAGCAGCATATGTCCAAGCCCTCGAGAAGAATGAGAAGCTGGTCGGATCCCTCATAAATGGCACCACCTCCATGGTACGGATGTCCTCCTAATCGCCCAACGGCTCCTGTAAGGCCCCGAACTGACTGGATACCAAACAGGGTATGTAGAAGGATGACCAGCAGAACCCTGGAACCCTCACTATATAGGACTCCTGAAATGTCCTCCTGGTCTGCAGCCTCCAAAGTGAGGTACCCACCAACGAATATCCAAAGTGGATAACCTAGCCATCATCGCCTCCTGGGCCACCCCGGGTCCCGTTGCCGAGCTAAACTCCTCCGGAAATCACCCAAGGGCACCGAGTCGGTAAAGCCCCCGGCAAAGCCCCGAGCCTCTCCCGCAGCCACAAAGACAACACGGCCGGACTCCTGCACCTCATGAAACGGTCTCCTCTAGCCATCCTATCAATACCATGCAGGTCTCACCCAAAACCAATGGGACAATGTCCTTCCCACTCGCAATCCCTAACCATGTCCAAGAGACCACTATGACAGATCCCCACGGACTCAGTGGTGAACAGAGAAGAGAATATGCAGAGGATAAATGCATCCATAGCCACCATGGTCGTAGACATATCCGAAGACCCGAACTTGCCCGGGATATCAGAAAGATCAATCATGTCCGGAGCTATCATCATCCCCTCAGCCTCTCCTGCAGATATGTGCGTAAAAGATGCCAACTTTGCCGCCACCGGCACATCTTCGATCAGAGGAATCGATATAGCCTCAATTTCTGGACCCCCAATCAAGGCTCGGAAGTCTTCATAGGTTGGGACAATCTCATTGTAAGAAAAGCAGTAAACGTGTCTCCGGACGTCCCAAAACCTTGCTGCTGCTCTCAAAAGATCCCAATCGGGCGGGAGATCCCTCAAATGCCATAAATATTTGATCTTGAAAGAAGAATCAAACAGCCCCTTGTGAGATTGAAAGTTATATCTCACCTAAGATTGAAGATCGGATAGAAAGCGGTCTCTTTTCCCCCTTTGCAATCTAACGGGCTTCTCCATTGCAAAATGATCAAAGTTGATGTCTTTAGGTCAAATATGTGCTCTGGGAACAGTTGGGACAAGTCTAGAGTGAAAATGAAATGAAGTGGCCAAGCCTTGGTTTTATTCTAAAATAACCAAATTCGCATGTAACTGTAAGCCGCACGGTTTCATTTGCTCAAGAGACCAGACCGCACGGCCTCATTTGCCTGATGTGAGAAAAAATCTGCAGCAACCAAGTTGCTGCCCAAAGGGAGTTTTCACCCCACTTTTCCAAAAAAAACCTGTGCAAAAACATATCCAAACACTAACCATACAGTCATGTGTCATCACAAATCATTTTGGCCCAGTTTCAGCCCCAATTCCAAGCAAAAAACTGCCCCGAGGCTCAAGTAATATGTAAATTCACAAAGCATAAATTTAAAAAGCAAATAAAACATTAATACATTGTTTTCGCCCCATCGGCGCCCAAATAAAGCAAAAAATAAACAAAGTGTGCATAAAATTGTTCATTGTTTGTTTTTCCTCCTAAATCGATTCTAGAGACCTCCTAGGCCTCCGATTCCTCCTCATCACTACTCAGCTCATAAAGGCTCGCCTCACTTATCAAGTCCTCGCTGTCGCTCACATCGGAGAGATGGACATTCTCGTGCTCGTACTCAGCCAGATGCTCCAAGATGCCGGCATTGGGTCCCCGTCCCCGAGGCATGGTGCTAGAGGAGTACTCTGAAGCTGATGAGGTGGATGCCGTGCCCCCTACGTGCCTCCTTTTGCGCACAGGCTCCTGCACGTTTGCTGCAGCCTTTGAAGCACAAGCCAGCTTCTTCAAAAGGGACCGGCATACATCTTTCCAGCCCCTATTCTGCCTGACCAAGCCGTCGTAAGTGCGAGCTGGAACCTGAGAAAAAGAGAAGAAAATCTCAGAAAATCTTGAAATTGCAAAAAGCAAAGAAGTCTAAAAAAAAAGAAAAGGGAAAAGACCCTAAAGTATACTAACAGTGATGTCCGGTGGCAGAGTATACTGGGACTCCCTAGTGTCGGGGACAGGTATCCTGAACCTCCTCGGTACCCCATTGACTACATAAGAGAGATGGGCAGGAGGCATCGGCGGGTCAGTAGGCTCGGCCTCCCCATACCCCTGAGTGACAGCCAGCTTCACTAGCTTCGTGGCATCCTCGCCGTCGCCCACAAAGATAACATAAGGGGTAGCCATGTCAAAATACTCCTCACCGCTACACCCGCCCGATATCTCTCTATGTCATCTCGCCGACCAATCCCGAGGCCGGCAAAGATCCGTGGCCGGAGGAGCATGGGGGTCATGGCATCCAATGGAGGGATATGGCCATGCTGCCTAGAGAAACGGTCCCCCAGATAGATGACATCACATGTCAGCCCGGTCAACCACTGCCTCTGTCTTGTCGCCTCCACGGCCTCTCCTAGCAAAATCTCTGGATACCTCCCCCAAGGGTAGAAGTCCACTCCATCGTGCCCATCCCTGTTGATAACTGGCCTAACCATCTTGTAGTCAAAGGTGATCCGGGTCTTCCCGGTGAACTTGTCCCTCGCATCTCCCCTCCAGCGGATCATAGCGGGAAAGATGGTAGCATCACTCTGTTGGTTCCACGGAAAGAACCTGATCACCTCGCAAAACCAGACCTGCATGTTCAAAACATCAAAAGGGTCATTTTCTCTCATAAAAGTCTCAAAGACAGAAAGTAAAAGAGAGAAAAGAAAGTGAGACTACCTCGAGAGCAAAAGAGAAGCAATCCATCGAAGCAGCCTTATTCCGGCTGTACAGATCCAGGGAAAAGTAAAGCTCCGCCAACCCGGCCTCGCCCCAAGAGACCGTCCCAATCCCATCTACATCCTCCAAGGAGTCAAGGAGGCAAGTCATAGCCAGCGTCCCAGAATTAGCAAAAATGGTGACTGACAACATCAACCACACAAAAGCCCTCGCAAGCTGGGAGGCAGTCACCTCATTAGCAAAGAAATTCTCGCATGCAGCTTCCGGGATCGCCACTCGACATTCCTAGTCTCCATCCCGAGACCCTTAGGAATAAGCTCAAACCCAACCAAAGCTCTAAACTCCTCCGCCGTAATATGGTTCCTCCAGTCACAGCCTCCCGTGAACTACAGCCGTTGATAGCAAGTGAAATCCGCAGTGTCACCGCGCCTCCCCCAACTAAGATGAAAGCCGTGGGTGGTGTCCCACCGTAACTCCGAGAGGGCCTCGGATCAAGCCCTTGCTTCTTCGAGGTAATGTGAATACCTCGCCGATAGCCTCAATAAATAAATCCAGGCCGGTAGCCCTCACTAGCCGCTTGGGGTTCACCCCATCCTTCGCAAAATCGGGCATCCTCTCGCCACCTCACTACAATCTCGGAAGGCCCCTAGACTTGTTCTCCCGTAGACAAGCACAAAGAAAAGAAACGTATCATTCCCTTCACCTCATTTCAAAAGCATGCATATATTCAAAAGTGCACATGTTTTCAAAAGAAAAGCATTCAATAAAATTTTTCTAGCATCCTTTGCATGAAAAACGTGTCTTTCATCACTTGAAACACATCATGTCAAGCACATTGCTATCCTAAGCACAAAATCACAATTTTCAAAATTATTTGCACATAAGCATTAATTTTTTCTCAAAAATGGCATGCATGAATCCTTTTCATCATCCAAAATCCCGTTTTAGCATCCATGATCAAAATTTGACCTAGTTCTAGCACATGCAAGGACTCCGTCACATCTTAGACAATTATTTTCCCAATTTATTTTCAAAAATGGGTCATTCTCATTATTTCTTAAGAAAATTGCACATGCATGATCGTTAATCTTCTTAGCCTCATAGGTTAATCATTAATATTTCAAAATCATCATCAAAAATCCTAGGAAAATTCGAGAAATTCCTAAAACTCGAGTCAAGCCCTAGAATCAATCAAAATTCAATCAAAATCGATGGAATTGAGCAAATTAAGAATGCTTACCCCAACCGATTGAGGATTCGTTGATTTATGCTCCCTCCTACCCGGATAGAGCTCCGATGGAGGCGTAAGGAAGTCATACTTCCTCTCCGTGCGGACGAGCTCTTTCCTCCTCCTCCGAGCGGCCTCCGAGATGTTCCTTCTTGCTTGCCTTGGCATAGGATTCCCCTCCGGATCCATCTTAATCAATAGAAGCAAGGGAATTGAAGGATTTTGAAGAAAATTCTCTCCCTCCTCTCTCTCTTCCTCGGCAGTAGATGGGCGGCAACAATGCCCAATGCCCGTTCAAATCTGTTTTAAATAATCTTAAAAATTAGACTTCTAGCCGTACGGCTTCTTTTGCCCCCGTCTCACGCCGGGCGGCTTCTTTCGCCCGAGCGTAAATTACAATTTTGCCCTCGGACTTTCCCACTTGGACGTATAATTCCTGTTATCCTTTAACTAGGATAACTTCGTTTTCCAAAAGATATCTGTTATCTCCTAAGCAAATAGACTTTCCTCCCCAGTCGCCTCCGTTACTTCCGTTATAACGGAATGACGCTAGGTGACAACCTCCGAATTGTCAGAACTCTAAACCTAAGCTACCTCTATCACAGATTGAGAAGTACGCTCAAGTTCTCTAAACTTAAGCTACCTCTATCACGAATAGAGAAGTACGCTCAAGTTCTCTAAACTTAAGCTACCTCTATCATAGATTGAGAAGTACGCTCAAGTTCTCTAAACTTAAGCTACCTCTATCACGAATAGAGAAGTACGCTCAAGTTCTCTAAACTTAAGCTACCTCTATCACGAATAGAGAAGTACGCTCAAGTTCTCTAAACTTAAGCTACCTCTATCACGAATAGAGAAGTACGCTCAAGTTCTCTAAACTTAAGCTACCTCTATCACAGATTGAGAAGTACGCTCAAGTTTTCCAAACTTCAGCTACCTCTATCTCCTCGATAGTGATGTAAGCTTTAGTCACCTCAGGTGACAACCTCCATTAATTGTCAAAACCTCAAGGATCCTAGACATCGTTCCTAACTATCTAGTGATGCTTGAACTACGACCAAGGCTTGATTTCTTCGGGATACGTAGGTAGCCTTTCATAAAAGGTCCAGCAATCCGACCGCAGTGGTCACCCTTTTCCATCACCGCTCCTCAGTGGTGAGGCAGCCTTTCATAAAGGTCCAGCCATCAGACCACATTGGTCACCCCTTTGTCATTCATCACTCCTCAGTGGTGAAGTAGCCCCTCATAGAGGTTCAGATATCCGACCACATCGGTCACTTCTAGCATATCCCCAGTAGGATCAATCGCTTAACCTCCTAGGTCACTTTCTCTTCTATTTTCCCAGGAAGAGACCAGCTTCTCTCCACTATTCCCCTGCGGATCTTTTCTGAACTACGGCCTGGCTTGATTCCTCCGGGATACGTAGGTAGCCTTCCAAAGGTTCAGCCACTCGACCACCTTGGTCACCTAATCCGTCTCGGCATTTGCCAGATCGGATCCTTTTCTATCGACAACCCCACTCGCCCGCAAGTGACGTTGCCGAGGGGCTTCTGTAAGTACCCAAATCTGGCTCATGCCTTCCGGTTAAGTTTTCCGGATATTTCCCGGACTTTCCAAAAGTCCGGGAGCAATTCCGAAACTGTTCCGAACCTTCCAAGGAATGAAGGGACTGATTTAAATTAAAAGGGCACATTTTCCTTAATATGGAAAATCTTCTAGAAGTGCCACCTTGCATGATTCTAGAAACATGCTGAGTCATACAGGATAATGCCGCACGGCTGCATTAGGAGGGAACTCCTAGCCGCACGGCCTCATTAGCTTTATCCAGACTGCCTATAAATAGAGCCCTCCTCTACCCATTTTACACACAACAACAGACCATATTCAGTATCAAAAGTTCTGTTCAAGCCCTGCTGCGAAAATCCAAGAAGTTGAAGAGTGCCAAGAAGCCACCTCCCTCCTCCTTGAAGCCTTCCAAGTTGGTCCATCCACTAGGCAAGATCCAAAGAATAAGAGGTCACCACCATTGGTAACCTCTCACCCCTTCACCTTGCATTATGCTTGTTTATGTGATATAATTGCTCCTTGCATTCATATATTACTATTATCTTGCTTGGGACTTGGTATTAGTTGTTAAAGATCCTATCTTTATTCATATAAATCATACCCCCTCCCCCTTTGCATCCTTTGCATGAAATAAGCATCCTTTGCCCATAAAATGTAATCTTTGCATTAAAGGTGCATCCTTTGCACCTAAAAATCCCTTTTTTCACATAAAAATGGTATCCCTATGCATCCTTTGCATATAAAAATGTAATCTTTATATTCAAATTGCATCCTTTGCACCCTAAAACTCAATTTTATACATAAAAAAGCATCCTTTGCATTAAAGATCATTTCTTTGCATCAAAAATGCATCCTTTGCATTAAAAATCCTTTCTTTACATAAAAATGCATCCTTTGCATAAAAATCTTTTCTTTACATTAAAAAGCATCATTTGCAATCAAAAGCATCCTTTGCACCCTAAAAATGTCATCTTTTCACTAAAAATGTCATTTTTACATGCATTCCCCCATGCCCCCATTAGCAACCTTCGGAACGGACCGGTGTAAAGATCCTATCTTTACATCGTTTCTTCCATTAAAGGTGCCAAAATATCTTTAGAAAGGGATAAAACCTTGAACCTATATCTCCGATTATCGCTTGAGACGAGCATGATAGCTCCCATATAAGCTCAATCGTCTCAAGGCGTAGGATTGATGGGCTAAGGTCACTCCTTTCCTAAAGAACCCCATTTTGGACTGTAAAAGAGAGTCCTTCTCTCGATCACGAAAGACCCAAGGTCAAATAGCGATGATCACAAGTCCAAGATGAGGACGGGATCAAAGTCCCGAACACATAAAAATCCAAGGAATCCCGAGCGACAACCAACTAAATGGTTTGTACGTCCGGAAGACAACTTGGGACATTCCCCCCCTCTTTTCAACACATGCACACAAGAAAGCACGCAAGCAAGCACGAAAAATGGAATCTAGGGAGACTTGCTACGGCAAGGCACCTTGGGTGAACGACGATCCGTTCTTCCCAAGGGGTAACTTAACCTCCGAACCCTAAAATCCTTTTTTTTCAAAGTTTTGAGGAAATCAAAATGGCGTGGCGACTCCGTTTTTCAAATTAAACCGGATGTTTTCAAACTCGCGTGAATCCAATTCAAAATAAAAAAAAAAACAAAATTTAGAATTTGGACACATATTCACACCCGCGTGACACCACCAAGAAAAAGTGGATATAGATGAACGTGGGTACAAAGGCCATGATGTTCGTACCTACGGATTCTAGTGGGGACAAAGTCCTGAAGTCCGGACCCACTAAGTGCGCGAAGGCCCTCGTTTGGGTCGTTACTCGCATGCCTGTATGTAACAAAGGCCTACATATAAGCCCGCTTACATGATCGCCACAAGACCCTCACAAAAAACTCCAAGGGGTTTTGAATAAAGGGTAAAAAATCGTGAACCTCTAATAAGGGGATACAGATGCCAGTGGGTTAAAGGGCCTCTATGCTAAATATGCTCCTACTCTACCAAGTTGCGTAGACAATAGCCTCACGGCCACATTCTACATGCCCTATGAAAGTAGCTTGCCTTGGCTGCTTTTGACTTACACCACAGCTCGCAAGGCTGGGAATAAGTGTAAATGGATGGGAGTGATCAAAAGAGTTTAACAAAGCCAAATAGACAAACCGGGGTCAAGGCCCTAAAGTTTGCCACAAGGCTAAACAAACGCGGTCACAGAGAAATAGGGCTGACTCTCACAAAAAGCCCAAGGGGTTTTGAATAAAGAGTTAGGAAAACTCAAAAAATGCGAGCAAAGGGCGTACTAAGCTTTTGGCCGCAGAAGGAGAGTATAAAGTTTAATTGCAAGTCAACAATGCTGGAAATAGTAAGAGCAAGAATGCAAGTATCAAGGTACTCAAAAATTGCAAACACTCAAAACAGCCTACAAGACAAGCAATTAAGTGAAATAGTTGAGAAGAATGCTTCAATTCATTGATAAAAATTTACAAAGATCCTACCAACTATTACAACAAGAAAAACAAAAACCCTAAGCTATTGGAGCTTGCCCCTTGGGATCTTCAGATTGAGGAGTTGGAGAGGGCAAGCTGGTCACTAGCAGATCATGGATGGAATCAAGGGCGGTCTCAATGGTGACCGGAGAAGGAGATGCCCGCACGGGGATAAGATCACCTATTGCCGGTCCATTGGGAAGGACGCGAGCAATGGCCTCCTCGTAAGATATTGGGTCATCCCCAAATCTCAGAGTATCGATCTCTCCGATGAGAGCGGTGGCCGTGACCTCAGAAATGGCGGGCAGAGAGGCCGCTGCGGCCAAATCGAGGGTTTTGATATCATCCTCGGTGAAGGGGACTAGTGCATGCCCGGGCAGGCACTCCGCATCAGTAGCAACAAGTGAGCCAATAATGACCAACTGCTGAGCGGAGAACTTGCCCGTAGCAGCAAAATTCCGGAGCTGGGTCCGACAGCCAGCCTCATACTGAGACAAATTCTCAGCATTGAGCCAGGTCTTGAACTCCTCGGAGTTTTTATACTCCTCCACCGCCTCCCTGCGGACATTATCCAGCGCGGACTTCCCCTCCGCCTCCAAACCTGCTCAGGCACGGAAGGAGCTGATCGGACAGCTCATCCACTTTTGCCTCCAAGGTCAGCACGGTCGCCTTAGTGGCCTCCAGCTTCTGCCCAAGCTCTTTGTTCCTAGACTCCCACTCGGCCTTGTGCCCGCGGAGCTCATCCCGCTGACCCTTTACCTTTTCAAGGTCCTTCTCCACCGCCGCCAGCCGTTTGGAGAAGTCCTTCAAATCAGCCTCCTTCTGGGAGAAGGCCTTGTCCTTGGCATCAAGGAGGGAGTTCAAGGTCCCAACCTTCTCCTGAGCCTGCTCCAGCTCGCGGAGTTTACCCGCCAAAATCTGGGTTTTATTCTCCACCTCAGCGGTCAGGCCATCACAGCTCTCCCGCAGCCTCAACACTTTATTACTCACCTGTGAGGAGAGAGAGCAAGAGTTAGGCAAAGATCGCAAGAGGGAAAGTATGAAAGCAAAGAAGCAAACGATTCCCTACCTCGGTCAGGGCAAGGCCTATATCCCCCACCAAGGCAGAGGCATTCTCTTGGGCAGCTACCCCCTTGTAGAAATCCGGGGAGTAGAGCCGATTGACAAGGCCAATCCCCACGAAGGAGTTGTTGGCATTCCGGGCATATAGATCCACCCCGGTAACGGCGGGCACATCAGATAGCCTTTTTCTGACGGCCAGCGTCTCCTCGCGGGTAACCAGGGGGGCCACCATATATGAGACTGAGCAGATTGAGCCCCCTACGGGGGGAGAAGTAGATGAGACCGCAGCAGAGGCAGTGGCAGCCCGGAGGGGTGCATCCCCAGTTTTCTGAAGCTTGGACCCTCTTTGTCCATGCCCCACCTCTCCGTCTCTTTCGTTCCTCTTCCTGGGCTCCTTGTTATGCCCGGAAGGAATTGTGCGGCCAGGAGAGGATGCCCGGACAAAGATGGGCAGTGAGGAGGACCCTTGGGGTGGAGGCAGCCCCCCTGGCTGTGGGATAGCTTTGGAACTGGTCAGAGGTTCCCCAGTCTTCCTGCTAATTACAGGCACACTTTTATCCTTACCCGGGATCCCTCCCATTTCAGCTTGCCTCCTCGCGGTAACTTCCTTATTGGCCTTCAGGTTCTTGGCCTTCATCTGAGCGGCACTTAGAGGGGCCATAAAAAATTGTACTCTTCTAGATCTACTCTGGAGGGAAAGGAAAATGGTTAGAAGACAGTTCGAAAAAAATCGAAAGCAAGATAAATTTGCAACAGTTTTATAAGGAGTCAGAGACCAATTAGTTCTGGAGGCTCGCATTCAGCGCCCAGCATGCAGGTCTTACAATCGGCCTCAAACTGATAGTGCTCGTGCACCCTCCAATCAGGGTCACGAGGCATGGGCTCTATTTCTACTCTGGGGGCATGTGGGGCGCCCTCCCTGCGAGGAGCCACCCCCGAGTAGATTAATAGGGGCTCAGATTCAACAATGGCACCCACGTCGTATACAGGCTCCTCCCCACTGTCTAGATAGCTGGCCAGGTGGCTCTCCAAGGCAATGCGCAGGTTATCAGAAAGAGCGGGGTTAGGATAATTTTTGGCGGACACCTTCATCGGGACTGGATTCGAAGGTTTTGAGAAGGGCCATCCAAACCTAGACTCTATGACCAGGATGTCCCTCTGGTTCCACTGGTCAAATTTATTCGAGGGAGGAGAGAAGGTCCGAACAGAGTAATTCTTGGCCTTCAAGCTCAAATTACCATGGCTGATCTGGTTCTGGTAATAAGCATAAAGCCCAGCAAGGGTAGGTTCATGGCCCAGGAATCTGCAAACCGTTATGAAGGAGACAATAGCCCTAATGGCATTGGGAGTCAGGTGCATGGGGAGGCAACTGTTGAACTCCAGGAAAAAGTAGAAGAAAGGATCTAGGGGCAGCCTCAGACCATTCTCAAACTGGGCCCCATAGAAAACGCAGGCCCTATTGTCCTCGCGGACATCTGCTATGGTTTCTTGCCGCAGTTTCTCCTTATCTTTTATCTGAACGTGCCCAAGGGGGCGGACACGGAAGGCATTGCGATCGACATTATAAATCTCATAAATTTCCTCCTCCCAGTCTATGGTCTCCACCTCTTTGGCTTTCTTACTGCAGCCACGGCCAGGATTCACCTCAGCAGCTGGCCTTTTGCCTTTATTCCTGGCAGGGGCCACAACCATCTCCTCCTCGGAGTCAGAGTCCTCAAAGGCATCAACAATCTCCGTGGTCTCAGTAGCCTTCTTAGAGGTCCCCGCAGCCCTCCTATCCTCCTCCCCGCGGTCATCCTCCTCGGGCCAAAGAGACCGGTGGCATCACCGCGGGCAGAGGTCAATCTGGGCCAGCCTCACCGCCTCCGGTCACCTCAAAATTGAGGGGGGCAAGTTCCTCACTGCTACTCAACTCAATTGGATTCGCACTAGGGGCCGCGGTCACATTGGGAAAAATTGTCCTCAGGGGGAGAACGTCCAAGGCATCAGACAGTATCCTCGAATCCTGTGCCCGCGTCTCATTAACTTGATCGGGGTCCATCAGTTCACACTTTTCCCAGTCAGTTATCTCGTCAGGGACACGAATGGCTCTCCTCACTAGTTCTACGGCGTTCAAGGCCTGATCTCTCTCACAAGGAAACCTGCACAAAACCCCCATCACAAAATTTCTTAACCTACTAGTATCCCCCAACACCAGTACATCGCGGTTCATTATATATTTTCTCTTCGCCTCCCACAACTGGGGTGGGACAAACGGCCCCCATTGGGATTTCTCACAAAAATACAAAAAGCTAGACAGGGACAGCCTTAGCCACCCCAATCCTACCTTCCTAAATATTCCCCCCGTCCGTTTACAAACGGCAAAGGTATCAGGGGTGGTTCCATCCCCTAGTTCTATGGGACGGCGGGGTCCAAATTCGCGAGTAGTCATATTCAAAACTCAAAGAAATAGAAAGAGGAGAAGAAGAAGAAGAAACACCAAGAAAATCACTTATGAAGGAAAAGCTTGGGGGTTGGATTCGAAAGATGCAAACACAAAATCGCAGCAAAATTCTCTCTCTAAAGCTCTTTGAAGGTTTGAAGACGGTAAAAAGGGTTTGAGGTTTAAGGGTTTGGTATTTATAAGGCCTACATATACGGGTTAACCCGTTTAACCCGTATTAATTAGCCCACAAACCGCTCCTCGAACCATGAACCGTCTCCAAACGTTTGAAATTTCGAAAATTCCGCCAGTTAGCATTTATTACCCCCTCTTAGATGGTTGACACGTACCCCCGTACGTAACCCGCCCCGTATTTTCATATGCCAAGGGGCCCACTTGCTAACCGGGAGGCATAGCATGCATGGGGCCACGTGTCTCCCATCTGTGCTTCCCGAACATGCCTATAAGCCCATGAGGCAGAGCAACAACCAACAAAAAATGCCAACACTGGTGCTCGCCAAAGCAGCGGTCTGATCCAGCCGAGCTTCTAGTACCTCCTCGCTCAGACCATAAATAATCACACTTGGAGCTAGGGGTCATTAATGAGCCCGAACCTGCTGGACCGGGCCCACGCTCGGTCTGGTCCACGAAACCAGTGACGTGGCAGTTCCTAGACCGCCTGGGGGAAGACCGCGGACAGATAGGCCCTTGAGGTCAAGACCGCGTCCCTCCCCGCATCATCCCTATCAAAGACCGGAGGGATCCTGATCGCTAGATCTGTGCCCGCAGGAGGTATGACCGCTCCATCCGTGCCCACGCCAAATACCTTTGACCGCGCCCAAGATGTTGACCGCGGGCTCATACCTGCCTCCCGGTTATCTCTCCTGCCTCCCGATTAATGTCAAGCCTTACTGAGCACGTTAGCTTACTGGCTTTGACATGCAAGTTGCCAGCTCCCCCATCACGCATTTAATGCGGCTCAGTCAGGCGCCTACTATTTCATTTAATGCGCCAAGCCATATACACGGCTCATGTCCCTTTTCACCATGCCCTCTCGCAGTTCAATGTTCCCTCCCCGAGCAGGCCAATTAGCCGCGGACACGTGTAGATGGTCAAATACCAAAGTGCCCCCTAGGGCTGATCTCATTGCTTACATCAACAAGCACCTCTCCATTGCCTATAAATAGAAGACCTTTGTCCCCTTGGGCAAGGTAAGTTCCAAATATATTGAGTAAGCCCTATTACTCTAAAACCCTAAACACTTACACACACTCAAGGTATTCCAAGCCTTAATTACTCAGTATTCTTACTCTCACACCCGAGGGCCTGAGTTGGATTAACATCCAACTTTGACCTTAACGGTGCTTCATTTGTGTTGTTTTCTAGGTACAACAAACCATCAAATATATCTAGCCAGATATCCTTGAACCGCTCCTGAACCTGAAAAGCTTGGCATCATCAGTATGAATTGGGGTTTTAACCATAGTTTAAAGTGTAATCTAATCCGTAGTCTAAATTTGGTGTTTCGTTAAATCGCCAAAATAAATTTCACCTACTTACCAAATGAGTATTCTAGCCAGTAAAGTTCGAATCCAAGGGGATGGAGGGGTTTTTTCATTTTTTTTTATTTTTAAGTAAATGAATTTGCAACTACAAATATCGAGGAGTTGATTATTTACAAATACGCAATGCTCAATCGAAACAGTGAGTCTTACATACATAAAAGAAGCACAAGAAATACAATCGACAAAAACATTGGCTCGACAATCAACTAAACGTAGCAAGAAATGATTATAAAACACGAAGCAAAACTCGGTATGTATGAAATAAACTATCTAATTCAGTTAAACATCTCTCATTAGATATCACTTCAATATATATTGTCTTCATGAACATACTATTGATATTAGAAATAAGTGACAAGTAACAAAAAGGGATATTTTTTGGATTTAACTAATTTCAAATTTTGACAACCTAAATTAACAAGAACAATAAAATTAAATGAAATTATAAATAGCAAGGAAAAAACATAAGAAATAACAATTGTAGACGAATTTCAATTCAAGGGTGTTATGTTTCAATTACGCAATTGATCATTAGCTTCCACAAGAAATTTTACAATTTCAACTAAAATCCATTAGGATAGCCATAATAAGTTTTGGTTTACCTAGTGTTATTTCTCAAGTCTAGTACTTGGTCAATATTATCATTTCTTGATTGGACATACTAGGGTTACATATCCATTAACGATAGCATTAAGCGATTTTGAAATGGTTAAATTCTAAACTTGACAATTGAGATATGTTGGAGGAGCGCCCTAGGAGCTGGTGGAGGTGGAGCGCCCTAGGGGAACAAATGGTGGCGTGCCTTGACAACCAAGGAGGGCACTGGGGTGCTTGGGATGAGCAAGGGAGCTAGGCGCAGGAAGAACCATTGTGGGCGCTCCAAGAACCATTGTGGGCGCTCCAAGAGAAGGCATGGGTACTAGGGGCGCACGAGAAAAGGAGAGCGCCTGCAGCTCCTAATGATCTCGCGTATATCTCGGTCTCTTTGTACATATCTTATACTTATTTATTTATATCAAGTAGTTAGCGTAATTATAGGGATTGATAGTGTATATCAAGTAGTTGGCGAAATAGTAGGCATGGATTGCGTGATTGTAGGGATTAATTTGTATCAAGATTAGATCAAGATCTTATCAAGATATCTAGGTTGTATATAAAGTCATTGACGGCATTGTAATGAACAGAGAAAATTCTACCCTCTCTCACTCTTGATTTCTAACTTGGTATCAGAGCGGTGATTTTCAAACCTAACACCTAAACACAACTCAACGCAAATGTCTACCGAGAGTAGTAAGAAAAGAACCCTCTACTTCCTTTCATCTAGTGACAATCCCGGATAGATTCTCACTTATGTCCAATTGAAAGGAGAAAACTATGAAGAATGGGCTCGTTCTTTCAAGGGTTCGTTGAGAGCCAAGATAAAAATCAGGTTCATTGATGGAACGATTGATCGTCCGACAAAGGCGGACGAACTAGAGCTTTGGCGGACGCTGAACTCGATGGTGGTGACATGGATATTCAACACCATTGAACCGAATCTTCGATCCACGGTGACTTACGTGGAGGAGGAAAAGATTTTGTATGACGAATTGGAGCAAAGGTTCTCGGTTGGCAATGGGCCAAGGGTGCAACAGATCAAGTGTGACCTAGCCAATTGTAAGCAATAGAAGAACGAGAGTGTGGCTGCTTACTATGGTTGAATTAAGAAGATGTGGGATGAATTGAATTACTATGACAAGGTTCCGGCGTGTTATTGCATCGGATGTAGATGTGAGATCAACTTGAGGCTCACCTAGTGAAGGGACGAGGAGGGAGTGCATCAGTTTGTTATGGGACTCGAGACACCTAAGTTTGAGAATGTAAAATCAAATATTCTAAACTCAGAGCTTCTCCCTAATATAAACAAATTTTATTCAATGGTGGTGAGAGAGGAGAGTGTCAAGGGGAGAGCGAGAGAGAAGTACTCAGAACCTATGAGCTTTGTGGTGCGCACCAACACTAGGGTCCAAAATCCGGGGGGAGCACAAAGAGACGGGGAATGTTACTTGTGGACATTGCAAGAAAAAGGGACACAAAGACGACTCTTATTTCATTCTTTTGGGATATCTAAAATGGTGGAGTGAGCAATCCTCACGAAATGGAAAGGGAAAGAAAGAGCATAATGTCACGGAAACTGCTGGAGGAGCGAGAGGGCGCCAGTCTTTCAGCGCTCGAGCCAACACTGTACAAGTGAATGATGATGATGATGCAGAGATGACAGATGCAAAGCACGCTCAACTCTTGGAACTCACAAGTGAACAGTGGAACAACTTCAAAGCCATGGTGTAAACCAACATCAAAAGTAATGAGCACATGAATGTTAAGATGAATGATGAGCATCGCTAGTCGATAATGGGGCTAATCGACATATAACAGGAAACTTTACATTTCTTGGTAATGTTTGCAACATTGAATCCAGTTGAGTAAGACTACCTAATGGGAAGCACATCATTTCCACAAAAGAAGGCGATATTAAAATTGGGCCTAAACTTATTCTACAAAATATGTTATATGCTCCATCATTCAATTGCAATCAGTTGTCTGTCTTTCAGTTGCTTTGTGACTCAAATAATTTTGTGAAATTTTCCGACAAACTTTGTGTAATACATGACCGAACCTCGAAGATGTTGATTGGTACGGGTGAACAAAGCGAGGGGCTATACTACTTGAGGAAGCTCTACCGAAGCACCAGTCTGCAGTGCTAAGGAATTTGCAAAGTATGAGTTATGGTATCAGCGGTTGGGACATCTATCAAGTAAAGTAGTTAGTTTACTTTCTTTTTGTTAGTCGAAATAGTGCTAATAAAGATATTTATGAATTTTATTACAATGCCAAACAAACTAGAGATAAGTTTTTGACTAGTGAGAGCAATTTTGAAGGGATTTTTGATTTAATTCATGTTGATATTTGGGGTTGGGGTGATTATCAGACACCTGTTTTGTGTGAAGCAACTTATTTTTTTAACTATTGTGGATGACTACTCTCGCATTGTGTGGGTATATTTGATAAACTCAAAAAGTGATGCGCCTCACACTTTGAAAAATTATCTTGCCATGGTTGAGTGCTAGTTTAATAAACGTGTCAAGTTGGTGCGAAATAATAATTAGAAAAAGAATTCACATGTTTTGAAAAATACTTTGCTGAAAACGAAATTGTGTTTCACATCACATATATTCGCACTTCACAAAAAAATGGGAGAGTAGAAAGAAAGCACCGTCACATTTTGAACATAGCACGGGCCTTACAGTTTCAGGCTGAATTGCCAATTAGATTTTGGTGTGAGTGTGTTTTGACGGCCGGATATTTGATTAATCGCACTCCTTCAAAATTGTTGCATGGGAAAACTATGTATGAAATCATTTTTCGCAGAACACCCACTTATAAACACATTAGGGTTTTCGGTTCTCTCTATTATGCTCATTATTCACGTCGTGATAATAATAAATTTGCTAGTCTAAATCGAAAGTGTGTTTTCTTGGGTTACCCTTTTGGCAAGAAAGGATGGTTATTGTATAACCTTGAGGAAAACAAAACATTTGTCTCCCGTGATGTTGTTTTTGTAGAATACAAATTCCCCTTCATTGGTCAAAGTGATAGTCCAAATGAAGAGGTTATTAGTCCTGACTCCATATTTATAATCCTAATGAGACGGCTATCGGGGATACTGGTGCTTCTGAACAAAGCGTATAAGTTGAAATTCCCGTTGAAATGCCCCTTGTAAATGATGACCACACTAATGTGGTGCTCCTTGAGCATGATGGGGCTGATCCCCTTGAGCATGATGAGGTGCCCCTTGAGCTTGATGGGGCGCCTGTAGCTTCAACTGAGGCGCCTAACAATGTGTCTATTCCAAGGGAAGCGTCTGCACTTACCATGGAGGAAGCATCTGATAATTTGGGCAGAGGAAAATGGACAAATGTTCCCTCCTCATGGTATACAAGCACAGAGTATGATTTAAGCATATCTCAGACACACACTATATGAGATAGCCCCTCGTCCAGTTCACTCTCTCCAAATAAGTCTTCGGTTACTCGATATCCTTTATCACATTTTGTCAATTGCACTAAATTCTCTTCTACACATCGTTGTTTTCTGGTGTCAATTGATACAGGTGTTGAGCCTTGAAACTTTACAGAGGTTGTACGGTCGGAAGAATTGAGGGCAGCCATGAATAATGAGCTTGATGCTCTAGATCAGAATGGGACATGAATCTGGTGGATGCTCCTATTGGTAAGAAGGTTATTGGGAATAAATGGGAGTATAAGATCAAATATAAGGCAGAAGGAACGGTGGAATGATACAAGGCACGACTGGTGATTCTGGGTAACCGTCAAGTAGAAGGAATAGATTACACAGAAACATTTGCTCTATAGGTCAAAATGGTTACAGTACGAGTGTTCCTGGCTATTGTCGCAGCGCGTGGTTGGGAACTTCATCAAATTGATGTTCACAACGCTTTCATACATGGAAATCTGAGTGAGGAGGTATATATGAAACTTCCCTTAGGGTATCAACCCCATATGTCTGACAAAGTATGTAGGCTCTGAACGTCCTTGTATGGGCTCCATCAGGCGCCTCGTTGCTGGTTTGCAAAATTATCTGTTGCATTGAAAAAGTACAATTTTGTTAAATCGTACTCAAATTATTCGCTATTTCCTATCATAAGGACGGCTTTGACATACATATCTTGGTTTACATTGACGATTTGGTCATTGGGGGTAATGATTCCGCTGCCATTACTGACTTTAAAGATTATTTATGTCGTTGTTTCAAAATGAAAAATCATGGGCGCTTGAAATATTTCTTGGGTATAGAGGTTGCACGCCACTCAGATGGGATCTTCTTGTCGCAAAGGAAATACGCTCTTGATATTCTCTCTAAAACTAGTCTTTTTGGTTCATGTCCGGCGAATACTACTATCGAGCAAAATCATCGGTTAGCCTTAACAGATGACGATCTCTTGTCTGACCCCAAATGATATCGACGTCTTTTTGGACGTTTAATCTATCTCACTATCACAAGACCAGAGCTCTCTTATTGTGTTCATATCCTTGCAAAGTTTATGAAAACACCTAAGCGTGCTCATTGGCATGCGGCTTTACGAGTGGTTCGCTACCTTAAGGGACATCCTGGCCAAGGGATTCTATTGCGCGCCGACTCGGATCTTCGACCATATGCCTACTGTGACTCTGACTGGCCAGTTGCCCCATTACTCGTCGCTCCTTGACGGCGTACTTTATGTTATTGGGTAGTTCTTCTGTGTCAAGGAAGACTAAGAAGCAAACTACCATTGCTCGCTCTTCCGTGGAAGCTGAGTATCTCTCTATGGCAAGCGCGACGTGTGAACTTACATGGATGTGTGGTCTCTTTTTATCCTTTGGGATCACTCTTCCATCTCCTATGACTCTCTTGCGTGATAGTCAGTCAGCTATTCACATCGCACAAAATCCTGTTTTTCATGAGTGCACTAAACATATTGAGGGGTATTGTCACCTTGTTCGTGACGCAATTTAGTCTGGCCTCATCTCTACAAAATATGTTCACACTTCTGCTCAGTTAGTAGACGTACTTACGAAAGTTCTTGGGACTCAACAATTTACTATCTTACTTGGCTAGTTGGTCATTTTTTACCTTCACACTCCAACTTGAGGGGGGTGTTGGAGAAGCGCCCTAAGGGAACAAATGGAGGCGAGCCTGGACAACCAAGGAGGGCGCTGGGGCGCTTGGGATGAGCAAGGGAGCTAGGCACAGGAAGAACCATTGTGGGCTCTCCAAGAACCATTGTGGGCGCTCCAAGAGAAGGCATTGGCACTAGGGGCGCACGAGCAAAGTAGAGCACTCCAGAGCTCGGCATTATCTCTCGTTTATCTCGATCTATTTGTACATATCTTGTCCTTATTTATATATATCAAGTAGTTAGCGTAATTGTAGGGATTGATAGCGTGATTGTATTGATTGATTTGTATCAATATTATATCAAGATCTGTAGGTTATATATAAATTCATTGACATCATTGTAATAAGCAGAGAAAATTCTACCCTCTCCGACTTTTGATTTCTAACTAGAGAACTACAATTATCGAGTTTTAGATTGAGGATTCACCTAGGTGAAACTAGATATAATAGCACAACTAAAATTAACCTATTACTTTAGAATAACATGTAAACAAAATATAAATTAAATAAGTTGTCAATTCATTCAAACTCATAATTTTCATAAAATCTGCAAGGTGAACTCATAATATACTAAAAAATTAAAAAAAAAAAAAAGCCAAAACAGAAAGTACTCAAATTACGTAATAATTACTAACCCTTGAATCGGAAATGGAATACTTAGTGTTTGGGGTACAAAATCCAACTCAACATGATCCTACATCTTGGCAGTACGTCTTGAGGTAACATCTTGAGTTTACATCTTGAACTAACACTTTGCAAAACTGCTTGTTTGTTCTTCTCATTTTTCAGGGATAAAGTTATGTATTAAAGACTTGGACAAATGGTGACTCTATTCAAATTATGACCGCATAATAACTCCTTCAAATCGTACGCTTTGTAATGGCCGTAATCTTCAGCAAAGCATGATTCTAGGCGCGAGATTAGGGTTATCATTTATATTTTATGTTATTTATCCTTAGTATATATTTAAAATGACAACGCATATGCAAGCACGTTACACTGTTTTGGACAATTTTCAACAAGGTGAATTTAATTCGAAGAACTTTTGGGTACAAATGGAATATAATTCACTATCAAGATGAACGCGAGGATGTAACGAGAAAAGCCCTTGAACAATCATTCGCCGGCACAAAACCTCGGGAGGCTTTAGGAGAAGCCTACCTTAACCAAAATGTATTCTTATTGATTTTGATGTATTCGAGTACAAATGTGCAGAACAAGAGCGTTGTGTTATGTGTATACAGGTGCTTTACTAGAGATGATTTATATACAAAACACTACAAGAAAAATAGCCTTTTGTGACTGCTTTCTGTGATGGCAAAAAAAAGCAGTCTCCATAGACCAGATAAGGAGACGGAAATAAAAAGCAATCACGTTACCTTAAAGAGATGGCAGTACAATCACATGTGCAATCACGTTTGGTAATTTCGTCCGGAGCGCCAATCCTAGAAATCAGGCGTGAATATGAAAAATTAAACGTGATCGCTTTTTTTGAAACCGTGATGACGTTTGCAATCACGTTTGATTATATAAGGAGATGGCCTTTGTAACTGCATTTAGTGCAGTCACATTAGGCTAGCGTGATGGCTAAGCAGTCATGGATGCCATCACATATATGTTTTTTCTTAGGCACTAACTATGTAGTCCGAGCACGAGAATGTGAAATTCTAATTTTTATCACAGGCGATGGCTTTAACAATTGCGTTTTATAAAAATATTAAATTAAATAATTTAAAAATTGAATTTTTAATATTTTTTAAAGGCGACTGCCTTAGCAATCGCTTTATATGAATTAAAAATAAAAATATTAAATTAAATAATTAGAAACCCTTTTCTTTTCGCTCTCCTCTCATTCCACGATTGTTTTCTTTTCTCTCATTCTCTGCGTTTCCTCTTCCTCTTCCTCCATCCATCCAGGCGATTCCCCGGCGATTCTTCCTACCGATCTTGCGACGATTCTTCCTTTTCGGCGCCGATATTGCGATTCCAAGGTACAAGGTGACTCTCTCTCGCTCTCTCTCTCTCGCTCTCAATGTCTACTCGGTCATGTGTAAGTCGTGTAAGGCTTTCCTTCGATTTCCTTGTTTGTCTTTTTATCGATTGTTTTACTTTGAATCTTATGCTTCCCTTTGGTTTTGATTTTGGATTTCAGTTCGTTACTGATGGAATTTTCTTTGCGGAATTGAATGAATTGAATGAGGTTCTGAATAGGGAACTCGCTGAGGATGGCTACTCCGGCGTCGAAGTTAGGGTTACGCCGATGCGAACCGAGATTATCATCAGGGCCACCCGTACCCAAAATGTTCTTGGTAATTATGTTATCTCTCTGCAGTTGAAATTTTCAGAACTGGCAAATGGGTTCTTCAAGAACCGCCACTAGCAACACTATTCTTTATTTGTAAATTTGTTTTCTACTTGTAGAGATTATTACCATTTGTTCTTCAACTAAGGTAACTTTGAGTCTTTGATTGTGTGCCTTTGTGTGTGTATTATGTTTTTTCTCATAAAATTTAATGGGTTCTATTATTTTCTTAGAAAGGATTGAATTTTGTTGAGATTTTTAAAGTGGGTATTTAGGGAATGGTGTTCTTGTATATGTTGTGTATATGGGTAGCAATGGAGATTGTGATGACCCAGTAGTATGGGCTAGAACTGCACTGATAGACCATAATTCCACAACAATTTCTTGTATATTTTGTTACCATATTTTGTTATAGTCAATCAACTTCTTTCATATAGATTCTATGTTTTATAATTTTACTTCGCAAGTTTCCCTATATTGGTCTTTTCATTGTTTCTAACAACTAACCTGTTCAATGCGTAAGATGGAGAAGCTTAAATTAATATGCCTTCAATATGCAGCAGCGACTCAGTGGTTGATTACATCTTCCATTGACATTCCCAAATCAGGGAGTTTATCTAATGCTTCAACTGGAATTGAAAAGTTTTGGGATTTGAAACTGAGGAACCAATCAAAGAAGCTAAATTTATCCAGCGGAGAGTCATCCGTCATTGAATCTATTCTGTATGTAAATTAAACTTAGCAACTGGTTATATCCCCCTCCCCTCTCTTTCTCTCTTACCAAATCCATCAATCTGCAGGAATTTTGAAAGGGAATTTACTGCTGAGCTTCAGAGTCTCCGACCAATTTTGAGCAGCAGTGCTTAAGCAGAGCCATATTTGACTCATCTTGCACAGTTGATTCTTGGTATCGGGACAGATCAGTAGGGTCTGGTAACTTTTTCCACTATAATACATTGTAAGTTCATGTTATGTCTGTGATTGATTACGTGTATATGTGTTCTTTAAGTGTATTTATCTATGCATTGTCATTTCAGACCTTTTTGGTGCTAGCAGCTTACTTACAACTTTTTTTTCTTATCCTTTTATGGTGTGATAGCCAACAGGACCACTTTACCTATTTCCCTACATTTGATTAGGATGACTGCTTCAGTCTTCTTGTTCCCAGTAAAAATACAGGAGATCGGGAACTCGATTACTTTGAACCGTAAACACGGTATCACAGTTCAAAATTCTCTTACACTCACTAATGTATAGAATACTCTTTCGTTTGGTATGTGTTTTGAGTGTAGAGAGTTTTCATTCAAAAGACATACCCATTGGTGAAGAGTTATCATTAAATCAATTCCAAACCTTTCAGAAGGGTATCTCATACTGTCTATAAACAACCCAATGTAGACCATTTTGGGCATTTAATCTAAATAAGAATATTCTGAATATTAGTGAGAGCCAGAGTTGTGGTATTGATTTCTCATTTCTCGCTTATACTTTGAACTTTCACTTTCAATTCCATCTAGCACACTAGTTTTAGTTCATACTAAAAGCTGAATCGAGCGTACTTAGTATAATAAGTTAAAAGCTTGATCTTGTTTCCCTATTATTAGTAGTCTAATTATCAATGTTATTTAGTGGTCTAATTACCAATTAAGCTGCTGAGATACAACTAATCAAGAAGCTTGCTACTAGAGACAGGCCCAATAAACACTCCATATGATAACTTTACTCTCTCCATTGTTTATGACCCATCATGCAAATGGAAATACTTCTGAGATAATCTTTTATGGCCTATCATGCGAACTGCATTAGCCCAAACATGAGACGTGTAGAATCTGTTGTCTGACTCACAGGGTTAGGCTAGTAGAGATGGCTTAAAAGTAAATTGTCACTCCTCTTCATTAATTTCTTATATTTGCACAATTTTGTGGACCCATTATACAAACTGCAGTAGCCCGAACATGAGACCTGCAGAACCTGTTGTCTGGCTCCGTTATCCACCCACCCACTTGCAAGGTTATGCTAGTAGAGAGGGCTTAATCTTTTATTGTACTTTTGTGACACTCTTCTTTATTCAGTTTCTTATGTTTGCACAATGTTATGGCTATCGTCTGCAGTATCTACTAATTGATGGACTATCATTATGTTGCTTATGGTAAAGTTCATAAAAGCAGTCACTGACAATGGCCAAAGACAGTAAAAGGTTAACTGGAGCAGAAAGCAGTCACGGAAATAAGTCTCTAAGGCGACTGCTTATCCCGTCGCTTTAAGCTATTGCGACAAGGGTTTACGCGACTGCCATGGCGATTGATTTCCCAGTCGCGTTACCTTTTCGTGACTGCTTTTCGTACATATGTGACGGCTTTTAGCAGTAACAAAAAGCCTTTTTTCTTGTAGTGAAAGGTGTAACCGAAATAACAACATAAATGATATCCCCACTTTCTCGCCTAGAATCATGCTTCTTGTTAATGGTTTGCAGCTGTTACTGCTTTGTTGGAGTCATGACCGTTATAAGGTTTAGACCATCGTTGACAAGGTCTTCTTGTGGGCGTGATAAAGTTATCCCGTTTATGCATTACCTAGTTCCTGAAAAATAGAAAGATAAACAATAACATACTCAAGGCGTTAGTTCAAGATGTAGTTCCAAGACGTTACCTCAAGGTGTACGATCAAGATGTAAAACATGCTGGGAGAATTTTTTTCACCCCAAACAATTGCCCCCAAAATATTTGTGTTTCCAAGTGGGATACGGAAAGTCAAATAATTTTGCCAAGTGTCGCTTTCTCTTGATAAGGAGTTGATGAGGTGGTTGGTTTCAGACGGTTAATCGGGAAGTCGAAGAGTTATAATGTGCCTAGAGGTCCATAACTGCTTTCCTTTTGCACGACTCTTAAAAGAAAAACAAATCTTTTCAAATCCCTTCCAAGTCGGGTGCTTCAAATCTCTATTATATTTTGGTAAGGAAGGCTTCCCTGAAGGGTGTGATCAATATTTACCCTAATCCGGCCTACAGACTACAAGTCCTTAAAATTTCTTCGGTAAGTGTTTTCTTCCGGAAAACAAATCGTCAATTGATCCGGACAATGCATTCGTATTCCATATTTATGCTAACGTATCTGTTATCCATTTCTTTGTGGTGACTCGTTCTGGTTTTGCAGCAAGCGATCTTGTGGCCAAGTACAAGAATAAGATGAAGGTTGAAGGAAGTATTCCTCCAAGACCAAATTTGGAGGCGGATACTCAAGCGGTTTCGAAAAGAAAGAGGATTAAGCAGGCAGGAGAGACAGAGGATGTAACACCAAGTGAAGAGGTTTTAGAAAATCAGGTAATATGTTTCTTTGATATTTGTCTGAATATTCTTCTACGCTTTGATTTGATGCTATTATCTATGATGGCAGGCTGTAACAGTTGCCAATTTGATGGCTAATGAGATCAGGTTGTGGAAAGGGAAAGCTGACACTCTACTTATGGATAGGACAGAGTATGAAGAAGAAGATCTTAAGACAACTTTCAAGATGTTGAAAATGAAGAAGGAGGAGATAAAGGCGAAAGATAATGAGACATCAAAATAGGTATTTAGAATAGCTGAAGCAGATAGGAGACATGCCAAGGAGATGAAGAACCTTCGTGATGATATGGTGAAGGAGGCTGCAAAATCGGTTTTTGAGGCCAGGATTGATATGATTAAAGAATATCAGGCTGGTGAGCATACAAATTGGAATTTGGAAGAAGAATATGCAGCCTTAAAGAGGGTCATTAATGAGAAGGTGGGTGAGGTCAACTCTCGTGCTCAAGATGCAGAGAGAGTCGAACAGGTTGGGGATAATCAAGAGGATGAAATGGAGTAGGAATCTTCAGAGGTTGGCATGGTTTACTTTAATTAAAAACAATTAATTTAATTGAGATGAGGGTGTGTCCTCAGAACAAAATATTTGTCTTTTAATGGACTCATAAGATTCTGTACATTTCTTTTAAAGATGTTGGGTTGGTTCAATATCTCAGATTCGTAGGGCGTTTTGCCTTTTCTTTGATTTGATGGTGTTTCCAAGTCTGGTGAGGCTTGGGTTATTTTTAATTTTTATCGAGCTCTTTTTTAAGTTTGTTGGTAACATGTAAATGTTACGACCACATGAACTTGGATAACATGTTAATGTTATAATCAGTTTTGAAAAGATAACATGCAACGATCTTAAAAAGGTGACAGATGTCCTAACCACCTTGATTGCAGCTGGGGTCTGATCAGCTTTACCTGCATCAACAGTTCCAAAGGACAAAAGTGGTTGATGTGGACCAATGAGAAAGCATCAAGGACTGTCCTTACAACAGCTGTATCCAACGGCTAGTTTCTTGATGCTTGGGTATAAATATCCCTAATCTTCACCATTTGAAGATTGCTTGAAACTTGAGAAATTGCTGTGTTCATATGAAGTTGAAGCTCTACCCAGAAATTCTAAGTCCTTTGAATCTTCATCTTCAACCTTCAAGAAATATTCCCCAGCCCAGAAATCAAGCCTTAACACTTTCAAGAATCATTGAGCTCTACATCTCTCAGATTTAAAGAGCCTTGATCTTGAACACACATACACACCTCACTTGCTTAAATACATAGTTTATTCATTTGAGATACACTGGTTATAGTCTAGGATTTGTTCTTCATAGAAAAGATTTTATTGTACTTTGTAATCTCTCAATACTCAATATAAAATCTCTCTTAGAAATCCAAGACTAACCATCTTGGTAGTGGACGTAGATCGTTTATCGATTGAACCACTCCATATAGCTTGTTCGTACTTTACTACATTTATATTTTCTGTGCTTGCTAATTATTTATCTCTGTCTCTATTTGATCTTTATATAGTTATCCTTTATTGTGAAATTGTGTTTGGAGTTAACATTGTCAAATCACACTTTCAGTTTTTCAACCGCCAGAAATTGCACTAAAAACCGCCTTGAAAACCGCCCCTCAAAACCGCTTTTAACTTCAATATTCCGCTGTGCATTTTACAACTCTACTTGCAGTTTCTTATACACTGCAAGAGGTTTTGTAAGCTTAGAGGTTTAGTTTTTATAGAGGGCAAAAAATTTGAAACAGCTATTCACCCCCCCCCCCTCTAGCTGTATTTTCACCCTTGTTGCCACCTTTGGGACCAACATATCTGCAACAGGATTAGTGACAACAAATGGATTTAAAGGAGTACCAAAAATATTAAAACTCCCTATTTGCCCCACAGGAGGTGGAGTTACAAAGGTAAAACAGATTGATAACAAAATTAGGTTGGATGCAACAGTGACGCTTTCAGTCTAAATAGTACTGGCTGTAGAGATATTGCCTTGCTCGGTCCTTATACTTGGTTCAGCATTTGAGAAAAGAGCTCAAGGCTGCAGAGGTGAAACCTCAGGCATGTTGACCGCTTGACCGCTGTGCCTTGAAGCTAACATCTCGTTTTGCAACCGGCCGATCGAATTGAATATCATTTGATTGGTATGATGTTGTACTTCCATCTGATTCTTCAATTGTTGCATCATGGTTGTCATATTGGTCATAATTTCTAGTGATATTCCAGGCAGCGTCATGGATGAAGAATCTCCCAAGTTGAGGCGTTGGCTTTGAGGCGTCACAGCATTGAATCCAGCAGTTGAAAGAATACCATAAATCACTGGCAAGTTTGATGTGCTGGTTCTTACCCCAGTTGTGATAATGGGTGTAGACATTGCAGAAGTAGGATTGCTCATCTTAATTGGAATCTAAAAAGCCAAAGTTCCCACAGACGGTGCCAAATTGTTTTGGACAATTTTCAACAAGGTGAATTTATTTCGAAGAACTTTTGCATACAAATGGAATATAATTCACTATCAAGATGAACGCGAGGATGTAACGAGGAAAGCCCTTGAACAATCGTTTGCCGGTAAAAAACCTCGGGAGGCTTTAGGAAAAGCCTACCTTAACCAAAATGTATTCTTATTGATTTTGATGTATTCGAGTACAAATGTGCAGAACAAGAGCGTTGTGTTATGTGTATATAGGTGCTTTACTAGAGATGATTTATATACAAAAGGTGTAACCGAAATAACAACATAAATGATATCCCCGCTTTCTCGCCTAGAATCACGCTTCTTGTTAATGGTTTGCAGCCGTTACTACTTTGTTGGAGTCATGGCTGTTATAAGGTTTAGACCATCGTTGACAAGGTCTTCTTGTGGGCGAGATAAAGTTATCCCGTTTAGGCATAACCTGGTTCCTGAAAAATAGGAAGATATACAACAATCAACTCAAGGTGTTAGTTCAATATGTAGTTCCAAGATGTTACCTCAATGTGTACGATCAAGATGTAAAACCTCCCGAGGTTTTGTGCCGGAGAACGATTGTTCAAGGGCTTTCCTCGTTACATAATCGTGCCCATCTTGATAGTTAGATCATATTCCATTTGTACCTCAAATTCATTAGTACAAATTCATATCGTTGAAAATTATCCAAAACACTTATTTCTCCTGTGCAATGCTCTCTTTTGTAGGCTTTGAAGAGAGAAAAAAAAATCATCTTTTGTCCATTCCATAATTCTTACTTTATTGAAAGTAAAAAATTAAATTGTTGGCTCTATGTGGTCTTTGGCATTCTTCATTCCAACTTATTTCATCTTTTCATTTTCCAAAAATTCCAATTTTAGACTTCTTTTACACCAAGTCATCATTAAGTCATCCTACATTAAGAAGACATTACACTTGGATAAATAAGACATTAACTAGCACAAAATGGATAAATTATAGAAATAAAGGTGGAATAAATATATAAGCATCATAATTGTAAATCTGAATATGGTGTGAATCACATTTTGAACTACAATATGAACTATAAATCCCAATCACTGTGTGAAATAAATTGAATCAGACCATGACAGTTCGGTTAATTTCGATTTGAAATTTTACATTCATAGTTCAATTTGGTCTTTTTTTTTTTGATCGATCATTATTAGTAGTTCAATTTTAGACTTCTTTTGCACCAAGTCATCATTAATCATCCTACATTGAGAAGACATTTACACTTGACAATAGTTTATAGGCAAAAGATACGTTAATAGGCATAAGACATTAAGAAGACAATTAAGAATGCCAAACACGTAAACTAAGTCGGGGCTTCACCGGCGTAGACCCTCCGACGTGAGAGTAAGTATTTGTATTTATTAGAGCAAATCAATTGACAATAGTTTATAGGCAAAAGATACGTTAATAGAAAATTGTGATTTATTACTTGTATTTATAGGTGTAGAAGGTAGTGTCCTGCATTTGATAGAAAGTTAAAAAAGATAAGAAGTTAAATACTAATCAGATCCTAATTCAATAATGTACTTGTTGGACTAGGATTAGAATAGTCATCTGCACATATGTCGAGGAGTGGTTCTCCTAGTCCTAGTTATCATTTATGTGTTGGTCGACATAGTGTCTTATGCCGAGCAGGGGAAGTCACCAAAGGTAGGGTAGCACCACACGCTTTATCATCATCAGGATAGCTTTATTGTGGTTGAAATTGTCATGGTCGATCTTGGCTTGTGCCTTGGTCGGAATAGTTCCTTGGTTATCCTAGTCATAGGATTATTTCACTATGTCCCGGTCTACTTGGGGTCTTATACGAGTAGATTATGACGAGCATAGATAGGAAAGCCGATTCCTTATATCGTATTTAGGACTTAGTATATTTTCCATTGGACTCAATCGATTGGGCCTTGCCCATTTTATGTCACATGGTCGTACTCGATTTATACCGTTTAGTGGCCCCCGACTTCCTAGCTCGGCAATGCCGAGTAGGAAGTGTACCTCGTCCTCGACTTGTGGATACAAAGATACTTTTCTAGAATTATGAGGGGGTTAATCATTTATCCGCCGGATTCTGCACATTGATGGGGACACTCTTAAATGACGAGACATTCGCATTGTCAACATGCGCCAGCATTAAATTCAGAGTGTGGGAATACGTGTGACCTATTTTGTCAACCCATACCCATTTGTACCGGGGTATAAAAGGATAAACCCTCTTCATTTTCACTCTTTTATCACTTTGGCATTTGAGAGAAAACCATATGGTGCTATTTTTAGGAGAGTTCTTAACATTTCTTGGCTTGATTTTTGTGGATCTGAGTTTGGATTGATTCTTCCTTTCATATTTTCATCATCAACAGGTAGTCTCTTGCCCCAAACAACATTGTTTTTCTGCATTTTTCACTTTTGCACATAGTTGGGTTTAGAAAACCACCATTATTGTTTCTTGAAGCTTCCTTGAGCTGCATGTTTGTTGAACCCTCCTTGCTGCTCGACATGGCAAGGACGTGGAGAAGCAATCTCAAAGCCTCGTACTGCTACCATCCCTAAATCTTAGAATTTACAAGAGGATTGATGGTCCGTGGATGATGGTAGGTTTAAACGAAATTGGGGAAAATTTAATAAGGTTCCAAGCTCCTAGAACCGACGTTGCTTATCCTAGTCAATTTAGGATTGATCGTCTTAGTGTTGATTCCCCCAATATAGTGGTATTCTGAGGATGGACGGAGATCCTTGACCATATCAATTTGTACTACCTGAAAGACTAATCACTTGGAGCGTCCATCGTTAGGTGAGGTTTCTTCCTCGACATTGATGAGAGAGATAGGGAGGAGTTCTTCCTCGTCCTCATCATTAAGCATGTCCTTGTCCAGCACTGATTCCGTTATTTTATTCTTCAATTATGTTGGGGAGAGGTCAAGGTGTTGCATGTCTTCCAACTGGTCCCTCCATGTTGGGGAGGATCGTTGATGCTTTGCTGAGGGAGCGCATGCTGGTGCTCGTCCAAGAGGCCGTGGTAGGTCTCAAAGAGGTAGATCTGGCACTCCTAGGGCTAGGCAAGTTAGAGTCGGGTAGCCCATGATCCAAGAGTTACATGACAAGTTCGAGGTGTCTAGAGACGAGTACCATCTGTCTTACGTCCCAGGCATACCTCTTCATGATAAGGATGTCTTAAACGATTTCTTTTTTACAGTCTAAACCATGTCTTTTTTCTACAAACAGTTCCAGCTAGGTCTTCGACTTCCCTTGTACCCTTTTATTAGTGAATTTTTGGATGACGTGTAGGCCGTCCCCGCCATGTTAGGATCCAACATCGTGAGGTACTTGACCGGCTTTATTGTGTTATGTTGTAGCCTGGGATTTAAGCCTTGCCAATCCGCTTTATATAGGTTTTTTCTAGTGAGCTACAAGGAGAACACCCACGTTATAATGGTGTGGAGTGATCCCAATCTTCCAAAACTCATTTACCCAGTGTCGAGCAAAGTATCGAGGTGGAATAACCATGTAATCAAAGTGGAGAGCATGCAAGGATGGGAGTTTGCTGCTCCCTCTCAGTTTCCCTCGGTACCGGCTGAAGCCTGGAGGCCGGAATGGAGCGATCGGTTGTGGAGAGGTTGGAAAGGTTTGCCGAGGTAGGCACCCTATGCTGGTTGAGTTTGGAAACCGATCAATGGTATTATGTGCAGGCCGGCATAATGCCTGGTCCCTTGGATGGGAAAGTGCCAATGGTTCTCGTCATAAGGGTGAACTGTTATCCTGAATGGAGGGTGCACCCCGGCTTGGTGTTTCACTCTCAGTGTGGCATATGTAAAATGTACGAGGACAAATGTTAGGATGGTGTTCCCGGATCTAAATTTCTTTCTTCACGTTCTAACACTTGTGTTTTATTTGGTATAATATTCTGATCGTCGTTGTCTACTAACTCCATTTGTCCTTTCTTTGCACATCTCACCAAGGAACATCTAAAGAGGATGGAGGATGAAGTTTTGGACCCCATGCCTCATAAAGCTAAAGAGGAGGACATACAAGTCCTCGGCTAAAAGTAAGAGATGTGCTAAAGTTGTTGCTCGTCAAGCCATCCTATCTACTAAGGAGGCTGGGGCTATGCCTCTTAAGCCGGTAGGAGGTGCAGGGGCACCCATCGAGGAGGAACGTGACGGGCAGGCGGCCCAAG
This sequence comes from Adenophora triphylla var. japonica, assembly GCA_022495995.1. Classification (NCBI taxonomy): domain Eukaryota; kingdom Viridiplantae; phylum Streptophyta; class Magnoliopsida; order Asterales; family Campanulaceae; genus Adenophora; species Adenophora triphylla. The sequence goes on along the minus strand of JAFEMH010000464.1, from coordinate 136,244 downwards.
TCGGGGAAGCACATGGAGCTCAAGAGATGATCGCAGAGAATGATAAGGCATTAAAACCAACTGGCTTGGTGGAAACCGAGGGTACTGGAGCTGGGCCATGGACCCCAAGTCAAAAAAGACAAAGGGAGGAGTCCATGGCTGAGGAGCCTTCCTCCAAGAAAGAATCGACCGGTCCCTCCTCATCGGAGGTGCCTGCTCGGCTCGTGCTTACCTACCTTGAGTCCAAACAGTTTGTTGATGAAGTGTGCCAATCCCCTCCCCTCAAAGGATTTGATGTGCTTGCTCGTAAGGGCCCCAAGCTGAGACTTGGCCGCGCAGTGGTCCACCAGTCCTTTGATGAAGACCTCTTGGATCGATTCCCTGAGACAAAGCCGAGCATGAAACACTTGGCCAAAAGGAAAGGCCTCCTACTCAGCGAGGTATACTTGATTGTCTTATCTTTTCTATATCCTCGTCATTTGTAATTGTACTTTTCATTGACTTCTTTTTTATCTGCAGCTTGCCATGGTCACGGCTTATGAGACCATCAAATTTAAAGTTGATGAGGACTTGGAGCAGAAGATGGGGTGCCAAGTTGAGAAGGAAAAGGCCGACCTTTATAAGGTCGTGGAGCTTCTTCGTTCTTTAAGGAAGGATGTTGATGCCCACAAGGTATCTAGAGCTAAAGCCGGGAGGAGGAGAAGGCGGCCAAGGAGATGCTTGCTAAGGCCAAGGAGGTTGCTAAGTGGGCAGGATGATCTTAAGAAGCAACGGGCTGAGACTAAAAGAATTGTCGAGGAGGCCGCTTCCCGGTATAATGAGTTGGAGGCACTAGGGAGGCAGACGCCATAGATCGTTATAAAACCAGCACGTCTTTTAGGCAAGATGTGGTGGAAAAGATGGCCACCATTTACTTAGATGGGTACTTGCATTTGGCCAGGAGGGCCATGGTGGAACAGTCTCACAATGTCGACTTAGGCGTGCTTACCCGACTCATTTGCCAGGATGCCTATGACGATGATGTCTAGGCACTCCCTTGTGCTCTATTCTGGGAATACTTTGAAGGTGATTACCTCTAGGGACGCTCACGAAGGCCGACCAGCTTGGGTTCCTCCTCCGGTTCCTCCTCCTGTTGACCCCCTAATATCCACGTTCTCATAGAGAAGATCGAGGAGGAGGCAGAGAGATCAGAAGGCGAGGAGGAAGATTTCGGGGAGGACCAGGCCGACCAAGTTACTATTCCTAAAGCCTTGGCCGAGCAAGATGACCTGTTTGGGGGTGACGACCAAGCTTGAATGTTTTTCTTTTTTGTTGATGTAAAACTGAATAAGTTCCACCCTTTTAATTCTTTCTGTTTTGAATGTCTTAGCCCATTTTAAGGGAGGCAATACATTTTGACCGGCTTGCTTTATCCCGATTTAAGGGATCCATTGCTCGGTTTTTGTTAATGTAATGTATGTTTTGCTTCCATCCTTGCGTTTTTCCTTATTTGCTCATTTTGAACTGCTTTTGTTGGTTGCTTGAGTTTGTTTGAATGTATGTATAATGATGCTAGGATTTTGACTCCTTTATGTCGAGGTGGACGACCGACATAGTCTTTTCACCTTTTGTTCGAGGAATCGTGCTCGTCTTAGGTACTTAGGAATTTCACCCATTAAATGCGAGCTAAGTGCTCTCTTAGCGACTTAGGCATTTCACCTAAGGTGCGAGCAATAGGTTGCTCGTCTTTTTGACTTCGAAATTTCATCCAAGATGTGAGCTAGGTGCTCGTCTTAGTAACTTAGACATTTTACCTAAGGTGCGAGCAATAGGTTGCACTACTAGAAACTGTGTCTTTAGCGACGGAATTACCAGCGACGGAATTATTCTGTCACTATATAGCGACGAAAATGATGCTATAGCGACAGAATAATTTAGGCATCGATTTTACCGACGGAATTAAATTCCGCCGCTGAATTTCGTCGCTAAAAACGAATATTCGTCAAATATTCGTTTCAATTCCGCCCCTAAAGTGCGTTTGACTTTTCTCGACTCTACCGACGGAATTTTCCGTCGCTATTTCTTTTATCAGCGGCGGAATTATTCCGTCGGTGTTAATTTAATATTTTTTAATTTTTTTAATTTATCAGCTGTGGAATATTTCCGTTAGTGATAATATAATTTTTTTAATTTTTTTTTAAATTATCAGCGGGGGAATAATTCCGTCGGTGATAATATAATTTTTTTTTAAAAAAAATTAATTTATCAGCGGCGGAATAATTTCATCGGTGATAATTTATTTATTTTTTAATTTTTTTTAATTTATCAACGACGGAATAATTTCGTCGGTGATAATATATTTTATTTAGTTTTTTTCTATCTTTTTATATATACCTTTTTAAAAAAAAAATCACTAATTAATAAAGTCTAAAATATTATTTCCTAGTGAATAAAAAATTAAAAAAAAAAACAAAATAAATAAATATAGGGTAGTCCGTCCCTCTTTACTTCTATATACTTTCATTATTTTAGTTTTTTTCTATATTTTTTTATATACCTTTAAAAAAAACTACTAATTAACAAAGTCTAAAATATTATTTTCTAGTGAATAAAAAATTAAAAAATAAAATAAATAAATATAGGGTAGTCCGTCCCTCTTTTCTTCTATATACTTTCATTTATTTAGATTTTCTATCTTTTTATATACCTTTTTTAAAAAAAAACCACTTATTAACAAAGTCTAAAATATTATTTTCTAGTGAATAAAAAATTAAAAAATAAAATAAATAAATATTGGGTAGTCCGTCCCTCTTTTCTTCTATATACTTTCATTTATTTAGTTTTTTTCTATCTTTTTTTTATATACCTTTTATTTTAAAAAAAATCCTCTAATTAACAAAGTCTAAAATATTATTTCCTAATGAATAAAAAATAAAATAAAATAAAATAAAATAAATAAATATAGGGTAGTCCATCTCACTTTTCTTCTATATACTTTCATTTATTTAGTTTTTTTCTATCTTTTTTTATATACCTTTTTTTTAAAAAAAAACCACTAATTAACAAAGTCTAAAATATTATTTCCTAGTGAATAAAAAATTAAATAAAATAAATAAATATAGGTTAGTCCGTCCCTCTTTTCTTATATATACTTTCATTTATTTTGTTTTTTCTATCTTTTTTTATATTCCTTTTTAAAAAAACTAATTAACAAAGTATAAAATATTATTTCCTAGTGAATAAAAATTTAAAATAAAATAAAATAAATAAATATAGGGTAGTCCGTCCCTCTTTTCTTCTATATACTTTCATTTATTTAGTTTTTTTCAATCTTTTTTATATACATTTTTTTAAAAAAAAACCACTAATTAAAAAAGTCTAAAATATTATTTCCTAGTGAATAAAAAATTAAAATAAATAAAATAAATAAATATAGGGTAGTCCGTCCCTCTTTTCTTCTATATACTTTCATTTATTTAGTTTTTTTCTATCTTTTTTTATATACCTTTTTTAAAAAAAAACACTAATTAACAAAGTCTAAAATATTATTTCCTAGTGAATAAAAAATTAAAATAAATATAGGGTAGTTCGTCCCTCATTTCTTCTATATACTTTCATTTATTTAGTTTTTTTTCTATCTTTTTTTATATAACTCCTATTTAAAAAAAACCACTAATTAACAAAGTCTAATATATTATTTCCTAGTGAATAAAAAATTAATAAAATAAAATAAATAAATATTGGGTAGTCCGTCCCTCTTTTCTTCTATATACTTTCATTTTTTTAGTTTTTTTCTATCTTTTTTTATATAACTTTTTTTAAAATAAAACCACTAATTAAAAAATTCTAAAATATTATTTCCTAGTAAATAAAAAATTAAAAAAAAATAAATAAATATAGGGTAGTCCGTCCCTCTTTTCTTCTATATACTTTCATTTATTTAGTTTTTTTCTATCTTTTTTATATACTTATAAAAAAAACACTAATTAACAAAGTCTAAAATATTATTTTCTAGTGAATAAAAAATTAATAAAATAAAATAAATAAATATTGGGTAGTCCGTCCATCTTTTCTTCTATATATTTCATTTATTTAGTTTTTTCTATCTTTTTTTATATACCTTTTAAAAAAAAACCACTAATTAACAAAGTCTAAAATATTATTTCCTAGTGAATAAAAAATTAAAAAAATATAATAAATAAATATAGGGTAGTCCGTCCCTCTTTTCTTCTATATACTTTCATTTATTTAAGTTTTTCTATCTTTTTTTATATACCTTTTTTTTAAAAAAAACCACTAATTAATAAATTCTAAAATATTATTTTCTAGTTAATAAAAAATTAAAAATAAGTAAAATAAATAAATATAGGATAGTCTGTCCCTCTTTTCTTCTATATACTTTCATTTATTTAGTGTTAGGGGTTAGAGTTATGGTTTAGGGTTTAGGGATGTAAGGGTTTAGGGTTTAAGGGTATAAGGGTTAGGGTTTAGGGGTTAGGGTTCAGGGGTTAAGGTTTAGGGTTTAGGGTTTAGGATTTAGGGGTTAGGGGTTGAGGTATAATTATATGATTTAGGGTTTAGGGGTTGGGGGTTTAGGGGTTAAGGTTCAGGGTTTAGGGGTATAATGGGTTAGGTTTTATGAAGCGCCCCGAACCGAAGACCTACTTGGCCTCACGTTCTGAAAACTCTCGAAAAATGCCTTTTTAACAAAAATAATTCAAAACGTCCTTTCAAAACATTTACTACTTAAAACATGTTTAACTTTAAAGAACTCCCATTACATACTACCAAAATTAAAACATTTAACTTGAAAAGTCTACTTAAGGTTTTACAAACCAAAATACACACTTTTACAAACCAAGGAACATAGTCCCATATATAAAATATATACAATCTCAAAAGATTTTTCCAAAATACAATACAACATTTCAAGTCTAGGAACTACCCCTTGGTTTACATTTACATAATGTAACCACCATACAATACCTTGAACAAAATATCCTAGCTCGGCGTCCTCACGTGATCATTGTGGCCTAGTCCCAGGCTCTCCTCTATCTAAGAAAGCAATAAAAGGATGGGGTGAGTAAAATCTCAGCAAGTTATTATGTATGCAGCAATATGACATGCAATCATAATATGAAACCATATAACAACAAATCATCATATATATATCACCTTCTTATCACCACAAAGGAAGATATATATATATATATATATATATATATATATATATATATATATATATATATATATATATATATATATATATATATATATATATATATATATATATATATATATAAACACATAAGTGCAATATGGTAACACTGAGAAGGATACTGAGCCAAGGTTTAATCCTCAAAAGGATATCACGATCCAAGCAGCATCATCCGCTGAAGAAACAGTTTCAGAACCAAATCATCATAACAACAACAAACAGGACTATGACACAAAGTCATATCCCAATAGTGCAACTAGACTACTTCTTGAGCTAGTCCACTACTCCCAAACCATGGCCTATGGTTGGGCAAACAGGGAACTAGTGTACGGACTATAACGAACTCGGCTCGGGTGCCATTATAGTCTCGTAACACTGCCCAATTCAAGCACCATCTGGACTTGAATTAAATGCACAGTACTGCATACTTGCTTACAATCACCTATGATTCCAAAGTGGGGAACCATACTCATATAACATATCACAATGATATCCAAATGATAACAAGTATCCATGAACACTAGCACTAAGGCTAAACAATCCTTGAACCAATTAAACTTAGGATTCCAAAGTAGGGAACCCTAATCAAACACATCATAAAGATGTCAAACAATTATCAAAAGTGCAACACATATTGTCTACACCTTTATAATAACATTCAATGATGTAACAACAATCATAACCATGTATATGAAATCATTTAAGGCACAATATATAACCTACTAGCCCTACATGCTCAATATACAACAATTAATAACCTCTATAGAGGTTCAAGTTCAAATTACCAAGTTAGATTCACTTTGGTTAAGTTACAAATCAAGGCTGTCAAGCATTTTCCGAACAATATTTAAACCCCTTCTACAATTCCATTTTAACCAAGTAAGACATCAATGTGTAGCTAAAGTGTTCTACTTTAATCTTAGTTAAAGAGGGTTCATTTATATCCTAGGTAGATTAGGTTTCTAGGCCTTGGAAAAACCTTCAGAGGTTGTAGAGCAGGGCATGACTCGTGCCCCAGGGCACGACTCGTGCCCCCTCCAGAACCAGTCATCCCTAATAGGGCACGACTTAGGCAAATCCTCAGGGGACGACTCGTGCACGACTCGTGCCACAGAGCACAAGTCGTGCCCTCTGTCCAGAAACCAGATTTCAGCTACCAAACATCAACAACCAAATCACAAGTGACCCAAAGCAATTTCCTCTATTTTTAGAGACATAAAATGAGTTCTAAACAGGACCAAAACCAAGACCAAAACATTCCATACCCTTTCCATTACATTCCAACACTAACCACATCATTTTGTTACAAAACTTGGTTCCATTTTGCCATGCAACCATTCCATTACAATGAACACCATAATATCACTTTCACCCCATACTCTTTCTACTACAACAACACCACCATGATCACTTACCATTTCCAAGCTTTCTAGTTCAAGGAAAAATAGTTCCAAAATACCAAAATCATTTTCTTTCAACAAGATATCCAATAGAATCATGGAATGAACAATTAATTGAAAGAAGTCAATAATAACTTACCAAATAATGCGAAATGGAATATTTATTTTTTCGGCTCTACGCGTTCCTCTCGTCACCACGAACAAGAATACGTGATCAGATTTGAAAATGAAAAGGTTTTGAGCTTGGAATAATTAATGGAAGGAGGTTAGGGTTTGGTGCTTTCCATGGAAGGTTTTGAGAAGAAGGGAATACTGAGGAAGTAAAGAAATGAGGTTCTTTGTTATTAATTCCATGGATAATTATGAACTCTTTCATCTAAGCTCCTCAAAACTTGAACCAATTAAACTAACAACCTTAACTATCATTTTTGACACCAAAGCACCTCATCATAAAATAATCACTTCATTTATAATTTTAAATATTATACTTTCACCACAACACTTTACATTTATTTCATATAGGCCCTTAATCATTAAAATTAATTCCTAAACATCCTAAACTTCACATAATTTATCAAAAACATAAATAAACACATAAAACTTAACAAGTAGCATAAATGGCATAAAATGAGATACTACCACCCCAACCCCATATTTTCAACATGTGTTAAATTAATGTCTAGGATTAGGGTCGTGACAATCACTCCCTCTAAAAGAAAATTTGATCCAAATTTTAACATGACTTACCATGAAGATCGAACAACCAAGGGTATTTTCGCTCCATTTCTTCCCGGAACTCCCAAGTAGACTCTTCCACATTGTGGTTCCTCCAAACAACTCTCACAAGAGGAATACTCTTATTTCTCAACTCTTGCACCTTGGTATCAATAACAGGAACAGGCTGTTCCACATAGGACATATCCGGCTCTATATCCTCAGGAATCCTAGGCAACACATGAGAAGGATCATAAACATACTTCCCAAGCATTGACACATGAAACACGCTATGCATTTTCCCAAGAGATGAAGGTAAAGCAAGACGATATGCAAGATTTCCCACTCTTTCTAAGATCTCAAAAGGACCTACGAACCTCGGAGCTAACTAACCCTTCTTTCCATATCTCTTAATCCCTACCTTAGGTGACACTCGTAAGAACACCAAGTCTCCCTTTTGAAATTCAAGGCCTTGCCTCCTCTGATCCGCATAACTTTTCTGTCTACAAATCGGAGACCTACATTTTCTTCCATACAAAGTTTCATAAGGATCCATCTCAATACTCGATTGGTAACTATTGTTGTACGAAAACTCAACAAGAGGCAAATGAACGTCCCAAGAATCCGAGAAGTCAATTGAACAAACTCGCAACATGCCTTTAAGAATCTGAATTGTCCTCTGGGATTGGCCGTCAATCTGAGGATGGAATGATGTACTAAATCTCAACTCTAACCCCAAAGCCTTTTATAACGCTTGCCAGAATCTAGAAGTAAAGCAAGGATCACGATCTGACACAATGCTAACCGGAACCCCGTGCAATCTCACTATCTCGGACATATACAACCATGCAAGCCTCTCCATCGAATAGCTAATCTCAATAGGTAGGAAATGAGTGGACTTAGTCAACCTGTCTATAATCACCCAAACTGCATCATGCTTCCGACTTGTCCGAGGCAATCCCGTGACAAAATCCATGGTAATATGCTCCCACTTCCACTCCGGAATCTCTAACAGCTGAAGTAAACCTGTGGGTCTTTGGTGTTCCGCTTTCACTTGCTGACACGTCAAACACTTAAGACACATAATCTGCTATTTCCCTCTTCATGTTATTCCATCAAAAATGTTGTTTCAAATTTTGATACATTTTAGTACTCCCGGGATGAATAGTATACTTGGACTTATGGCCTTCATCTAGAACTTGACGTTTCACCTCCTCAATATTTGGCACACACAATCGACCTCAATATGTCAACACTCCCTCGGGACTAAGAGAAAACTCTTTAAATTTTCCATCCACGATCTGATCCACCACCTTCTTCAACTCTAAATCACCAATTTGACCCTCCTTTATTTGTTGGATCAAACTTGGTAACACTACAAGAAAAGGCTCATTTACGGCGGATTTTAACCGCCGTATATAAAACGCGCCCCGCCGTATACGTTATTTACGGCGGACAATCTGTCGTATATAGTCCACCGTATAAAACATCGCCGTATATAGTATTTACGGCGGATAACCCGCCGTATATACTATATACGGCGGAAATACAACTGTCGTATATAAATGAGTACAAATACGGCGGCTTATGGACCGCCGTATATAATGAAATACAAATACCGTATGTATATAACTGGTGTATTTGAGGAAGCTTTATACGGTGGTAGGTAACCGCCGTATATAAGAGACGAATTGTCCAATATAGCACGAGTCGTCCCATTTGCACCCCACCCAGATTCCCTCGTCCCCCCTTTGGGGACGAGTCATCCATTATATTTATATACGGCGGATGTAGGGATCCGCCGTAAATAACAAGCTTTGAGACGAGTCGTTCACTATTGCACGAGTCATCCCATTTGCACCCCACCCAGATTCCCTCGTCCCCCTTTGGGCACGAGTCGTCTAGTTACTTATTTACGACGGTTTTGAATACTCCGCCGTAAATAATTTTTTTTTCCTAGCAGCTTTATAAAATTCACTTTCTCCAAAAATACACCCGCAAAAACCAAATTCAACCTGTATATAAGCAAAAATCAAATTCAACCTGTATATAACCAAAAATACACCCACAGAAACCAAATTCAACCTGTATATAAAATAACTAAGCTTCGTAAATGTATATACAAACACAATATCAACATAACACAAAAAAGATAGTTGAATGTATCCAATACTCAACACAATACAACACAATATCAATGTTTACAATCCACAACTTTTAGAAAACATACCAATGCCTATTCATTGCCATTTCCACGTTGTTCCATAAAACAACGTTTTAAATCTTCTATTTGATGTTGAAACTGTAGGCGTTGATCCTCAAGTTGCTTTTCAAGATCTGTTTTGAGGGATGACACCGTCTCCTGAAGTTCAGCAATACGGGCTGCAGAAGCGCTTTGAGAAGTTGAGGCTTTACCAAACACCCTAGTTTTGGTAACACCGCCTCCCATACAGCGCACTCTCCTATGGTCATCATTTCCCATCAAATCTTTGAATATCTTTTCTCGCTTGCTGGGAGAGTTTTGTTCCTCCTCTGGTAGCTCTTCAATTGCATCATTTAACGTTAACTGTAACAAAAACAACATGTTCAATATAAATGTTTTAACTTTAATTAATATTATGAAAATGAAGTTAGAAATGAAAAAAGTATTCTATACAAGAACAAAACTGAAACAGATAAGGTTGAAACTTTAACTTACAATCATACGAGGTGTCTTCATCTGCAGCCGTTTTGCTCGTGCGCGTAGCTATGAACAAGCTTACGCGATCAGTTGGTAATCCCTCGTCTCCTCTCTACCATTTATAATAGAATCATTTGACCAAAAAAATATATATTTATATACGATACAAAAAGAAATATTAATTGACAACTGAGAACTAAATTGAACGATGACAAACCTCTTTTATGACAGTGGGATGGGACTTTTTTCCAGTCCTGTTCAGGCACACTTGCTTTTCTCGATTCGCTTGATTTATTTGTGATAATTCCTGGAAAAAAAAAGAGATAATATTAGTATTAATTTGACTACTTATACAAGACATTCACGATAATAGATTGAGATTAATTTGAAATATACCCGAGCCTTATCTGTACCCCACATTGCAACAAGTTCAGCCCATTGATCCGCAACGCACACATGGGTTGGGTGAGCCAATGCGTCCCGGTCGGATTCATACCTCAAATACATGCATTTCACCTGAAATTTCCATATTACAAAGTCATAATCATAAATGTGAGTAAAATTGCATAGTAAGCAAATGAGATCTAAACAAATACATATTACAAGTAAATAAAGTCGTCTGTTGCATACTTATTATATGCTTGTCTCACCTGATATTTCCAGTCACGCCATTGTTTATTGAGAGCAAGATTCATAACTGAGTAATACTCCGGAGGCGCATTTGTATTATCCTATATACACAATTCAACAAAGAAAAAGAATAATTGTTAGAGAATCATAAGACTTTTGACTACTTACTAGAGATTTATGTAAGGAATATGAATTACAACTTACTAGAACGTCTCTCCATACGACATCTATAACCGCACGGTCCATCTGAGGCCACTCTTTAGTTAATGGGAAATTTTCCCCATTTCTAATAAAATGTCCTAGCTGAGTGGCTAGTATTTCCTGGTCCCCACCAACGGGTTGTCCATATTCGTTCCATATTATATTTAATCTTTCTCTACCCCATTTTTTGGTTGGTTTTGCCAGCCCTCTTCCTTTATTTTTTGAGGCCTCACCTGTTATTAATTCCTTCCTTGGCGGCATATCTGGAAAAAAAAAACTATATATCACAACAACAAGATAGCTCATGGTTTTATAACTAAACTATAAAAGGGAAATTGGACTTATGAATTGTCTTTTAATATAGGTATAAGACCTATAAATTTATTATAGGTCTTATGTATCTTATATAAGACCTATAACAACAAGGAGCACAGTAACATCCATGAGGCAACAGGTCAGATCACTAAAGGACTTAAGTTCAAAGGCATTCTCATCCATTCTGTATGTGGTTGCAACAAACTACTAAAAAAATGCTGGAAGAGAGAAGGAAAAACTACACATTTTCCTCCTTTTTTGAGGCCAACACCTTAGTGTTTTCCATGTCCCACACCCTTTTACTAGTTTTAGACTAACATGTAGTAGTGTGTACAATATTTGACCATCTCCATTTTTGGAATCCAACACCTTAGTGTTTTCCATGTCCATTCTCAAATTTACCTTTCTTATTACTTCCTATATCTTACTACAATTTCCTCTCTTAATTTGGATCCAATAGTGCAGTCTAATTGTATAAAAGCATCTTAACTCTTTCGGGATTTTGGGATAAACAGCAGCAACAACAACAACAGCAACAACAGAAACAACAACAGCAACAGGAACAACAACAACAGCAACAGAAACAGCAACAACAACAGCAACAGGAACAGGAACAATAACAACAACAACAACAACAGAAACAACAACAACAACAACAACAACAACAACAACAACAACAACAACAACAACAGAAACAGCAACTAAGTTGGAAAAGGCAGTAATTAGATGGATCTTCTATAGATGTACCATTTCTTATTCATTTGTCAAACTTTTTTAAAAGAAAATTGTTACTTATTTTGTTAATTAATTGTACCATAATAAGATAGGACTAACACTATCTTTTTATTTAGAAACGCGTTACTGATTTTGGGACAAGTTAAAAAGAAAAGCATGTTATCGAGACAAAGGGAGTATCAATCTAGTAAGAGAATATTGGAAGAATCGATCTAACATTGAACAAGTTTACTATTTAGAGGATAATGAGAAGATATAAATAATGCATGAATGCCCCTATAAGTACTTAGACAAGTGTTACCCCTTATCTTACTATTATAATTAACTTAATTAAGAAAGAAAAATAATTGAATATGTAATGATTTTGTAAAATAAGAAACTTTATTGAAAATGGATAGCAATGACATCTGATTCCGTGTTATCCCAATTAAACTAAGGTTGCAAGGCAATTTAATAATTCTTTGATTTAATCTGCTTCTTTGTCCACTTATATGGTATTGACCCTATTTTACTAAACTCATTTTGCAATTTATCTTCCCCATATCCATATAACCAAACAACTGAGACAAAGATGAGCTATTACAAATGCAAGTTGGATGACTAGAATCCATGACCTTCAAAAACAACAAGGAACAGCAACAACAACAACAACAACAACAACAACAACAACAACAACAACAACAAGGAACAACAACAACAACAACAAGAAGGAACATGCTTCGTGGGTACCAAATCGGTGGGGAAGCGGGGCTGGGGGAACAACAACAACAACAAGGAACAACAACAACAACAACAACACTTTAGGTCAAGCCTTGCTTGATACAGAAAAAGTATAAAATAGTACGGGGGGGGAGCTGGGGCTCCCGCGGGTACCAAATCGGTGGGGAAGCGAGGCGGGGACATCCCAAAGTAAAAATTGGATATTCATTTAATATATTCAAATTTGTACAGACATCAAAGGAGGGCGGGGAAATCCCAAAGTAAAAATTGGATATTCATTTAATATATTCAAATTTGTACAGACATCAAAGGAGTACCTAGAGAAGCAGATGACAGAGTAGAAAGTAACTTGAGAGAGCTGCTTCAACAAGATCCTGTAGGAAATAAGAGTTTAATCAAAAGAAGCAGAACAAATACATATTATAATTAACAATATTAATATTCAACCATACAAAATAACAAGTTTGATTGAAATATGAAACATAAGTAATAACATTGTCTTAGTAATAGTAAGCAAATAAGATCTAAACAAATACGTATTACAATTAACAATATTAATATTCAACCATACAAAATAACAAGTTTGATTGAAACATGAAACATAAATAATAACATCACTGATGAGAGCCAGAGGCTTGTCCCTGAAAGTAGGTCTGACGGGAAGAACGCCTCTGTGCACGAGCAGTGTCCCTGATAGTAGGTCCGATTACCCAAATCAATCCAACTTTTGTCCATATATGACTTGATATTTTTAACATTAAAATACAACCTATATATAAGACCGAGAGACACAAATTTTAGAATAAAAATAAACTCATAAACAAACATAGTCTAAATATGTACAACTTTTGGCTCGATATAGATAATATACATTGTTGGAGCCTAGCCTATTAGTCGAGCTTGGGCCCATGATATAGTATAACCCCATGACAACATTCATTCGTTCTCTCTCACAACCCCCCCCCCCCTAATCGAGAAGCTAATTTAAGGAACTAGGTTGATGTGCAAAAGAATTGATGCACATGCGACAAAAGATTTGGAACTATTTTTAGAAACTAGGTTGAAGTGCGCAACATATTTTTTGTGTAGGGTCTACGAAGGGTACTATGTTAGGAGAGCGATGTTTACTGATGCGCATGTAATGCATATTTGTACAATTAAGAAATACAATAATTAACAAAGCTAAAAGATTACCTCGTTTATTTCATTATCTCTTTAAGGGTGGTTGGCATTTCTTAGGTTGGAGGGGACTATTAGCCATCATTGGATATTTGTTCTTTAACTATGAGTATATGGCTGTAAAATGTCTTATGATCTGGGTTACTGTAAAAGGCTTATCTTCTATTGTATGCCAGTTTTTGAACAAAGTGACACTTAGGTTTTGAAATGGTACCAATTGTGAGCAAAACGGTACCAATTGTGAGCAAATGATGAAATGGACCCTCATACAGTCAACAAAAACAACAATAGTACCAGTGACAGCAACAACAACAACATTAATAGTAACAACAGTGACAGCAACAATAACAACATCAACAGCAACAACAACAGCATCAACAACAACAACAACAGTAACAGCAACAACAACAAGAGCAACAGCAACAACAACATCAACAATAGTAACAACAAATGAAGGTCATTCAATCTTTTCTATGAAGTTACTAGATTCACAACACATCTAATATCCATCATGCATAAGTGTTGCTTCAAATCCTTGCCATGATTTAACATATAATCAGTCAGTTATCAAATATACATTCAAATAATTAATCAAAAATTCAAAAAAAAATATAAAAACAAAATTAAATTTCTTTAAAAAAAACTGATAGTTAAGGAAAAATTGAATACCTGGCGATGACAACACCCAAGAAGAGCTTCAAGAAACCACAGGTCTCCGCTGCATGAAATCACAATAAAAACCCAAGAAAAATCATCAACACGGTCGCTATGCTTCAAGAACCCACCGAGAACAACAAAACTAAGAAATTAAAAGAAAATCAGAAATGGGGGAAGAAATGCATACCTGCTTCGTTGTTGATTGAAGAAAACAAGGTCGCTATGCTTCAATGATGGTCGCCGGCGACGCTCGAAATTTGCCCTAGAGGAGAGAGAGAGAGAGAGAAAAGCAATTGTTTTTCCGCCAACTGAGAGAGGGAAATTTTGGGTTTCTTGGTATTTATTAACATTTACGGCGGATAATATACACCGCCGTATATAATTATGATATTTACGGCGGACGCGTGTCAACCGCCGTATATATATCAACTATTTACGGCGGAGGCGTATCAGCCGCCGAATATAAGTACCTATTTATGGCGGCTACTTAATTACCACCGTATATAACTTAAATCTCAAATTCGTATATGTCAAATGTATTTTTATAACGTATTTACGGCGGCTCAAGCCGCCGTATATAAAAAATATATACGGCGGTTGTGTATACCGCTGTATATATTATTTATATACGGCAGACGCGTATCATCCGCCGTATATATTACTTATATACGGCGGACGCGTATCACCCGCCGTAATTGAGTTCAGTAAATAACTAACTTTCTTGTAGTGTAAGGCACTCATGCTTGCAAAGATAGCATCATGTCTTGACTCTCGGGGACACCAATCACGAGCATCTTCCAACATCTTCCATTCCCGAACCATCAATGAAGCCACATATGATTTTCTACTAATAGCATCTGCCACAACATTAGCTTTGCCCGGGTGATAAGAAATGGTACAATCGTAATCCTTCAACAACACCATCCATCTTCGCTGCCTATTGTTTAACTCCTTTTGCGAAAAAAGATATTTCAAACTTTTATGGTCCGTAAAAATTTCAAACTTGGCTCCGTAAAGATAATGCTTCCATTTGTGCAATGCGAAGACAATAGCTACAAGCTCCATATCATGAGTCGGGTAATTCTGTTCACACGAGGTCAACTTCCTAGAGGCATAAGCAATAACCTTCCCATTTTGCATTAACACACATCCCAAGCCTTCCTTCGAAGCATCACAGTAAATAACCAACCCATCGTTCCCATTTGGTGGAACAAGGACAGGTGCCGATGTCAATTTCTTTCTCAATTCCTAAAAACTATCTTGGCACTTCTCACTCCACACAAAAGGTATATTCTTCAGAGTCAACTGAGTCAACGGAGTAGCAATCTTTGAAAACCCTTTTATGAATCTTCTATAATAACCGGTCAACCCTAGAAAACTCCGAATCTCGGTAACTGATTCTGGCCTTTTCCAACTAACCACGGCTTCAATCTTGGAAGGATCAACTGAAATTCTGCCCTTTGAAACAACATGGCCTAGGAAAGAAACCTCCTCAAGCCAAAATGCACACTTACTAAATTTAGCAAACAACTGCTTCTCCCAGAGTACCGTCAAAACCATTCTCAAGTGTTGTTCATGCTCCTCATGAGATTTAGAATAGACGAGAATGTCATCAATAAAAACAACAACAAAAGTATCAAGATAAGGTTTAAAAACTCGATTCATCAAATCCATGAAAACAACTGGAGCATTCGTTAACCTAAAAGGCATGACAAGGAATTCGAAGTGACCATACCGAGTACGAAAAGCTGTCTTGGAAACATCCTCAAGACGAACTTTCAGCTGATGGTACCCGCTTCTCAAATCAAGCTTAGAAAAGACGGTCGCACCTTGCAATTGATCAAATAGCTCATCAATATGAGGTAGAGGGTATTTGTTCTTTACCGTCACTTGGTTCAACTGTCGGTAATCAATACAAAGCCTCAACCACCCATCTTTCTTCCTAACAAACAATACCGAAGCTCCCCACGGCAAGACACTCGATCGGATGAATCCCCGATCAAGCAACTCCTGCAACTGAGCTTTTAACTCTTTCAATTCAGTTGGAGCCATTCTATACGGTGCCTTGGATATCGGGGCTGTACCCGAAAGCAATTCAATCCCAAACTCTATCTCTCTTTCCGGAGGCATCACATACTCGGAAGAGAATACATCCGGAAACTCCTTAACTATTGGTACATCCCCAAAATCAGGCAACTCTTTAGTAGTATCTAAGACACTAGGCAAGAATCTCGTACAACCACGAAGCAACAACTTTCTAGCTTTCACATAAGAAGTGACCCGAATAGTCCCAACCGAAGGAATAGCCTCAAAAATAAACTTAGGCATATCCGGGATTGAAAAAGTAATAACCTTCTTATGACAATCGACTAAAGCATGGTATTTGCTTAGCCAATCCATACACAAAATAACATCAAAATCATGTATGGGCAACACTACCAAGTCAGCAGGTAATACATGATCACAAATATACACATCACAGGCACGTAACACCTCATCAGTTACTAAACACTCTCCCATCGGAGTTGACACTTCTAGAAAATAAGGCATAGAATCCACAGAAACAGGCAATTTCGATGCAAAATGAATGGACACATACGAATGAGATGAGCCGGGGTCTATTAGTGCACGTGCCCTCATACTTGCTATAGAAATAATACCTCCGATGACGTTGGAGGAATCTGCCGCTTGTTGTTGACTCACCGCAAAGACCCGACCCTAAACCTTAGGCCTCCCCAAAGAATCTCTCTTCTGCCCCTGAGAAGTCCCGGCTCCACTCCCGAATGGTTGCTTCTTTGCCTTTGGACAATCCTTTTGGAAATGTCCCAACTGTCCACAATTCAAACACTTACCCTGTTTCTTCCAATAATGATCCTCAATATGTCCTTCCTTCTGACAGTAACTACAAACTTTCTTTGGTACATTCCCTGAAATGGAACCTTGTCTTCGAACACTAGATTGACATGCGGCTGCCCTCTAAAGTGTGATGTCGGTCCTTGTCCTCCTCGACTATCTTGACCTTGATGTTGGGTTCTAAATTGTCCTCCTTGCCTTCCCGTACTTACAACTTCCATTTTCCGCTTATGCTCTTCAATGTCATGCTCCACATGGTACGCACGATCCGCGGCATCTTGAATATTTTGGAACTTGTGGGATACTAACTGAGTATGGATCACTGTCTTCAAGCCTCACACAAATCTCATAGCCTTCTTCTCTTCAGTTGCCACCAAATGAGTGCAATATCTCGCTAATTCCGTACACTTGGCCACATACTGAGCCACTGTCAATACATTCTGCTCCAAGTTAAGAAATTCTATTTCCTTCTTGTCTTGATCCACCGTCGGAATAAAGTGCTCCTTAAACATCCTTAGAAAATTCTCCCAATTGTACGGAACATGTGCATCATCCCAACTTGCTTTTAAAGTTCTCCACCAATGCTCCGCCGTACCAGAAAACTTGTAAGCTGTGAATCTAACTCGTTCTTCTTCAGTACACCTCAACACATCAAAGAGTTTCTCCATTGCCTCGATCCATCTCTCCGCCTTTAACACATCCGGCTCACCCGCATACCCAATAGGTTTAAGCTTCAAAAACTGATCCAATCCAACCCTTGGAGCTGCTTGTTCTCCTTGTTGTCTTTGGTCATTCATGGCCTTCATAGCCGCTTCTAACATTCCTTGCAACATCTCTCGGGTCTCCTCTCGAACATTTCCACGGCCTAAAGGTCCGATCGGATCGCCTTCTGCCCCTGCCATAATGATTTAGTACCTACAAAAGGTATTTAACGTCACTCACTCAATCCATATTACCCCCCTAGGTCACGTAGTCGCTCTAGACTATCTAAACCTAAGGCTCTGATATCAACTGAAGCACCCCGAACCGAAGACCTACTTGTTCTCACGTTCGGAACACTCTCGGAAGACGCCTTTTTAACAAAAAAAATTCAAAATGTCCTTTCAAAACATTTACTTCTTAAAACCTGTTTAACTTTAAATAACTCCCATTACATACTACCAAATTAAAACATTTAACATGAAAAGTCTATTTAAGGTTTTACAAACCAAAATACACTCTTTACAAACCAAGGAACATAGTCCCATATATATAATATATATACAATCTCAAAAGGGTTTTCCAAAATACAATACAACATTTCAAGTCTAGGAACTACCCCTTGGTTTACATTTACATAATGTAACCACCATACAATACCTTGAACAAAATATCCCAACTCGGCGTCCTCACGTGATCAATGTGGCCTAGTCCCAGGCTCTCCTCTATCTAAGAAAGCAATAAAAGGACGGGGTGAGAAAAATCTCAGCAAGTTATTATGTATGCAGCAATATGATATGCAATCATATTATGATAGTATATAACAACAAATCATCATATATATATATAAATCACCTTCTTATCACCACAAAGAAAGATATATATATAAACACATAACTGCAATATGGTAACACTGAGAAGGATACTGAGCCAAGGTTTAATCCTCAAAAGGATATCACGATCCAAGCAGCATCATCCGCTAAAGAAACAGTTCCGGAACCAAATCATCATAACAACAACAAACAGGACTATGACACAAAGTCATATCCCAATAGTGCAACTAGACTACTTCTTGAGCTAGTTCACTACTCCCAAACCATGGCCTATGGGTTTGGGCAAGCGAGGGAACCGATGTAATGCGGACTATAACGAACTCGGCTCGGGTGCCATTATAGTCCCGTTACACTGCCGAATTCAAGCACCATCTGGACTTGAATTAAAAGCACAGTACTACATACTTGCTTACAATCACTGATGATTCCAAAGTATGGAACCATACTAGTATAACATATCACAATGATATCCAAATGATAACAAGTATCCATGAACACTAGCACTAAGGCTAAACAATCCTTGAACCAATTAAACTTAGGATTCCAAAGTAGGAAACCCTAATCAAACACATCATACAGATGTCAAACAATTATCAAAAGTGCAACACATATTGTCTACACCTTTATAATAATATTCAATGATGTAACAACAATCATAAACCATGTATATGAAATCATGTAAGGCACAATATATAACCAACTAGCCCTACATGCTCAATATACAACAATTAATAACCTCTATAAAGGTTCAAGTTCAAACTATCAAGTTGGATTCACTTTGGTTAAGTAACAAATCAAGGCTGCCAAGCATTTTCCGGACAATATTTAAACCCCTTCCACAATTCCATTTTAACCAAGTAAGACAACAATGTGTAGCTAAAGTGTTCTACTTTAATCTTAGTTAAAGAGGGTTCATTTATATCCTAGGTAGATTAGGTTTCTAGGCCTTGGAAAAACCTTCAGAGGTTGCAGGGCAGGGCACGACTCGTGCCCCAGGGCACGACTCGTGCCCATTGCATACCCCTCCAGAACCAGTCGTCCCTAATAGGGCACAACTTAGGCAAATCCTCAGGGGACGACTCGTGCACGACTCGTGCCACAGAGCACGAGTCGTGTCCACTGTCCAGAAACCAGATTTTAGCTGCCAAACATCAGCAACCAAATCACAAGTGACCCAAAGCAATTTCCTCTGTTTTTAGAGACATAAAATGAGTACTAAACAGGACCAAATCCAAGACCAAACCATTCCATACCCTTTCCATTACATTCCAACACTAACCACATCATTTTGTTACAAAACTTGGTTCCATTTTGCCATGCAACCATTCCATTACAATGAACACCATAATATCACTTTCACCCCATACTCTTTCTACTACAACAACACCACCATGATCACTTACCATTTCCAAGCTTTCTAGTTCAAGGAAAAATAGTTCCAAAATACCAAAATCATTTTCTTTCAACAAGATATCCAATAGAATCATGGAATGAACAATTAATTGAAAGAAGTCAATAAT
Source organism: Adenophora triphylla var. japonica (assembly GCA_022495995.1). Taxonomy (NCBI): domain Eukaryota; kingdom Viridiplantae; phylum Streptophyta; class Magnoliopsida; order Asterales; family Campanulaceae; genus Adenophora; species Adenophora triphylla. The sequence goes on along the minus strand of JAFEMH010000464.1, from coordinate 115,932 downwards.
AACTTACCAAATAATGCAAAATGGAATATTTATTTTTCCGGCTCTACGCGTTCCCCTCGTCACCACGAACAAGAATACGCGATCAGATTTGAAAACGAAAAGGATTTGAGCTTGGAATAATTAATGGAAGGAGGTTAGGGTTTGGTGCTTTCCATGGAAGGTTTTGAGAAGAAGGGAATACTGAGGAAGTAAAGAAATGAGGTTCTTTGTGATTAATTCTATGGATAATTATGAACTCTTTCATCTTAGCTCCTCAAAACTTGAACCAATTAAACTAACAACCTTAACTATCATTTTTGACACCAAAGCACCTCATCATAAAATAATCACTTCATTTATAATTTTAAATATTATACTTTCACCACAACACTTTACATTTATTTCATATAGGCCCTTAATCATTAAAATTAATTCCTAAACATCCTAAACTTCACATAATTTATCAAAAACATAAATAAGCACGTAAAACTTAACAAGTAGCATAAATGGCATAAAATGAGATACTACCACCCCAACTCCATATTTTCAACATGTGCTAATTTAATGTCTTGGATTAGGGTCGTGACAATCACTCCCCCTAAAAGAAAATTTGATCCGAATTTTAACATGACTTACCATGAAGATCGAACAACCAAGGGTATTTTCTCTCCATTTCTTCCCGGAGCTCCCAAGTAGACTCTTCCATGTTGTGGTTCCTCCAAACAACTCTCACAAGAGGAATACTCTTATTTCTCAACTCTTGCACCTTGGTATCAATAACTTGAACAGGCTGTTCCACATAGGACATATCCGGCTCTATATCCTCAGGAATCCTAGGCAACACATGAGAAGGATCATAAACATACTTCCCAAGCATTGACACATGAAAAACGCTATGCATTTTCCCAAGAGATGAAGGTAAAGCAAGACGATATGCAAGATTTCCCACTCTTTCTAAGATCTCAAAAGGACCTACGAACCTCGAAGCTAACTTACCCTTCTTGCCATATTTCTTAATCCCTACCCTAGGTGACACTCGTAAGAACACCAAGTCTCCCTTTTGAAATTCAAGGTCTCGCCTCCTCTGATCCGCATAACTTTTCTGTCTACAAATCGGAGACCTACATTTTCTTCCGTACAAAGCTTCATAAGGAGCCATCTCAATACTCGATTGGTAACTATTGTTGTACAAAAACTCAACAAGAGGCAAATGAACGTCCCAAGAATTCGAGAAGTCAACTGAACAAGCTCACAACATGTCTTCAAGAATCTGAATTATCCTCTCGGGTTGGCCGTCAGTCTGAGGATGGAATGCTGTACTGAATCTCAACTCTGACCCCAAAGCCTTTTGTAACGCTTGCCAGAATCTAGAAGTAAAGCGAGGATCACGATCTGACACAATGCTAACCGTAACCCCGTGCAATCTCACTATCTCGGACATATACAACCTTGCAAGCCTCTCCATCAAATAGCTAATCTCAATAGGTAGGAAATGAGCGGACTTAGTCAACCTCTCTACAATCACCCAAACTTCATCATGCTTCCGACTTGTCTGAGTCAATCCCGTGACAAAATCCATGGTAATATGCTCCCACTTCCACTCCAGAATCTCTAACGGCTGAAGTAAACCGGTAGGTCTTTGGTGTTCCGCTTTCACTTGCTGACACGTCAAACACTTGGACACATAATCTGCTATTTCCCTCTTCATGTTATTCCACCAAAAATGTTGTTTCAAATTTTGATACATTTTAGTACTCCCGGAATGAATAGTATACTTGGACTTATGGCCTTCATCTAGAACTTGACGTTTCACCTCCTCAATATTTGGCACACACAATCGACCTCTATATGTCAACACTCCCTCGGGACTAAGAGAAAACTCTTTAAATTTTCCATCCACGATCTGATCCACCACCTTCTTCAACTCTAAATCACCAATTTGACCCTCCTTTATTTGTTGGATCAAACTTGGTAAGGCTCTCATGCTTGCAATGATAGCGCCATGTATTGACTCTCGGGGACACCAATCACGAGCATTTTCCAACATCTTCCATTCCCGAACCATCAATGAAGCCACATACGATTTTCTACTAATAGCATCCGCCATAACATTAGCTTTGCCCGGGTGATAAGAAATGGTACAATCGTAATCCTTCAACAACTCTATCCATCTTCGCTGCCTATTGTTCAACTCCTTTTGCGAAAAAAGATATTTCAAACTTTTATGGTCCGTGAAAATTTCAAACTTGGCTCCGTAAAGATAATGCTTCCATTTGTGCAATGCGAAGACAATAGCTGCAAGATCCATATCATGAGTCGGGTAATTCTGTTCACACGAGGTCAACTTCCTAGAGGCATAAGCAATAACCTTCCCATTTTGCATTAACACACATCCCAAGCCTTCCTTCGAAGCATCACAGTAAATAACCAACCCATCGTTCCCATTTGGTAGAACAAGGATAGGTGCCGATGTCAATTTCTTTCTCAATTCCTCAAAATTATCTTGGCACTTCTTACTCCAAACAAAAGGTATATTCTTCAGAGTCAACAGAGTCAATGGAGTAGCAATCTTTGAAAACCCTTTTATGAACCTTCTATAATAACCGGCCAACCCTAGAAAACTCCGAATCTTGGTAATTGATTCCGGCCTTTTCCAACTAACCACGGCTTCAATCTTGGAAGGGTCAACTGCAATTTCGTCCTTTAAAACTACATGGCCTAGGAAAGAAACCTCCTTAAGCCAAAATGCACACTTACTAAATTTAGCAAACAACTGCTTCTCCCAGAGTACCGTCAAAACCATTCTCAAGTGTTCTTCATGCTCATCCCGAGATTTAGAATAGACGAGAATGTCATCAATAAACACAACAACGAAAGTATCAAGATAAGGTTTAAAAACTCGATTCATCAAATCCATGAAAACAGCTGGAGCATTCGTTAACCCAAAAGGCATGACAAGGAATTCGAAGTGACCATACCGAGTACGAAAAGCTGTCTTGGAAACATCCTCAGGACGAACTTTCAGCTGATGGTACCCGCTTCTCAAATCAAGCTTAGAAAAGACGGTCGCACCTTGCAATTGATCAAATAGGTCATCAATATGAGGTAGAGGGTATTTGTTCTTTACAATCACTTGGTTCAACTATCGGTAATCAATACAAAGCCTCAACGACCCATCTTTCTTCCTAACAAACAATACTGGAGCTCCCCACGGCGAGACACTCGGTCGGATGAATCCCCGATCAAGCAACTCCTGCAACAGAGCTTTCAACTCTTTCAATTCAGCTGGAGCCATTCTATACGGTGCCTTGGATATCAGAGCTGTACCCGGAAGCAATTCAATCCCAAACTCTATCTCTCTATCCGGAGGCATCACATACTCGGAAGAGAATACATTCGGAAACTCCTTAACTATTGGTACATCCCCAAATTCAGGCAACTCTTTAGTAGTATCTAAGACACTAGGCAAGAATCCCGTACAACCACGAAGCAACAACTTTCTAGCTTTCACATAAGAAATGACACGAATAGTCCCAACTGAAGGAATAGCCTCAAAAATAAACTTAGGCATATCCGGGATTGAAAAAGTAACAACCTTCTTATGACAATCGGCTAAAGCATGGTATTTGCTTAGCCAATCCATACCCAAAATAATATCAAAATCATGCATGGGCAACACTACCAAGTCAGTAGGTATTACATGATCACAAATATACACATCACAGGCATGTAACACCTCATCAGTTACCAAACACTCTCCCATCAGAGTTGACACTTCTAGCACATAAGGCATAGAATCCACAAAAATAGGCAATTTCAATGCAAAATGCATGGACACATACGAATGAAATGAGCTGGGGTCTATTAGTGCACGTGCCCTCATACTTGCTATAGAAATAATACCACCAATGACGTTGGAGGAATCTGCCGCTTGTTGTTGACTCACAGCAAAGACCTGACCCTAAACCTTAGGCCTCCCCGATGAATCTCTCTTCTACCCCTGAGAAGTCCCGGTTCCACTCCCGGATGGTTGCTTCTTTGCCTTTGGAAAATACTTCTGGAAATGTCCCAACTGTCCACAATTCAAACACTTACCCTGTTTCTTCCAACAATGATCCTTAATATGTCCTTCCTTCTGACAGTAACTACAAACTTTCTTGGTACATTCCCTAAAATGGAACCTTGTCTTCGAACACTAGATTGACCTTGCGGCTGCCCTCTAAAGTGTGATGTCAGTCCTTGTCCTCCTCGACTATCTCGACCTTGCTGTTGGGTTCTAAATTGTCCTCCTTGCCTTCCCGTACTTACTACTTCCGTTTTTCGCTTATGCTCTTCAATGTCATGCTCCACATGGTACGCACGATCCACGGCATCTTGAAAATTTTGGAACTTGTGGGATACTAACTGAGTACGGATCACTGTCTTCAAGCCTCGCACAAATCTCATAGCCTTCTTCTCTTCAGTTGCCACCAAATGAGTGCAATATCTTGCTAATTCCGTATACTTGGCCACATATTGAGCCACTGTCAATACATTCTGCTCCAAGATAAGAAATTCTATTTCCTTCTTGTCTTGATCCACCGTCGGAATAAAGTTCTCCTTAAACATCCTTAGAAAATTCTCCCAATTGTACGGAACATGTGCATCATCCCAACTTGCTTTTAAATTTCTCCATCAATGCTCCGCCGCGCCAGAAAACTTGTAAGATGCGAATCTAACTCGTTCTTCTTCAGTACACCTCAACACATCAAAGAGTTTCTCCATTGCCTCGATCCATCTCTCCGCCTTTAACACATCAGCTCACCCGCATACCCAATAGGTTTAAGCTTCAAAAACTGATCCAATCCTACCCTTGGAGCTGCTTGTTCTCCTTGTTGTCTTTGGTCATTCATGACCTTCATAGCCGCTTCTAACATTCCTTGCAACAACTCCCCGGTCTCCTCTCGAACATTTCCATGGCCTAAAGGTCCGGTCGGATCACCTTCTGCCCCTGCCATAATGATTTAGTACCTACAAAAGAGATTTAACGTCACTCACTCAATCCATATTACCCCCTAGGTCACGTAGTCACTCTAGACTATCTAAACCTAAGGCTCTGATACCAACTGAAGCGCCCCGAACCGAAGACCTACTTGGCCTCACGTTCGGAACACTCTCAGAAGACGCCTTTTTAACAAAAAAAATTCAAAATGTCCTTTCAAAACATTTACTACTTAAAACCTGTTTAACTTTAAAGAACTCCCATTACATACTACCAAATTAAAACATTTAACTTGAAAAGTCTACTTAAGGTTTTACAAACCAAAATACACTCTTTTACAAACCAAGGAACATAGTCCCATATATACAATATATACAATCTCAAAAGAGTTTTCCAAAATAAAATACAACATTTCAAATCTAGGAACTACCCCTTAGTTTACATTTACATAATGTAACCACCATACAATACCTTGAACAAAATATCCCAACTCGGCGTCCTCATGTGATCAATGTGGCCTAGTCCCAGGCTCTCCTCTATCTAAGAAAGCAATAAATGGACGGGGTGAGAAAAATCTCAGCAAGTTATTATTTATGCAGCAATATGATATGCAATCATAATATGAAAGCATATAACAACAAATCATCATATATATCACCTTCTAATCACCACAAAGAAAGATATATATATATATATATATATATATATATATATATATATATATATATATATATATATATATATATATATATATATATATATATAAACACATAAGTGCAATATGGTAACACTGAGAAGGATACAGAGCCAAGGTTTAATCCTCAAAAGGATATCACGATCCAAGCAGCATCATCCGCTAAAGAAACAGTTCCAGAACCAAATCATCATAACAACAACAAACAGGACTATGACACAAAGTCATATCCCAATAGTGCAACTAGACTACTTCTTGAGCTAGTCTACTACTCCCAAACCATGGCCTATGGCTGGGAAAACAGGGAACCAGTGTACGGACTATAACAATGGCTCGGGTGCCATTATAGTCTCGTAACATTGCCGAATTCAAGCACCATCTGGACTTGAATTAAAATCACAGTACTACATACGTGCTTACAATCACCGATGATTCCAAAGTAGGGAACCATACTCATATAACATATAACAATGATATCCAAATGATAACAAGTATCCATGAACACTAACACTAAGGCTAAACAGTCCTTGAACCAATTAAACTTATGATTCCAAAGTAGGGAACCCTAATCAAACACATCATAAAGATGTCAAACAATTATCAAAAGTGCAACACATATTGTCTACACCTTTATAATAACATTCAAAGATGTAATAACAATCATAAACTATGTATATGAAATCATGTAAGGCACAATATATAACCAACTAGCCCTACATGCTCAATATACAACAATTAATAACCTCTATAAAGATTCAAGTTCAAATTACCAAGTTGGATTCACTTTGGTTAAGTTACAAATCAAGGCTGTCAATCATTTTCCGAACAATATTTAAACCCCTTTCACAATTCCATTTTAACCAAGTAAGAAATCAATGTGTAGCTAAAGTGTTCTACTTTAATCTTAGTTAAAGAGGGTTCATTTATATCCTAGGTAGATTAGGTTTCTAGGCCTTGAAAAAAGCTTCAGAGGTTGCAGGGTAGGGCACGACTTGTGCCCATTGCATACCCCTCCAGAACCAGTCTTCCCTAATAGGGCACAACTTAGGCAAATCCTCAGGGGATGACTCGTGCACGACTCGTGCCACAGAGCACGAGTCGTGCCCTCTGTCCAGAAACCAGATTTCAGCTACCAAACATCATCAACCAAATCACAAGTGACCCAAAGCAATTTCCTCTGTTTTTAGAGACATAAAATAAGTACTAAATAGGATCAAAACCAAGACCAAACCATTCCATACCCTTTCCATTACATTCCAACACTAACCACATCATTTTGTTAGAAAACTTGGTTCCATTTTGCCATGCAACCATTCCATTACAATGAACACCATAATATCACTTTCACCCCATACTCTTTCTACTACAACAACACCACCATGATCACTTACCATTTCCAAGCTTTCTAGTTCAAGGAAAAATAGTTCCAAAATACCAAAATCATTTTCTTTCAACAAGATATCCAATAGAATCATGGAATGAACAATTAATTGAAAGAAGTCAATAATAACTTACCAAATAATGCAAAATGGAATATTTATTTTTCTGGCTCTACGCGTTCCCCTCGTCACCACGAACAAGAATACGTGATCAGATTTGAAAATGGAAAGGATTTGATCTTGGAATAATTAATGGAAGGAGGTTAGGGTTTGGTGCTTTCCATGGAAGGTTTTGAGAAGAAGGGAATACTGAGGAAGTAAAGAAATGAGGTTCTTTGTTATTAATTCCATGGATAATTATGAACTCTTTCATCTAAGCTCCTCAAAACTTGAACCAATTAAACTAACAACCTTAACTATAATTTTTGACACCAAAGCACCTCATCATAAAATAATCACTTCATTTATAATTTTAAATATTATACTTTCACCACAACACTTTACATTTATTTCATATAGGCTCTTAATCATTAAAATTAATTCCTAAACATCCTAAACTTCACATAATTTATCAAAAACATAAATAAACACATAAAACTTAACAAGTAGCATATATGGCATAAAATGAGATACTACCACCCCAACCCCACATTTTTAACATGTGCTAAATTAATGTCTAGGATTAGGATCGTGACATTTTATGGTTTAGGGTTTAGGGATATAAGGGTTAGGGTTTAGGGGTTAAGATTCAGGGTTTAGGGGTATAATGGGTTAGGGTTTAGGGGTTAGGGGTTGAGGTATAAGTATATAATTTAGGGTTTAGGGGTTGTGGTGTATATGAGATTTGAGATTTAAGATTTAGGATTTAGGGTTAGGGGTTAGGGTTATGGTTTAGGGTTTAGGGGTATATGGGTTTAGGGTTTAGGGGTATAAGGGTTTAGGATTTAGGGGTTAGAGTTAGGGTTATGGTTTAGGGTATATATGTATATGGGTTATGATTTAGAGTATATGGTATGTGTTAAGATTTTTTTTTATTTTTGGATAAATAAAACTAATTGAGATGCTAGTTTGTAGTGATTTTCTTTATAAAAAGTTATATAAAAAAAGTTAATAATTTTTAAAGAAATAAAGTATATAATAGAAAAAAAGAGGGACGGACAATAGCATTTACTTTTTTAATTTTTATTTATTTATTTTTTGGATAAATAAAACTATTTGAGATGTTGGTTAGTAGTGAAATTTTTTACAAAAAGTTATATAAAAAGTTAATAATTTTTAAAGAAATAAAGTATATAATAGAAAAAAAGAGGACGGACAATAATATTTACTTTTTTAATTTTTTTTTGAATAAACAAAACTATTTGAGATGTTAGTTAGTAGTGAATTTTTTACAATAAGTTATACAAAAAAAGTTATTTTTTTTTAAGACATGAAACTAAAACTAATAGTTTATGAGGTATCATCTTCTCATTGGTTGTTAAAGTTTCACCTGGATCACCTCAACCTATAATCACAACCATTCATTTGATTAAATCCAATGATCCAAATTAATCCAAACAAACACACTTTTAATTTTATTTCTCTCTTTCCCCATTTCTCCATTATTATAAAAAAAAAAACCCCCCATTTCTCTCCATTTCTCCTCCCTACCAGCATCCTCCACCGCCATTGACGTCGCCGTCGACACCACCACTGCCCCCTCCCATTTCAATCTCAGCCCCCTTCAGTATCTCTTTGTAAAAATATAACACACAAACACACTTTCTATCTCTCCAAACCTCTCTAACTCCGCCCATCATTCACGGCGCCAACTTGAAGATCCGTCAATCTCTCACTCCGGCAACACCATTATCATCGTGCTTGAAAAATGACGCGAACGACTTAGCTTGATTAGGAGATTGTGGCAGTTGGGGCTTTGCCGTAAGGTTCGAAGAATCATCGTGCGGTTCCCACACGAGAGAGGTGTGCTGGGTTTAAGTGAAGGTTGGAGAGGTGGGAAGGAGGCCGGATCGGCCATGACGCCCGCCGACGGCAACACCTAGGGAAAAACCATATATTTGCACCTAGTATGCACATTTAGTGTGAGAGAGAGGAGAGAGCGTTTTTTTTTTTTAATTTTATTTTATCTATCAATAATTTGGCTAAGGTGGATATATATAATATTATATACTAAACATATACACATCCTAAAAGCTACTATACATCTATAAATTACTCATTTTTTCCTTTGTCAAACGTTTGACCAAGCTTGAAATAGATTTAGTGGTGGAGATTTATGGTGGTGTTAATTTTTTTTAAGGTGGTGGCCAAGATTGGTAATAACAAGGAAGGAGGACTGAATTGTTGTTTTGGGATGAAGACGGAGATGAAAAAGGGATGAAAAAGGGGATGAAAAAGGGGTAAATAAAAAATAATAACAATGAAAATGATTATTCAATATTGAAAAAAAAAAGAATTTAATTTTGACATTTTTGTTTTTTTTTTATTTATTAAATTATTAAATTAAATCAGCGACGGAATATTCCATCGCTGAAATAAAAATTAAATTAAATTAAATTAAATTAAATTAGCGACGGAAATTTCCGCCGCTGAAATAAAAATTAAATTAAAATAAATTAACTCAGCGACGAAAATTTTTGCCGCTGATTTAATTTATTTTAATTAAATTTTTATTCACCGGCGGAATATTCCGTCGCTGAAATAAAAATTTAATAAAAAAATATAGCAACAGCGACGGAAATTTCAGCCGGTGACCACTGGCGGAATACGATTTTCGTCGGTGTACGGACCGCTGCGGCGAGCTGTCAGCGACGGAATAATTTCGCCGGTGGATGAAATTTAGCGACAAAATTACTACTTTAGTGGCGGAAATTTCCGCCGCTAAAACATGTTTTTCTGGTAGTGTTGCGTGTCTTTGTAACTTAGGCATTTCACCTAAGGTGTGAGAAATAGTTTGCTCGTCTTTATGACTTGAACAATTCATCCAAGTTGCGAGCTAGGTGCTCGTCTTTATGACTTGGATATGTCATCCAAGGTGCGAGCTAGGTGCTCATCTTAGTAACTTAGGCATTTTGCCTAAGGTGCGAGCAATAAGTTGCTCGTTTTTATGACTTGGACATTTCATCCAAGGTGCGAGCTAGGTGCTCATCATAATGACTTGGACATTTCATCCAAGGTGCGAGCTAGGTGCTCGTCTTAGTAACTTAGGCATTTTGCCTAACGTGCGAACAATAGGTTGCTCGTCTTTATGACTTGGACATTTCATCTGAGGTGCGAGCAATAGGTTGCTTGTCTTTATTACTTAGGCTATTCACCAAATTTAGTGCGAGCTAGGTGCTCGTCTTAGGGATTTGCCGTGGTCGTTGTAATCTTTGCTAAGTTGTTCTTTGACAAATACTAAAATTTTTAATTGAAACTGATTACATCAAACTTCAATCCTATTCTATTTGTAAGCAAGAAAATGCGAAGAATTTAAATCTAATCTACTTAAGAAAGAATAGACTTATAAACTACTAATAGTATCTCCAAAGATGGTTGAAATGCCATGGATGTTTTAGCTCCTATCCATCTGGGGTATTCATTCCGTAGGTCCCTTCTCTAATAAGTTGAGTGATGATGTTAGGACCTTCCCAATTTGGGAGAGCTTGATAAGCTCAGCTTTTCTGCCCGTAGCTTCAATTTTCCTAAGTACCCAGTCCTCTACTTGGAATACTCTTTTGTTAACCCTCTTGTCATGGTAGGCTTTGGTTCTTTGCTTATAATTCACCATTCTCATATGGGAAGCCAACCACCTTTCATCTACTAAGTATAGGTCTAGCAACCTGTTGACCTTGTTTACTTGCTCGTCATAGTTAGTATTCTTGGCCATGGGGATAACCATCTCTGCTGGTGCCATAACCTCAGACCCTATAGTTAGTGCAAATGGGGTTTTCCATGTTGGCCCCCGGGTGGTTGTGCGAACTACCCATAAAGCCAAAGGAAGTTTGTCCAACTATTTACCATCACTTCCTTCTGGTTTTTGGTAAGGGTTGTTAGTACCAACTTATTTGTTGTTTCTGCCTGTCCATTACATTGAGGCCGACTTACGGAAGACTTAATGTGTCTAACTTATAGTCTGTTCAGTTCTGATGTAAAAGCCTTGGAGAACTGGAGACCATGATCTGAGATGATGGTGCATGGGACCCCAAAGCGACACCAGATAAAGTCATAGAAGAAGTTAATTGCATTCTCCTCTGTAATTTTGGCTAATGCCTTTGGTTCTATCCATTTGGAGAAGTAGTCGACTGCCATGATCACGTACTTGCAGTTACCACGGGCTGGAGGGAAGGGTCCGATGATATCGATTCCCTACATGTCAAATGGCCAAGAAGGAATTATGGGGGATTGCTCGACAGATGGGACTCTGGGATGTTTGCATATCTCTGCCACTTGTCGTACTTTTTGACGTAGACTTGGGTGTCATCTCTCAGGGTTGGCCAATAGTAACCTAGCTTAATGATTTTATCAGCTAAGGTTCTGGCCCCCGGGTGACCGCCACATATGACGTCGTGGACTTCTGCCAAGAGATTCTCTGTTTCTTTGAGGTGGACACATCTGAGAAGGGGTTTCATGAACTATCTTCTGTATAAGACTCGGTTCCATATTGTGAACCTTACTGATTTCTTTTTAATGACCCTTAATAGTATCTCATCGTCTGGCAGTTGGTCCCTTACGATGAAGTTCGCGTATTCGTCTATCCAACATTTCTCCTCCCCGTTTAAGACCATCACTCGTAGTCTTTCGTAAGCTGGCTCTTCGGCAAAGACTATGAGTGGGTTAGTGGCTGACCAATCTGTGTATATGACCCAGCAGTTAGTTGGTAGCTCGATGGTCGGATCTTCAACCACAATTTTTTTGCGCTTACGGGAGGTGGGGTCGTGTTCTCATATGAAGGCGGTTTCGACCATGAAGTCGACCAGAGGCTGTGCTAGGAGTGTCTTCATAGGCTGGTATCTGATGTCAAACTCTATAAGTTTGATAGACCAGCTAAGGAGAGGTCCTGAGCAGTCCAACTGATGGAGAAAAATCCTCTTGTAATAAAAATCTTGCAAGTGTATAAGTCACCGAAGTAACAATGTACAATAGTAAGGGTCGAACCACAGAGACTTGAGTGAATACAAGTGAATCTAATTAGTGTAAAGTAACCAAGGGGGTTTCGTTTGGTTTGAATTATTAATCCTAAGAAAGCAAAATAAATCAATTAAAGAAATCAAGAAAATAAGGGATTCATGGATTGGGGATCATAACAATTATCACTTTAAGCTATTTATTTCATGTAAAAATGATTCAATCTCATTCTTGGGTTCGTTCACAAAAGATTAGGGTTGGGATGTTTGGTATATTCCGCTAGGTCAATACAAACATTCGAACACTAATGATTTATCTCTTTGTTAATATATTTCGCTAGGTCAATAAAAACATTCAAGAAATTCTCATTAAATCCTAAGAACATAAAAACCTAGATTCATATGAATTCCGCTAGATCATCAATTGAATCTATTTTTCTCAACAATGGTCAAATTACAAATCATCCACGCTAGTGCAATGGTTTATATCCAAATAAATTCAAGATATCAAAAGTATATTCCGCTAGGTCAATATAATTGATCTCAAGAACAATAGTTAAGAATGTTGAGAAGAACAAGAACGAGATAGAGATGAGAAGAATTAAAACCCTAGCATAAAGATCCAATTATTACTTACCTCAATCCATGAATCAAATAAATTAGCCTTGAATGGCCCATTCAAATAAGTAAACAAAACCATGAAGTAAATCTTCAATCACTACTAGAATCAGGCCTCTTATCGACGGACATTTCCGTCGGTAATTCTCCATATCCGTCGGTAAATGTACATTACCGACGGAAATAGTCCGTCGGATTCCGTCGGAAATAATTCGTTGGTAATACCGACGGACCATTTCCGTCGGTGATACCGGCGGATAGTCCGTCGAAAAACAGAAAATTTCGTCGGAAATTGTCCGTCGAAAAGCAGGTATGGCCGGAGGATACCGACGGACATTTCCGTCGGTAAATATTAAAATAATAAAATATTAAAAACACTTACCGACGGTTAAATCCGTCGGAAATATTAATATTTACCGGCGGATATGTCCGACGGCAATTTGAAACATTTCCGGCGGATATGTCCGTCGGTAAGCTTTAACTTTGCCGTCGGAAATTTCCGTCGGTAATTAATTTTATTTTTTGTGTTTTTAGTTATTTACCGATGGAAATATCCGTCAGTAATTTGACCAGATTTTAAAAAAAAAAATCTATTTTATTATTAAACCACCTGTAAACCTGTCAAACCTGTTTTAAACAAATCCCAACATAAAAGAAACACAAACAACCTACAAACAAAGGGAAAAGGGGTAATGGGAAAGGGATAAGGGGTAATGGGAAAGGGAAAAGGGGAAGGGAAAATGTTTTGTTTGAACATCAAATAAAGTGAAACTGTATCAAACAACCTAAAGCGAAAGGGGAAAGGGCAAAGGGGAAAAGGGGAAAGGGGAAAGGGAAAGGGGAAAAGGGGAAAAGGAAATTGTTTCGCTTGGGGAAAAGGGAAGGGAAAGGGAAAGGGAAAGGGAAACAAAATATATTTGTTTACATTACATGCCAGCCAAATAAAATGAATGTCAATCAACCACGACCCCGACCACGAGCGCTGCCGCTACCGCTACCACCGCCACTACCACCGCCACTTCGCCTAAGGTATTGACCGACTGACTCATCAGAAGCGTTACCGCTATTACGTGGCTGTGGCTGTGGCTGTGATTGCAAATTCATGGTAGCCAAGTATTGTTGCATGCGTTGCTCAAGTTGTTGCTCCAATATACTCTGCACCTGGGCCTCCACCTGGGTGTGCATCTGGGTCTGCAATTGGGTCTGCACCTGGCTCTGGATCAGCTCCACTCGCCTCTCAACCTCTCTGTTGACCCGATCATCAAACGCTTCTTGATCCACATGATGACTGCCGCCGGAGGAAGAAGATGAAAAGTATTGCGTAGTAGGGCTGCGGAATGGCATGTTAAAATTGTTGGTGTAATGCCCTAGGCTTTAGTTATGTTTAACTGAAAACCGTTATGTATAATCTTTATCGTTTATGTTTATTATTTGATTATTATATAGTTTGCATATTTATTGTAATAATCTCCGTCCCTAATTATTAAGAGAATAATTAGTATAATTGTCAATGGATAATCATATGATGATTATATGCATAGAGATGCACATTGAAATTATGGGTACTTGTTAGAGAACAAGTGACTGGACTTGACCCGTATGAGATTTATGTCATGGTCAAATGTCATAATTAAATCTCATATGGTCACTTCATTTAGTCCCTAGACCTGAGATTATCATGACCTTACATATGATGAAAGTTATGTTTGATTTTAGTCAAACGGTATCTTAACACGATATCTATAAAGGCTATCTTTGGCATGATCGGATTCATGATGGGAAGGATGATAAGTCAAGATGGAATTTGTCCCTCGAAAGAGAGATGTTTTGCTTGGGCCCCTCGATGAGTGATAATGATGAAAGCGTGTGGCCACACCCCAATATGATTGGACTATCATTATACTCAAGATCGAGAAAGCATTGAACAAATACAAGTTGACGTGGACCATGACTTGTGTTCAATATAACATCGTGAGACAAAGGGAGAAATGGAAGTGTACCATTGGAAACGTGAACTCTTACGTTGTGTTATTTGGGTAGACATAATGGCTTGCTAGAGTCCGCTTATGTCTTATGAGGGTCGATATGATCGGACTCATTGCCAGCATAATACAATCCTATTGGGTCACACACAAATAGAATGAGTTGGTTGAACAAAAGGAAGAATGATTGAAAGTTCTGTAAACTGGCTAATTATGTCACGCGACATAACTAGCCACTGGCTAGTTATGTCACGCGACATAACTAGCCACCAGACGCGTTTTGACAGCCTGGTCTCCTAATTCGATTAGGAAACATATTCATACTAAAGTAGTATAAATATGAGAGGTCTGTTAACCCTAATAGTCTGGCCGAATTTTCAAGAAAGAAAAACACATAAAGGTTTCTCAATATTCTTCCATAGGTTTTGATCTAGCAATCATCAAGAAATCGTTCTTGGTTCATTCTTACGTGTGGATACAACAATAGAGGGTCTTCGCTCGTTTGACGATCAAGGCCTAGAGTTCCAATCCGAAGATTGAAAGGTTCTTGAAGATTGAAGATTGTGATTCAAAATCACACCAATAAATTGTTCGATAGCTCAAGACCGGAAAGCAATTAAGGTTGGTAAATTCTATCTCATAGGAATTCAATTTAATCGTATAGAACGGATCTTAGGGCTTTGGGTTTTGTGTTAATTTGATGCTTAATTCCGCTGCGCATGGACCCATAAAACCTAACAGTGGTATCAAAGCCCCGTTCGTATGGTTAAATTTGAATTAATATGCTAGAATTAAGATATAAATTGTTTATATGCTTATTGCATGTTTTTGTATACGATAGAATTTTGATTGTTTATGTGAAACAATATGAAAATCGTTTTCGAATTATGTTGAATTAAATCTGTAAAAGGGTTATTTTATATGATTTAATTGCATGTAATCTGAATTGATTGAAATCTGGAAATCCTGCGAACTGGCTAGTTATGTCACGCGACATAACTAGCCACATGTGGAAATCTGGTTATCTGGCTAGTTATGTCACGCGACATAATAAGCCGGATGCGCGAAATCGGTTTGTTTAATTTTTACGCTGTTACGTGATTGTGTTTACAATCTGAGATGTTTTATGTCTTAATCTGGATGCTATAAATTTCTGAAAATAAAATTTATAGGGCTATGCTAGATTAATTCATTGTTTATGATGCATGCTTAATTAATTTAAATGTGTTTTTATTAATTGTTGCGATGCATGAATTATTTGTTCTTAAGTGTTAAGAATTTTATTAGATGTTTAGTTGAAACATTGAATTGTGATTTCCTAAAATGTTTAGTTGAAACATTGCATTATAGTTTCCTAATATGTTTAGATTTAAATTTTGGATTTTATGATTGTTTATGGAAACAAGTCATAATTACACGAAATTTAAAAGAAAACTGATTGTTTATAAAAGGTAATGATTATGTTTCCAAATCAGAGCTGATTTCTAATTGTGCATGACTAGGAGAGTTCTGTCTAAGGAAGAGTTGGTACTTAAGTAGTCCTTGTGGCTCACCTATCTTTCTGGGAACTTACCTGGTGCATGATTATGACTATCTTTGCTGATATGCTTATAATCCACCTTAAAGAACCTTCATTTAACTTTTAAGTTCTTTATGCCAATCCATGATTTAAACACTTGAGACCACTCGGATAGTTTTGGGTGGGCTTGCCATAGCAAGGTGCTTTGATTCTATTCCGTTTGCGAGCAAGATGAGGAAATGGTGGTTCCTATACGTTTAAAATGGATGAACTTAATTGGGTTATCAAAATGGTTTTGGACCCAAGGCATAAGATGAGATTAAAATATGCTTGGACATATGATGTCTTAAATAAATCTCATAAAAGATTCTAAGAGTCATATACGATATGATTGATGTTTTCTACCTAATTAGTTTAATCTTGAGCGGTGCGCCATAGCGTACTTGAGATTAAATTAAAGTTGGATCTTAGCCCATCTAAATGCATATTATGCTTATTAGCATTGGAAGGTGTATGATTTAGTGGGAGTATTTGTAAAATACATTATTTGCTCTTAAATGATAAATGTGTTGATATTGATATGTGTTCATATAATCTGTATATTTTGTTGTAGAAATAGCATTACATAATGATAATTGCGATTCGTCCTTATGAAGGACAAAGTTCGAAAGGAACAATACATAATGTGTATGTTCTTGACGAATTCGTTCCTATTGAACCCATTGCAAATGTTGCAAAGGGCAAATGAGGAAGCAACATTAGAAACATATTGATGATTCTGACAATATTGCTTGCCATGTATTTGCCACCATGTTTAAAGGCTCTTATGAAGAACCTTGAGCACATGATAAATATTCTTTTTTCTATCATAACGCAAAAGGGAAATGTTCCAAGTGCAAGCTAGGCAAAAGATATATGTTGTGGTGAAGGCTCTTAATTCATATGATGAAAGAAGGAGCAATCCGCAAATTGTGTTAATGGTTAACACAATAAAAGGGTTCATAAAGGAAGGAAAAGAAGGTAAAGCAAAAGTTGCTAAACCTAAGGCAAAAGTTGCAAAGCCGAAGAGGCTAAACCCAAAGTGTCTCAAAAGGGGATGCAGTTTGCTATCATTGCAATAAGATTGTCATTAGAAGCAAAATTGCAAGGCTTATTAGGAAGGCCTAAAAGGTGAAGAAGGGCAATATGATTGCTACTACTTCAAATATCTATATGATAGATATTTTCCCTTCGACTTCTTGTTCTTGGGTATATGATACCGGATTGGATCCCACATTTGTTTAAATGTGCAAGGAACAAAGAATAGAAAGCCACTCAAATAAGGTAAATTAAACCTATGCATGGGAATGGAGCAAGAGTTGCAACATTAGCCATAAGGGACATATGAAGTCACTTTGCCTTGTGAAGTAGTACTTGTTTTGAATAAGTATGACTACGTTCCGAATTTGAGTAGGAGTATTATTTCCGTTTCTTAAATGGATGATGAAGGATATAATTTTCTTATTTTCAATAAGAAGTTTTATATTCATTTAATGATATGCCTTATTGTATTGCATATGTCATTGAATGGTCTTCATATCCTTGAAGATGAGATACAAAATAATATTGAAGATATCTAAAATATAAATGGGAATTCTAAACCGAACAATATGAACAACGCGTTCATATGGCATTGCCGGCTTGGTCAAATAAATAAGAAACATATATCTAAACTCCATTAACATGGACTTTTAGACTCATATGACCATAAATCATTTGAGGAATGTGGATCTTATTTATTGGGATTATCGACCAGACCACCCTACACTAAGAGTAGTGGGAGGGCTAGTGACTTATTGGTCATTATACATGAGATGTATGTGGACTGTTAAGTAGCATTGCTAGGGGAAGACTTCGGTATTTCATCACATTTCACTAAAGACTTATCTAGATATGACTATGTCTATCTGATGAAGTCCAAAGGTGAATCGTTTGAGATGTTTTGAACATTTCAAGATGAAGTGCAAAACAAACTTGGCAAAACTATTAAGTACTTCGATTAGATCGAGGTGGTGAATATTTGAGCCAAGAGTTTGACAATCATCTCAAAACTATGAAATCGTTTCAAAGTTGACTCCACCCGGAACATCACATTGTATGGTGTGTCTATAGGAGGAAGTGAACCTTGTAGGACATGGTTCATTCGATGATGTGTCAAGTTGACTTTCCTAATTCCTTTTGAGGATATGCATTAGAAATAATGCGGTTACACTGAATTGAGTCCTTACTAAATCGGTTCCTAAGGCCCCACATGAGATGTGGCATGGAAGAAAACTTAGTTTGTCTTTCATGAAGATTTGGGGTTGCGAATCTTATGTAAAGAGACTTGTCTCTTATAAGTTAGCACCAAATTTAACAAAGGTTATTTTTGGAAATTAATCTTACAACCGCAAAGAGAACAAAATGTTTGTTGCTCTATACGATTCGTTTCTTGAGAAATAGTTTCTCAATAAAGAATCTAGTGGGAGTAAAATTAATCTTGGAGGAAGTTCAAGAACCCGAAAATAATATGGAACCAAGAGTAGAGACAGAACCAAGTTCACAAAGGAGTTGTGAAACCGGTTCAAGATGCACAAGTCCATCGTAGATTGGATAGGTTACGATCCGAACTCAAGAAATAGTGATTTCTCGTTGCGGAAAGTAATGAAGTGGAAGTCATTAAGAATGACGATCCTACTTGCTATCAAGAAGCGATGTCCTCTCCTAATTTGGATAAATGGTTAGGAACCATGGAATCCAAATTACAATCCATGTTTAACAATCAAGTTTGGAACTTGATTGGGCTACCTAAAAGTGTAAAAACTAAAGAGTGCAAGTAGGTCTTCAAAGACCGACATGGATGTGAAGGTGTATACTTTCATGACTAAGGATTGTAACAAAGGGATTTAGGCAAAGTCATAGTATTGACTATGTTGAAACCTTTTTCGCCAGTTACAATGTCGAAGTCTGTTAGATTTTCAATTGCCATTATCACATATTGTGACTATGTGATATGACAAATGGATGTCAAACGACTTTCTTTAAATGGAAAGATTATTAAGGATGTGTATAGTACACAACCCGAATAGTTTGACGATCCAAGAAACTCTAATAGAGTATGCATGTTGCAAAGATCCATGAGATGGGTTGAAGCAAGCTTAAAGGAATTGGAATCTTCGTTTTGATGAATTGGTCAAAGAGTTTGACTTTATCAAGTACGAAGATGAACCTTGTGTATGCATGAAATTCAGTGGGAGCATGGTATTATTTCTATTGTTTATTACAATGATATCTTACTCATTGGAAAAACAAGTTTCGACACTTAAGACTGTTAAGTCTTGGTCAAGGAAAGGTTTCTCAATGAAAGATATGGGTGAAGCCGCTTACATCCTTGGCATCAAGATCTATAAAGATGGATCTAGAAGGATAAATTGGTTTGATTCAAAGTGTTCACATTGACAAGATTCTTAGAAGAGTCTAAGAAGAGTAGCTTGTCAATGGGTCATGGTATTTTTCTTAGCAATATTCATTGTCTTATGACAACTGATGAGCAAAAGGGAATGAATGAAGTTCCATATGCTGCGGCACTTGGATCTGTCATGTATGCCATGATTTGTACTAGACTCGACGTCTCGTATGCTATAAGCATGATGAGTCGATACCAATCTGATCCTGTTGAGAACCAATGGATGGCAGTCAAGATGATCCTAAGTACTTAAGAAGAACTAAGGATACGTTCTTGGGATTTGAAAGATTGGAAGTTAATCTTGTTGTAAGGGTTACAAAGATGCTAGCTTCCAAACTGACAAAGTTATTTTAAAATCACAATTAGGATTTGTGTTTGTGCTTATTAGAGGTGCAATTTTGATTGGAAGAGTTCCAAGCAGAAATTGTAGCCGATTCTACTACTAAGGCCATATTTTAGCAACATATGATGTAGTTGAAAGAGGCAGTTTGGATCAAAAGTTCATTTAGTGTTTTGAAAACACTTCAAGTGTTTTTCCAAGTATCACTAATCCGTGGAATTTTTTGTGATAATTATGGTGTCATTTGTGCAAACAATGGAACCAAAATCACAACGGTGATCCAAACACTCACTTAGACGTTCTTCGAGGAATTCATAAAGAATGAGAAGACGTTAAGATATACAAAATATCAACCGATGATGACATAAGGGATTCACTTACAAATACCCTCGCATAGGCAGAATCATGGTGGGCATGTTAGATCCATGAGTATTCGATACATAAATGGAGCCTAGTGCAAGTGGGAGACTGTTGGTGTAATGCCCTAGGCTTTAGTTATGTTTAACTGAAAACCGTTATGTATAATCTTTATCGTTTATGTTTATTATTTGATTATTATATAGTTTGCATATTTATTGTAATAATCTCCGTCCCTAATTATTAAGAGAATAATTAGTATAATTGTCAATGGATAATCATATGATGATTATATGCATAGAGATGCACATTGAAATTATGGGTACTTGTTAGAGAACAAGTGACTGGACTTGACCCGTATGAGATTTATGTCATGATCAAATGTCATAATTAAATCTCATATGGTCACTTCATTTAGTCCCTAGACCTGAGATTATCATGACCTTACATATGATGAAAGTTATGTTTGATTTTAGTCAAACGGTATCTTAACACGATATCTATAAAGGCTATCTTTGGCATGATCGGATTCATGATGGGAAGGATGATAAGTCAAGATGGAATTTGTCCCTCGAAAGAGAGATGTTTTGCTTGGGCCCCTCGATGAGTGATAATGATGAAAGCGTGTGGCCACACCCCAATATGATTGGACTATCATTATACTCAAGATCGAGAAAGTATTGAACAAATACAAGTTGACGTGGACCATGACTTGTGTTCAATATAACATCGTGAGACAAAGGGAGAAATGGAAGTGTACCATTGGAAACGTGAACTCTTACGTTGTGTTATTTGGGTAGACATAATGGCTTGCTAGAGTCCGCTTATGTCTTATGAGGGTCGATATGATCGGACTCATTGCCAGCATAATACAATCCTATTGGGTCACACACAAATAGAATGAGTTGGTTGAACCAAGGGAAGAATGATTGAAAGTTACGTAAGCGGCTAATTATGTCACGCGACATAACTAGCCACTGGCTAGTTATGTCACGCGACATAACTAGCCACCAGACGCGTTTTGACAGCCTGGTCTCCTAATTCGATTAGGAAACATATTCATACTAAAGTAGTATAAATATGAGAGGTCTGTTAACCCTAATAGTCTGGCCGAATTTTCAAGAAAGAAAAACACATAAAGGTTTCTCAATATTCTTCCATAGGTTTTGATCTAGCAATCATCAAGAAATCGTTCTTGGTTCATTCTTACGTGTGGATACAACAATAGAGGGTCTTCGCTCGTTTGACGATCAAGGCCTAGAGTTCCAATCCGAAGATTGAAAGGTTCTTGAAGATTGAAGATTGTGATTCAAAATCACACCAATAAATTGTTCGATAGCTCAAGACCGGAAAGCAATTAAGGTTGGTAAATTCTATCTCATAGGAATTCAATTTAATCGTATAGAACGGATCTTAGGGCTTTGGGTTTTGTGTTAATTTGATGCTTAATTCCGCTGCGCATGGACCCATAAAACCTAACAAAAATACCCCGCACCATGTCCTCCGAATCCAGGCAAGCGGTCTCCCTTTGGTTGCTTGTCTCGGAAGACAATGGCCGCCCAAAGCTTTTCACGAAATGCGGGCCGCTCGGTGCTCTCAGGAGCCAAACTTCCTTCTTCAATAGCCTCCTCACGAGCCCGCCTATCATACTCTTCCTGGAAAAAAAATATTACATTATACACTATGGTAGAAAATAATATTTCTTTAACTAAATAATTTATAATTTACTAATAGAAAATACTATTAACACTTACATAAAGGGTCTGGTAATAAGGGTTGACCCATTGTGGCCCTGAGCCATCAGCAGCCTCCGCAGTATGTGTAGCCAGAAACACAGCAGCAGCATCAGCCTCATCATCTCCGTGTTTCTTACGCTTAACATACAAAAAAATTAAAACTTTAAAAAGCCTATCAAATAATAACAATATATGAATCAAATAGAGTATTGCTTAATTTACAAACGGATAATAAATGAAGTAAGTTTACCATTCTGGACCAAGTCTCGCTGAAGTTAATTGATCCTCCAGTGTGCATACTCCCCCGCCCCTCTTGTGAGTTCCTATTCTTCTTTGCAATTTCTGAATTTTTTTGAAATTTCTCACTGTTCCAATAGGCTTCCCACTGCTCCCACGCACCAGTGGAGAAATTAGCTGGAGGCAAACCATCATTTAGCCACTTTCTTTTCATGTCGTACACTTTCCCAGCGTACCGCTTAGCAACCAATTTCTTGAAAGCCGCCTCGATTTGAACGTCGATACACCCAGGGCATGAATATATGTGCTACAAAAATAGTAAAAGTAGTTAAATACACAAGGGAATAGTCTACAAACTTTACAAAGGAAAGAGAATTAAGTAATTTTACCCGAAACTGGCTATACCAGATAGCGTACACCTCTTTTGATATTGACTTCGGGGTGGGATAAAATTCCTCAAAATTATACCCGCTGAATAAATCCCCAAACCATCTAGCGGGATCTTGACAACCACCATGTATAAACCTATAAGATATTAATTGAAAAACAATATATCAATATATATACAAATAAAAAGACAATAATAAAATGTAAACATTATATATATGCCATTTACAATTAAATAATACTTACTGGCCACTGGGAGAGATAGATATTTCCATTTTTCCATCCTCATTAATAATTGCGTCCAAGTTAACCCGTCCGGATGGTTAACTAACTGGAACACTAGAGCTTACATTACCTTGGCTTGCTCAAATCATCATCACTACGTCCCGAACCGCACGTAGAGACCCTCCCTCCAGTCCTTGGAGAAACAAGACGATGGACAAATCCCGCAACCTTGCCTCTCTTTGAACGATTGCCACCTCGACCCGACAAATCTAAACTAGTATATTATATATACAAATAAAAACAAAATATCAATATATATACAAATAAAAAGACACTTCATTTAGGTTTATTGATATAAAACCCTAACCCTAATTCACACCGGCTTCTGGAACATCAGAATTTTCAACACAAATTGGTCTCGGTAGTCGGTTTAGGTGGATGTGAATAATTTTAAATATTAATATTTAATTCTTTGTTGTTAAGTATATCATTCTCTAGGGTGAAAGGACAATTCATGTCCATTAGGTTTAGAATTCGGGTCGGCTTCTATCCCATCCCGAAATACACGTATGAATTGCAAATATCACTTTGTCTACTTGCTTTATAATCGAAAATCATGCAATTTTAATAGACAATACTGATATTTACAAATCATATAATCGTGCATAATTTTTATTTTTATTCATTACCATAACATGCATAATTTTGATCAATAAACAAGATGAGAGTCGTTATCATCCACAACAATCAAAACCCTATCTCAGCTTAGACCAAGAAAGACAGTGCAAACAAGTTCTCATTTGTTTGAGCAAAGGATTTTCTGTTTAATATAGGTTTTTCGGTTTCATTTGTCCTCCTCTCTAAGGATCTCAAACATCACGGCCATGTTCTTGACGATTACTGTTTTACTCTTCACTGGTGGTATACGGTCACAAGAAGTAAAAACAAGGTAAATTATAACACCAGTGAAGAGAAAACAGAGCTTTCCTCAATTTTTCAATCTCCACCTTCCATTTACCTAAGATCTGATTGCGAGAATCTTCCTCGCGAGCTTGAAAATGGCGGTGTTGCCCTCAATCTCACGGTTGCTTTGCATGTTTTGCGAAGCAACCATGAGATTGAGAGCAACACCGCCCGGCTTTCATGCTCATGAGGAAGATTCGCAATCGATCTTAGGTAAATGGAAGGTGGAGATTAAAAATTGGAGGAAAGTTCTGTTTTCTCTTCACTCGGTGTTATATCATTTACCTTGTTTTTACTTGTGACCGTATACCACCAAGAAGAGAAAATGCATAATCGATAAGAACATGGCTGTGATGTTTAAGATCCTTAGAGAGAAGAGGACAGTGAAACTGGAAAAACTCTTATTAAATAGAAAATCCTTTGCTCAAACAGTGGAGAACTTATTTGCTCTATCTTTTTTGATCAAAGATGGACGGATTTTGATAGCTGTGTGTGAGAAAGGCTCTCATCTTATTTATATATATACATATATGTATATTTTTATTTTTATTTTTATTTTTATTTTTTATTTTTTATTTTATTTTTATTTTATTTTTTATTATTATATTTATTATTATTATTATTATTTATTAATTATTATTATTATTATTATTATTATTATTATTATTATTATTATTATTATTATTTATTTTATTTATTTATTTATTTTGTTTTTTTTATTTTATTTTTTATTTATTATTATTTTATTTATTATTATTATTATTATTATTATTATTATTATTATTATTTATTATTATTATTATTTTATTATTATTTATTTTATTTTTTATTATTATATTTATTATTATTATTATTATTATTATTTATTATTTATTATTATTATTATTATTATTTTATTATTATTTATTTTATTTATTTATTTATTTTGTTTTTATTTATTTTTATTTTTTATTTTATTTTTTATTTTTTATTATTATATTTATTATTATTATTATTATTATTATTATTATTATTATTATTATTTATTATTATTATTATTATTTTATTATTATTTATTTTATTTATTTATTTATTTATTTATTTATTTTTTTTTTATTTATTTTTTTTTTTTATTTCATTTTTTTAGACATTCACCCCCCTCACCGTCCCAATATGAATATCCAAAACCTTTTAAAATTTGCTCTCCAAGAGTAAATTTGAAATTTTTTTGGACATTCATTTTGGGACGGAGGGGGTATCATTAAGGGGGAAATCTGTGATGCTAATTAAGAACAAATTATCCATAGAAAACACGAAGCCAAACCTAAAAAGAAAGTAAGGACAAATTATAGATCGAGCTACGAGTTATCCTTCACAAAAGGAAAGATTTTAACAGCTAAACAAAACTCACCCACAAAATCAGCAAGTCTCAGTAGGCAAAAACTATCACATTCAAGATTTCAGTAGAGAAACTACATTAAACATCAATACAAAATCCCTTAATCCCAGCTCAAAAATTGAAGTAAACCCCTTTTAATCCAGTCTAAATTAAGTCAATTTGATGCAAATCGCAATCAAAATGACAACATAAGCTTAAAAATCAAGTAAAAACATAACTAATAATGATCAAAAAATAAAAACCCAAAACAAAAAATCTTCAAAATCACAGACCCACATAACAAATCTATGAAGGATCTCAATCTACCATTTCAATTATAAGTACCCAACATTGCTAGCATTTTAATTCCAAATGGGATTGTCAAATACTCACTTCAAGTAGCAATCAACAACCAATAAATAAAATCAAGAAGTCTCACCAAAAATAAACCTAGCAACCATACCTCTCTTAAAAATTAAAACTTCATCACCAAAATACCCAATCAAAACAACATTGCTAGAAGATCAAACTCTTAAAATTGCAGCTCAAAATCATCACACAGAAACTTCATCCAGCAGAAAACATTTAAACAAATTGACAGAGCAGTTACGAGTCTGTCAGCACCTACAATCACTAAAAAAATGAAAATTGAACAAAAAAAAAAATTGCCTAGGGGTGTGAATTTACCGTGAGTGATTTAAACGGCGGAAGTTGAACGGAGGGAGGGCGGACGGCGACGGCAACCGAGCTGGAAGGGCAACGGCAACGGAGCTTGAAGGGCAACGGCAACGGCGACGGCGAATCACGGCGCTGGAAGTGATTTTTAAGGATTTAATGAGAGAGAGAGAGAGATAGAGAAAATGAGGGAGAGAGAGAATTACTAACCTCACCGGTGAGAAACGACGACGGAATGACCGGAGAACGGGGGCAACGGCGCTGCTCGGTGTTGTTCTTGATTTTAATTTAGACCTAAATAACCGGAGAAGGCGTAGGGATTGTATATATACGTATTATTACCGACGGACGGAGTCCGTCGGTATTGCCGACTGCAGATTTTACCGACGGAAATAATAGTGTTACCGACGGACCAAAATGAAAATTTAAAAAAAAAACCCGGCAAATGAAAATTATTTTTTCGTCGGTAACCCTTTTATGTCCGTCGGTATTACCGACGGACAACGTCCGTCGGTAAAATTCCGTCGGTAATAGGGCTGTTTCTAGTAGTGAATCCTTGTAAAAACCTAAACTGTGTAATATATGATAAGGGGGAAGAAAAAATAGAGAGATCCCCCAAAAACCTAATCTAGGATCCTTTATATTGGAGGAGGGAGGTAGGATTCCTGATTCTCAGCCAAAATAAGTCAATTTCCTAGTTAAATTCGAATTCTGATGAAATTCGTCACTAATCCGCTGCAAATCTGTTGCAAACTGCCCTTTTAATTCTGTGACAAACCAAATCCATCGCTGATGCCTGGCCACCAATGTGCGTGATCTCCTCAGCCGTGTGCTCGCGGTCGTGCTATTTCTCTGGAATTTTGGCGCGGCCGCCCCTTTTTGCGCGCGGTCGCGTGGCCTGCAACCCCATATTCTCGGCCAGCTCCTCGGCCATGCCTAGTCCTTCGGCCACCTTCCTTCCTTGGCCAGCCAACTTTGCTGCCTTGGCCCATGTTGTGCGGCCACACCCCATTTTCCAGCTGCAGCCTTCCTTTTCAAGTGAAATGCAATTTAGCCTCTGAACTTCGTAATTCCAATTTAACCCTTAATTTTTCATAATTACAGTTTGGTCCCTTCTTTTCCCAGATTTTCACTTTGGCCCTTGAACTTTATAAAACAAGTTTACTCCCATATTTTCCATAATTGCAGTTTGGTCCCTGAACTTCCAAAATAAGCTCAAATCCTCCATTTTCTCAGTAATTGCACTTCAACCCCCTGAACTTCCAAAACACTAACAAAACATATTAAATTCTCAAGGTTTTGAGCATCAAATAAGCTAGGAAACATATCTTTTGGATGGGTAAAACCACATCCATCAAATACCCCCAAACTTATCTTTTGCTCGTCCTCGAGTAAAACAAAACTAAAAAAATAAAATAAAAACTAACTAATTAAAACGAATAAAATATTTTTGGGATTTGCTCAATTCATATAATAAGCTGTTGACACAACAAGTCTCAGATCTTATAACACACATAATCTACCAGTATTATCATGAACATGGAATTATATTAACATGGATGCATCTAACTTACAATTCTCCACCACAGAATGAAGATGAATGAAATATGAGAGATCAATGTTACCAAAGTAAGATATTTTAGAGGGTCACTTGTGTCATGCTCTCAATCAATGATAATAAGATAAATTTCTACACAAGGCCACTCATATGCATGTTTAAACAAAACTGTCAACCCTTTTTTAGGGATCAAATATGGTTTTATGGATTGTAATGTATCGCGAAAATCGCGGGCTGGGTTTACAGTTACAAATGAAGATAAGGACATAAGAAGTCAAGCAAGTGAAACTAGAAAGTCTTCATCATACTGTTATATGTAGTAGTATTCACATATAATACTTGGTCATCTCCCATATTGAGTTTGTAAAGCAACCGTTCATTCATGATATAAAGTCTTGTTCTTCATTTCTTGTTTTCTTGTGTCTTCTTTATCCCACATGGGATTACTAATAAAACTTGTGAAGCTAAACTTGTTATATAAATAGCTAAGTTTGAAGAGTTCCTATAAGCTTGCTTGAGCTTCCCTCTACTATGGGAAAATATCAAGTATGGCTTAATGTTTTGAGTATTATATATATATATATATATATATATATATATATATATATATATATATATATATATATATATATATATATATAATATAAGAAAGAAATAAATTAATTAATTTAAATATTAATTAATCTTAATACTGAATCTGGTATTAGGAGGGAGGAAGTAAATCAGTTTAAACGTTTAGGGTTGTGACTCTTTGGATGGTCATTTACAAAAGAGTATGACTGTTCAAAGGGGAACGCCCGGATCGGCCGTGCAAGGCGTAGAGCATGCCCGTGCAAGTACGGAGCGGCCGTGCCAATTTTGGTAACACGCCTGTGCAAAGCATGGAGCGGCCGTGCAACTTTGTTGACTCGGCCGTGCAACTGAGGCACCAGTTCGGAAAAGTTGTGTCTTTTCAAGACCACAACACCAACTCTATAAATAGGGCTGGACTCCTTGGAACAGATATACATTAAGAGAAAAATACTGAGTTTATTTACTTCCTTGAGTCTTTCTTCTTAACAAATCTATTCTTCAAGTCAAACAGTTAAAGCTTCGATTATTGTTCCCGAGTTATTCAAAAGAGTGTAACTTTGAATAAGAGTGCGTAGGTTTTGTATCCTGGAGGTGAAATTCGTTGAGACCATTACACCATAGTGGGACGAATCAAATACCTTAAAGATAACATCTTTTGGTGTGCCTAACCTACTGATTCCTTACCCACAATCGAGTCATATACAACAGTTTTAAGGTATTTAAATTTCGTATAGATGGAGTTAGTTTTGATGAAGGGACAATTACCCGAAGCGGATAAGTTAGAGATGCTAAATGGGCTAAACTACAAGCGTTGGAGCTTGAAGATGGAATACCTTCTCACCATTGCAAAGGTATTCTACGTGCTATGTGATCCTTGTCCAAATGAGAATGAAAAGATAAAGCGACCGAGGCACAGAAAATCGAGGCTGCTGAAAAAGTGAAGAAATGGAAATCGAATGACTTCATTTGCCGATTCACCATTCTGCAAGCATTGAACAACACGTTGTTCAACGTGTTCCAAATACACAAAACCGCCGCTGAAGTTTGGTTTGCAATCAAACGAAGGTACGTCAATGAAGATGCTGGTAATAAATCTTTTTTGGTCAATAAATTTACAAGATGGTAGACTCAAGGCCTGTCATTGATCAAGTTAATGAACTCAATGACATAGACATCGAATGTGCCGATGCGGGTGAACCCATTTCTGAGACATTCCAAGTTTCAACCATCATTGGTAAACTTTCACTTTCTTGGAAAGATTATCAAAAGAAATTGAAGCATAAGAAGAAGGCCATCACCTTAGATGAACTTCTTCAAGGCATCCAAATTGAGACTGAAAGTCTCAAACGTGATGGCTCAATTTCTGAGAAGATTGATGGTGTAAACTATGTGGAAAATAAAAATATTGTCGGAACTTCCAAGGGAAACCAAGGAAAATTCAAACGGAAAAACAACTTTAAAAATGATAGAAAGGGTAAAGCTAAGAAAAAGCAGAAGAGATCTTGTTATGTTTGTGGAAAAACAAACCTTTTGGCTAAGAACTGCTATTACCGCAAAGTGTAAGTACTCCAATTTGAGTTGTTAGTATTTTCGTTAGAAAATTAACGAAAGCCCTAACATTTCTAACATTTCTAACAATTCCTAATCTTTCTAACAAAGCAAGGGTAAAGTAGGCATTTCCATTTAAAGATAAACCAAGAAAAGAATCTCAAAAAGCAAAAGAAATTGGAAAATTCCGAATTAGGCAAGCTGAAAAACACAAACTGCTGGAATTTTTGAATAATATTCTTCCTGTCCAAAGCTTGGAGCAGCATTTAATGCACCAGGGCACGCGTCGATCCAGTCTGCGCGGATCAAAATGAAGCTCACAGTGGCCTATAAATTGAACCCTCCTCTCTCAGTCTACACAACACAATTTGCTCACAGAAGCTGCACCTTGGCGAAAAATAGGGAGAAAACAGTGGGAATCCTTAGATTGCCACCATTTTCTCTTGAATCTTTCCCAATTTCACTCCAAACACTCTCAAATCATTCTTAAATACACACAAGCTCAAGCTTAAACCACCACCAAAGAGGAGGATTAGAGAGAAAACATAGAGGACTTAAGTGTTATCTACTTGTTTTCTCTTTGACCAACTCTATCATCAAACCCTAAACACATTCAAGCCTTGAATCCACTCAAACACAAATCCAAACACCAAATCTTGATACTCCTCAAGTCAAACACCAAATCTTGATACTCCTAAAGTCAAATTCCAAGCCTAGGAAGATAGGGTGTCACCATTGGTAAAGCCCTCCTTCTTTAAACCCTAAAACTCCCTTTTAACTTCTTGTTCATCTTGTTCTTCTTACTTTGATTTACTTTATGTCTAGTTTAACTTAAGTCTTGACCTAAGATGGGCATCTTTAAGTTCATCTTCATGAATGACCATCTCAAATGGTCCATATTTTAAATCTCTAGTTAATTTTTCTCTTTAATTTCATCTCTACAAAATATCCCCTTTTCCTTTGCAAAGGACATGTTTAAACCCCATAAATTCCCCAAGGATGACTTGAATATGATAACCACTTAACAAAAAGTAGTGGAATCAATTCTAGGGATGAAAATGGGGTGAACATAGATGCAAATCCCCCAAAAATCACATTTTCCCTCAAGAACATCTTGCTGTCCAGTAGCATTGTTCTAAGAACTCTGTCCATGGTCTAATTTTTTGGACACAGAAGAACTTGGAATTGAGTGTTGACTACAAAATACTTTTTGTATCCAACATCCGTAGCATTCCAGACATATTTTTATTTTATTTTTTGCGTGAGTATAACTCCATTTTTCAAATTATTTTCCAAAGGTCAGTTTATCAGTCTCTGGAAACCCAGATTTCCCATCTGAGATTTCCAGAAGGTTTTGGTCCCTCAAATCATCTCCAAAATGGAAAGTTCTTTTAAAAAAAACTTATTTAAGGTGTTTTGAACAATTTTCATTCTCTGAGTTTCCCCATATTATGAAGTTTTAAAGCCCTTAAATCCATTTCAAAATCAAGTGTCCACTGCCTTTTTCATTCTGGCAGAATTGGTTTTCAACTTCAAAAAATCTTTTGAGTTCCAAAACTCAACCCAAAAATCACACCAAAAATCATGGGATTTGTTTAAAGTCTTATAAAGAATTCCAAAATTTTGGTTTCCTCAGTTTGAACTTATTTTGGCCAAAGTAACACACACACACACACACACACACACACACAAACAAATAGTTTTTAAGCTTGGAAGACTCGTTTTACGAGACATTCCGGGTGAACACTAACGTTCTTCCCGGCGTGTAACGTGACCTCCGAACTCGAATCTCTTGATTCCGGGCATTTTTCAAAGTTTTGGCCCTTAAAACAAAAATGGCGTGGCGACTCCGTTTGATTTCAAAAAATTCGGGTACATCACAGTGGCGACTCCGCTGGGGACGAATAAGCTTTATCTTAAAAAAAATGATATTTGGTATATTGGTGGAAACCATTAAACTTCCCGTTAACGCCTCCTAACACGAGTCGGGGATAAATTGTGGTTTAACAATCCCACGTACCGGTATCATTGTTTTCAAAAAAAAAAAAAAAAGCTTTTGAGGGTCAAGCTTCCGTCCCGGCATTTTAAAATCATTTGTTGTGTGTGTGTTGATTTTGCACATTTTGTGTTGTTTTGGCCGCCTCGGAAAAGTCAAAATTTTGACTGTTGGACCCGTTGCCTCGAATTGTTTGAATTTTTGAATTTTGAATTATGTGCTTATGTGTTCATTTGCATTAAAAAAAAAAGATTTTCAAAAAAAAAAGATTTATCAAAAAGAAAACTTTCAAAAAAAATCATGCATCATACTTTTTAAGACACATGAAAAAATTTCTATTTTATTCAGAAAAAAGAAGATAGACTGCTTGCACACTACGCGCACGTGACCTTACACTGCACACTACGTCCCTAACCCGGGGAAATCCCTGTCGCGGCCCGTTTGGTCTTATTACGCCTCTCGGTGCAAGCACGGGACTACCCAAACATCCCATGGAGCCTCGTGTCGACCATGCACTTGTCCGTGACACACTTTGTCCGAGACCCGGTTGGTTTTAGTGCAGTACGTGTCATGCCTGTCTGTGTATAGACCTTTCCATTCAAGCCTTAGTCGGCATACCAAGTCAATATCTTTCGGGACCCTAATCAGTCGAAGTTCTGCCGGTTTTCCGTCATGGACTTTGACCAGATATTGACTGGCGCCTTGACTTTGACTGGCACAAATTATACAACGACTCCCGGCATGACACTGAGTCATCAAGGATTAATGATTATTCCATGCCTAATTACGGCCTAATTAACGACAAGTCAAGATCAATTGTGGACATTCATCAGTCCAAATCATGCCGACTTTTCGTCGAGCCCTCGGACATGATCTTGACTTTTGACGTCAGCTTTGTCCGTAATTTACATCGAATGCTCGTTAAGACTCGATTACCCGCCAGACTTTTAGGATCGTTTTTCTTTCGGTCGGTGGGACCCGCTTGCCCTATAGGACCCTCGCACGGGGCTGTCCACACCGGGGAGGTCGAAATACGGGTGGAATACGAGGGGCTTATAGACGTAGTGACGGGGCCCGGCGATCCGGGATCCCGAATAGTTTGCGAAAAAGAAGAGCAATCTTTTCCAACCGATTAGGTTAATAAAACATGTTTTAAGTAAACAAGAACAAATAGCGCATGTTGCATGAGCCCAAAGCCCAAACACCTACCCTCCTTCAATTCTCAAACATCGAACCCTCGTGCCTTTCCCCATGACTCCTCGCAAAGGTTGGTTCCGGACACCGGGTCACCGTTTGATCGGTTGGGAAGAGTCAAGCGCGTCATCGGCTTCACCGTTTGTTCCGACTCCGGGTTTGAGAATGTACGCATCGGCCGGTAATGATGGGGATAACATCACTCCGCCTCCGGGACCCCTCGCATGAACGGCGGTGGAATCGGTTAGCGAGAACATATGAGATTACGACGAAGCACGGTGAATAGCCTTATGGAGGCTATTAAGAGCCACGGTTTGGCCGCCGGCCTCAATCCCGATGGCACCTTCACCGTGGAAGAAGAAGAGGATGCCAATCCCGCTCTCGGTCGCCTGTTTACTCCGGGATGCCACCACGCACCTCCTATGGTACCGCTACTAGAACCCATGCTCCTCGATCTTCGGGTCAGGCCGGTTCCCAGGTTTCGAGACCACTTTGGATCCATGCGGCCGATGGGACAAGCCGGTTTGTAGTTCCTTAGTGGGGGCAGAATCAGTACGGAACGTCTTCTCATGGTTGGGGCTATCTCGGAATGCCACAGCTAATCAGGATCCAGCCTCAGTTTGGAACCGATCAATCCGGGCCTTCGTAGCAACAGTTCAAAGGGCCACAACAGCAGTTCGGCCTGCCTCAACAACCGTCAGGAGCCCCTCCTCAGAATGATGTTAGCTCAGCTGCTCCTCACACAGCTTCCACAAACCCATTTCTCACTCAGGGTTCAATGGGTTACCAAGCCCCCATCCCAGCTTCATCGAGAATCACCGGGACCACAGTATCCTCTCGGTTATGCATCCTCGCCACAACCGGCCATGCAATTCGACAACCGGGGACGACGGCCCGCACTTAAGCCTACTTATGGGCCTCGCTCCAGGAAATCCAAGCCATCGGCTACCTCGAGATCTGCCTCCATCTTCTCTGTGATCGGAAACCAACGGCAAGTCGCTGGGTTCTATCCCTTTGCCCAAGCTCCTACCTACACTCCCCATGGTAATTTGGGCCGAGACGGGTTTTCACCTATGCTCCGGGATATGGTATTCCTTCCACCAATGCACCACCAACAGCTAGTCCTCTTCCTAGCTCAAATATCGGCTCGAGCATTCCCGCTCCACCTTTGGATCCCCAATTAGCTTGGTTTATGGAGCAACACAAGGAAATGAAAGCGCGAGATCGCTGAATTGACCGTCAAAAGAACATTTGCTCTTCGGCCTACAGATCCCGATTCGATTGTACCCCTGCCTCACAAATTCGTGATGCCCAGTCTCGAACTGTTTGATGGAAGTGCGTGCCCTAAAACTCACTTGGACACCTATACTTTGGAAATGAAAACTAAGGGATGCGAAACCGGCGGTTGGGCGACTACTTGATCTCTCTTTGAAGTCGGGGGCTTTGAAATGGTTTTTCCGATTGCGGCTGAAGCTAGGGCTACTTGGGAGCAGTTACCGGTACTTTCACGAGATAAGTATAAAGCCAACTTGGAATGGGAGACAAACGAGTTGACTGCAGACGACAATGCGGCGCCACTGATGAGAATATTGGGGATTTCTATAAAAGGTGGAACTTAAAGCTCGGTGAAATGGCCATTCCTCCCTCGACGAAGAAGCGGTTAGACATCTTTCGGTCATGCTTGAAGCCGCATTTGAGAGCTTCCCTCGGTCACTTCCCCTACGGCGACTTGCGTGCAATGGTTAATTTCGGGGCTAAGTTCGAAAAGGCTTACAATCGAGCTGCTGCACACGCTACTGAATCTGGGTTTCTTCCACCTCCAACACGGCTCCCGCCCAACCAAAAGGTAAAGAAGTGATTAGCTATGAGGGACAAGGCGTAACAATGCCACTTCCTTTGTTCCCAAGAAACACGATGCATCCGGATCCCGGCTCCAAGACTTGAGAAACTTTGGGATGCCTTTGAGTGATGTCTTCAGAGGTTTGGTGAGAGAAGGTTTGCTTTGGCCTTTGGAAAATTATCAGCCTAGAAACCCCAATGCTCCTTTGGATACTTCCAAGCATTGTGCCTTTCATCAGTACCATGGGCACCTGACAAATGATTGCGTCCCCCTGAAAAAGGCAATCCAAAGTTTGATTGAACAAGGGAGGTTAGAGGTGCCTGAAGGGCCTAATACTGTCAATAACCCGCTCCCTAGAAATAACAACATGAGTGTAAACATGATCGAGTTTGGTGGTTCAAGACTTGGGAACATAATGGAATTTGACTCACCCCTTTGTAAGGTCAATGAACCAGTCATCGTAGGCAAGGAAAATGGTTGGATTGAGCAAAAAGCTGCCAAAGAATTCCTGATGGAAAGATCTGCAATAGCTCCCATCTCCAGCGTCGAAGAATGGATGCATGGTCCAACAGCAAAAAGCGGCTAGACTAGGGGCTACCTATCTCTAAAATAGTCTTTTAGTCAACCTTCGTAGGTTCTAGTACTTCTCTTTCACCTAAGTCCTTCCTGGACATTTGTCGTTGTAGTCCATTTTGGGCATAGTAGTTAAAAGTTTAACTTTTATGCATATATCTTTTCTTCTTTTCTTGCTAGATTCGAGACATCACTTGCACACCCACGTTACACTTAATTGAAATGGTTTTATCCTAGATGATCACTTGTGCTGCTCAACCACTAATTCTTCGAAATTATTAACATTTAAACTAATCGGAGTGAGAAAATCAATTGATATCCTTCTCAAATTGGGGCTTACCAACTCCCCATCTTGCATCTCATATGCTCACATCTCCTTCATCATCCTCGTCATTTAATTGCTCGATGAATTTGCACGGATCTTTTCTCATTTAAAGCTTAAGCAAGCAATAAAGACTTAATCTCATTTAGGTCATCCGGTAGGGATTGCGGTTGAAGCCTTTCACCCATAGGAAAGCCATTACCTCACCCTCACCAAACAATACCTTTCATTTCGAGATCGGCGTGTTTTGAAACCCCGTTTAACCATCATTTTGCTCCTTGCGAGAGAAGTCCAAGCAAGGCCAAGAAGTTAACTTCAAGAGTCGGCAATGCGCAAAATATCTCAAGCCATGAAGGAAGGACAAAGATAAACCTCAACTCCTCGGGAGGCTTTCCAAGTCAAAAAAAAAAAAAAAAAAAAAAAAAAAAAAAAAAAAAAAAAGAACCGTCGATCCTCAAAAGCCCCGAGCTTCTCAAGAAGCTCTCCAATGATCAAAAAGGAGCCTGAATTCTCGCAAGATCGCAAAAAGTTGTCGATAGCTTGGACTTCCTCTCACCATTACCTTAAATCAATCCCAAGCCATCCTCTCGATTTTAGAGGATACTCCCATTACCCTCGCCTTTGGCCAAAGTCAAAATTTGACCTCTCATTCTTAGAGGCAATCAATCTTCCCCGCCATAGATTTCCCAAACACATCCCTGCAAGCCAACCTCTCACCTTTAGAGGTTTAGTCAGCAAAAGGCCCAGCCGACCTCTCACTTTAAGAGGTCATAACTTCCCAAATCACCCGATGGCCGATCGAAGCCCGGAAACCCAGCTGCAATTCCTATCGGATAGCAATTTCATCGTAATATCTTCAAGATATAAATCAAATTAATGCTTCATTGCTTGCTTAAATTGGAATCTAATCCATCTTGGTTCAAAATTACCAATCAAAGATTGTGCAAATTCAAATCTGATTCATGTGAGCATAATTCATTTCTACTCCACAAACACTTGCCGTGGATGTCCCACTGGGGCTTCGCATTCGTGTCTTTCATGGACACTCTAAGGGGATATGTTATTCGAATCTCCAATCCTCAAGTTCCCCAAAGGGCCTCAAAGTCTTGAATTTTCACACTCATTCTCTCTTCATTCGGGAAAAGCCCGAACTACGGCGACCTGAGCTCTTCATAATGGAGGGAACGTAGGCAACCATAAATGGTCCGGTCGAAATCACAAACAAATCTCAAAAAAAAAATCCGGTCTCATTAAGGATCGTCCCTATACACTTTCCGCCCTTCCGAGCTTGATTCTCGATATCAGTTGGTTTTCTCCTTATGATTAATCAAAATATTTGTTCATATCAGATTTAGGAGTTGAATAACCCGAACATTAACAAAGGGTTTTAAGCAGCCTTGTGATCATCATGAATAAGACAAGTTTTCAAGTGTCTCGACAAGTCTTCTCTTTCTACATCGTAGGAAAATAGAGCCAAACACTGTCTTTCTGTCTGCAGGGGCTTCCATACACTTTTCCACACCTTGTGATGCTTATACTCTCTCAAAAGAGTCAAACCTAAAGCGAGTGTGTATACACAAAATCGGGATTCATTCCCACTTCTCGAAAAATGTGCCCCTACACGTAAACATTTCTGATACTTGTCCGTTGACTGATTGACTAAGATCTGAAAAGATAGGTGCCTCCTTGGTCACATGATGACTCTGTCTGCAATAAGACTGCTCTGAATTTCTTCACGCTGGGGCTTGCTAAGCGGTTCTCCCAGGTTCTCCCGTATCAGCTCTTCAAGCTGGGGCTTCTATAGTCATCTTCGGGTCCACTTTGGGTTCTTTACTACGAGATAGATTCGCCAAGTCACTTCTTCAAAATCTGGACTTTGCCTACTCAGGATCCGGGGGCTTTGTCTAGATGGTCCTTTGGACCTGAATTTTATCAAGTCACAAGAAAGGTCTAGTCACATCAACAACTAGATTTTCAGCTTCAGAACTTGGTACATAGCAGCTTCCCGTAGCAACGGAATTTAAGATCTGGGTTTCTCCCTGCATTAGCAATTTCATCAAATCATTCTCCGAACAAGGTTTTGGCCGAAGTCACAGCTCACCCAAATGAAAGAAGCTTCACTCATATCAACGTGCCCTAAAGCCTGTCAGCATCAGCTTCAAATGACCAAGATTGAGAGGGAAAATTCTAATCAAGACCCGGATCCGGTTCCAATCTCATCAAGATTGAGGTCCATGTGATACTGTTAACAAAACCTCATCAACAACCACTGTTTAAATCACGATCGAGGGCTCTCACCTCCCCCACTTGCTCAAAATCTGTTCCAAACAGTCTCCAAACACATACATCCCAATGCATCCCCTCTCATCACCATGCATCCCCACAAAAATCTCCCAAGGGCTCATGTAGCATGCACAAAACTTGAATCAATAGAAAAAATCCTAAGTGATTGAAGATCATAAATCATAATTTCCCTGCCAGAAGCTTAGGCTAAGTGCATCTTCGAAAGCAAGTAAATGCATCATCTCGCGAACATATGCAGTGATACTCTCACAATCATTTTTGGTTCTATGCATGCATCTGTCATCATGAATGTCATATATGCATCTTCCTCTCTACTAACCAATGCAGGAATTCAAACGTGAAAGACCATTGAGACTTACCCTCAACAAGGAAGATGTTTACCAAAGCCCAAAATCAATGGTTTCAACAAAATTGCAAGAAATCAAATCCCCCTTTTTAGCAAAAGATGATTCCGGGCAAAACATGTGCAGACCACCTCCAGTATCTACAAATCGGTCAGGGATGCCAAGTTCTCAAAATACAAATCGGTCAGGGATACCAAGTTCTCAAATATAAATCGGTCAGGGATGCCAAGTTCTCAAATACAAATCGGTCAGGGACGCCAAGCTCTCAAATACACATCGGTCAGGGACGCCAAGTTCTCAAATACAAATCGGTCAGGGACGCCAAGTTCTCAAATATAAATCGGTCAGGGACGCCAAGTTCTCAAATACAAATCGGTCAGAGACGCCAAGTTCTCAAATACAGTTCGGACAGAGACGCCAAGTTCTCAAAGATGCATCAAGACTCTCTACACTATCAACTACCACACAGCCCCCGCAAATTGCTCTCCTGCAGGTAAGCACAGTAAAGGTACGTTAGTCCTTCAACATATCTCAAAAATATGCATGCACTCACAAATGTTGCATGATTACCCATAGCTTTAGCTATCCCTATCTCCGCAAACAGCAACGTAAGCTTTAGTCAATCCTCGGGCGACTTCCCTAAAATAGTCAATCCTCGGATGACTCCCCTAAGAGCAGTCAAACTTGGGTACAAAGCTCATAGCCTCTCATTATCGCCACCTCTTTGACGAACTATGTAGCCTACCATAGGTCCCGTCACTTGACCAATATGGTCACCCTTTTCCCCGATAGTTCTCGTAAGCCCGAATCTTCCCCAGCAAGAACACCTTCAAATAGTCTCCCTCAGTACTAAACCTCGACTTAGAATCATACTCTGAACTAAGTCCCCATTTAGGTTCATACTCCCGAACTAAATCTCGACTTAGAATCATACTCTGAACTAAGTCCCCATTTAGGTTCATACCCCGAACTAAACCTCGACTTAGAATCATACTCTGAACTAAGTCCCCATTTAGGTTCATACTCCCGAACTAAACCTCGACTTAGAATCATACTCTGAACTAAGTCCCCATTTAGGTTCATACCCCGAACTAAACCTCGACTTAGAATCATACTCTGAACTAAGCCCCCATTTAGGTTCATACTCCTGAACTAAATCTCGACTTAGAATCATACTCCTGAACTAAGTCCCCATTTAGGTTCATACCCCTGAACTAAACCTCAACATAGGATCATACTCCTGAACTATGTCCCCATTTAGGTTCATACTCCTGAATTAAACTCCAACAAAGGCTAACAAAATCCCCAGCGAAGTTAACGGAATCCCGTTTCTTTTCCCATTATCATCCATTTCCTCGGCAGCAAACGTAAGACTGATCCCTTCAAATCAAGGTTCGAGTCACCTAAGACGCCATCATCAAGGTTCGAGGCACCTAAAATGCCATCTCCAAGGTTCGAGGCACCTAAGACGCCATCATCAAGGTTCGAGGCACCTAAGACGCCATCATTAAGGCATGAGGCACCTAAAGCGCTATCACCCCGGTCGCAACACTAGGAAAGCAATATAACGCAATCATCCCCTAATTCGACGAACCAAAACCATAGGGCGACTTCCCCAAAATAGTCAAACCATAGGGCGACTTCCCCAAAATAGTTAAATCATAGGGCGACTTTCCCAAAATAATCAAACCATAGGGCGACTTCCCCAAAATAGTCAAATCTTAGGATGACTTCCCCAAAATAGTCAAATCATAGGGCGACTTCCCCAAAATAGTCAAATCTTAGGGTGACTTCCCCAAAATAGTCAAATCATAGGGCGACTTCCCCAAAATAGTCAAATCTTAGGGTGACTTCCCCAAAATAGTCAAATCATAGGGCGACTTTCCCAAAATAGTCAAACCATAGGGCGACTTCCCCAAAATAGTCAAATCTTAGGGTGACTTCCCCAAAATAGTCAAATCATAGGGCGACTTCCCCAAAATAGTCAAATCTTAGGGTGACTTCCCCAAAAATAGTAAATCTTAGGATGACTTCCCAAAAATAGTCAAATCTTAGGGTGACTTCCCAAAAATAGTCAAATCTTAGGGTGACTTCCCAAAAGTAGTCAAATCTTAGGGCGACTTCCCTAAAATAGTCCCTCTAGGGTCGACGTCTGAAGATAGTCGAAAGACCCGAACTACGACCGGCTTGATTCCCACTAAGGATACGTAGGTAGCCTATCGCTAGGTTCAGCCACCAGACCAAAATGGTCACTCTATCCCCAGCAGAGCGGATATACGACTCCAGCCATCAGACCGAAAATGGTCATTCCTACCCCCAGCAGAGTTTCTTCCAAAGAATCGATCGCGTAACTCGCTCGCTGTGTTGACATCCTAAAACAGTCACTCCAGGGTCGACGACTGAAGATAGTCGAAAAACCCGAACTACGGCCGGCTTGATTCCCATTCGGGATACGTAGGTAGCCTATCGCTAGGTTCAGCCACTCGATCACTTGGTCATCTAGTCAAATATGGAGCCTTACTCTTATCGACGACCCCGCTTCCTTCGAAAGCGCCGTCGCCGAGGGGCTACTGTAAGTGCTCCAATTTGAGTTGTTAGTATTTTCGTTAGAAAATTAACGAAATCCCTAACATTTCTAACATTTCTAACAATTCCTAACCTTTCTAACAAAGCAAGGGTAAAGTAGGCATTGCCATTTAAAGATAAACCAAGAAAAGAATCTCAAAAAGCAAAAGAAATTGGAAAATTCCGAATTAGGCAAGCTGAAAAACACAAACTGCTGGAATTTTTGAATAATATTCTTCCTGTCCAAAGCCTGGAGCAGCATTTAATGCACCAGGGCACGTGTCGATCCAGTCCGCGCGGATCAAAATGAAGCTCACAGTGGCCTATAAATTGAACCCTCCTCTCTCAGTCTACACAACACAATTTGCTCACAGAAGCTGGACCTTGGCGAAAAATAGGAAGAAAACAGTGGGAATCCTTAGATTGCCACCATTTTCTCTTGAATCTTTCCCAATTTCACTCCAAACACTCTCAAATCATTCTTAAATACACACAATCTCAAGCTTAAACCACCACCAAAGAGGAGGATTAGAGAGAAAACATAGAGGACTTAAGTGTTATCTACTTGTTTTCTCTTTGACCAACTCTATCATCAAACCCTAAACATATTCAAGC
Source organism: Adenophora triphylla var. japonica (assembly GCA_022495995.1). Lineage (NCBI taxonomy): Eukaryota > Viridiplantae > Streptophyta > Magnoliopsida > Asterales > Campanulaceae > Adenophora > Adenophora triphylla. The sequence goes on along the minus strand of JAFEMH010000464.1, from coordinate 74,482 downwards.
CTTGAATCCACTCAAACACAAATCCAAACACCAAATCTTGATACTCCTCAAGTCAAACACCAAATCTTGATACTCCTCAAGTCAAATTCCAAGCCTAGGAAGATAGGGTGTCACCATTGGTAAAGCCCTCCTTCTTTAAACCCTAAAACTCCCTTTTAACTTCTTGTTCATCTTGTTCTTCTTACTTTGATTTACTTTATGTCTAGTTTAACTTAAGTCTTGACCTAAGATGGTCATCTTGAAGTTCATCTTCATGAAATACCATCTCAAATGGTCCATATTTTAAATCTCTAGTTAATTTTTCTCTTTAATTTCATCTCTACAAAATATCCCCTTTTCCTTTGCAAAGGACATGTTTAAACCCCATAAATTCCCCAAGGATGACTTGAATATGATAACCACTTAACAAAAAGTAGTGGAATCAATTCTAGGGATGAAAATGGGGTGAACATAGATGCAAATCCCCCAAAAATCACATTTTCCTTCAAGAACATCTTGCTGTCCAGTAGCATTGTTCTAAGAACTCTGTCCATGGTCTAATTTTTTGGACACAGAATAACTTGGAATTGAGTGTTGACTAAAAAATACTTTTTGTAGCCAATATCCGTATAATTCCAGACATATTTTTACTTTATTTTTTGCGTGAGTATAACTCCATTTTTCAAATTATTTTCCAAAGGTCAGTTCATCAGTCTCTGGAAACCCAGATTTCACATCTGAGATTTCCAGAAGGTTTTGGTCCCTCAAATCATCTCCAAAATGGAAAGTTATTTTATTGAAACCTTATTTAAGGTGTTTTGAACAATTTTCATTCTCTGAGTTTCCCCATATTATGAAGTTTTAAAGCCCTTAAATCCATTTCAAATTCAAGTGTCCACTGCCTTTTTCATTCTGGCAGAATTGGTTTTCAACTTCAAAAAATCTTTTGAGTTCCAAAACTCAACCCAAAAATCACACCAAAAATCATGGGATTTGTTTAAAGTCTTATAAAGAATTCCCAAATTTTGGTTTCCTCAGTTTGAACTTATTTTGGCCAAAGTAACACACACACACACACACACACAAACAAATGGTTTTTAAGCTTGGAAGACTCGTTTTACGAGACATTCCGGGTGAACACTAACGTTCTTCCCGGCGTGTAACGTGACCTCCAAACTCAAATCTCTTGATTCCGGGCATTTTTCAAAGTTTTGGCCCTTAAAACAAAAATGGCGTGGCGACTCCGTTTGATTTCAAAAAATTCGGGTACATCACACAAAGGACAACAGAAAGATGAACAAGCAAATGTAGTTGAGAGCAACTTCATTAGCATGCTTTCCGAAATCTGTCTAGTCAACAATGTCGACTCAGATTGGTGGATTGATTCAGGGGCTACATGTCATGTAACTCCAAATCGAAACTTGTTCAAAACATATGAAGAAGTGAAAGAGCCGAAAGCTGTTTATATGGGAAATGCTTCTACAAGCGAGGTCTTGGGCATAGGGACCATTATTCTCCCCCTCACTTCAGGAAAGACTCTTACTTTGAAAAATGTGTACCATATTCCCTCTATGAGGAAGAATCTTGTGTCCGTTCCTAAATTGGACGAAAATGGCTTTAAAGTAACCTTTCGCGCCCAACAAGTGAATATCACTAAAAATGGGACGTTTGTTTGAAAGGGCTACATTAAAGACCAAATGTATTTATTGAGCATTGATAATAAAATTACCAGTTCTTCTTACTTTGTTGATTCTAATTTTAATGTTGAAAAGCATGATTTTTTGGCATTCTAGATTAGGACATATTGGTATGAATGCAATGAGTCGTATGATTAAATATGAGTATATTCCTAAATCTTCGACTATTTATTCTATGAATAATTATGAATGTTGCGCTCAATCTAAGTTGACTAAAACATCTTTTAAAAGTGTAGTAAGATCAACTAGGTTACTTGAGTTAATTCATACCGATATTTGTGACAACAAAGATATTTTGACAAGAGGTGGAAAACGTTATTTTATTACGTTCATTGATGATTTTTCTAAGTTTGCATATGTGTATTTACTTAGACCAAAAGATGAAGCTTTTGACAAGTTTAAAATTTTCAAAGCCGAAGTTGAAAATCAAACCAATCTAAGGATAAAACGATTAAGATCGGACAGAGGTGGTGAATATTTCCCAAACGAGATGATTTCATTTTGTCAACAAAATGGAATTGTTAGGGAATCTTCAGCACCTAATACTCCACCACAAAATGGAGTAGCCGAGAGGAAAAATCGATCCTTAATGGAGATGGTTAGTGCCATGATTATAAATTCAAAATTACCAATGAGCTATTGGGGAGAGGCACTATTAAGTTCTGTTTACATTTGTAACAGAATTGTGAATAAACATATGAAAACTCCATACGAATTATTTAATAGGCGTAAGCCTAATATTTCACATTTAAAAGTATGGGGTTGTGTTGCATATGTTTTAGATGCAACTTTGAAAAGAAATAAACTTGGGAGTAAAACTGTGAAATCTATATTTATTGTTTATTCTTCAATAAGCAAAGCATATAGATTTATGAGAATTAATGACAATCGTGTGTTTGAAGCTACGCGTGCTATTTTTTATGAACATTTGAACATAAAAAGTGTAGACAAGGTAGATATAAACCATGAATTGTCAAAAGAACTTGAAATAGAAAATGCATCAAGTTCACATGATAATGGTGATGCCATTTCTAATGATGAAAATTTAGACAACAATGAAAATGATGAAATAGTTGAGTTAAGGAGAAGCAAAAGACAAAGAATTGAAAAGAACCTTGGTCCTGGCATGTTTACATATATGTTAGAAGAGGATCCTAAAACTTTTCAAGAAGCTATGTCTATGTCTGATTCAGACTTGTGGAAAAGAGCCATGGATGATGAAATCAAATCTATACTTGATAATGAAACATGGACACTAGTCAATCCTCCTCCTAATACTAAACCTATTGGCTGCAAGTGGGTTTTGAAAAAGAAACTCAAAACTGATGGTACTATTGATAAGTACAAGGCAAGATTAGCAGCCAAAGGTTATAGTCAAAAAGAAGAAATTGACTATTTCGAAACATTTTCACCGGTCACTAAGTTTACATCAATTAGAACTATGTTTTCTATAGCATCCGTCTATGGACTAGAGGTTCATCAAATGGATGTTAAAACAACATTCTTAAATGGAGATTTAGATGACGAGATTTACATACAACAACTCGAGGGTTATGTCTCTAAAGGAGAAGAACATAAAGTATGTAAATTAAAGAAATCTCTATATGGACTTAAACAAGCACCAATTCAATGGTACAAGAAGTTTAAGCAAGAAATTCGAAAGTTTGGTTTTAAGAGTAGTAAAGTAGAAAGTTGTGTTTTTACTAAAGTTACTCTTAATTATAAAGTTGTTATAACTTTATATGTTGATGACTTGCTAATATTTGGTTCTGATATTAATTGTATTAATGAAACAAAGAACTATTTAAAGCAAGTGTTTGACATGAAGGACTTAGGTCCAGTAGATGTCATTTTGAGGGTTAAGGTGATCAAAAAGGACAAAACTTACATATTAACTCAATCACATTACATTGAGGAAATATTAAAGAAGTTTAATTATTTTGATTGCAAAATAAGTAAAAGTCTTATTGACCCTCATATGAAGTTAGTTCCAAATAAAGGCGAGGACGTAAATCAAGGAGAATATGCCAAGATAATTGGTAGCATAATGTATGTGGTTAATCATACAAGACCTGATCTTGCATGTGCAATTGGTATACTTAGTAGATTTACAAGTAATCCAAGTGAAGAACATTGGATGGAACTAAAAAGAGTACTAAGGTACTTAAAATTTACAATAAACTATGGCTTACATTACAAGTGTAATTCACCTATACTTGAATGTTATAGTGATGCAAATTGGGCATCAGATGTAACCAAATCCAAATCAACGAGTGGTTGGTTATTTACCATTGGAGGAGCCATAGTTGCTTGGTCTTCAAATAGACAAACATGCGTTGCTTTGTCTTCTATGGAATCTGAGTACATAGCCATGGCAATGGCTAGTAAAGATTTAATATGGTTTAGAAGATTTCTAAGAACAATACCATTTATTGATTCTAAGAAAGGAGCCACAACTTTATATTGTGATAATCAAGCTGTCATATTTAATCAAAGAATGAGAGAATATCAAATCATAGCAAACACATTGCTATGAGATATAATCATATTAGAGATATGGTTAAAAAGGGAAAGATAGCACTTGAGTATCTTCCTACAAATCAGATGTTAGCTGATCCACTAACAAAATCTTTATCAGGGGATAAAATTACAAAGGTCATGAGAGATATGGGACTTTTACCGGTCTAAACAATGTCTTAATTGAAACCAACTTTATCTTAAGGTACACGTCATAGATTTGTCACCTTATGTTTAAAGTTAAAAGGAAATTCAATATTAGACATTGGTGAAATGGAAACTTTGATACATTTCGAGTGCATAACTTAAAAATAGTGGGGGTGTCACTATTTGAAAGTTTCATATCTGACCTATGCACTTTCATTACCACAACAAGATTAGGATGGATTCAAAATCCTTAATAGACCTATAGCTTTTGTAGAATGCATTGTGGACATTCTCGATAAGTCTACCTATACAAGTAAAGAAGTGAGAGGCCGCTTCTTATGGATTACTCCGGTAAAAATTCCTAGAGTACTTGTGAAAACCAGGATTAAGCACAAGGCCCAACTACAAGGTTCTGCCAAGATCAAAAGGAACATGAAATCATACATGACGAGGATATGTCTCCCTAAAGGTTTCACATTCAACCATAAAGTTTAAGGCTCGTCCACTTAATGGGTATTCGTTATGTAAAGAAACTGAAATTGTTTAGTGTCATTATATGTAAATAAGTGGGGGATTGTTATATGTAGTAGTATTCACATATAATACTTGGTCATCTCCCATATTGAGTTTGTAAAGCAACCGTTCATTCATGGTATAAAGTCTTGTTCTTCATTTCTTGTTTTCTTGTGTCTTCTTTATCCCACATGGGATTACTAATAAAACTTGTGGAGCTAAACTTGTTATATAAATAGCTAAGTTTGAAGAGTTCCTATAAGCTTGCTTGAGCTTCTCTCTATTATGAGAAAATATCAAGTATGGCTTAAAGTTTTGAGTATTATATATATATATATATATATATATATATATATATATATATATATATATATATATATATATATATATATAAAAGAAAGAAAGAAAGATATAAATTAATTAATTTAAATATTAATTAATCTTAATACTGAATCTGGTATTAGGAGGGAGGAAGTAAATCAGTTTAAACGTTTAGGGTTGTGACTCTTTGAATGGTCATTTACAAAAGAGTATGACTGTTCGGAGGGGCACGCCCGGATCGGCTGTGCAAGGCGTAGAGCACGCCCGTGCAAGTACGGAGCGACCGTGCCAATTTTGGTAACACGCCCGTGCAAAGCATGGAGCGGCCGTGCAACTTTGTTGACTCGGCCGTGCAGCTGAGGCACCAGTTCGGAAAAGTTGTGTCTTTTCAAGACAACAACACCAACTCTATAAATAGGGCTGGACTCCTTGGAACTGATATACAGTAAGAGAAAAATACTGAGTTTATTTACTTCCTTGAGTCTTTCTTCTTAACAAATCTATTCTTCGAGTCAAACTGTTCAAGCTTCGATTATTGTTCCCGAGTTATTCAAAGGAGTGTAACTTTGATTAAGAGTGCGTAGGTTTTGTATCCTGGAGGTGAAATTCGTTGAGACCATTACACCATAGTGGGACAAATTAAATACCTTAAAGATAACATCTTTTGGTGTGCCTAACCTATTGATTCCTTACCCTCAATCGAGTCATATACAACACATACATCCTCACTTTGAAATTTATCACTCCGCTCCACGCCAACCCATTGATTCAACCCCCAAACTTATAATTTTGTATATTCACATTTGGGTTTGATCATCTTCCTTTCTTTTTGGTCACTTTCCACTTCGACATTAGAGAGGGCAAGGCTTTTTTCAACTTTTCTTTTCTTTTCATTCATTTTTTTTCTCTTTATTTTTTTCTTTTCTTTGCACATATATATCACGAAGAATGTGCATTCAATATTTTGCTCAAGCCTCTCTTTTCAATACATAACATGACCCTTTTCTTTCTTTTCATGACCACTTTCCACCCTTGATTTTTCACACATCACCCACAATTCTCATTCATTCCCTAGTTTTGCTTTCTTGAAAAGGTGAGAAAAATAGTGTATAAGTTAAAAGGGTAGGATAATGAGGGTACAAAAGAAGGCGAATGGTGGTCTAAGATAACCTCTCACTTAGTGTGAGATTCCATTCTTTTTAAGGCTCAAAAGGGGTTCTAGCAGAAATTTTTATAAGTGACTAGAAAGTTAAAGGCTCACAAATAGGGTTCAAAGAAAATAGTCAAATATCACTTCCTGAATAGCCTAATTGATGTGTTATTGACAGTCATGCAAGCATGTTCTAGGGACCTCGAGAATGCCAAAGTGATCCTATAAAGGTCTCCTAAATTGGTAATAGTGATCAAGAAAAATAATATGAAAGTGAAAGGTGGAGTAATCATACTTTACATGTTTCAATGCAATTATAACTCCATATTGACAATAATACTTAAGATTTTAAAATTAAAGCACTCTCAAATCATCATCGACTTTAGCCAACAATCCAAAATATGAAAAGAACAAAATTTTTCTATTTTTCTATTTTTTTGGAGGGTGACACTATATACACTTCCCTATAAACCCACAAACTCGAACAGATATCTACCCCCAAACTCAAAATATGCTATGTCCTCATAGCAAAGAGAACAAAAACATGCCTTTGGTTCAAAGGATGATATGACACAACAAAACAAATAAATAAAGCAAATAAAACATACCAACTTGGGTTGCCTCCCGATAAGCGCATTTGGTTAAGGTCGTTAGCCCGACCGTTGTTTACGTTTGGACTTCACTTTTCATCCTTTGGCCCACTTCATGGTTTCGCGGGTTCTTATTTTCATATTAAGTCCCATATATCTTCCCCTTTTTATCATGTCTTTTAGAACTAGAGGGAATTTTTGATATTTACGTACCTTGGACTTTTCCACTTGTGGCCTCTCACCACCTTTTTCATCACATGGGGAAGGAGAAGGTAAAATAATGATAGTCAAATTTTCCTTTGGATTGCTAAGGATTTGAAAATCTCATCCTCATTGTGAACCTCCTCACAATCCATCTTCTCCCCACCATATAGGGCCAACTCAATCTCATCACATACTTGCTCATGCCATGTTTTCTCATTCGAATTTGATTCATGCATGACCTTTAAGTTTTAAATAAAAAAAAAAGAAAATAATACAAGAAAACTATTTACACTACAAAGAAAATAAGAAAAGAAAATTATTTACAATACACTATCAAAATTGACTTGTTCGCAACACAAGTCCCCGACAACGGCGCTAAAAACTTGATGGAGAAAAATTCTCTTGTAATAAAAATCTTGCAAGTGTACAAGTCACCGAAATAGCAATGTACAATATTAAGGGTCGAACCACAGAGATTTGAGTGAATACAAGTGAATCTAATTAGTGTAAAGTAACCAAGGGGGTTTTGTTTGGTTTGAATTATTAATCCTAAGAAAGCAAAATAAATCAATTAAAGAAATCTTGAAAACAAGGGATTCATGGATTGGAGATCATAATAATTATCAGTTTATGCTATTTATTTCATGTAAAAAGGATTCAATCTCATTCTTGGGTTTGTTCACAAAAAGATTAGGGTTGGGATGTTTGGTATATTCTGCTTGGTCAATACAAACATTCGAACACTAATGATTTCTCTCTTTGTTAATATATTCTGCTAGGTCAATAAAGAAATTCTCATTAAATCGTAAGAATATAAAAACCTAGATTCATATGAATTCCGCTGGGTCATCAATTGAATCTATTCTTCTCAACAATGATCAAAATACAAATCATCCACGCTAGTGCAATGGTTTATATCAAAATAAATTCAAGATATCAAAAGTATATTCCGCTAGGTCATTACAATTGATCTCAAGAACAATAGTTAAGAATTTTGAGAAGAACAAGAACGAGAAAGAGATAGGAGGAATTAAAATCCTAGCATAAAGATCCAATTATTACTTATCTCAATCCACAAATCAAATAAATTAGCCTTGAATGGCCATTCAAATAAATAAAAAAACCTTGAATTAAATCTTCAATCCTTGTAAAAACCTAAACTGTGTAATATATGAAAAGGGAGAAGAAAATATAGAGAGATCTCCCAAAAACCTAATCTAGGGTCCTTTATATATGTGGAGGGAGGTAGGATTCCTAATTCTCAACCAAAAATAGTCAATTTCCTAGTCAAATTCGGATTCTGCTGAAATCCGTCACTAATCCGCTATAAATTTGTTGCAACCTGCCCTTTTAAATCTGTGACGGACCAAATTCGTCATAGAAACCGTCGCTGATGCCTGGCCGCCAATGCGCGTGATTGCCCCAGCCGTGTGCGCGCGGTCGTGTTGTTTCTCTGAAATTGTGAGGCGGCCGCCCCCTTTTGCGCGCGGTCGCGTGGCCTGCAGCCCCATTTTCTCGGCCAGCTCCTCGGCCATGCCTAGTTTCTTCGGCCAGCTTCCTTCCTTGGCCGGCCAACCTTGCTGCCTTGGCCCATGTTGTGCGGCCACACCCCATTTTCCAGCTGCAGCCTTCCTTTTCAAGTGAATTGCAATTTAGCCCCTGAACTTCGTAATTCTAGTTCAACCCTTAATTTTCCATAATTGCAATTTGTTCCCTTCTTTTGCCAGATTTTCACTTTGGCCCTTGAACTTTATAAAACCAGTTTACTCCCATATTTTCCATAATTGCAGTTTGGTCCCTGAACTTCCAAAATAAGCTCAAATCCTCAATTTTCTCAGTAATTGCACTTCAACCCCTGAATATTCAAAACACTAACAAAACATATTAAATTTCCAAGCTTTTGAGCATCAAATAAGCTAGGAAACATATCTTTTGAATGGGTAAAATCACATCCATCAAATACCCCAAACTTATCTTTTGCTCGTCCTCGAGTAAAATAAAACTAAAAAAACAAAATAAAAACTAACTAATTAAAACGAATAAAATATTTTTGGGATTTACTCAATTCATATAATAAACTATTGGCACAACAAGTCTCAGATCTTATAACACACATAATCTACAAGTATTATCATGAACATGTGATTATATTTACATGAATGCATCTAACTTACAATTCTCCACCACAGATGAATGAAATATGAGAGATCAATGTTACAAAAGTAAGATATTTTAGAGGGTCACTTGTGTCATGCTCTAAATCAATGATAAGAAGATAAATTTCTACACAAGGCCACTCATATGCATGTTTAAACAAAACTTTCATCCCGGCTACTCTTTAGGGATCAAATATGGCTTGATAGATTTTAATGTTTTGCGAAAATCGCGGGCTAGTATCACATTTTCAAATGAAGATAAGGACATACGAAGTCAAGCAAGTGAAACTAGAAAGTCTTCATCACACATCCTCACTTCGAAATTTATCACTCCGCTCCATGCCAACCCATTGATTCAACCTCCAAACTTATAATTTTGTATACTTTCACACTTGGAGTTGATCACCTTCCTTTCTTTTTGGTCACTTTCCACTTCGACATTAGAGAGGGAAAGGCTTTTTTCAACTTTTCTTTTCTTTTCATTCATTTTTTTCTCTTTATTTTTTTTCTTTTCTTTGCACATATATATCACGAAAAATGTGCATTCAATATTTTGCTCAAACCCACATTTTCAATACATAACATGACCCTTTTCTTTCTTTTCATGACCACTTTCCACCCTTGATTTTTGACACATCACTCACAATTCCAATTCATTCCCTAGTTTCACTTTCTTTAAAAGATGAGCAAAATAGTGTATAAGTTAAAAGGGTAGGATAATGAGGGTACAAAAGAAGGCGAATGGTAGTCTAAGATAACCTCCCACTTTGTGAGAGATTCCATTCTTTTTAAGGCTCAAAAGGGGTTCTAACAGAAATTTTTATAAGTGACTAGAAAGTTAAAGGCTCACAAATAGGGTTCAAAGAAAATGGCCAAATATCACTTCCCGAATAGCCTAATTGAAGTGTTATTGATAGTCATGCAAGCATATTCTAGGGATCCTGAGAATGCCAAAATGATCCTATAAAGGTCTCCTAAATTGATAATAGTGATCAAGAAAAATAATATGGAAGTGAAAGGTGGAGTAATCATACTTTACATCTTTCAATGCAATTATAACTCCATATTGACAATAATACATAAGATTTTAAAATTAAAGCACTCTCAAATCATCATCAACTTTAGCCAACAATCCAAAATATGTAAAGAACAAAATTTTTAAATTTTTCTTTTTTTTTGGAGGGTGACACTATATACACTCCCCTATAAACCCACAAACTCAGAGAGATATCTACCCCCAAACTCAAAACATGCTATGTCTCATAGCAAAGAGAACAAAAACATGCCTTGGATTCAAAGGACAATATGACACAACAAAACAAATAAATAAAGCAAATAAAACATACCTACTTGGGTTTCCTCCCAATAAGCGCATTTGGTTAAGGTCGTTAGCCCGACCGTTGTTTACGTTTGGACTTCACTTTTTGTCCTTTGGCCCACTTCATGGTTTTGCGGGTCCTTATTTTCATATTACGTCCCATATATCTTCCCCTTTTTATCATGTCTTTTAGAACTAGAGGGAAGTTTTGATATTTACGTACCTTGGGCTTTTCCACTTGTGGCCTCTCACCACCTTTTTCATCACATGGGGAAGGAGAAGGTAAAATAATGATAGTCAAATTTTCCTTTGGATTGCTAAGGATTTGAAAATTCTCATCCTCATTGTGAACCTCCTCACAATCCATCTTCTCCCCACCATATAGGGCCAACTCAATCTCATCACAAATTTGCTCATGCCATGTTTTCTCATTAGAATTTGATTCATGCATGACCTTTAATTTTTAAATAACAAGAAAAAGAAAATAATAAAAGAAAACTATTTACACTACAAAGAAAATAAGAAAATAAAATTATTTACAATACACTAATAAAATTGACTTGTTCGCAACACAAGTCCCCGGCAACGGCGCCAAAAACATGATGGAGAAAAATCCTCTTTTAATAAAAACCTTGCAAGTGTACAAGTCACCGAAGTAGCAATGTACAATAGTAAGGGTCGAATCACAGAGACTTGAGTGAATACAAGTGAATCTAATTAGTTTAAACTAACCAAGGGGGTTTTGTTTGGTTTGAATTATTAATTCTAAGAAAGCAAAATAAATCAATTAAAGAAATCAAGAAAACAAGGAATTCATGGATTGGGGATCATAACAATTATCACTTTATGCTATTTATTTCATGTAAAAAGGTTTCAATCTCATTCTTGGATTCAATCACAAAAGATTAGGGTTGGGATGTTTGGTATATTCCGCTAGGTCAATACAAACATTCGAACACTAATGATTTCTCTCTTTGTTAATATATTTAGCTAGGTCAATAAAAACATTCAAGAAATTCTCATTAAATCGTAAAAACATAAAAACCTAGATTCATATAAATTTCTCTAGGTCATCAATTGAATCTTTTCTTCTCAACAATGGTCAAATTACAAATCATCTACGCTATTGCAATGGTTTATATCCAAATAAATTCAAGATATCAAAAGTATATTCCGCTAGGTCAATACAATTGATCTCAAGAACAATAGTTAAGAATGTTGAGAAGAACAAGAATGAGAGAGAGATAGGAAGAATTAAAATCCTAGCATAAAGATCTAATTATTACTTACCTCAATCCACGAATCAAATAAATTAGCCTTGAATGGCCATTAAAATAAATAAACAAAACCTTGAATTAAATCTTCAATCCTTGTAAAAACCTAAACTGTGTAATATATGATAAGGGGGGAGAAAAAATAGAGAGAGCCCCAAAAACCTAATCTAGGGTCCTTTATATAGGAGGAGGGAGGTAGGATTCCTAATTCTCAGCCAAAATAAGTCAATTTCCTAGTCAAATTCGGATTTTGCTGAAATCCGTCACTAATCCGTTGCAAATCTGTTGCAAATTGCCCTTTTAATTCTTTGACGGACCAAATCCGTCACAGAAATCCGTCGCTGATGCCTGGCCGCCAATGCGCATGATCGCCCCAGCCGTGTGCACGCGGTCGTGCTGTTTCTCTGGAATTTTGGCGCGGCAGTCCCCTTTTGCGCGCGATCACGTGGCCTGCAGCCCCATTTTCTCGGCCAGCTCCTCGGTCATGCCTAGTTTCTTCGGCCACCTTCCTTCCTTGGCCGGCCAACCTTGCTTCCTTGGCCCATGTTGTGGGGCCACACCCCATTTTCCAGCTGCAGCCTTCTTTTTCAAGTGAATTGCAATTTAGCCCCTAAACTTCATAATTCCAGTTCAACCCTTAATTTTCCATAATTGCAGTTTGGTCCCTTCTTTTCCCAAATTTTCACTTTGGCCCTTGAACTTTATAAAACTAGTTTACTCCCATATTTTCCATAATTGCAGTTTGGTCCCTAAACTTCCAAAATAAGCTCAAATCCTCCATTTTCTCAGTAATTGCACTTCAACCCCTGAACTTTCGAAACACTAACAAAACATATTAAATTTCCAAGGTTTTAAGCATCAAATAAGCTAGAAAACATATTTTTTGGATGGGTAAAACCACATCCATCACCAACTTATGCAAGATTTCTTTGAGGGGTGCATTAGTGTACACATTTATGGGGTGTGCAGAAAAGTATGCTCGTAATTTCCTTGCAGCTATGACGAAGGCATATGCTATTTTTTCTGCGTTGAAGTATTTGCTTTCCACATCTGATAGTGCCTTGCTCATATAATAGAGGGGTTTCTAATTGCTCCCCTCATTTCGGACTACCATAGCAACTATAGCGTGATAAGTGGCTGCTGGGAAGACGTATAACATCTCTCCCATGACTGGGCTACTTAGTAGTGGGGGGGAGGCCAAGTACCCTTTTTATTGTTTGAATGATTCTGAGCATTCTGATATCCAGGAGAAGCTCTTGGTCCCCTTAAGGACTTTGAAAAATGGTAGTGACCTTTCCGTAGACTTTGCGATAAACCTACCAAGGGTTGTTACTCTCTCATCCAGCCTTTGAAATTCTTTGATGCTGCTAGGTTCTTGCATGTTGACCAGAGCTTTGATTTTCACCGGATTCGCCTCGATCCCCCTATGTGTACCATAAAACCTAAGAACTTTCCAGATGTTACCACAAACACACACTTGCTCGGGTTCAATTTCATGTTATTTACCCTTAGGTTGTCAAATGTTTCTTTTAAGTATAGGGTATGGCGGCAAGTCCTAGTCTTAATGACCATGTCATCAATATATTCTTCCATGTTCCGACCAATCTGCTCCCCAAACACATTTTTTACCATGAGATGGTAGGTTGCACCAGCGTTTGTCCAAAAGGCATCATGGCATAGCAATAAATTCATCCAGCTGCCTAAAAGGTTGTCTTCTCGATGTCTTGCTCGACCATTTTTATCTGGTGGTAACCAGAGTATGCATCCAGGAAGCTGAGAGTTCTATGTCCGGCAATAGAGTCTACCAGCTTTTCAATTATGGGGAGATGATAATAGTCTTTCGCGCAGGCTTTGTTGAGATCTGTGAATTCTACGCACATACGCCTCTTCCCGTTTTACTTTTTGACCATTACGACATTGGCCAACAAGACAGGATAGGTTGCCTCTATGATAATTCCAGTACTTAGCAATTTTTGTAACTTATCCATGGTCGTATCCTCCTTGTCATTAGCAAAAATTCTTCTTGTTTGCTTAATGTGCTTAGTAGACGGGTCGACCTCCAACCTTTGGACGACCACCTCTTCTTTTACTCCCCTCATATTCTCGACCCTCCAGGCAAAGACGTCTAGGTTATTTTTAAGTAGAGAAATGATCTCCTCCCTTTCTTATAGGGAGAGTTGCCTTCCCCCCCTAATTTTTATTATTTGCTCCGGATAGTCGGGGTTGAGTGTTCAATTGATCCACGGGCTCCATTTCTGGTCCAAAATTGCAAAGTTTTGATGATAATTTCTTTAAGTCTCCTTCCATTATCACCATTTATGTCCAGGTTCTAGATTTCTTCCAGTTCATCCATGTTCTGATCCCCTCTTCCTATGCCCTGGTCGGCCCTCGAGTTCTGGTCGAAGACAAGCTGAGGGACTACGTCGGGGACGGGAAAAACTATAACTTCAATGTTTGTATCATTGAACCACTTCGCTATTCCCTTATCCGACGCATTTTATGTTTCCGCCTCCCTTTCGCTAATGTTCAGCATCATGTGTTCATCGTCCACGGCTTCAAAGATCAAATGAAGCCTAGAACTGGTACTAGTAGTCTTTACAAACATAGAAATTTTCAAATTTTCTTTCGGCGTGTCAATTTCCGTTTTTCTAGCCATTTTCCGTGTCTTCATCACATGTTCTAAGAATTCATTGGGGGTCTCCCTCATACATCCAATTCCCATTGGAGCTGGAAAATTAACCTGTTGGTGGGGGAGGGAGGCGACTATCCCATGTTTTCCTTGACTTGGAATGCCTAGGATGGCATGATAGTCACTGGCTAAGTTCATGACCACGAATGTTATTGTGGCCTCACCTCGAAAGGGGTATTCGCTAACTTCAAGTAACAAGTCAACTGTCCCCATGCCATTGACCTTGTGATTGGTGAAGCCTTCCAGTATACCAGAGTACGGTTCAAGCATGATATCTTTCGAATTCATCTTTTAAAAGGTAGAGTAGTACAAAATATCCCTTGAGGTCCCCGAGTCTATGAGGACTCTCTCCGATTCACAATTATCAATTCACCCCTTGATCACCAAGGGTTGTTTGCGGGCTGCTCGACTCCCTGCTAGCTCATTCGGGGAGAAGCTGATGACTTCCTCTTCTTTATGTACCCAGGCGGGGATTTGCTAGACTTTACTTAGATTATGTATCAGGTCCTTCAACTTTTTATTGGAGACTGCCTCCTCCCTTATGACGTGGAGCTTTGCTTTAGGAGGTCTATCCTCCCTTTCCTCTCTATCATCGTCATCTTTTCCTCGCTTGTTATCTTTTCGTATAACATAGCGGTCAAGTTTCCCTTCGTCAACCCATCTTTGGATTATCCTTTTAATGGAGATGCAATTCCCTGTATCATGTTCGTAATCCTTATGGAAGGCGCAATACTTAGAATTGTCCCTGACATGTTTCAACCTATCACTTAATGGTCGGGGCTCTGGTAGGTTTTTCAAATGCATGATCTCCGTGATAGGTTTAGGAAGTGGGGTGAAGACCTCGGCTTTTTATGTAGCTCGAGTCCAATTCTTTCCCTTGTAGCTACTTCCATTGGAAACCTGGTTGGTGCCAGTTAGAGCCGTTTCCATTTTCTCAGATCTCTTCTTGCTTTTCTCTTTCGCCATGGCTATAGCATATGCCACGTTGTACATATCGGATTTTGTTTCTGGCTCTCATACAGAGAGTTCATTTATCAATTGTTCGAATATCAGTACGGATTTGAAGCAGACAATCACCTCCCGGTCGGTCATGTTTTCCTCCACCTGGTCAGCCATGGCACTGAACCGGTTGTAATACCTTAGAGTTGTCTAAATTTTGCCTTGCTCAATGTTGGCAAGATCTGTCAATCTTTTTTTCCGCTTCCCAGTAGTTGCAAAATGATCGAGGAATTTCCTCCTCATAATTTCATGCTATCTATGATTCCCTTTTTCTGCTCACGAAACCATGATAGGGTTGTCCCGTAGAAAGTGATGGCGAAAGCCTTGCAGAGTATGTCATCTACCTTGGTGAGAAGTGCCATGATGGATTCAAAGCTATGGACATAATCTCGTGCATCACTGGTTCCTCCGTATTTCTCAAAGTTGGGGATCTTAAGAGCCGGATTAGGAGGTTGGTCAACAATCCGTTGGGAGAAGGGACGAGTGGCACCAGTATCCTCGTCCTCGACATCCTTCTTTCCCATTTCCATTTTATCAATTCTCTTTTTCAAGAGGAGAAGTTCCCTTGCCTCTACTCCTGTACTACAGTGGGAACTGCGATGGGTTCTTTCCTTTTCTCAATGCCCGTTCACCCTACTTTGTTCATCCTGTTGCTGGTGATTGATATGATTATCTTCATGCCTAGATGGTGCCCTGCCATTTAATGGCCTAGAATGATGAGGAGGGGTACTGTTCCTCCTGGGAGTTATCTCTGGATGGGGATGACTTCTATGACGAGGACTCCTGTATCGCGAAGGGCTCCTAGGTCGAGGAGATGGATCTCGTCGGGGAGGAGTCTTTTGCCTTGATTGTTGAGTCTGGTTCTTAAATCAGCTGAAATGACCTCTTGTTCCCTTTGATTATTTAATTAGTCCCTTAAGTCTACTCCTTGACGGGCACTCCCCTGTCCAAGAACCCTATTTTGTGGATGGATGTCCTAGACGGGGAGCTTCTTGGATCTACCAACACCGTCGCGATGTGGGGGATTTTGGCTAGGGGGAAGATTTTTCCTATTCCCATGACTATCACGCCTATCAACGCGAATTTCCCCCATGGGAAATTCCAGTCCTGGTAGGTCGAATAAATTAAGACAAAGATTGATCCATATCTAACTCTAGCAAGGTGTTCTGCGTTTCGTAAATGCATTGTAGAGTATCCATCTGGCGGTGCAGGAAAGTTCTACGATCAACCAGTGGGAGAGATGAGTATGTGCCCCCTTGGGCTGCGTTTCGCCTGGCCTGACTGGCTGTTGGTTGTCCACGTCATTGATGGCGGTTAAGGTCTAGGAGAATTTCCACCCCATGCACCCCACTAGATCACAGGTTCATACTTAGCGGTTATGGTGGCGGTAGCCCATCATTAAAAGGCAGAGGAGGCGGCAATCCACCATTAGCCTGCGGAATTGCTGCTCCGACGATGCCATGAATTTCCTCCATATGATGATTATCCGGATCTGGTGTTATGCTAGTTGTGTCCTTCTTCCATTTTATTTGACAGAACGGAACATACTTTTCAGATAGTCAAGAGATAATACGATCGTTTTCTGGCAATGGAACCAAACTGATGATGCAAAAAATGTCGGATCAGCCTAAATCCAGTGATTCGGATATATCCTGGATGATTGAATAGCTTGAAAAATATGAACAAACACGTAAACTAAGCGGGGGATTCACCGGCGAAGGCCCTTCGGCGTGAGAGTAATCATTTGTATTTATGGGAGAAAATCAATTGACAATAGTTCAGAGCCAAAAGATGCGTTACCAGAACTTGTGATTTATGGCATGTATTTATAGGTTTAGCAGATAGTATCCTGTCTTGTATAGGAAATTAGGAGAGATAAGAAGTTAAATCCTACTCAGATCCTAATTCCATAATGTACTTGTTGGACTAGGATTAGAATAGTCATTTGCACGTCTGTCGAGGAGTGGTTCTCCTCGTCCTATTCGTCATTTATGTGCTGGTTGACATAGTGTCTTATGCCGAGCAGGGGAAGTCGCCAAAGATAGGGTAGCCCCACTCCCATTATCATCTTCAGGATCGCTTTATTGTGGTGGAAATAGTCATAGTCGATCTTGGCTTGTGCCTTGTTCGGCATTGTTGGTGTTATGCCCTAGGTGTATAACTATTTTTGACTCATAGTTAATACCGTTATGTAATCGTCTTTACCAATTATTATAGAGAATATTTATCTTGATTATTATATGTATTACATGTTTGTTATAATAATCTGTGTCCCTAGTTATTGTGATTAACTAGTATAAGTCGGTAATGGATAATTATAGAAATGATTATATGCATGGGGATGCACATTACGCTTATGGGTACTTGTTAGAGAACAAGGTACTGGACCGACCCATCTATGAGATTTATGACGTGTTCTATGGTCATATATGTCATGATTAAATCTCTTGATAGTCGTGTCATTAGAATCCTTAGTACCTGAGATTATCATCGTCTTCCACATGATGAACGTTGTGTTTGATGTAGTCTAACAATATCTTTAATAGGATAGCAATAAGGGCTATGTTGGCATGACTGGATTCTTGTAGGAAAGAATGATAAGTCAAGATGGGATTTGTCCTTCATAAAGAGAGATGTCTGCTTGGGCCCCTCAATGAATTGTGTTGATGAAATGTGTGGCCACACTCAAGAAATTTGATAGAGATCAAATGCACTTGGATTATCAACATATTCGGAATCGAGAAAGCATTAAACAATATAAGTTGACGTGGACCATGACTTATCACTACAAGAAACAGGCTTATTTACGGCGGTTAAAATCCGCCGTAAATAATACGCGCCCCGCCGTATATAGTATTTACGGCGGACTAGCCGCCGTAAATAGATCCCCGTATAAATCATCGCCGTATATACTATATACGGCGGGACAACCGTATATATACTATATACGGCGGATATACCACCGCCGTATATAAATGGAATACATACGTATAAAATGGCGTATTTGAGTGATCTTTATACGGCGGAATGTGTAACCGCCGTAAATAAGAGACGAGTCGTCCGCTCCGTGACGAGTCGTCCCAGTTGCACCCCCACTGTGTTCCTCGTCCAAACGAGTCGTCCATGGGACTTTTATACGGCGGTCACTATATCCGCCGTAAATAACTAAATAGGGACGACTCGTCCAACATGGCACGAGTCGTCCCATTTACACCCCTACCGGTTCCCTCGTCCCCCTTTGGGCACGAGTCGTCCCTAGGTTTATACGGCATTTAGTCACCGCCGTAAATAATCCTATTTTTTTTTTTCCCCGACTTTGTATAATTCATTTTCCCCAAAAATACGTTCACAAAAACCAAATTCAACCCGTACACACACAATATAACAAAAATACACAAATGCAATCAATATTTACAATCTACATATTAACACAATTAATGTTGAATGTATCCATACATAATAACCATTATACAAAAAAGTTATTAGTTGTTGAATGTATCCAAAATATACAATGTCTAAAATCCACGAACACCTATTCATTACCGTCATTTCCACGTCGTTCCATCCAACGTTTCAATTCATCAATTTGTTGTTGTAACTTAAGGCGTTCATCCTCATTTTTTCGGCGTTCCTCCTCAAGTTGTCTTTCAAAATCAGCTCGACCCCCACCACCGCCTCCGCTACTGCCCTCGAGAAGGTTGGGATTTACCAAACACCTTAGTTTTGTTCGGACCGCCTCCCATACATCGAACTCTCCCATGGTCATCGAGCCAAACATACCAACAAAAATATTTTCACGCGCCGCGGAGAGTCCTACAGCAGCTCCTCAACCGCATCATTAAGCGTTTGTAACAAAAACAACATGTTCAATATAAATGTTTTAACTTTAATTAATATTATGAAAATGAAGTTAGAAATGAAAAAAGTATTCTATAGAATAACAAAACTGAAACAGAAAAGGTTGAAACTTTAACTTACAATCATTTGAGTGGTGGCTTGATCTGCGGGTGTTTTGCCCGTGCGCGTATGTATGAAAACGCTTAAGCGATCAGTTGGTAATCCCTTGTCGCCTCTCTACAATTTATAATAGAATCATTTGACAAAAAATATTTATATACGATACAAAAAGAAACATTAATTGAATTGACAACTGAGAACTAAATTGAACGATGACAAACCTCTTTGATGACTTTGGGATGGGACGTTTTTCCGGTCCTATTCAGGCACGATTGTTTTTCTCGATTCAATTTATTTGTTTCTGATATTTCCTGGAAAAAAAAAAAAGATAATATTAGTATTAATTTGACTACTTATATAAGACATTCACGATAATAGATTGAGATTAATTTGAAATATACCCGAGCCTTGGGCGTACCCCACATCGCAACAAGTGCAGCCCATTGATCCGCAACGCACCCACGGGGTGGGTGAGCCAATGCGTCTTCGTCAGATTGATACATCTTATAATGCTTTGTTTCAACCGAGTAATAATATTCATAAGCGAGTCAATATTCATAACAAAGTCATAACTGAGTAATATTCATAACTATATAATACTTATTATATGCTTGTCTCACATTGTATTTCCAGTCACGCCACGCTTTAGCGAGAGAAAGAGCCATAACCGGGAAATACTCCGGAGGAGCATTTGTATTTTCCTATATACACAATTCAACAAAGAAAAAAATCAATTGTTAGAGAAGCATAAGACTTTTGACTACGTACTAGAGATATATGTAAGAAATATGGATTACAACTTACCGAACGTCATTCCATACGTTATTTATGCACTCGTGATTCATCTCGAGACCACTCATTAGTTAATGGGAAATGTTCCCCATTTTTAGCAAAAATTCCTATCTCGAGTAGCTAATTGTGCCATTTCCCCACCAACTGGTTGACCATAATTATTCCATATTATGATCAATCTCTTTACCCCATTTGGCGGTTGGTTTTGCCAACCCTCTTCCTTTAGGGTTAGAGCCACGACACAGTAATAAATTTTTCCTTGGAGGCATATCTCGTCATATGACAATTCAATTATAGCACAAGAATTGGATAAACCAAGTAAAGGACCCAAAAAAACAATCTTATAATATATGTATAAGACCTATAAATTTATTATAGGTCTTATGTATCATGTATAAGACCATATATTGGTCTTATAAATGGCCTTATAGAATAACAATGCTTCCAATATACAATTGTAATACTACAAGGTAGATATAGAAATATGAACATTGACAAAACAGCAACAACAACAAAACAGCAGCAACAACAACAACAAAACAGCAGCAACAACAACAATAACAAAGAAGACAACAACAACAACAAAGAACAACAACAAAACAAGAAGAATAACAACAAAACAGCAGCAACAACAACAACAAAACAGCAACAACAACAACAACAAAACAGCAACAACAACAAAACAGCAGCAACAACTTTTCTTTTTTTTTTTTTCATTTTTTTTTAAAGAAAAATGATACCGGTACGTGGGATTGTTAGACCACAATTTATCCCAAGCCCCGGGTTAGGGAGCGATACAGGAAGGTTAATGGTTTCCACCTATATACCAAGTATCGTTTTCATTAAAAGTATAAAGTATAACAGAGCTCATTGAAGTTGAAATTGACATATGTAGCAATAATTAGCATAGAGAAAAAAAAAGAGCTCATTGAATGAGTATATGATAGTGAGACCGCATGCTCTCTCCATTTGAAAAGAAACTCCTATTTTGACTTTTCAAAGTCAATTTGATTACTATAAGCCTTCATGTACATGAGTGCAATTCATTTCATTTTTCCAGGCTATAGTTTAATGCAAAATCCTTTAGTGAAGACCCTTGAAATAGTAGAATTAACATTGATTTCCAGAAATGATATTCTGAACCATTATTGTTTAAATTAATGTAGTCCTATTTTTCGTAACTTGACCATGCTATATTTGGAATGACACATAAATGAAGGCCCTACAGCAGCTCAATTAGTAAAAGAACAAGACTAAAAAGAAGAATTTATGCAAATAGTTGAGATCAAACAAGACAGAAGACACCACTATTACTATTTTAAGGTGGAAAAAACTCCCATTGCAAAAACAGGGCCAAAATCATTCATATATAGCAAGGCTTTGTTCTGGTAAAAAAAAACGAGGCAGAAACCATCAACACTCATCAAGAAAACATATTCTACAAACGAAGCTAGATATACTTCACAAAGAAAAATAAAAAACAAGGGGATTTGATCTAGTGGGGATGAGTCCAATCCTTAAAGGAGCACCCTTTTTTTTGCATAATTTTTTTTTTTTTTTACAACGAGGAAATCAATTCAAGGTTGAGAGTAGTCCCTTCAAGGTTGAGAGAGTATAAAGAGGGCATTGCAAATTCAATTTCATCAGTTAAATACAAAATATGTGGTGTATTACCTCCAAAATATGTGATTTGAGTGGGAAGCGGGGCGGGGGGAACAACAAACATGACATTACGGGGGGGCTCCCGCTGGGTTGTGGACACATTTGTTATATGTCACATTTAACAAAAAACAAATACCAAATCGGTGGGGAAGCGGGGCAGGGGGAACAACAACCACAAGGAACAACAACAACAACAACAACACTATAGGGCAAGCCTTGCTTGATACAGAAAAAGTATAAAATAGTACAGGGGGGCCGGGCTCCTGGTAGTACCAAATCGTTGGGGAAGCGAGGCGGGGACATCCCAAAGTAAAAGGAGTACTGGACAAGCTAGCGGATGACGGAGGTAGAAAGTAAGCCGCCGCAACAAGATCCTGTAGGAAATAAGAGTTTGATCAAAAGAAGCGTAACAAATACATATTACAATTAACAATATTAATATTCAATCCAACCATACAAAATAACAAGTTTGATTGAAATATGAAACATAAGTAATAACATTGTCTTAGTAATAGTAAGCAAATAAGATCTAAACAAATACATATTACAATTAACAATATTAATATTCAACCATATAAAATAACAAGTTTGATTGAAACATGAAACATTAATAATAACATCACAATAATATCACCGATGAGAGCCGGAGGTTTGTCACGATAGTAGGTCTCGACGGAAGAACGCCCGTGCACGAGCTGGCTCTCGAATGCATCATAGTCAAATAATCCTCTGAAACCGGCTCGTAACTCCGGGGCTCGTCGCATCGCCCAAGCCTCCACTGCGTATACCGGGCTCCCAAAATGGCGGTTTCATCTTCCAACCCCTCAAACCGATCTTGCACCTCCCCCATCTAGCATCCTCTAAAGTCTCGTCGACTCGCTCCCGAGCGATAACCTCCCCCATCTAGCATCCTCCAAAGCATGTCGGCTTCCGCTCCCGAGCGATCCTTGATCGCTCCCGCTCCTCCAAAATGCCCTCATGGTATCCCACCGATCAAAAGAACCCCGCCGGCTCGGTTCTCCTCTCTCCTCCCCGACCACCCCTGTCTCTCCCGATCCTCCTCTTCCTGCTCCTCATCATCCTCCTCATCAACGGGATCCATTTGATCATCAACACCGGGCATACGCCAATGCCGCTTGTTCACCACTCGGAAACGTGGCCCCTACCCGCAACGGACCGTCCTCCCGGGAGTACCATATTCAAATAATAAAGACCTGTTGTCCGTCGCCCTCCGGTCCCTCACAAACTTGTCATACGCACTAGCCGAGTCTACGAGAATAAAAACTCGTGCCCCCCATCAATCTCATCGCCTCGGGTTTTGGTTCACCCACACAAGCTTCAGCAATCAATGTGATCATCCCCCCTATTGATATGTTTCCCTTTTTGGTAAGGGCAAATGCCTCACATCTCCGAACAAAAATATCAACCCAATCAGGAATCACCTGAAAACTCCTCAACCCTGTTCGCAAAAGGTTTACCATAGCCACATTCAATTGAGCGGGCTCTCCGTTTGCCAACCAAGACATAGATAGACCTCTGTAAAATAATTTCCAAGCCGGGTGAGAAAGAGAGGAAGCCCTAAGGTATTTTTTTTTGCAGGGGCAATCCTGTGAGCTCCGAAAAGAAAAAACAAGTCCCCCCATCAGACTCGACCCAGTTTCCTCTCGGCTGATCAACCCCAAAGATTTGCCTCAACTCATCATAATCCACTCGATAGGCTTCATCATTCATATGAAACCGAATAGTATTTTCTTGTGACCCCTGGCCTACCTCCAAAGTTGAAAGGAACTCAAGTGAATATCTCAAATACGTAGATGGAGTCTTCCCTTGGAAATTACCTAACCCGGCTTGCGTCATCAATTTTACTAACGTCTCTAAACCCAAATCACTCAACACCGGCAAATGAAGGAAAGTGGTGACTTGAAATTTCCTACCCTCCAAATTCCGCCATTTTTCTTTTGAGCGGCGGTCAATTGGGTCAATCCCATATACGGATCATTTGGGACTACGGGCGGCGGATTTTGTCTACCCCTCTTGTTGCTACCCTCTCTCTCCTTAGGAGGCATATTTTCAACACAAAAACCACCTATACATAAGACGGAGAGACACAAATTTTAGTAATAACATTGTCTTAGTAAATAGTAAGCAAATAAGACCTAAACAAATACATATTATATAGAAGTAACAATATTAATATTCAACCATACAAAAATAAGAAGTTTGATTGAAACATGAAACTTAAGTAATAACATTGTCTTAGTAAATAGTAAGCAAATAAGATCTAAACAAATACTACTCAAACTAATCATCATCATTATCGGCCATATCAACATCATCATTATCGGCCATATCAACATCTAGGTCATTGATATTAGTAGTTTCAATCTCGACCCCATCAACTCCCTCTCGCACCCACGATGCTTCTTCGTTAGCAACATTTTCATCCAGTTTTGTGAGCAAAATGGTACCAATTGTGGAATCGAATTTGCAACTTGTTTATCATCATTTGAATATATGTCAAAACTATCTCTTGGCGTAATCCTCATCACAACTTTCCAATCACTTTCTATAGGATCTTTAACATACCAAACTTGCTCAGCTTGAGATGCTAATATGAATGGTTCATCACCAACTCGATTATCCTTATACAACTTGTGATTGAAGTTTACAAGAGTAAATTTTTGCTCATCTTCCATCTTGCCTGTCCGGTTATCAACCCAATCACATTTAAACAATACAAATCTTATTGAGTTGCTATAACGAATTTCAAGGATCTCAATCAACTCCCCATAGAAGTTAACATCCCCTACAATGGGATTATTATCCTTTCGGCTTGCAAAACTTGTCACACTTGCATTAAGCATGACTCCACTATTTTGAGTTTTCCTTCGTCTATCGACATCCTTCACTCGAAATCGAAAACCATTTATTATGTAAGACTTATACCGCCTCGCATCCATATGAGGACCCAATGCAAGACTCGTAATTCTTTCGGGCACTACATCTTTCGTCGTGCATACCTTTTATAAAAACAAAATTTAATAAGAAAATATTTAAAACGATAAATTGAAACTATTATATGAAGGTGGTTTCATACTTACATAATCCTTAAACCGGCTAACAAACTTATCATTATGTTCTTTCTCTATAAGATGTCGTTGATTACGAGGTAATGTCTCCTCAAATGTACACGATGCATTACGAGCGGATCGAAAATATGAATTAAGTATTAATTTGAAATATAAAAGATATAAGGAATGTAAGCCTCATGTAAGGAATCACTTACTCTAGGTATTGTTCAACATCTTCGGTATTGAAAAGCACATATCTATGCGCTTGTACTCGTGTGATGTAATCAAGGATAATTACCTCTTCTTTTCCTACAAAGCGGCCTAACTCATCACCTTCATCATCATTTCTTCTAGGACGATTGGACTTTGTCTCAATGTCATCCAAATATTGCATACAAAAAGTCATGCATTCTTCACCACAATTGCCTTAGCTATGGAGGCCTCGGGATGGGCTCGATTTCGAACATATAATTTTAATGTAAGTAGAAACCTACAAAAACATTTACTCATGCTAAAGCGAGATGTAAAAAGAATTTAACTTTTTCAAAGTAAATTTAATATGGATGTACCTCTCTGGATACATCCAACGAAATTGTATTGGGCTGCTAGCAAGGCCTCCTCGGCTAAATGCACGGCAAGTGCTCCATAACATCAAAGAAAGCTGGTGGGAATATTTTCTCGAGAGCACATAGTGTGACTGACCATCCGATCTTGTATCTTTTCGAGATCGGCAAGTGTATTCACCTTTGAGGATAATTGCCTAAAGAAATTTGCCAACTCAATGATGGCTTTTACAACGAAGTAGGCAACACTTTTCGAACGACTAAAGGGAGTAGTTGTTGGAGCAAAATATGACTATCATGGCTCTTAAGACCCCAAATAGCGCTTTCCTCTAGATGTACACAACGAGCTATGTTTGACGAGTAGCCATCGGGGACTTTGACTCCCTTTAGAACTTTCAAGAATGTGTCTTTATGCTTCTTACTCATTGTAAGCGGCGGAGGCATAATATCTTTGCCGGATGGAAGCTTTTGTAGATGCAATGGTTTCCGAATGTTCATCACTTTTAGGTCTTTTCTTGCTTTATCATTATCTTTTGATTTCCCGAGTACCTAACAGTATGTAGCACATTATCACACACATTTTTTCAATGTGCATAACATCAAGATTATGACGAACATGATTATTTGCCCAATAAGGCAACTCAAAGAAGATACTCCTCTTTTTCCAATTGTGACACAACTTAGGAACCTTTCTTTTCTCCAACTTGGCTTGTTGCTTCTCACCCTCTTCTCTTTTCCTCTTTTTAATAACATCTTCTATTTTATACTCTGTTTCCATATTTTCAACTTGTTTAAGCAATTTTGTTCCAAACAATAACTTGGGCTTATCTCTCACTTCATGAGTACCATCAAAAGAGCCTTTATCCTTACGAAAAGCATGACTCCTAGGCAAGAAGCGTCGATGACCAATATAACAATACTTGCCACCATGATTCAACCATCGTGCTTGAGGTCTCACATTGCAACAAGGGCAAGCATATTCACCTTTAGTGCTCCATCCGAGACAACATTCCATATGCGGGAAAGTCATTTATTGTCCACAATAGTGAAGCTCGTAAAGTAAACAACTCGTTCCTTGATGCATCATAAGTTGATATACCATCTTCCCACAATTCCTTCAACTCATCAATTAACGGTTGGAGATACACATCTATCTTGTTGCCCGGCCCTTTTGGGCCTTGAGTAAGCACCGACAAGAAGAAATATGGTGTTTCATGCATAACCAAGGTGGAAGATTGTATGGCATAAGCACAACCGGCCAAATCTTGTGAGATATAGTCATTGTTACGAAAGGATTAAATCCGTCAGATGCTAATCCCAATCTAACATTTCGAATTTCACTTGAAAATAATGGATAACGTTCATTGAATTTCTTCCACGCACGAGAGTACGGGATGCCTCGGCACACCATCGTCTATTCTTTTCTCGGCATGCCATCTCATGAGTGTCGCGGTCTTAGATGACCAATACAACCTTTGCAACCTTGGCTTTAAGGGAAAATACCATACTTTCTTCATCGCTACCTTGGGAAGTTTATTCTTGCCACTTGTTTCCGCACCTTCACCGCTACCCCCTTCTTCTTGTTGCTTATATCTAGAGGCTCCACAAATTTCACATTTAGTAAGTTTTTCGGTTTCATTTCGAAACAACATACAATGATTAATGCACGCGTCCCACGTTTTATAACTAAAACCCAAATCCGCGATCATCTTGTACGCCTCACGATAGGAACTTGGCACTTTGGCGAGGCAATGCCCTAATGAAAATTTTTAATAAAGAAGTAAATCCCTTATCGGTCACTCGATAATTAGCCTTCCAGTGCATAAGTTCTACAATAAATGAGAATCTTGTAAACTTATCACACCCTTCCCACAAGGCTTGATCGGCATCTCTCAAAAGTCTAAGAAACTTTGCGGTGGATGCATCGATTGTACGATTTCTTCAATTCTGAGCTGGTTACTATCCGGCATACCCATCCCTTCATGTACCATTCGCCTCATACAATCTTGCACGCCCAATTCAATTTCAATGCCATCTTCAGTTGTCCTATCATTATTATCATTCTTACGCGCCGAAATGTACTCTTCCCCGTGCCTAATCCAATTCTTGTAATCTTTTTGAAATCCCTTGCAATACAATGTGATCTCACGGTTGCACGGTCTTCTTGGTAACGATTTGCGCATTTTTTACAAGGACAATATATTTCTTTAACACCAACAGACTTTTTGAGAATGCAAAATCGAGAAAGTTGTCAACCCCAGACAAATACTCATTTGAAATTCGATTATCCAAATCAATCCAACTTTTGTCCATATATGACTTGACTTGATATTTTTAACGTTAAAATACAACCTATATATAAGACCGAGAGACACAAAGTTTAGAATAAAAATAAACTCATAAACAAACATAGTCTAAATATGTACAACTTTTGGCTCGATATAGATAATATACATTGTTGGAGCCTAGCCTATTAGTCGAACTTGGGCCCATGATATAGTATAACCCTATGACAACATCATTCGTTCTCTCTCACAAGCCCCCTAATTGAGAAGCTAATTTAAGGAACTAGGTTGATGTGCAAAAGAATATGCACATGCAACAAAAGATTTGAAACTATTTTTAGGAACTAGGTTGAAGTGCGCAACATTATTTTTGAAGTGCGCAACACCAATATATGGACTAATAGATTGAGATTACGGGCACACTAGAGTTAAGGGAATTTACAAGGTTTGCCTTCAAACAAGAAGTCCACGACTAGGTATTGTCTATTTGTTGGAGGCAACTTAGTATCTTAGTAAAGCAAGAAGGAATCATTGGTATCAAGATTCATGATCATGTCACTAGGAAAAGGAAGTATCAACATATAAGTAGAAATCTGAGGTAGGAAAGTTTTGAGATGCAAAGAAAATATATGCAAATAACTAGGATAAAACTTGAAACGCATAAGAAAAAGTCAAGCATTGAGGGAAAACAATAATTGATTGAATTTACATAGCATTATCAGCTTAAGCACAAAGAAAAAACACGCTAAAAGACCAACATATATCAAAGAGTAAGTCAACCTTTTGAATAAGAAAAAGTAAGTCAACCTTTTGAATAAGAAAAAGATACAATATAAAGCTCACATAGTCAGCATTTATGCTGTAACAAACATTGTGAAATCTCCATAAAAGCCTAGACGAGATCAAAAAGTCCACCCTCAAATAGAGGTTCAGATCAAAATCCCATAAAAACCCGAAACCCAAGTATAAGAGTAGTTTTAGGCATATACCTTTGGGTATAGGAGTGAATTGCTTAATAAAATGTGAGATTTTTTTATTTTTAAGAAAAGGTGAAAAAATTGAAAAAAATACTTTTATACCTAGGTATAAAAGTAATTTTAGTCTTATACCTTTGGGTATAAGAGCAGCGACGAGCAGGGGTAATATGTAAGAGTGGGTTTCTATGGAATTTTGCATCTCGTCTGGGCTTTTATGGGTTTGTTATGTCGCTCAGGGGTCCTAGAGTCCATGGCCCTAAATGTAATCCTTCAAACAAATTAGAGCACGCAAGACCACGATCCATTTTCCTACTAATCGAAAACCCTAAGTCGATAAGCCAACTAAAAACAACGGTCATGACCTAACTAAAACCAATTGAAATCGGGGAAGAAGCTATGACATTATCTTTATAAACCCAAGCTCATACGAGAACGCATAGGTAGAGTCGGAAGAAGAATTACCGGTAGCGAGTAGTAATTACTCTAATATCTCCCCTTCGCCTTCTTGTTCCTGGACCCAAATGTTCAATTAGGCTAGAAATTTAAAATTTCTTAGATACATATAGGGCACAAAATTCAAATTACAAACAACATAAGACCAAGACCAAGAACAATAAAAACCAAAAAATTAAAAGTAAATACCAACCTGCTGATTTGGAGGAGAGAAAGAGATCTTCGTTCGTGCCCTAGCTATGGAGATCGTCGGTGCCCTAGGCTGCTATGGGCGCTTTGGAGGAGAGAAAGAGAGGGAGAGATACCGCTTGGCGAATAGGGAAATTTGGTTTCCGGTATTTAATGACATTTACGGCGGACGCGTACAAACCGCCGTATATAGTTAACTATTTACGGCGGACGCGTACAAAACCGCCGATAATAGTTAACTATATACGGCGGCTACTTATACACCGCCGTATATAACTTCGATCTCGTACGCCTTCATGTCAAATATACGTATTTACTTATTTACGGCGGTCTAGACCGCCGTATATATTACTTATATACGGCGGTATACATAACCGCCGTATATATATGATATATACGGCGGACGCGTGTCCACCGCCGTAAATGAGCGCCGTAAATAGCCCCTTTTCTTGTAGTGTATGTTCAATATGACATCGTGTGACAAAGGGATTGTGACAATGATCTATCAAGGAATCAAGCTTTGAAGTTATATTAATTGGGTGGACATAATGGCTTGCTATAAATCACTTATGTCTTGTGAGGATCGATGTTTCGACTCACTACCAACATAAATATAATTCCTATAGGGTCACACACAAAGAACGGATTGAAAATGGCTCAAATATGGAAAAAGGAATGGGCCGATCGCGCGCCTATGGAAGGGGCGATCGCGCCCAGTCTCTGGACAAAAGGGGCAACCGCGCACTATGGTAGGGGAGATCGCGCCTTTTCTCTAGACAAAAGGGGCGATCGCGCGCCCTGTAGGGGCGTTTGCACCCTGCCGTCTGACTGCTCCATTTTTGGCTTAGATTAGGGCCTTTCTCCCCAACTGTTAGGGGTTTTTATAAAGTATAAATAGCCCCCTTCTCCTCAGCCAAGACACACGAATTTTAGGGTTTGAGAAACACAAATTGGTTGATTTTGATTACGAATCAAAGATCAAAACACCCTAGATTCAATTTCATAACAGTCATAGATTGTTGAAAAGAGTTTCAACAATCGAGGATCATCTAGCAATCTAACAAGATTCGATCTTGGTTCGTTCGCGTGTGGATTACATATAGAGGGTGATTGTTTTATCACCTAAAGCTTGGAGACCTACGTTGTTGATTCATCACCAAGGAAGAACAAGGAAGAAGATCAATGTTTCGTCAACGATTCAAATCTTAATTACGATTCATGTGCGAAAGGCAAAATCGCAGAAAGGTTAGTAAATCTATATTCACAGTTTTAATCTATTCATATTAGACGGATTCATGGCTAGGGTTTTGTTTTATATCAAGTCTTCCGCTGCGTATGTAACCCCAAAACCCAACAGTGGTATCAGAGTCGCGTTTAATCATGATTAAGTTAAATTGGCATGCTAGATATAATTGGATTATATGCTTTAACATGCTTGATGATATAGATTGATGATTTTATGTGTATTATTTTATGAAACACCTATATGCGATATAACATGATTATATACACATAAGTTTCATATACAACCATGCGATGTGTGTTGCTATATAGAAAACCTTCTTAAATGTTTAAGTTTTATGCCACCCCTTGATTAGAACACTTGTGAAATATTCGGGTATTTTGATGTAGTTTCGACTCAGTTAGGTGCATCATTATATCTTAATATGGATCAAGATGAGATAACAATTGATGTAGTTTCGACTCAGCTGATGCGTCTCATACGTTTGAAAAAGGTTAAACTTAATTGGTGCTTTCGAAAGAGTTTTGACCCAATGCATAGATGAGATTAAAACATGTGTCGTTGACATAATATGTCTAGAATCTCATAAAAGATCTAAGAGTCATATATGATATGATTGATAAATGTTATCTACCTAAATAACTTGATTTCGGGCATTGACTCAGTTAAACTAAAATTAAATGAAGTATGGATTTTAGCTCATTATAATTATATGATACCTGCTTGTATTTGAAGGTATATAATTTAATGGGAGTATTTATGAAATACATTATTTGTCTCTTAGATGGTAAATGAATTGATACTTACATGTGCTCATATTGTTTGTGTATCTTATTGTAGAATGGCATCTCACAATAATCAACACTTGTCGCAGCGATCCGTCCTTGAGAAGGACAAGCTCGAAGAGAACGGTACAAACTATTATGATTGGATCAGAATCTTAAGAATTTTTCTTAGGCAAGAGAAGAAATTGTACGTTCTTGACGAACCTATTCCTGCAGAACTCGCTACCAATGCTGCAAGGGCAGATAAGGAGCAACATAAGAAACATGTTGATGATTCTAATGATGTTGCTTGCCTTATGCTTGCCACCATGTGTAAGGCTCTTCAGAAGGACCTTGAACACATGGAAGTTGCTTTTGACCTAGCACAGCGCTTAAAGGAAATGTTCCAAGTGCAAGCTAGGCAAGAGAGGTATGATGTGGTCAAGGCTCTTAATGCATGCAAGATGCAAGAGGGGCAGTCAGTAGGTCCTCATGTCCTTAAGATGAAAGGATTTATTGAGCACCCTGATAGGCTTGGGTATCCTATGAGTTTGGAACTCGCAACGGATAAGATATTGAATTAATTGCCTGAAAGTTATGGTCATTTCATTATGAACTATAACATGAGTGGAATGGAGAAAAATCTATCAGAATTGCATGCGATTCTTAAGACTGCAGAGAAAAATATCAAGAAGCCTATTAACGGAAATGTGTTAATGGTTAACAAAGAAAAGGGGTTCAAAAAGGAAGGCAAAGAAGGTAAAGCAAAGGTTGCTAAACCTAAGGCAAAAGTTGCCAATGCCAAAGAGGCTAAACCCAAAGTGTCTCAAAATGATGAAATTTGCTACCATTGCCAAGAGGTTGGTCATTGGAAGCGAAACTGCAAGGCTTATAAGGAAGGCCTAAAAGCGAAGAAGGGCAATACGATTGCTGTTGCTTCAGGTATCCATATGATAGATATTTTCCTTTCTACTTCTTGCTCATGGGTATTGGATACCGGATGTGGATCTCACATTTGTTTAAATGTGCATGGGGTAAAGAATAGAAAGCTACTCAAAGAGGGTGATGTGGACCTAAGTGTGGGAAATGGAACAAGAGTTGCTGCATTAGCCGTAGGAACTTATGAAGTCACTTTACCTAGTGGACTAATACTTGTTTTAAACAATTGTTATTACGTTCCGGATTTGAGTAGGAATATTATTTTTGTTTCTTGTTTGGATAATGAAGGATATAGGTTTCTTATTGAGAATAAGATATTTTCTATTTATTTAAATGATATGCTTTATTGTATTGCAAAGTCATTTAATAGCCTTTATATCCTTGATGTTTAGAAACAAAATGATGTTGAAGATATCTATAATGTAAATAAGAAATCTAAACCGAATGATGTGAACAACACATTCATGTGGCATTACTGACTTGGTCACATAAATGAAAAAAGTATTTCTAAACTCCATAAAGATGAACTTTTAGACTCACATAATTATAAATCATACGAGATATGCGAATCTTGTTTATTACGTAAAATGACCAAACCACCCTACACTAAGAGTAGTGGAAGGGCTAGTGACTTATTGGCCCTAGTACATACAGATGTATGTGGACCATTAAGTAGCATTGCTAGGGGAGGATTTCGGTATTTCATTACATTCACTGATGACTTATCTAGATATGGCTATGTCTATCTGATGAAGTCCAAAAGTGAATCGTTTGAGATATTTAGAATATTTCAAAATGAAGTACAAAATCAACTTGGCAAAACTATTAAAGTACTTCGATCCGATCGAGGTGGTGAATATTTAAGCCAAGAGTTTGACAATCATCTTAAAAACTGTGGAATTGTTTCAGAGTTGACTCCACCCGGAACACCACAATGGAATGGTGTGTCTGAGAGGTGGAATAGAACCTTGTTGGACATGGTTCGTTCGATGATGAGTCAAGTTGGCCTTCCTATTTCCTTTTGGAGACATGCATTAGAGACTGTTGCGTTCACACTAAACAGAGTCCCTACTAAATCGGCTCCTAAGACCCCACGTGAGATGTGGCTTGGAAGAAAACCAAATTTGTCATTCATGAAGATTTGGGGTTGCGAAGCTTATGTGAAGAGACTTGTCTCCGATAAGTTAGCACCAAAATCTGACAAAGTTATTTTCGTTGGTTATCCTAAGGAAACTAAAGGATATTACTTTTACAATCGCAATGAGAATAAAGTATTTGTTGCTCAATATGGTACTTTACTTGAGAAACAGTTTTTCAATAAAGGATCTAGTGGGAGTAAAATTAATCTTGAAGAAGTTCAAGAGCCTGAAGATAACATGGAACCGATAGCAGAGACGCAACCAAGTTCACAAGGAGTTGTGAAACCGGTTCAAGATGCACAAGTCCATTGTAGATCGGATAGGTTACGATCCGAACCCGAGAGATATGGATTTCTCATATCGGAAAGTAATGAAGTGGAAGTCATTGAGAATGACGAACCTAATTCCTATCAAGAGGCGATATCCATTCCTGATTCGGATAAATGGCTAGGAGCCATGGAATCTAAATTACAATCCATGCATGATAATCAAGTTTGGAACTTGATTGATCCACCTGAAGGTGTAAAAACCATAGGGTGCAAGTGGGTTTTCAAGAAAAAGACCGACATGGATGGGAAGGTGCATACTTACAAGGCTAGGCTTATAGCAAAGGGATATAGGCAAATTCATGGTATTGACTATGATGAAACCTTTTCGCCAGTTGCAATGCTTAAGTCTGTTAGAATTTTAATTGCCATAGCCGCATATTACGACTATGAGATATGGCAAATGGATGTCAAAATAGCTTTTCTAAATGGGAAGCTACTTGAGGATGTGTACATGACACAGCCTGAAGGGTTTGTCGATCCAAGAAATTCTAATAAAGTATGCAGGTTGCAAAGATCCATATATGGGTTGAAGTAAGCTTCTAGGAGTTGGAATCTTCGTTTTGATGAATCGATCAAAGAGTTTGGCTTCATCAAGAACGAAGATGAACCATGTGTATACATGAAGTTCAGTGGGAGCGTAGTACTATTTCTAATATTGTATGTCGATGATATCTTACTTATTGGAAACAATATTCCTTCACTTCAGACTGTCAAGTCTTGGTTAGGGAAGTGTTTCTCAATGAAAGATATGGATGAAGCCGCCTACATCCTTGGCATCAAGATCTATAGAGATTGATCCAAAAGGATGATTGGTTTGAGTCAAAGTAATTACATTGACAAAGTTCTTAGAATATTCAAGATGGAAAATTCTAAGAGAGGAAATTTGTCAATGGGTGATGGTATTACTCTTAAAAAGACTCAGTGTCCTAAGACAACTGGTGAGCGAAAGAGAATGAATGAGATTCCATATGCTTCGGCAATTGGATCTATCATGTATGCCATGATTTGTACTAGACCTGATGTCTTGTATGCTCTAAGCATGACGAGCAGATACCAATCTGATCCTGGTGAAAACCATTGGATGGCAGTTAAGACGATCCTTAAGTACTTAAGAAGGACTAAGGATGTGTTCTTGGTCTTTGGAGGGATGGAAGATGATCTTGTTATAAAGGGTTACACAGATGGAAGCTTCCAAACTGACAAAGATAATTTTATATCGCAATAAGGGTTTGTGTTTATGCTTAACGGAGATGCGATTTGTTGGAAGAGTTTCGAGCAGAGTACCATAGGCGATTCTACAACTGAGACCGAATATATAGCGGCATCCGATGCAGCTAAAGAGGCAGTTTGGATCAAGAAGTTCATTAGTGATTTGGAAGTCATTCCAAGTATCACTAATCCGGTGGAACTTTATTGTGACAACAATGGTGCCATTACCCAAGCAAAGGAACTAAAGTCACATCAACGATCCAAACACATACTTAGACGTTTCCACCTCATTCGAGAATTCATAGAAAGAGGAGACGTTAAGATATGCAAAGTATCAATCGACGATAACATAGGAGATCCGCTTACAAATCCCCTCGCTCAAGTAAAGCATGATGGTCATGTTAGGTCCATGGGTATACGATACATATGAGATTGGGCCTAGTGCAAGTGGGAGATTGTTGGTGTTATGCCCTAGGCGTATAACTATTTTTGACTCATAGTTAATACCGTTATGCAATCGTCTTTACCATTTATTATAGAGAATGTTTATTTTGATTATTATATGTTTTACATGTTTTTTATAATAATCTGTGTCCCTATTAATTGTGAATAACTAGTATAAGTCGGTAATGGATAATCATAGAAATGATTATATGCATGGGGATGCACATTACACTTATGGGTACTTGTTAGAGAACAAGGTACTAGATCGACCCATCTATAAGACTTATGACGTGGTCTATGGTCATATATGTCATGATTAAATCTCTTGATCGTCGTGTCATTAGAATCCTTAGTACCTGAGATTTCATAGTCTTCCACGTGTGAACGTTGTGTTTGATGTAGTCTAACACTATCTTTAATAGGATAGCAATAAGGGCTATGTTGGCATGACTGGATTCTTGTAGGGAAGAATGATAAGTTAAGATGGGATTTGTCCCTCATAAAGAGAGATGTCTGTTTGGGCCTCTCGATGAATAGTGTTGATGAAATGTATGGACACACTCAAGAAATTTGATAGAGATCAAATGCACTTGGATTATCAACATATTCGGAATCAAGAAAGCATTGAACAATATAAATTGATGTGGACCATGACTTATGTTCAATATGACATCGTGAGACAAAGGAATTGTGACAATGATCTATCAAGGAATCAAGCTTTGATGTTATATTAATTGGGTGGACATAATGGCTTGCTAGAAACCACTTATGTCTTGTGAGTATCGATGTTTCGACTCTCTACCAACATAAATATAATTTATATAGGGTCACACACAAAGAACGGATTGAAAATGGCTCAAATATGAAAAAAGGATGGGGCGATCGCGCCTTTTCTCTGGACAAAAGGGGTGATCGCGCGCCCTGTAGGGGCGATCGCATCCTGCCGTCTGACTGCTCTGTTTTTGGCTTGGATTAGGGCTTTTCTCCCTAACTGTTAGGGATTTTTATAAAGTATAAATAGCCCCTTTCTCCTCAGTCAAGATACACGAATTTTAGGGTTTGAGAAGCACAAATTGGTTGACTTTGATTACAAATCAAAGATCAAAATACCCTAGATTCAATTCCATAACAGCCATAGATTGTTGAAAGGAGTTTCAACAATTGAGGATCATCTAGCAATCCAACAAGATTCGATCTTGGTTCGTTCGCGTGTGGATTACCAATAGAGGGTGATTGTTTTATCACCTAAAACTTGGAGACCTACATTGTTGATTCATCACCAAGGAAGAACAAGGAAGAAGATCACAGTTTCGTCAACGATTCAAATCTGAATTACGATTCGTGTACGAAAGACAAAATGGCAGCAAGGTTAGTAAATCTATATTCATAGTTTTAATATATTCATATTAGACGGATTCATGGCTAGAATTTTTGTTTTATATCAAGTCTTCTGCTGCGTATGTAACCCCAAAACCCAACAGTCATAGATCAGTTCCTTTTTCGTACTAGTCATAGGACTATTTCACTATATTCCGATCGACATGGAGTCTTATGACGAGTAGAGTATGACGAGCATAGCTATGCAAGTCCATTCCCTATGTCGTATTTCGAATTTAGTATATTTTTCATTGGATTTAATCTATTGGGTGTTATCCGTTTTATGGCTAATGTTCGTACTCGTTTATATCATTAACACTCCTTCCAGCTACTAGTGCGTAGCACGAGCCAGACCCTAGTAGTAAAGGATAATACCAAAGTTAAGAAAAAATGTCACAAAATTTTGTTCATGAAATGTTGTGGCTTGATTTTGTTGGGTCTTTTAATCAGAGTGTGGTGGCCAATAATCAATTCAACCGATAAAATATCGCACCTCATTTTATATTAATCTTTTTGTAAACTTTTTTTTAATATCTTTAGCATTGCCTTATAATAAATAAAGAGTTGTTGCGAGTATGCCCATGACATGCATATAAATAAATACACCTTCCATCCCAGTCAAGTTACCTATTTTTCAAATGTGTGTTTCACTTGAAAAGATAATTTTTTTTAAATGAAAATTAAACTCAATTTTCATATTCACAATAATTATTTATTTATCTCGTTTTTTATCTATAACTATCTACACTAATAACACATACTCCCTCCGTCCCGCCCGAAAAGCCACAAAATGGATCTCACACGTAAATTAAGGAAAGTGATGTAGGAAAGAGAAAAAGTTTAAATGTTGTGAGTATAAAAAATTAAATAGGAGAGAGAATGAGTGGGAGGAATAGTTAGGAGAGAGAATGTTGTGAGTGTAAAAGTAAAGTAGGAGAGAAAATGAGTGGGTAGAATAGTAAAAAAAACTTTCCTTTTTGGAAAAGTTCCTTTTTAAATGAAACGCCCAAAATGAAAATTTGTGACTTTTCGGGCGAGACGGAGGGAGTAATTTTTTTCACTTTTTTTCTTGCTAATTCTTGTGTTCAACTCAAATAATAAATAGCGAACTTTTAAACGGGACAAAGGAGGAAGTATTTAATTTTTTAAATGTCGATTTTGAAAAAATATAATTTTAGTTAGATGAAGGAAGTATATTTTCTACCTCCCCTTCTTCCACTTCTCTACCTCGGTCCTTGTGCTTCTCCCTCTGCTTTCCCACCTCTATATCTGTGTCCATCCTTACCCTCATTTACTTACATTTTACTTTCACTTCCCCCTCTCTCTCCTCCTTCAACTTTCTCTCTCACCCACACTAACACAAAACAAACACTAAAAACTATACTGCGCTGTTTCCCAAAGAACGAACGAACGAATTCACAAACTCTAAGAAAGAAATAAACAACTAAAATAATACTCCTTCACTCAGTTCAATCTCATCGACGACGGCAACGACGACGACATGGATTCATCTTCTAATAACAACTGGCTTTCCTTCTCTCTTTCCAACACCAACACCCACTTGCCTAATTCAAATCTCTCCCTCTTTCATCCCTTCAACTCTACCAATATTGCTAGTACACCCTCTCTTTCCTTATATATGTGTTCTTGTTTTACGTTCATAATTATCTGCTATTTTCTTTGCCCTGTCTAAAACACTTTTTGATTTTGATAAAATTAATTTTTCCTGTTAATTTTATCAGATTGTGGAGCTAATGGAGCAGCTGATTTGTCCATGCTTAACGGAGATAGTCCCAAGCTCGAGGACTTTCTCGGTGGTTGTGGAACCACCGGAGCTGCATCTCCCGATGCTTGTCAATTGCTAGGCGAATCTCCGACAACTATCTCCGATCATCCAGTTATTTATGACTCTGAGCTGAAGAATATAGCCGCCACCTTCCTCCGTGGTTTCGGAGCTGCACAAGCTGAAGCGCACCAGTTGGCGGTTGTGCCGGTGCCGGAGACGCCAGCGAAGAAGGCCGTCGATACATTCGGCCAACGCACTTCCATCTACCGAGGTGTAACAAGGTAAATAAAGGATATCACTATAATCGAAAATGATTTTAAAAATGAAAAAAAAAAACCTCGAAATTAAGCAAGTACGATATTGTCCTTTGTAGACATAGGTGGACGGGGAGATATGAAGCTCATTTGTGGGATAATAGCTGCCGGAGAGAAGGGCAAAGCCGAAAGGGAAGGCAAGGTACGTAATATTTTCGGTTAGGGTTTTGTTAACGTGCGCCTATGTAGTGCACTGGTTAAACTGTGCCGTACCGGGAGATCTGAGTCTAGGGTTTCAGTCAAATTAAACGTGAACATGTCAGGTCAATTTAAACGGCACACATCCCAAGACAAAAGTCAAGGGCTCAGATCTTCTGGTTTTGGAAAACCACAGGCGCGCAATAGATTTTGTGTCAGCGGTTTATGCTATAATGCGCATTTATGATGATGATGAGAGGAGAGCGGGGGGGGGGGGAAGAGAGAGATTCTGATGTTTGAATGCTTGATGTCTTTTGCATGTACTGATGAATGATTACTATCCGTGGATAAACAAAATGGACATGATTATTCAGTTTATTTAGGTGAGTACAATTTAGATTCTTTGTTAATGATATCATCAGATTCGGCTTCTATTTAATATTTGTTTTAAAATGATTATTCATTTTTTTTTTTTAGATTATTTTGCTGTGGAAGCATATTTCGTTAAACATTTTTGTTTTAAGATTCTCATGTGTTGATAGCTTTAGTTATTATATTTTTCCTAGGCGGTTATGATAAAGAAGATAAGGCTGCCCGAGCTTATGATCTTGCAGCTCTTAAGTACTGGGGTCGGACCACCACGACAAACTTTCCGGTATGTAAACATTTGCTGTCCAGTGATGTTTATAAGTGCATTGCGATTTCATTAAAAATAAAATGATGGTTTTGTTTAAATAAAGGTGTGTAACTATGAAAAGGAGTTGGAGGAGATGAAAAACATGACAAGGCAAGAATTCGTAGCTTCACTTAGGAGGTAATCTTGTTGACCAGTCGAATTTAATATCAATTGATTTAATTAGATGTTGATCATGTGATTAATGGATTCTTTCCTTTTATTTTATTCATATTGTAGGAAGAGTAGTGGGTTTTCAAGAGGTGCCTCCATATATAGAGGAGTTACTAGGTACGCACGCTTCCCTCTTACCTTCTTCTTTATGCTATACACTACTACTACTTTTTATCTTCATCTTTATGGTATACTTTGTATGTTAACGCTCCATTTTATTTATTTTCAGGCACCATCAGCATGGACGTTGGCAAGCGAGAATAGGGCGGGTTGCTGGCAACAAGGATCTCTACCTTGGTACTTTCAGTAAGTTCCTTATCATCCTTACTTTATGTGGTGTAAAATCTTGTTTGCTTTGTCGTCCTCAACATGTGGCGTAGTTGAATTGTCAAACTTTTTAAAGGAATGTCTTGTACATTGCTCACTTGTATCAAGTACTATTTGCTTAAGAAATATAAGCTGTGGTACACAACATTGTCAACTTTTCTAGTTGGCAAACTTCATATCCAAGTGCATTTTTATTCTTATGCCTTGGGTTTGTGATGATAACATATGATGATTATTGAACAGGTACCCAAGAAGAAGCTGCAGAGGCCTACGACATAGCTGCCATAAAGTTCAGAGGCCTAAACGCCGTGACCAACTTCGACATGAGTCGCTACGACGTGAACAGCATAGCCAAAAGCAATCTCCCCGTTGGAGGCATGTCCAACAAATCCAAAACCACCTCAGATTCCGACAAAAGCCTTGACGGAATCAACAAATCGGACGATCGAGATCTCTCCTCAGCCTCCTCACTCACCTTCACCTCCCAATCCCAGCCACCACCACCATCTACACTCACCTTTGCTTTACCCATAAAGCAAGACCCTTCTTCAGATAATTACTGGTCTTCTATCCTAGGGTACAACAATCAACAAAACGTTGGTACAACCATCCAGGGTACAACACAGTACTGCATGGAGTACCCTACCACTTCCTCCACCACTACCACAGTCAATGAGAGCAATAATGGCTACTTCAGTACTAATGCTTCTTTCTTGCACCAAGGTACAACTTCAAGCTCATTACCCATGGCAACACCAGTTACTACAAATGGTAATAACAGTACTTATGGTGGGTCAAGTTTTGGTCACTGGATTGAACCATCCAGTGTTCAGCATTCATATCTGGCTGTTAAGTCAAATCTATCAGTTTTTCAGACGCCCATTTATGGAATGGAATGAAGGATTAAGAGGAGAATGAATGGAGTTTAAGTTGACCAAAACTTTAGTTTTTATAGCAGGGAAGGAAACTGACAAATCAATTGAGAAGAGTGGTGCAGAGTTGACAGTACTAACTCAACTTCTTAATTTTTATCAAAGTTTTGCTTCTTTTCTCTTGCTTTGTAGAACTTGTTTACTGACACCATTGACTGGGGGTATAATGGTAAGGAATCATTTCTGTAATATTTTATCAGTTATCTTCTTAGTCTATTTCAAAATAATTGATGGTATTTTTCTGTTTAATCTGTTCTAAAATACTATAAGTTAAGTGATGATTTGAACAAGTACATAATTCTAATGTAAAGTTTTCATGATATAAGCATTATATAAAAAGTAAAATATTACTTTCTCCGTCTCATTCGAAAAAAATTTAAATCAATTTTCACGAGAATAGAATTAAGAAAAGTATATAGTATAGTAAGTGTTGTGATTATAAAGTTTTCATGATATAAGCATTATATAAAAAGTAAAATATTACTTTCTCCTTTCCAATATAGTAGTTATCAAATGTGAATGTGTGGAGATAAATAAAAAAATAAATATTGTGTGTATGAAAAATAAAGTAAGAAAGAGAGAGTGGGGTATATGTTTTTATTATGGGTATAACAAGTGAATCAAATTATCTATTTTAGATTAGTAACTTTTATATTGCAATGTCAAAAAAACAAAAATTAGTAACTTTTATTTTATATTGGGAAAGAGGGAGGGAGTATGTTGACTAGTCATTATGATAAACTCCCGCATCCCATTAAGAAGTGAAACATACTCCCTCCGTCTCACAATAATATATAAACTTTTCATTTTGGGCGTCTCACAATAATATATAACTTTCCCAAAATGAAAAGGAATCTTTACTATTCCCTTCACTCATTCTCTCTCCTACATTATTTTAATACTCACATCACCATTATAATTTACTATTCTCTCCACTCATTCTCTCTCCTATTTTATTTTCACACTCACAACACTTTCAATATAATATTTTCTCCTTAATTCCCATGCAATGATCAAAAGTCTATAAAAATATGGGACGGAGGGAGTATTTCTTTTTTTATTATTTCCATAAAAAGTATTCAATTTTTATTAAGTCTTTATTCAATGAATTTTATTTATTTAAATCAAAGTAAAAATTTACTTATTATTTCTTTTGTTATACTAGTTTTTTTAATTTCCTTTCATTCTATTTTAGTCTTGCTTGTTATGGAATGATATATATGGAGGGGAAAATACATATAAAAAAACAGGTATAGGTTTGTATGTTTGAGAAATGGAAGTTAAATTTTGATATTGAGCTGGAATCCTATCCTATGAGTATATATATATATATATATACATATATATATATATATATATATATATATATGTATATGCCATATTTTAGTTGTTGAAATTCCAAATTAAAGTCTCCAACTGCAAACGTAAGTTGACATGAAAATACTCCCTCGCCCCAAAATGTTTATCCCATTTGATTTTTTTGTTGAATTTTGACCACAAATTTATGAGAGATTAATTATGTTCATGAAATTTTAAAAGTTGTTGTTGATAATATTATTAATGGTGAATCAATAGAAATTTTTAAAATTTCATGAATATAATTAAATTTTCATATATTTATAGTCAAAATTTAATAAAAAAATCAAATAGAACAAACATTTTAAAACAAAAGTTATTTTTAGAATTGAAAGGAGAGTAGGGAATTCAGCAACAACAGACATATACATATGAGTATCTTACTGGATCCAGTGATTGATAGATAGATTCAAATAATAAGTATCGGGTGTTATTTTCCATTATTTTATTTTGAGAGCTTTGTGTACGAGACGAGGCATCAAAAGTTAATAATTTATGGGCCATGTCTCCTTTGACCATAAAGTTGAGATTATTAACTTTTACCAGATAGTATGTTAATTCCTCTTAAGATGTGAACGTCGCTTTCTTACAAATCCCTGTCTTTTCTTGTCTCTATTTGCTGCTTCGTACCTTTCGGCGCATATTAGAATGGATCCCGCCCTCTTTTCATTTCTCTCCTTCCTAATCTAGTCTTATCTTTCTTTGACCATAACTTTGGACTATTATGGATGTACTTATTTTCTTTATATTCAATTTGATTTTGAGATGTAAGTTCAAAATGATGCTATTAGAATTGGCTATAGCCGTGCCTAAAATGGAGCATGCTCGTGCGAAAGGTGGACTGAAGACATGCCTTGCGAGTGAAGTTGTACATTCGTGCAATATTAGTGACGCGGTCGTACGTCCAGCCTGAGAGAATTTTTATTTTCTGTTTTTGACTTTTTAATTAGGATTATTGTAATTAGGATAGTTAGAGTTTTATTATTTTCTGATTATTAGGATTTAGATACTAATATAAAGAAAACAAGATACTTAAAAATTAAATACTAATAACAACTTGCTAATAATTAATAAATACTTCAAGTAATATTTTCAATAAAACATTATATTATAACCAATAAATAAAACTTACAATCTTAATACAGTATATAT
Organism: Adenophora triphylla var. japonica; assembly: GCA_022495995.1. NCBI lineage: Eukaryota > Viridiplantae > Streptophyta > Magnoliopsida > Asterales > Campanulaceae > Adenophora > Adenophora triphylla. The sequence continues at coordinate 30,683 of JAFEMH010000464.1, read as the reverse complement.
GATTCTTATTTCTTCACTCCTAGCTAACTTTTATCTAAATACAAACTAAATTTTTAAGACTTTGAAAGGGAAAGATTTTTCAACACACGAGAAATATTTTTTTCTAAAATATGAAAAGCTTGTCTCTTCCCTTGTATAAATATCCTTTTTATAGGCTATTCCCCTGATTTTTCTTTCATCTTTTAAAATTATTGACCAACATCTTTATTTCTACTATATCAACTTTAAGTTATTTCCTCATTTTGCTTTAAGTGTTATATTGGTTATATTTACCCACTAGACTTGTTTTTTCTTCTCTACTTACTTATGTCTTCTACTTTTAGCCTTATTCGCATATTTTTTAAGATGCTTCATGTTCGCTCAATAATTTTTGTTTTCTTCCTTCTCCTGGTTGGATCATTTTGGAGATGTCTTTTGGGACAATTCCCAAATATTCTTCCATATCTTCATTACCATTTTTCATGCTTTGAGTGTATGTCATATAAGTATTTTCTTCCTCTTCCTTGAGAATACTGCTAATAAACATTGCAAATTTATCTTGAATGTAAGAATCTAATTTTTCTTGAGTCATTCCTGAATTTAACAAAAAAAATTGTAATTCGATCAATTATAATGTGTCATTTTCCTCCAATTCCTCCATCTTCATTTTTTCCTTGCTTTTAGCTTTTTCTCTAGCCTATTCTTTTAAGAGAAATACACACTTGGTTTATTTCTTTAAGAATTTCAGTAATATCGAATTTGTTCCATCATTTATAAGAATATGTTCTAATAAAACATGATAGATTTAAGTAATCATAATCACAACAATATGAACGTGCCCAGATCTATGTAAGGTTAAATTGGGCCATGAAAAGCATTTGAGATTTGGATATCAAATGAGATATTTTTTCTTCACCCTTAAATTAAGGATGATTTGTATAATATTCCTTAAATAAGGGACATAATTCTTTGGGAAAGAATTTTTTCTCATCAGGATCAATTTTTTGCCAATTAAGAAAAAACCAATTTGAAATATCTTTATATAAGAATTCCTTATCAAACATGAAAAATCATGTATGTTTTATTTGAGAATTTTGATATAGGAATGCATGTAACCAAGCATCAATATAATCCCAATAATTATAGGAGAATTGATGATCATGATTTGAAAAATATTGCGTTAATTGGTTAGGGTTTGTTCCCCAGTCTAAAACATTTAAAACTTTAAGAAATTTTGGTTTTGAAAAAGCATAATCACTTTTAATTGCTTCATTATTTCTAAATTTGTGATAACAAAATACTGACCCTGTTTCTTTTAGAATTATTTCATATATAGCCCTGTTTTTCTTCATATTATAGAAAAAATGTTTTTTGTTCAAAATATTTATTTGATATGTAAAAGGGGTCTGCAAACCATTTTAGATCGCATGGCTCTAAGCATATGATTGATTCCTTTAATAATTTTTTAACCATTGTTTGATTATATTATTTCAATAAGACGTCTCTAGCTGTTCTTTGAGAACATGTAATGCAGGGTGTTCCAATATTATGATATGATGATGATAATGATTCATATTGTGAGGCATAATATCCTTGAGGAAAATAATATCCTCTGCCTCTTGTCATACCTCTTCCTGTACCTGTAGTGCCTTTTCCATGAGTATAGAGTTCTCCTCTACCTCTGCCCCTAGAACTGTAAGTTCTTCCGTACATTACTTGAATCCCTGCAAAAATTATCTAGTTAAAAAGTTAGGAAGCGAATTTGATTTCCTTTTTATATATTCAATCTTAAAATAAAAAACAGATAATTTTGCTTGTCATCTTGCAAATATTTATTTTGATACTAAATTTTTTACATCTCTTTCTAAGACTTCTTTTGTTGCTTTAAAGTCAATTCTTAATATAAAATCTTGATTTAAAAGATCTTCTTGAAATTTAGAAATACATTTGACTATTGATAACATTTCTTTTTAATTGTAGAATAATTTTTCTGGGGCATCATCCCATTTTCCTGATGTAAATCTAACTAATTCCTCTTTATTTTCATATACATTGTTTGTAATTGTTTAAAGTGTTGGTCAATGTTTTTTTAAAAATATCAGGATATCATCAATATAAACAATAATAAATTCTGAGTATGGATAGAATATGTCATTAATAATATTTTGGAATTCTGATGGGGCATTTTTAAGCCCAAAATGCATTATATTCCATTTATAATGCCCAAATGGTACTGTGAAAGCAATATTATATTTATCTTCTTCTGCTATTTGGATTTGCCAATATCCCGACTTTAAGTCAAATTTGAAACAAATATAAGCTTCATTTAATCTATTTAATAAATATTTTTTATTAGGAATTTGATATCTTATCAATTTTAAAACTTTATTAAGTGTTTTATAATTTATTACTAATCTATGGATTTCCCTCTCCTTTTCAGCATTTTTATTCATATAGAAAGCTGAACAACTCCAATGAGATTGGCATTTCCTAATAAGTTGTTTTTCTAATTGATGCTATAAGAATCGTGTTGTAATCAATATCCGTCCAGCTGCAAGACTAATCACCTGACTTTTGACCTGAAAACAGAACCCACGACTAGTCGGAATGGTCTTCGGCGAAGACCCTCGGGCGTGAGAGTAAGTACGGTATATATGAGAGCTGATAAGTTATAAAGAACAATGTATTCAGAATAACAAATAGCAATTACCTTGAAACGGTTGATATTGTCATGTATTTATAGTTGTAGATGAGAGTTATATTTGTAATAGGATTGTGCTAGATCCCTAGAATCGTGGATCTGATTAGCATAAGAGATCTTGTCCATAAATAACTCCTAATTTGTAGGGAGTCCTTTATGAAAAGAATTGTATTCACGCCTGGACTCTGTAGGTCGACATAGTATCGTAGGTCGAGGTCGTCTGTTTGGATCCAGGTCGACCTAACTGATGGATAGGGTCGAATCATACCCGAAATTCTGGATCGTATGTCGGACGATATCTAGGTCGGGACTATGTAGGTCGGACAATGAGCTAGGTCGACTGATTTTGCTGATGGGCCTTGGGCCTGGTAATGATTGGGCCTAGCCCACTGAGAATGTGGTGGCAATAATAAGTAAGTAACTGGGCTTGCTCGTTGGGCCTAGCCCATCACTTTTATTCCGTTCAGTGGCCCCCAAATTTCTGAGTTGATTTTTGTCGACCAGGAAGTTATAAGAAATTTTGATGAAGTTTGAAATAGATCGTAGGTCGATGCTCGAACAGTTGTTTGGTCGACCAATGGTGACATGGTTCAATCACGGCCGTTGGCTTGTGGGCCAATTTGGATTAGTAGAAGCGTCGTATTTCCGTAATCATTGCTGCCTCAAAAACCGTCCGGGTATTTAAATGTTGATTAACCGTTTGAAAACCCCAACCTTTTCATTTCCTGTATGGATTAAGAGAGAAAAAACCTTTTCCCCTTCGGATTTTGCGAACCTTCAATATTCAAGCGTATATTTTCGGCGATAGGCAAAGCAAATCTCTTGATCTCCGCTGCCCCAGTCCTTTATTTTGCTCGTACGACCTTTGTCACCAACTTAATTTGAGGTATTCTTCGATTTCTTTGCTTTTTCGTCTTGTTTTCGAGCTTTTGTTGATTTTTGCCATGGCTAGGACCTTTAGCTGCGAACCTGGGGCCTGGTATTGGTATTGCACTGTTAATTACCGAATATATAAGCACATAGGGGGAGTGTGGAAGGAGATGCCCATGACTGAGTGTGCCTCCATCTTGACAAGGTGGGGATTGACTTTTAGCGAACTAGGTTTGCCAGTAGGAGAGAACTTGGGAGATTTAGAAGTAGACGACCCAAATGTTGTATCTTTTCATCTTTTTCACGAGTTACTCGACCATCTAGCTCTGTTATATGTCAAGGATCCCAATAAGCCCTCCTTCCTTAGAAATAGAAAGGGGTTTCCAGGGGAATCTAGGTCGTCCTTAGGTACGTCGCCTGAGTATGAACATAGGACTGATTCCCCTGTTTCTTCTTCTTCTTCTTCTTCAGATATGGCAGCTCAAGGGGGAGCTACAACTTCTACTTCATCTAGCCCATGGATTGTGGACGCTTTAGATTCCTCGGTGGCCAAAGGGAGGAATGAGAGAGGCTACGTACCTAAGCCAATTCGAGGGAAACAAGCTTCTGTATTTCGTGAAAATATGCTATACGACTTCTGTGAGGTAGATAAAAAGGAATTTAGTGTGACACATTATTCCAAAAAGGTGTTCATGTCCCAATTCGGTGATACCTATACCACTGACCCTACTAGAGTGGCCTTTTTTTATAACTAATTTGAGGCTGGCTTGCGGCTCCCTTTGGATCCTTTTGTGAATTAGTTTGTAGAGTGCACGGATGCTTTGCCCCTTCAGTTGGGAGCCAACACTTGCAGAGTTCTGGTTTGTTTTTCCATGGTGTGTAGATTCCTAGGATTTGAGCCCTGCCTTCACGTTTTTAGAATGTTCTTTAAGATCACCATCGATAAGGTTGACTTGGGGATTAGTACTCCATCTAGACTGCATGCTCCAAAGCTTTTTGTCAATCTCCCTAGCAAGGTTAGTAGCTGGAATACTCATATCATGGTGGTTCAAAGTAGGAGAGGATGGGAGTTCCCGTTGCCCAATGCTGAATCTGAGGTGATGAAGGGAGAGGATTATTGGGTTCCTGATTGGAGCAAGGACCTGTATAAGAATTTGGTCGAGCTAGCTGAGAGGGGCCCTATTAGTTGGGAGATTTTGGGGACCACAAAAAATAATTATATTCAAGCTGGCATGATACTTGGTAAGGGGGATGTAGTTCCTTTGGTCCCCATAGTTAGATGCTTGAGGTATCCTGATTGGGTCACCCATGAGGGGGGTAGATTTTGGTTTGAAAGTCAGTGTCATGAGTGCAAGAAAGAGCCGGATCACTGCAGACTGAAAGTGGATCACTTTGGTGGTAAGTGTTTACTCGCTTTTATCCTTTAGCTCGTCAATTTATTGCTCGTATGTAGAACTTTTAGCTCGTACATGTTTTGCTCATATGTAGAACTTTTTGCTCGTACATATCTTGCTCATATGTAGAACTTTTTGCTCGTACATATCTTGCTCGTTGATCGATGTATTATTCATACTAAACTTAACACTTGGTTTTTTGGCCTCACGCAGTTCTTACTCCCGAGCAAGAGACTAACATGGGACGTGTTGTTAACGTGAAAAAGAGCAAGAGGAGTTGTGGGGCTGCTAATGCTCGAGAAAACCGTCAGAAGGAGGCTGAGAACCGACAGAAGATGTTTAAGCTGATTGATGAAAATACTGAGGGGCTGATCCCTGTTGAGGAGGAGGAACTTGACCAAGTGGAGGCAGAGAAGACAGAGGGAGTGGTCCAAGAGACCTTTAATTCTGGAGTTGAGGTGGAGACTAGCCAGTATGGGAGTTGGTGCAGGAGGCTCCTCGAACTAGGGCCAGGACCCCTGTTGTTGACCTGGAAGGTAATGAGGAGGAAGAAGATGATCATCCCCTCTAGATAAAGAAACGGTCCAAAACCAACCCCCCATCTCAAAAAGGTAAGGCCATTACCAGTAAATCTCATCCTCCAACTATTCAAGTCTCATACCCCGAGCTAGTTCAAGCTCGTGTGGATAAGCTGAGCGATGTTTCTTTGCTCACCGGGGTGGACAGCTCTTGCAGGGAGTATCATGAGCTTGAGTATGGCCACGTGGTGGTGAGGAGAGCTGCAGACCAGGATCTAGTTAAAAAATTTACTGACAAGAGCTTGACCGCTAAAATGTTCAAAGCTAGATCGGGGCTGGTCCACTTTGAGGTAACGCTTTTAAATTTCTCACATGATTACAATTTCCTTTTTTTTTTTAAAAAACCCACCAAGGATTTATCCTTGCCTGTCCCAAGTCAGGATAAAGGGCGAGGGTTACGGTAGGCATGTGACAGCCAGCGTAAAATTTTTGTCACATTAACATGACATGAATCGAAATATGAATATCGTTGGGGCGTTTCCTCAGCAGCGACGCGCTACACTTCAAAGACCTGGGTGTAGTGATAAGTATGCAAAGGTTGCTAGGTCATCGCCCGGAAGCGACGCGCCATCTCTTCGCCCGGGGGTGATGTCAAATATGCAAGGGTGCGCTACACTTCAAAGACCTGGGTGTAGTGATAAGTATGCAAAGGTTGCTAGGTCGTCGCCCGGAAGCGACGCGCCATCTCTTCGCACGGGGGTGGTGTCAAATATGCAAGGGTTCCCGCATTGCGGACGAGTGCGGGTAAAGAAGCTAGTCCATGGTAGGTGTAAGGGTAGTGGGATGCGCTTTGGAACTTGGAACATTGGATCATTGACAGGGAGATCAGCAGAGGTAGTGGAAGTTATGAGGAGGAGGAAGATTCACATAATGTGTCTACAGGAAACTAAGTGGGTTGGTGAGAAAGCAAAAGAAATATCGCCTTGGGGTTTTAAGCTTTGGTACTCAGGAAAGGATAAGGGTAGAAATGGAGTGGGTATCATTATTGATAAGGAGTATAGTAATGATGTGGTGGAAGTGTACAGGAAGAGTGATCGAATTATGGGCATTAAACTGGTGATACGTGATGAGATTATAACTATTATTTCCACCTATGCACCACAAGTTGGGTTGGATGCATCTATTAAACAAGTGTTCTGGGAAGATTTGGAGGAGGTAGTGCAACGAGTACCTAGTGGTGAGAAATTAGTGATTGGTGGTGATCTGAACGGACATGTGGGGTCTAGTCGACATGGCTTTGAGAGCATACATGGAGGTTTTGGTTTTGGAGAGAGGAATGAAGCAGGAAATAGTATCATGGACTTTGCGTTTGCATATGACTTGAGTATAATGAACACTTGGTTCAAGAAGATAGAATCTCACTTGGTGTCCTATAGGAGTGGAGGTAATGCGAGTTAGATTAACTTCTTCTTAGTAAGAAATACTTGTAGAAAGAGTTATACAGATTGCAAGGTTGTTCCGGGTGAGAGCACAGCAACTCAACATAGACTGGTGGTACTTGATTTTCGAAGTAAGAGAATTTCGAGGAAGAGAAAATCACAGGTAGACCCTAGAATCAAGTGGTGGAGACTTCAAGGGGAAAATCAACTGAAATTTGTAGCTAAGATGGTCGATACCGGTATTTGGGCGGATAATATGGAGGATATGGATATATATTCGACTTGGACTAAGATGGTACATACCATAAAGGAGGTGGCGAAAGAAGTCCTTGGAGAATCTAGAGGAAATGGGCCACCAAGTAAGGACACATCATGGTGGAACGAGGAAGTAAAACAAGCAATAAAGGACAAGCGAGAATGCTACAAATTATTGGGGAAATGTAGGAGCGACGAGAACTATGAGAAGTATAAGGAAGCTAGAAGAGATGCTAAGAAAGCAGTAAGAGACGCAAGAGCAAAGGTGAATCAGACACTTTATGATAAGTTGGATACAAAAGAAGGGGAAAAGGACATCTACAGACTCGCTCGTATGAGGGATAAGAGGACACGAGATATTGGGACGGTTAAATGTGTGAAGGATGTAGACCAAAGAGTTTTAGTCGGGGATAAAGAGATAAAAGATAGATGGAGTTCGTACTTTGATAACTTGTTCAATGGCGGTCAAGAGCAGGATGTTGGAGATTTAAATATCTCTTCGAGTATGGTTAATCGAGATTTTATGCGGAGAATTCGAAAGAGTGAAGTGGAAATGGCAATGAAAAAGATGAGATTGAAGAAAGCCGTTGGACCGGATGGTATACCAATTGAGGTTTGGAGATGTTTCGGGGAGTAGATTGGTTAACAACGCTATTTAACAAGATATGGAGAGTTAACACAATGCCATTGGAGTGGCGGAAGAGTACTCTGATCCCTTTGTATAAGAATAAAGGTGATGTCCAAGATTGTTCCAACTATCGGGGGATCAAACTAATGAGCCATACTATGAAACTTTGGGAAAGAGTAATTGCACAAAGGCTGAGAAAAATTGTGGATATTTCGGATAACCAATTTGGGTTTATGCCAGGAAGATCGACTATGGAGGCAATATATCTTATGAGACAAATCATGGAGAAATATCGGGATCAAAAGAAAGATTTGCATATGGTTTTCATTGATTTGGAGAAGGCGTATGATAAAGTGCCAAGAGAGGTACTTTGGTGGGCATTAGCAAAGAAGGGTGTTTCAAAGAAATATATTGATATTATCAAGGACATGTATAATGGAGTTAGTACTTGTGTACAGACTAGTGTTGGGAAGACTGAAGAGTTCCCTATAAAGATTGGAGTGCATCAAGGTTCCGCACTTAGCCCCTTTCTTTTTGCTTTGATAATGGACGAATTGACGAGGTCAGTCCAAGATGATATACCAAAGTGTATGCTGTTCGCAGATGGTATTGTGCTGATTGATGAGACAAGAGAGGGTGTTGAAAGTAAATTGGAGTTGTGGAGACACACTTGGGAATCTCGAGGTTTTCGATTAAGCAGAAGCAAGACTGAATATTTGGAGTGTAAGTTTAGCAGAGTTGAAAGTAGGGAGGCAGGGGCGGTCACATTTGATGGAAATATTATCCAAGCTTCTGAGTTTTTTCGCTATCTTGGATCCATTATCCAAAAGGATGGAGAATTAGATGGAGATGTGGCTCATAGGATTAAAGCAGGTTGGTTGAAGTGGAATAGTGCTACAGGGTTTCTATGTGATCGCGGCATGCCCAATAGATTAAAGGGAAAATTCTACCGCATGGCAATTAGGCCGGCATTGCTTTACGGCACAGAATGTTGGGCCGTGAAACAGTGTCAAGTGCATAAGATGAATGTGGCGGAGATGCGTATGCTTCGATGGATGTGCGGTCATACAAGAAAGGATCGATTGGGGAATGAGGTGATCAGAGGTAAAGTAGGAGTTGCGCCCATTGAGGATAAAATGAGAGAAAATCGTCTACGGTGGTTTGGACATGTGAGAAGGAGACCGAGTGATGCACCGGTTAGGAGGCCGGAACAGTGGACAAATGATAAAATGGCGAGGGGTAGGGGAAGACCCAAACAAACTTGGATTAGAGTAATTGAAAATGATATGAATTTACTTGGAGTGGATGAAAGTATGGTGTTGAAGAGGCCGGAGTGGAGGGCAAAAATCCAAGTGGGGGTTGATTTTTGATTTTTTATTTTTTATTTTTTATTTTTTATTTTTTATTTTTTATTTTTTATTTTTATTTTTTTATTTTTTATTTTTTATTTATTTTATTTTATTTTATTTTGTTTTATTTTATTTTATTTTTTTATTATTTTTTATTATTTTTTATTTTATTTTATTTATTTATTTTTTTTTATTTTTTTTTGCACGATAACATATGAGGATTCATGTTAGCCGACCCCAAATTATTTTGAGACTAAGGCTTTGTTGTTGTTGTTGTTGTATTACAATTTCCTTTTTTTGCTCGCATTTTCCTCTTGACCCAGTTTTAGCCGATCTGATCCTTGGGTTTTACTGTTGCAGGCTCTTGCTATGGTTGATCTAGCTACAAGCTACTGGAAAGCTTCTGAGGAGCAGGAGAAACTTGCCGAGACCATGCTGGATCGGAAGTCTAATGAGCTGGGGGTGTTGGAGAAGAAATACGTTGACCTTGAGGAGAGGCATACTGATCTGGATTCAGCCTATGAGTCTCTCAAACTTGTGAAGGATGATGCTTTAAAGGCCAAGGAGGATGCCTAGGGCGAGCTAGGTGACCCCAAAAAGGAGCTGGCAGCCGCCAAGTTGGGTAAAGAGAAGGTCGATCTGGATCTTGAAGTGGCGAACAAGATGTTGGAAGAGAGTACGGCCATGCTAGCCAAGCAAACTGATGACCATAAATGAGCTTGGCAACAATGGGAAGAGGATGCCCAGGCCAAGTTAGAGGTCGCAGTCAAGGCTTCCATAGAAGCCTACAAAGAGAGTGATGCCTGCCATAATTTTGTCACCGAGAAAGCAAGGTCCTTCTTTGATGTAGGTCGGTGTCACATGGCTCGACGCATCCTTGTGGACCCCTTCGTTAATTTGCCAATCGAGCAGCTAGCTAAGTCGGCATCAGAGGATCAATATGATGTGGCGGCTCGTCAAGGCCACCCTCTGGTCCCTTATGATGAGAATGATTTGGCTGCCCTAGCGGAGGAAGATACTGATTTGGAGGCGGAACCTTGGGTCGTACCTCCTGTTGAACCTGTCAACTTCAACACCATACTCAAAGATCTTGAGGATTCTGATGAGCTAGCATTCTAGGGAGACACCCCCAAGTATGGCTTCACTGAATTAGGTAAACTTAACAACCTTCAACAACAAGAGAAAGATTTGGGTGATCAAGCTACTACCAGCGATCAAATTGAAACCGATCCAGCTGTTTGACCTTTCTTGAACATTTAGTTGGTTGTGTAACAAGACAAGTTCCCAAACAATTTTTTGGTTTTTATTTATGTAATCAATGCCTTGGCCCAGTTTTCGGGAGGCATTTTTAACTTGACATGTTCTTTGATTGTACAAGTTCTAGACCGTTTTGGGGGGACTTGCTTTCATTTTAATCGTAGTTGACTTTTTATACTTGAATCTTTTGCTTTTGATCCTTGTATGAATGTAAGTCGAACTAGATTTGATAGGATAAATGAGATCCTACGAGTCTTTGGTCGGACTGCTTTCAGAAATAACGTCGACCTAATACTTGGATCATTGGATAATGAGATTGACTAAGGGTCGAATCCTATTTGGATCGAGGTCGACTGAGAGTCGGACTTGTTTAAAGGAACGAAGCTGACTAAGAGTCAAGCCTGTTAGAACAAAGTCGACTAAAAGTCGGACTTGTTAAATGAATGAGACTGATTAAGAATCGAGCCTGTTTAAAGGAACGAAGTTGACTAAGAGTCGGGCCTGTTAGAACGAAGTCGACTAAAAGTCGGACTTGTTAAATGAACGAGACTGATTAAGAATCGAGCCTGTTAGAACGAAGTCGACTAAAAGTCGGACTTGTTAAATGAACGAAACTAATTAAGAATCGATCATGTTAGAATCGATGCACAAACGTAACACAATTTTAGGTTGAATAGAGCTGCAACTTTATTGAAGTAGTAGCACGATTACATAGAGAACGGAGAGCTAGAACTAAACTCAAACTTGAAAACGGAAACTAACTTTGAAACTGAACTAGAAAACTGAACTAGAAGTAGTATCTGATAAGGTGGGTAGCATGCCACGGGTACTTCAACTCTTCACCATCTAGATGGGCGATCATGTAAGTTCCCTCCTTAATAACTCGAGTAATGATGTAGGGACCTGTGAATGTGCGCCCAAAATTTTGTTGTTGGATTCACGCGAGTTTGAAGACATCCGAGTTATTTGAAAAACGGAGTCGCCACGCCATTTTGATTACCTCAAAACTTTGAAAAAAAGGTTTTTACTTGGGTTCGGAGGTTAAGTTACCCCTTGGGAAGAACGTTTGGCGTTCACCCAAAGTGCCTTGCCGGAGCAAGTCTCCCAAGATTTCAAAGAGAATCGTGCTTGCTTGCGTGCTTTCTTGTGTGCATGTGTTTGAAAATAAGGGGGGAAATGTCCCAAGTTGTCTTCCGGACGTACAAACCATTTATTGGTTGTCGCTCGGGATTCCTTGGAATTTTATGTATTTGGGATTATGATCCCGTCCTCATCTTATGACTTGTGATCATCGCATTTTAAACCTCGGGACCCTCGGGACTTGCGTGATCGAGAGAATGTCTCCCTTTTTGGTCAAAGATGAGGTTCTTTAGAAAAGGAAGGTCCTTAGCCCATCAATCCTACGCTTTAAGACGGTTGAGCTCGTATAGATGCTTCATACTCTTTCTTAAGCGATAATTGGAGATATAGGGTTCAAGGTTGTCCCTTTCTAAAGAAATCATGAAACCTTTAATGGAAGGAACAATGTAAAGATAAGAACTTTACACCGGTCCATTCCTAGGTTGTTAATGGGGGAATGGGGGAAATGCATGTAAAAATGATACTTTAGTGAAAAGATGACATTTTTGGGTTGCAAAGGATGCTTTTTGATTTAAAGAAGTGATCTTTATTGCAAAGGATGCATTTTGAATGTAAAGACATGATTTTTATGCAAAGGATGCATTTTTATTGAAAAAGATTGTATTTTTATATGCAAAGGATGCATAAAGATGACATTTTTATTGGAAAATGGGGGTTTTAGGTGCAAAGGATGCACCTTTATGGATAAAGACTACATTTTTAATGACAAAGGATGTCTAATGCATGCAAAAGGGAAGGGGGAATATGAAGATATGATCTTTAATCTACCAAGTCCCAAGCAATATAAAGGTAATGTAATGAGCAATTTATAAAGCAATTAGGATGCGAGGTTAGGGCGTGCGAGGTTACCAATGGCTTCCTTCTTCTTCGGGCGGAGCTAGGAGGAGAGGTTGGTCTTGGATCTTCAAGGAGGAGGGAGGGAGCTTCTTGGCCTTCTTCTTCACCTTCTTGGATCTTCAACAGCCTCTTGGGAGTATTTCTTCGTATTATGTGTGATGGTGGATGATTTTTGTGTTGTTGTTGTTGTTGTGTCTTGAAATGGGTAGAGGAGGGCTCTATTTAGAGGCGTCTGGATAAGGCTAATGAAGCCGTGCGAGCTGCGCAGCTCTTTGCAAAATGAGGCCGTGCGGTCTTATCCACAATGACTCAGCATTCTAGAACCATGCAAGGTGGCATCATTCTAGAAGCTTCCCCCTAATTAAGAAAAACGTGTTTTCTTAATTAGGAAGGCTCCTTACTGACCCTAATTTAAATTTGAATTTGTTCGGACATTCAGGAACACTAGGAAGGTCAGGGGAATTACCGGAAAACTTACCGAAATGTCGGGAAAATTAACCGGAAGGCATGAGCCGATTTGGGTACTTACGAAGCCCCTCGGCAACGTCACTTGCAAGGCGAGTGGGGTTGTCGATAGAAAAGGATCCGATCTGGCGAATGCCGAGACGGATTGGGAGACCAAGGTGGTCGAGTGGCTGAACCTTTTGGAAGGCTACCTACGTATCCCGGAGGAATCAAGCCAGGCCGTAGTTCGGGATTAGGATCCGCTGGGGAAGGAAGAAGAGAAACTGGTCTCTTGCCGGGAAAAAGAAGAGAAAATGACCTAGGAGGTCAAGCAATTGATCCTACTGGGGTCATGCTAGGAGTGACCCAGGTGGTCGAATATTTGAACTTCTATGAGGGGGCGCTTTATCACTGAGGAGTGACAAAGGAACAGGGTGACCAAAGTGGTCGAATGGCTGGACCTTTTATAAAAGGCTACCTACGTATCCCGGAGGAATCAAGCCTTGATCGTAGTTCAAGCATCACTAGATAGTTAGGAACGATGTCTAGGATCCTTGAGATTTTGACAATTCGGAGGCTGTCACCTGAGGAAGCTAGAGCTTATGGCGCTATCTCTTTATGACGGAGATAGAGGTAACTTAAGTTGGGAAACTTGAGCGTACGTCACTATTCGCGGATAGAGGTAGCACAAGTTGAAATGACTTGGGCATACTTCACTATTCGCGGATAGTGGTAGCACAAGTTGGAATGACTTGGGCATACGTCACTATTCGCGGATAGTGGTAGCACACATTGGAATGACTTGGGCATACGTCACTATTCGCGGATAGTGGTAGCACAAGTTGAAATGACTTGGGCATTCGTCACTATTCGCGGATAGTGGTAGCACAAGTTGAAATGATTTAGGCATGCGTCACTATTCGCGGATAGTGATAGCACAATTTGAAATGACTTGGGCATTCGTCACTATTCGCGGATAGTGGTAGCACAAGTTGAAATGATTTAGGCATGCGTCACTATTCGCGGATAGTGATAGCACAATTTGAAATGACTTGGGCATTCGTCACTATTCGCGGATAGTGGTAGCACAATGTTGAAATGATTTAGGCATGCGTCACTATTCGCGGATAGTGATAGCACAATTTGAAATGACTTGGGCATTCGTCACTATTCGCGGATAGTGGTAGCACAAGTTGAAATGATTTAGGCATGCGTCACTATTCGCGGATAGTGATAGCACAATTTGAAATGACTTGGGCATTCGTCACTATTCGCGGATAGTGGTAGCACAAGTTGAAATGATTTAGGCATGCGTCACTATTCGCGGATAGTGATAGCACAATTTGAAATGACTTGGGCATACATCACTATTCGCGGATAGTGGTAGCACAAATTGGAATGACTTGGGCATACATCACTATTCGCGGATAGTGGTAGCACAAGTTTAGAGTTCTGACGATTCGGAGGTTGTCACCTAGTTGACAATTACTGGAGGCTGTCACCTAATTTGACAATGCGGAAATTTGTCACCTAATTTGACAATTACCGGAGAGTGTCCACCTAATTTTGACAATTCGGAGGATGTCACCTAATTTGACAATTCTTGGAGGATGTCACCTAATTTTGACAATTCTTGGAGGATGTCACCTAATTTGACAATTCTTGGAGGATGTCACCTAATTTGACAATTGCGGAGATTTGTCACCTAATTTGACAATTACTGGAGGATGTCACCTAATTTTGACAATTACTGGAGGATGTCACCTAATTTGACAATTACTGGAGGATGTCACCTAATTTGACAATTACTGGAGGATGTCACCTAATTTTGACAATTACTGGAGGATGTCACCTAATTTGACAATTACTGGAGGATGTCACCTAATTTTGACAATTACTGGAGGCTGTCACCTAATTTGACAATTACTGGAGGATGTCACCTAACGTTATCCCGTTATAACGGAATAACGGAGATTGCGAAAAAGGTTGGATTTTATAGAGAAGTTGGAAGGAATCAATAGTTTTTGTAAAGAAAAGTGGGACGCACCCGAATAATTTTTTGTAAAGAAAACTGGGATGTACCCTGATTTTTTGAAAAATAAAATTGAAAATGCCAAGGGCAAATAAACTGAGTCACAGAGGTAAATTTGTAAAATAGGCCTCGGGGGCACTAGAGGGAAAACTGGATTGAAAGTGATTGAAAATACCAGGGGCACAAAGGGGTAAAACAGACCTACGAGGGATAAAATCGTAAAATTGAGCCTTCAGGGGCAAAATTATAAAAACAGGCCACAGAGGCTTAGTATGTCGCGCGACTTAGTAAGCCTGAACTGTGCTTTTTAATGCCTTTGGAACTGGAATGGAATTGCAGACACATGTTGGAATTGGGTGACCAAAAGAGATCACTTACCTGGACTTCTTGGGACAATGGCAAAGAGATATTTGGTCCCTTCCTATAAGGATGGAAACGGGGTGATCTAGTAGGTCAAACAACCGATCCTACAAGGAATGTGCCAAATCAAAAGGGGTGACCAATATGGTCATAAAATTGGACTTTTATGAAAAGCTTACGCACCATTGGAGAGTGGAGGAAGAAAAAGGTGACCAATGTGGTTGGATGGCTGAACCTTTATGAAAGGCTACCTACGTATCCCGGAGGAATCAAGCCAGGTCGTAGTTCGAGCTTTACCTAGACAGTTAGGAATGATGTCTAGGATTTTCGACGTTTTGACAATTAGGAAACTGTCGCCTAGAGTTATCTCGAAGGCACTTTTTGGGAGAAAATGTTACCATTAGCAATTGGCACGTTACTTGAGCCTAGGGGTGATTTTTTTTTTTTTTTTTTTTTTTTCTCGGAAACGTGGTAGGGACTAGTGCGGATGTACATATGGAATGTGTTTGAAAATTGTTTAAGACGGGTTTCAAGCGAGGTGGGGTCGTATCCAGCAGGCGCGGGCTGAACTGGCATTGTTCTTGAGATGTTGTCTACGTGGACTAAAATTCCTTTCTTGAAATTTGAGGCCCGGGTTTAAACCTCGGGTCCTGATTAAGGTCCTTTTCTTAAACTCTGGCGCTTGAAGCTGATGCTGACAGGCTTTTATAACAAAAGTAGATGTTGAAGTGACCAAACCTCTCTTCTAGGGATGGATGTGACTTATCGGAGCTCCGGTCGGAGGAAAAACTTTCTGCAAAACCCCATGTCTTACTAAAGCCAGGAAAGATTCTTTCATTTGGCAAAGCCCTGGTTGAATGAGCTGAGCAAGCAAAGTGACTTGGCGAAGCCCCAGTCTGGTGACCTAACAAAAATCCCAATCTGATTGGTATTGCGAACGTGATTCTGAAGTTGATCTGACCAAGACTGAATCCATCTAGGGACCTAGTGAAGAACCCGATATGAACCCTAAACATGGCTAAAGAAGCCCCAGTTTTAAAGGAATGATTTGGCAAAGCCCCAAACTGGAAGAGTTTCGAGGCAGTCCTAATGCGAATTGTAGCAGAAGAGGGAAAACCTATCCTTTTTCTTTTTTTTTTTATTTCTATTTTTTTTAGTCAACCAGTCAACCTTAAGGAGACGCAGACAAAGAGAAGAATTTTAGGAAGATATGTACATGCAGGGGCATATTTTTCAAAAGGTGGGAATAATCCCGATTTTGTGTTATTTTGATGGCCTTATTCGATGTAGGCACAGAACTCGCTTTGGGTTTGACTCTTTTGAGAGAGTATAAGCGTAGAAAGGTTGGTAAAAGTGTATGGAAGCCCTGGCGACGGAAAATCAGTGTTTAGCACTGTTTTTCCTAAGATGTAGAAAGAGAAGACTTGTCAAGACATCTGAAAACTTGTTTTATTTACAATGATCACAAGATTGCTTAAAACCCTTTATTAATGTTCGGGTTATTCAACCACTAATCTCGATATGAACAAACATTCTTATTAATCATGAGGAGAAAGTCAACCAGTGTCGCGGATCAAGGTTGGCTGGGTGTGAAAGAAAGGTTTGTGTATAAGGAGGTCATTGATGAGACCGGGTTTTCTGGGATTTGACTGTGTCCATGGGAGAGGTCATTTGATGAGACCAGGTTTTCGGTAATTTGGATATGCTTATGGGAGAGGTCATTTGATGAGACCGGATTTTCTGAAACTTGGATATGCTTATGACCGGACCATTGCTGGTTGCCTACGTTCCCCTCATTATGAAGAGCTCAGGTCGCCGTAGTTCGGCCTTGGCCGGACTGCTTCAGGCTTTGGGATTTGGGATTTGTGGTTCCTTTTAGTGAAAAGGCTCGGATGAAAAGATTGGATGGTGAGGCTTGGGCCTCGGGATGATTCCTTGATCAAGTCATTTTTGGACGGCTGCTTCAATTGCTTCCTCTTTCATTGGGGGAGAAAGGATGAAATGCTTCTGACTTTGCTTCGACCGCCCGATCGACAACTTTCATTCTCTGAGCTTTGATCTTGCCTTTCCGTCAAGCTTTTTAATGGGCGGTGCTGGGTCCTTGGCCTCTTTTTTTTTTTTTATATGTGCAACCCTGTTTTTTTTGCCTAGATTGCCCCCTTTTTGGGATTTTCAGTCTAGCTGGGTATTACTCTTTTGCACTAAGATTATTCCTTTTTTTTTTATATATGTGCAACCCTGTTTTTTGCCTAGACTGTCCTTTTTTTTGGGATATTCAGCCTAGCTGGGTATTACTCTTTTTGCACTACATTTTTTTCTTTTTCTTTTTATTTAGAGCACCAGGGACCAAGGCGAGCCCTGCTTGAACATTCTTGATACCCTTGAAGTCTAAGCCAAGCCCCTAGGTTGTTGTCGACACGGGGTCAATCTTTCGAAGCTGAGTGGCCTTTTTTGTCGTTCCTTGATGTCGTCGCCGTCGTTGACTTGGTCATGGTTTGGGAAAGTGTATGGCTTTGATGAAGGCCTTTTGTGGGGTAAGGAAAGTGTATGGCTTGATGGCATTAGTTGACTTTCTCACACCGATTAATCAGAACGTTAATTATTTCGAGAGATTGTTCGTTGAGCAATGCAAGTGATCATATAAAATAAAACCATTTCATTAAATGTAATGTAGGTGTGCAAATAATGTCTTAAGTCTAGCAAGAAAAGAAGAAGACTCTTTTATAGAAAATTGAAGATTCAATACAATGTCCGTAGAGAACTTAATTGAAAGGAAAAAAGTACTAGAACCTACGAAGGTCGACTGAGAGACTATTTTTTTTTTTTTTTTTTTTTTTTTTTTTTTTTCATACTTAAGGATAGGTAGACCCTAGTCTAGCTACTCTTCGCGGGTTGGACTACATTTCTACCCTTCAGCATTGGAAGTAAATTCTTGATGCTCTTTGATCCGAACTTTGGTCATTGACTTAGTCACCATTCTGAACAGAGTCTGTCGGTTTTGGTCCATTGGGCCGCTCAAGCTTGCCTGCTTCGATTAACCCTTGGACCGCTCTCTTCAAGGCTATACAGTTGTCGGTTGTGTGGCCATAATGACTATGGAAGGTGCAATGCTCATTCATGTCGAGGAGTGTATTTGAGCTCTTTGGATGGTAGTCTCTAAGGGGCTCCAGGAGGCCTAGCTTTACTAAAGCCTTAAAGATTAAGCCCATGGGTATCCCAAAATCATCAAAATGTTCTCGTTGTCTCGGAGGACCACTATTTATTGGTACCTTCTTGATGTCGTCCATTGTACACAATGCCTTCTTTCCTTTACCAGATGTTGCAGCCGTGTTGGAAGGGTAAGGTCTATAGCGGCGAGACATTTTCAAACCAGAAGTGCTTCCCGTGCACGAACCCTTTTTATGTAATCACCAATGTAAGCGTCAAGATTCGACTCCTTTGTGTCAGATGCACGAGATTGGTAGGGTGAGATGGCTGAGTCGAGCGATTGTCGATACTTTCGCTGCTAGGCTTTTCACGTATTTTCTTAATTGGCTCTACCAATATTCCTTTGAACGAGTCAATAGGAGCATTAGGACCACACGACCCCGCCACAAGATTGGCATCGGCAAATGAAACCACGGTAGGGAAGTACCTGGTGGGAGAGATGACAGCCGAGCATTCAAAGCGTGACCGTGACCGTAACCTTCCTTGTAAGTCAAACTTGAAGCATAGGAATGCGAACCAAAGGATCGGGAGTGGTGAGACTCATAAGGGGCCTCATAGGGTCGGACTGTCGAAGACGGGGATATATGGCTCGTAATAGTTGAATACCGGGAGTGCGGCGGCGATCCAAATGACTGTGAAGACATGAGGTTCGAGGCACCATAAAAGTAGGGCCGAACGTGTCTTGACCACACCGAGGACGTATTTGGAAGAACAATGTGTATACTGTACTTGGTGAGCGAAGCAACTTGCGTAGCAGTGAGTGCAGAATTGGATGAGGAGCATTTGACCTTGTCGACTTCCTAAGCTGGAGGAGAGGGGTAGAGCTTGGAGCACGAGGAGCGAACTGATCCAAATTGGTTTGCGGGGTCATGTCAAAGCTGTCGGGCTTGGGAAGGCGCAAGCTGACCCATTCCAAGATGATGACTGAACATTGGGGGTGAGAAATCGGGAGTAGGCTGCAGCATTTGCTCTGTTGGTGGTGAACAAAGCTGGGTCTTATGAGGAGGTGAGGGCATCGGGACCACGATGGCTTGGGACATTGGAAAGGACTGCAAAGGGGTAGTCCTTGGCAAGGGATCATATGTGGATGGAGGAGGGAATTGGTTATAGGATAGAGGAAATTTGAAATTCTTTGCATCTGGAGTTTCATCTTCTACCAGGGAATCATTGGCTTCGACCACTATCTGAACTCTATGGCTACGGAGCGCATCAATGATCATGGCTTGCTGTTCCTCATGGACCTTATGACTCTTTTCCAGGGCTAAGGCTAGCTCTTCTTCCCTAGTCATCTGATTACCCAAACCACTGCTGTTTTCTGTCAAATCGGCCATTCTGACTCTACGAACCGACAAAAGCGAGGATTACAGCGAAGCTGTGCGAGAATTTTGCGCTAACAAATTGCTGACCCGGTATTCTCGTCCACTTCTTTCTCGCTGCGGGAAAGGGATAGGTAAGGTTTAGACTAGGGGTAGGCAAGATTTAGACTCGGAGATGGGTGAGGTTTAGACTCGAAGGTGGATAAGGTTTAGACTCGGGGTAAGCAAGGTTTAGACTCGGAGATGGGTGAGGTTTAGACTCGGGGTAAGCAAGGTTTAGACTCGGAGATGGGTGAGGTTTAGACTCGGGGTAAGCAAGGTTTAGACTCGGAGATGGGTGAGGTTTAGACTCGGAGATGGGTGAGGTTTAGACTCGGGGGCAAGTGTTTAGGCTGAAAGCTTAAGTAACATGCACTTATCGCTTAACTCATTTTCTCCTAATCCTAATTGATCGGAAAAGATGAGACCTTGAAAGGTCAAGATTGGAAGTAGAGATCGGATCGAAGGGGGTCACGATTAAGGATTTGACCATGAAAGGTCGAGTCGGGAAATCGGAGATCGGACCGAAAAGGTCTCGATTAGGGATTTGACCATGAAAGGTCGGGATGAGGAAAACGGAGATCGGACCGAAAAGGTCTCGATTAGGGATTTCAGAGATAGGAACATGCAATTATGATTACACTAAATGTTCAAGTTTACTTAAAATCATGTCTTTTATTTATTCCTATTTGGTTGGAAAAGGGGGGTTTGCCCTTCTTTTTCGCAACTACTCTAGATCCTGGATCAGTGGGTTCCGTCACTACGTCTATAAGCCCCTCGTATTCCACACGTATTTCGACCTCCCAGGGGTGGGCGGCCCGGGCGAGGGTCCTATAGGGCACGCGGATCCCACCAACCGAGAGTAAAGAACGCTCCTAACGGGTCTAGCGGGTCATAGGACCTTTCAACGCACGAGCGATGCGGATTATAGTCAAGGCAATACCGGGAAAGTCTCGTCTCTCTGCCTTGACGGATCTTTGACAGAGTTTCGCTTGAGCGAATGACGTTTTTTTGACTTTCGGTAATGTCCGAGAATATAATAGGCATGGGTCGGGCGGCAAAAGCCGGATGACACAGTGTCACATTGAACTTCGTTGCATACGCAGTGCGTGAGTCAGAATCGAAGTCAATGCCGGTCAAGATCTTGCCAATTTTTCCTTGTCGGAATTTTGGCAGAGCTTCGCTTGAGCGAAAGATCTTTTGATTTTTTGGCAAAGACTTGGTCTCGACTCTTACGCATTCCGTGCGGGTCAAGGTCAATAGTCAATGTCGGAGTCAAGATCCCACCGATTTTTCCTTGTCGGAATTTCGGCAGAATTTCGCTTGAGCGAAAATCTTGGCTTCCGTTATGAGCTAAGGCTTGACCTTTACGTGGGTATGCAACTGGGCTATATGACACGGACTAGACCAAAAACCAACCAAAAGTCACGGTTTTTTGAAACGTGTGACACGGACTGTGCATTGGTCGACACTGGCTGCCATGGGGAGGTTGGGATGATTCCGTGCGCGCCCGGGAGCATCGTAAGGCTGTCCGTGACTGCAGCTGGAACCACCCTCGGGTTTGAAGGACGTGCGTGCAAAAGTGTACAGGA
Source organism: Adenophora triphylla var. japonica (assembly GCA_022495995.1). NCBI lineage: Eukaryota > Viridiplantae > Streptophyta > Magnoliopsida > Asterales > Campanulaceae > Adenophora > Adenophora triphylla. The sequence goes on along the minus strand of JAFEMH010000464.1, from coordinate 9,326 downwards.
TATATCAGGTGCGCGTAGTGTGCGGTCTCCTAAAAATGTTCCTTTTTTGAGTTAAAACGGAGATTTTCATAAATGTGTTTTAAAGGAATGATTTTCGGGACGGGGGAAAATGCAACACATAAGCACGTAAATTTTCTGGGAGCCCCAGTCAGTCGTGGAGCTGAGTAGCCCCAAGCTGCTAGGACTGCCAGATTAACCATGATTTTTCCTGGTGGAATTGCCACTGAGGTCGCCCGGTCGGAATCCTATGAGGATTAGCCGTACGACTGCATGGATCAATTTTCCAGGTTCCACTCCTTTTGCTATTTTTCGGGTTGTTTCCCGTTTCAAAGTATGCACAGATTCCAAGATGCAAATGATGCAATGCATGGTAAAGAAAGCAAGCACGATTAATGAAATCGGCGATGGGAGTCTAACCCGCTCAAAGGGAAAAGCTTTCTTATTTTTTTTTTCAAAATTTTTCGAAAAGGGATACTGGTACGTGGGATTGTTAAACCACCTTGTTATCCCAAGCCCCGGGTTAGGGAGCGATACAGGAAGGGTAAGTGGGGTCCACCTATATACCAAGTATCGACTTTTGTTTTGAAAATAAAGCTTTTCTCCTTTGGGATGATCCCCAGCGGAGTCGCCAAACTGTGAATGTGCGCCCAAAATTTTGTTGTTGGATTCACGCGAGTTTGAAGACATCCGAGTTATTTGAAAAACGGAGTCGCCACGCCATTTTGATTACCTCAAAACTTTGAAAAAAAGGTTTTTACTTGGGTTCGGAGGTTAAGTTACCCCTTGGGAAGAACGTTTGGCGTTCACCCAAAGTGCCTTGCCGGAGCAAGTCTCCCAAGATTTCAGTAATCGTGCTTGCTTGCGTGCTTTCTTGTGTGCATGTGTTTGAAAATAAGGGGGGAAATGTCCCAAGTTGTCTTCCGGACGTACAAACCATTTATTGGTTGTCGCTCGGGATTCCTTGGAATTTTATGTATTTGGGATTATGATCCCGTCCTCATCTTATGACTTGTGATCATCGCATTTTAAACCTCGGGACCCTCGGGACTTGCGTGATCGAGAGAATGTCTCCCTTTTTGGTCAAAGATGAGGTTCTTTAGAAAAGGAAGGTCCTTAGCCCATCAATCCTACGCTTTAAGACGGTTGAGCTCGTATAGATGCTTCATACTCTTTCTTAAGCGATAATTGGAGATATAGGGTTCAAGGTTGTCCCTTTCTAAAGAAATCATGAAACCTTTAATGGAAGGAACAATGTAAAGATAAGAACTTTACACCGGTCCATTCCTAGGTTGTTAATGGGGGAATGGGGGAAATGCATGTAAAAATGATACTTTAGTGAAAAGATGACATTTTTGGGTTGCAAAGGATGCTTTTTGATTTAAAGAAGTGATCTTTATTGCAAAGGATGCATTTTGAATGTAAAGACATGATTTTTATGCAAAGGATGCATTTTTATTGAAAAAGATTGTATTTTTATATGCAAAGGATGCATAAAGATGACATTTTTATTGGAAAATGGGGGTTTTAGGTGCAAAGGATGCACCTTTATGGATAAAGACTACATTTTTAATGACAAAGGATGTCTAATGCATGCAAAAGGGAAGGGGGAATATGAAGATATGATCTTTAATCTACCAAGTCCCAAGCAATATAAAGGTAATGTAATGAGCAATTTATAAAGCAATTAGGATGCGAGGTTAGGGCGTGCGAGGTTACCAATGGCTTCCTTCTTCTTCGGGCGGAGCTAGGAGGAGAGGTTGGTCTTGGATCTTCAAGGAGGAGGGAGGGAGCTTCTTGGCCTTCTTCTTCACCTTCTTGGATCTTCAACAGCCTCTTGGGAGTATTTCTTCGTATTATGTGTGATGGTGGATGATTTTTGTGTTGTTGTTGTTGTTGTGTCTTGAAATGGGTAGAGGAGGGCTCTATTTATAGGCAGTCTGGATAAGGCTAATGAAGCCGTGCGGCTGCAGGCTCTTTGCAAATGAGGCCGTGCGGTCTTATCCACAATGACTCAGCATTCTAGAACCATGCAAGGTGGCATCATTCTAGAAGCTTCTCCCTAATTAAGAAAAATGTGTTTTCTTAATTAGGAAGGCTCCTTACAGCCCTAATTTAAATTTGGACTGTTCCAGGACATTTCCGGAACACTAGGAAGGTCCGGGGAATTACCGGAAAACTTACCGAAATGTCGGGAAAATTAACCGGAAGGCATGAGCCAGATTTGGGTACTTACAGGACCTTCCCAGTTGGGAGATAGCTTGTTCATCTGCGTTCTCCTTCCAGTTGACTCGATCCTCCTTAACACATGGTCACCTACTTGGAATGATCTTATCTTTACTTTCTTATCGTGATAGCTCTTAGTTTTCTGCTTATAGTTGATCATCCGTAACTGAGCTGTATCTCGCTTTTTGTCGATCAAATCCTAGCGATCAACCTGTTGATGTCGTTCTTCTTTTGATAAAAGAAAATTACCCTTGTTGTAGGGAATTGTAGCTCGGCAGGTGCCGTGGCCTCTGATCCATATGCTAGAGCGAAAGGGGTTTCATCCGTGGGCCCCCGAGTGGTTGTGCGGACTTCCCAGAAAGCGATGGGAAGTTCGTCCAACCAGTTACTTCGTCGTCTAACTAAACTCGTCTTGAGTGCAGAAAGGACCAGTTTGTTCACTGCCTCGGCTTGTCCGTTGCCTTGAGGATAGGCGACTGAAGACTTCCAATGTTTGACTCCAACCCTGTTCATTTCATCTTCGAAAGCTATGGAGAACTGTAGCCCGTTGTCCGACACTATAGCTCGAGGAATCCCAAATCGGCAACAAATGAATTCATGAATAAAATTGATGGCGTTCTCCGCTGTAATCCTGGCTAATGGCTTGGCCTCGACCCACTTTGTAAAGTAATCAATGGCGACGATTACATACTTGCAATTTCCTCGGGTGGGTGGGAAGGGACCAATCAAATCTACTCCCCACATATCGAAGGGCCAGGTTGCGACCACTGGAGTTTGCTCGATTGTAGGCAAGTGAGGTAGGTCGGCAAATCTTTGACACTGATCACACCCTTGAACGAAGTCGTGAGCATCAGACCTCATATGAGGCCAATAATAGCCCAACGTAATCAACTTGTCGGCCAAAGTTCTGGCCCCCGGGTGTCCACCACAAACCCCACTATGTACCTCGTACATTAGCTGAGTAACTTCTTGAGGGTGAACACATCTTAATAATGGCTTAGTGAAGGACCTCCTGAATAACGTGTTTCCTTGAATAACGTACCTCGGAGCCTTTTTTTGATAGCTCGAGCTGATTTCTCGTCATCAGGTAGCTCGTCGGTCTCCAAATAGGCTTGCATTTCCTCGATCCAACACTTGGTGTAGACCAAATCTCTAGTAGTATCATCCAGGCATTGAATCTGAACCCTCGCCAATTTGGATGTTCAAGGTAGGAGATAGGTTCCTCATGCTGCTCGTCCGATGTAGCTAGTTTTGAGAGTAGGTCGGCCAATTCATTATCATCTAGATCAACCCTCTGTATCTCCCAAAATTCCAAGTCTTTGATCAGCTCCTTCACCAGGTCGCAGTACTTGACTAAGGTAGGATTCAGGACTTCATAATCTCCTCTGACTTGATTTACTATCAACTGCGAGTCACAATAAGCCACGATCTTGGTTGCCCCAAAGCACTTTGTATATTTGATGGCTGCGACTAAAGCTTCATACTCGGCCTGGTTGTTAGATGCTTCAAATTTGAATCTCAACGCTTCCTCATAGACTATCCTGATTCTGGCTCGATCAATACAATTCCAGCCCCACTGACATTCTTTGTTGCCGACCCACACTACTACATTTCGGAGCTAATGTAACGCATCTAATGCAAAGACAGAGCTAATGTAACGCATCTAATGCAACGCCAGAGCTAATGTAACGAGTCTAATGCAATGACAGAGCTAATGTAACGGCACATTTTAATTACTGCAACGGCTTTGATCTCAGCGTTACATTAGATTTTTTGGCGTTACATTAGATTTTTCTAATGTAACGGCTAAATTACTAATGCAACACCCTCTTTCTAATGCAACGGCTTAGTTAGTAATGCAACGCCCTCTGTAAAGCCAAACGAACTACTACTACTACCACCACTACTACCACTACTACTACTAGTACCACCACCACCACCACCACCACTACTACCACTATCACTACCACTACTACTACCACTACCAGTACTACGAGTACCACTACTACTACCACCATTACTACTACCACTACTACTACTACTACCACTACTACTACCACCACAACTACTACCACTACTACTACCACTACCACTACAACTACCACTACCATCACTACTACCACTACCAGTACCACCACCACCACCACTACTACCACTACTACTACCAGTACCACTACTACCACTACTACTACTACCAGTACCACCACTACTACCACCACTACCTCTAACACCACTACTACTACCACCACTACTACCACTACCACCACTACTACTACAACCACTACCGCTACTACCACTACTACCACTACCAGTACCACTACCACTACCACTACCACTACCGCCACTACTACTACCACCACTACAACCACTACCACCACCACTACAACCACTACTACCACTACCACCACTATTACTACTACCACAAATACTACTACTACCACCACTACCACTACTACTACTACCACTACCACCATTACTACCACCACTACTATCAATACCACTACCACCACTACTACCACCACCACTACTACCAGTACCACTACTACCACTACTACTACTACTACCAGTACCACTACTACTACCACCACTACCACTAACACCACTACTACTACCACCACTACTACCACCACCACCACTACCACCACTACCGCTACTACCACTACTACCACTACCACTACCAGTACCACTACCACTACCACTACCACTACCACCACTACTACAACCACCACTACAACCACTACCACCACCACTACAACCACTACTACCACTACCACCACTATTACTACTACCACTACTACTACTACTACCACCACTACCACTACTACTACTACCAATACCACCATTACTACCACCACTACTACCACTACCACTACCACCACTACTACCACCACCACTACTACCAGTACCACTACTACCACTACTACTACTACTACTACCAGTACAACTACTACTACCACCACTACCACTAACGCCACTACTACTACCACCACTACTACCACTACAACCTCTACCACTACCACCACTACTGCTACTACCACTACTACTACTACCAGTACCACTACCACTACCACCACTACTACTACCACTACTACAACCACTACCACCACCACTACTACCACTACCACCATTATTACTACTACCACTACTACTACTACTACTACCACCACTACCACTACTACTACTTCCATCACCACCACCACTACCACCACTATTACCACTACCACTACCACCACTACTACCACCACCACTACTACCAGTACCACTACTACAACTACTACTACTACCAGTACCACTACTACTACCAGTATCACTACCACTCAGGGGCGGAGCCAGGGGGGCACTTGACCCCCCCAGCGGCGGAAATGCAGTGCTATTTTTTTTTTGCTCCCCCCCCCCCGCCGGAATCCGGCCTAAATTAGGGATTTGGCCGGAGAAGAGAAAGAGTTCCCATTTTTTTTTTTTAAATTAATCAAAACGACGTAGTTTTGATTAATAAAAAAAATAAATAAATTCTGTCATTTCCAGTTATTTAAAAAAAAACAGAGGACGTAATTTCCTCTCTCTCTCTCTCTCGACGTAAAAAACCCTAGCCAATTTCTCCGCCCCTTGACGCCTCCGCCGCTCCTCCTCCTTGACGCCTCCGCCGCTCCTTCTCCTCGACACCGACGCCGCCGCTCCTTCTCCTCCTTGCTGCTGCCGTCTCTCTCTCTCGATAATTTCCTTTCTCTCTCTCTCTACAAATTTGAATGGAGTTTACAAATTTAAATGTGTTTTGATTAATTTTAATTTCTTCACAAATTGATAAGTTTTCAATTGTATTTTTTGTTCGTTTAGGTTTATCAATGGATAGATTTGTATTAAAAAGGCCTAGATCTACTGCTTCTTCTAGTTCTAGTGTTGGAAATGAAACACAACGATTGAATGAAAATGTGGTTGTCGAAATTGTAGAAAATGACATTGTTTCTGATCCCGGTCTAAGAAAGTCAATTGATAGTTTTGTTGTGAATATTCAGGACCGTATTCGTAGAGAATATGTTGCTAAAGGTCCTTGTCAACCAAAAGGTCATGCATTTCCAAAAAAAGGAATTCCAAGTCGTAGTTTTAGAGATGATTGGTTTGGGGATTTTAAATGGCTTGAATATAGTATGTCTAAAGATGCCGCATATTGCTTTTGGTGTTTTCTTTTTAAGCATGGTTTTGTGTCACCGGGAGATGAAGCATTTACTAGTATTGGGTTTAGCAATTGGAAAAAGGCAACTGAAAAGTTAAGAGGACATGTTGGTTCTACTTCTAGTTCACACAACAAAGCAAGAATCAAGTATGAAAATTTTTTGAATCAAAAACAAAGCTTGAGTCATGTTATTGATAGAGGTTGTGCGATAAAAGACAAGGCATATCAAATTCGTTTGACGGCAAGCCTAGATGTTATTCGTTTTTCCTTGGGTGAAGGTCTTCCTTTTAGGGGACATGACGAGTCTTCAACTTCCATAAGACCGGGTACTTTTTTATCGTTGTTGCAATGGTACAGTTTAAGGAATGAAGAGGTTGGTAACGTTACTCTTAAACATGCTCCAGGAAATTCTCAAATGACTTCTCCTGATATTCAGAAAGATATAATTAATTCTTGTGCTGTTGAAACAAGACTTGAAATATTGAGTGAACTTGATATGGATTATTTTCTATCATGGTTGATGAGTCTCGAGATTGCTCAATAAAAGAGCAAATGGCGATTGTTATTAGATATGTGAACAAAAAGGGGGAGGTCGTGGAAAGATTCTTGTATTTGATTCATGTTAAGGAGACCACGTCGATATATATGTTTGAAAGAGGCAATTGACTTAGTATTTTCTGAATTGGGATTAACAATGTCAAGATTGAGAGGTCAAGGATATGATGGTGCATCTAATATGAGAGGTTAATTTAATGGTTTGAAAGCACTTATTTTAAGAGAGAATCCATCGGCATGGTATATTCATTGTTTTGCTCATCAAATTCAATTGGTGTGTGTGGCTGTATTTAAGGAAAATCGGTATGTTAGTGGCTTTTTTAGTTATCTTGGAGAAATTGTTACAATATGTGGATCTTCTAATAAAAGAGCAGATAAACTTCGACAAACTGAACATGATAGACTTGTTGAAAGGTTGGAGAAGGGAGATATCAATTCAGGAAGTGGTCAAAATCAAGAAACCTCTTTGCGTAGACCAGGTGACACTCGATGGGGATCTCATTATATTACTATACTTCGTCTTGAAGCTATGTGGCCATCGGTGATTAAAGTCCTTGACAATATATTTAATGATGGAGTTGATGAAACAACACGTGGGCTAATTTCGGGTTTGATACAAAGGATGGAAAGTTATGAGTTTGTGTTTATTATGATGTTGATGAAACGTTTATTAGGCTTCATTCACCCATTGTCTTTAGCCTTGCAAGCAAAAGATCAAGATATTCTCAACGCACTTAATGGGGTAGAGATTGTGAAAGAAAGAGTGCAAACATTTTGAGAATCCGGATGGGATAGTTTATGCCAAGTAGTGAATTCTTTTTGTGAGGCTAACGAAATTGATGTTGTTAAGATGGATGACATTGTCCCAAGACGGATTCGCATCAAAAGAGATGGGACGAATATCACTAACTACCATCATTATCGTGTTGAAATCTTTTATGAGGTAACTTAACTATCACACATTTTTTTTCTATTAACTTTAGTATAATTAGCACGTTATCTAAAATTATTCTTGTTTTACGTCAATAAGGTTGTGGACTCTATTATACAAGAGATGGGGGATCGTTTTTCCGAGTCTAGTACACAATTGCTTAAGTATATGGCATGCCTCAATCCGAGAAATAATTTTTCTAGCTTCAATGTCGAGAAACTTATCCGTCTTGCCAAACTATATCCACTAGACTTCTCAGAGATGGATCTTCTAATAATTCGTGATGAACTTGAAAATTTTCTTCTTTTACGTAAGACTTGATGAACGATTCTCCGATATGTGAAGACTTGGCGGTCTATCAAAGAAGATGGTTGAAACTATGAAAGAGAAAATGTTTCCATTAGTCTATCGCTTGATTGTATTGGTCTTACTCTTACCCGTGGCGATTGCAATTGTTGAGAGAGTGTTTTACGGGATGAAGCATTGCAAGTCGGAGGCTGCGAAATAGGATGGGAGATAAATATTTGAACGATTGTTTGTTGGTGTACATTGAGAAAGCTCTGTTCATAGATATTTCTAATGAACGAATCTTGAAGCGTTTTCAAGATATGGCTACTCGTAAAAATCTTTTGCCGAAAATCACCAGTGCCACTAGTGCTATTTAAATTGTAAGTTTTTTTTTTCGGTTATTTCCCGTTATGATGAACTAATTTGAACATGATTTTGTGTATGAAATATTATGACATTTTTCCTTATTTATTTGTTTTTCATGGATCCGACCCATTTTTTACTTGTCCGACCCGAAAAAAAATTTTCGGGCGGCGCCCAGAACCCCGTGAAATCTTGCCCCCTCGGCCAATTCCTCGGTCTGCGCTCACTCCTTGCCACTACCACTACTATCACTACCACCACCACTACTACCACTACCACCACTACTACTAATAACACTACTACTACTAGTACTAACACCACTACTACTAATGACACTACTACTACTAACACCACTACCATCATTACTAAAACTTAATTTTTTTTTTTCTGTTTTTCTTCAATTAGGTTTTAAAAATAAATTTTTAACTGAATTAAAAATAGTTACGAAATAAGATAATTTTCTAACAGTTTTTGATAAAAAAGTTAACTTTTTAATAGTTTTTTGAAAAAATAGTTAACTTTTTAACAGTTTCTGTTAAATTCTAAAAAAAAAAAAGTTAACTTTTTTTTGTCAATTTTTTTGCATTAATGTTTAGGTATAACTTAACCCACATTTTTTTGAATTAATGTTTGGCTCCAAAAATATTGTTAGTTCCTAAAAATTGGCTCCAAATAGACTAATGGAGTTAGAAATTTTGTATCAAAATTTCTTTGAACCCAAATTTCCCTTCCCCCCCTTTTTTTCCCTCCACAAAAAGGAACGAAAAGTTGAAATCTCTTCCCCTACTTTACCAA